>OX030977.1:2517500-3767500 GCA_943735965.1 Eupithecia abbreviata | reverse complement strand
TGGTAGTTATCTTGTGTGAATTTGTGTATCAATTAAGAAATTATAGAAGAATATCTAAGAGTTTAACTGTGGAATACGTAAGCGCAAACCGTTGAAATAAATATGACCTTTTCATGTAGCATCATCGAGCCCCAGAGTCGAAGTTATGCTATGGCTATCAGAACCAGGTGACTGATATACTTTTTTATTATTTACATTCATGATATACTTCAATTTGCATAGAAAACACCCAGACTTAACCAGCAACGCTATCATGGCCATCTGCGGTGCGAGGACTATTATAGTGCTTTCGAAAAACCACATACGTTCTTGCGGGGGGACTAAAACCCACAACCTTCTGCGTCTCACGTGGACCTTCGCCTGCTGTGCTACAAAGGCCATCAAAAGCATAGCTTGCTTACAAAATACCTACCAAAAACGTACCTTATCTAATGATAGGTATGTATCCATAGACAAAAACTGAACTAATTTGAGTCAATCGTGCGGTCGTAAACGCAATTATAATTATTGTTACTGTTCTGAAGGTTCCTACAAAGTACAGTCAAACCAGTACTAAAAACCCTCTTAAAGTACCATTTAAAAACCTATAAAAACCTACACAGTAAAAAACACAGTAAAAATAAAACATGTAGGCTTTGATAACACTGTTTCTGTGACCTTTGCAAGATACCTCTTAAGGGTGTGTTCTTCGAAATATAACCTTGCAATTAGCGGCTTCGTCGGTTAACTTTGGCGTTAAACGTATGAAATCTTCTGTCAAAAACGTTAATTTAAATGTTATCTTTCGATTATCTTTTCAATAAGCATGCTTTATGTAGGAACTGTAGATGTAGAGTAACCTAACTTTCCTTGTGTTAATAGAGCTACGAGAGCTAGAGACTAAGTATGAAATTCTAGGAAGGAAGGTTCATCAGACCTACACCGTGCGGGTAGGGCAAGCACGGAGATTGTTGTCTATGGTGGAATATAAAAAAATTACATCAGTTTGTCATCGAATGCGTTAATTATTTGAGATCCATTCCTTGACTTCAATAATGTACGCAATGTATGACGATCCGTTGTCATTGTTGCCTCATCTACCCTAGAGAACAATCCTCGTGCTAAGCGTACAGAGTTCTAATTTATCTAGTTTTGCTTTTGACTGTACTCTCTTTATATTCTGTTCAACAGTACGCACTTCAATTAGATATAGGTACGTCTGGTTTAGACAGGTTATCATTAATCACTCGTTAGGTATATTCTTATTCTTATATTCGTCAATGGTATTCTAATTATATGTTACAACCTCAAATCTAAGAGCACGAGTAGCTATAGTAGGTAGGAAAGGTACTTACAGTCCGTATGTACCTATATTTGTAAATTTTGACAGTAATGAGCTGTAGGTTAAAAGGGATAACTCACGTCTTTAATACAAATTTAAAAAAACTAATGACGTTAATACAAATTTAAACCAATAGTTGGATATCAATCCAGAACCCTTTAATTTATTAAATAAATCGTTACAAAGCTAATGAACAATCAGTAAAACAATTGAATTTCGAAATAAAAATTCAAAATTGCAAAAAACAAAAGAATTAGGAATCATCGAAACAATAGAATCACTTGGTTAAAAACTAACGAAAATCGACAGAGCTTCACTAATTTAGGTAGCAACATTGCAAAAGCAGTTAATGTGTAAATAATGAGTGTGCTCGAAGGTCAGGGCTCCTCAGGAAACAGTCGATACGGACATGGTAATTAGCCAACCTTGACTTACCGTTTTAGACCATAATGCGAATAAAGACGATGTTTTATATAGAGCAACAGACAGAGTTGCCAGTTTACCATTCTTGAAATCAAATAATGTCGATGTCGCTGTCGTAATCGCTTCGATATAATGTAGGATCAAAATTGTAATAGCTCAAGCATAAGAATAAAACAAAGAAAGACCAAAATAGGTATAACTACCTTGCAGAATTTTGAGACACTGCAGACGTAACACTGAAATAATCACCCAAACATAAATTAAGAAAGTATTTTACTTCAAAGACTGATTCTAAGATCAAAACATAGATAATCCTTTATTACATGCCTTAAAAATAAAAAGCATTCAGTGCTAAAGATGATCAAGAGTAGAATGTTGAATCGGCTGATGTGTAGATGATTTTCTGGTTCAAATTGACCAATTTAAAACACCCCGTATGTACTTAGGTAACCATAAATAACTGTAACACAGATTATGTCGCCAGTCTAAGGTCAGCATCATTTGTAGGTAACCCTTTTGTGGAGACGACAAGTTAATCACCGAGACATCCTTTACCTAACCATTAACCATTGAGAGCTTCTTTAGTATAAGGATAATATTTAATTATCTGGCCCGCATTCAATATCGCCAAGTTTTTCTGTAACTCTTTTCCCTGTCATTAGGAGAAGATCGACGGTCTCGAAAATTGTCTAGAACGAAATATTCATTGTAGGTGTGTGAGTGTGTTTGTATTTGCTAAGAACTATTTTAGCTATACAGGAGGTAGCAACCTCTTTCTGCTTACTCTGAGCCTAAATAAATGCAGTATGAAAAGGTCTCGCGTATTTATTTTTTATATATTAATAACGACTCTTTTGATACTAACGGATTATTTCAAAAATATCCTATTACATAATATTAGAAGCGTGGTTGGTTTTTTCATTTAAATTATTTTGTAGTTTGATTTTATTCAGCAACATTTTTCGCTATAGTATAGTGTTATCAATGTTATCCTACCACAAGTGTTTATTTGCTTTGTAACTTGTTTATATCTATTATTATGTACCGTATAAAACACAATGTGTACTGTTACCGTATGTTCACATCGAGTTGTGTTGTGGTGCTGTGACGTAAGTTAACGGCGTGCCACGGTCACTCGGCCACTGTCAGCCTTCGTGCAAACGTTTGTGTACGTAACCTTTGCAAGTTCCTCAAATATTGTACTGGCTTTGTCAAAGTTGATATTATATTTGTTTGGGTAGGTTATACGACTGGAATTTTATATTTCTTTAGTCCGTTTCGTCCAAGTGGTCTCACATTATTTCTATTTATCACGATCATGCACAATGCGGCCAGAAATTTTTAAGTTAATTATGGGTCCAATTTAAATTCAGAATGCTTTATTAGTCTTACAAAATAAGCACTTAGAAAATAGACACTTAAAAAGATTTTTATGGTTAGCCTGTTTCGTTTCACGGGCAAAGGTTCCCCGCCAAATCTTACCATCGGGCACGAGGTCACAATTATGCGCGATCATTTTCCATACCAATTTCTATGGACGCTGTTATGTTTAGGCCGTCCAGCCAGGAAATTATTAGAAATATTGCGAACGTTATTAAAGTACCTAACCACAACAATCAAAGCGAAACAAGTTACTGAGACCTTTTGGCCATCAGCTCTATGAAACAAAAACTAAAAGAGTATCACCGCACGGGTTTTCAAATGTCAATTGGACATGGATGACGACTTTTAGGGCAATAATAAAAGCTGAACCGAAGGTAAAATGAGCAGATTACAGAACATCCCAAAATGATCGAACACTCTGATTGGAAATGTAATGAACTTGATTTCTTATATCGATCGTATTCGATGGAATGGAATGAAAGGTCTAACCTACCCCGCAAATAGACAAGACACCTAACAAAACGATTATAACCAAATATATACCACTTAGTGAGTGTTGCAAAATACGAGTTCCATAAAAATTTAAATCTAAGGGCATATAAATAAACATTGATACGATCATCACCATTTAAAGCAAGTCGGCGCATTCCTTTCCTTCCACAGGGCAATTTATACCAAACTCGTGAACGTGAGGCGTTTTTACTCAGCGACCAACATAAAATGTATATACAAAAATATTTACATGCTCTTGAATTATACTTTAAACTCTTTAAAACTTATACTAGCTAGCTACATCTAAACGTATTTTATACATAGTTAAAAAACGCAGGAACTCTGTTTATTTTGTAGTTTTAGCTGCTCTTGACCATAAAACCGATATTTATTCCTCGAAGATGTAATTCTTAGAAAGCAAAAGCAACATTATCTACGTTTCAACATTGTCTTTTGAAAAATGCTGTCGAATTTAGGTAGAAATGTGCTTTATTGGGTTTCGTTCGTCAAAACGAGAGTGGAACGCTGCCGTCACGCCTGCGTGCGCAGACGCATACAATTATTCACAAAAAGAACTCCAACAATGCGGGGGTTCGTCCTTGGGTCCCTAACAAAAGCCGAGAAAGGGCACAGGAACTTGTTTGCCCATGCTTTGGGACTTTCACTGGCTACCTACGCGTTTTGCTGTGTTTTTGTGATATTCGATAGGTTTCATACTGTTCTGGGTAATCGTAATAGAAGTAAATTATTTCTTAAATTCATAAATTTATTCTAGTCCAAATAAGGTTGGAAAAAACAGACGATTTTGGTCATAATTTTATTCTTTGACTAGTCCGCCCGTGCCATTGCTCATGACATACCTACTTCTTTAAAGAGTACTAGGTAGGTACCAAGTATATTATATGAGTTCAATTTATAAACCGTACACTATTTCATTGATTTTAGAATAGTTAGGCCTTACTAAGAGAACCTACCTTTCACAGAGACAGGGCACAGGATATGTTAACACTGTATCCAAAGCTGAAAATCAGCATCACCATCAATAGATTTGGGTCGAGATTGTATTTGTCACTTTGTCCGGACGCGCCAATTATAATAATGCACACTCACACATACAAACCGTGGTTATGTGGGCGTGTGGAGGCGATGTTACCGTTATGGTCGCACATACCAGTGACGTCAACAAGGCTTCATGCCTCCGACACCACATGAATACGTTAGTAATAAGCCGAGGACACAGAGTCACTATTCTAATAGCAACTTGAACGTATAATTTCATTGTGAACCTTGGTACTGACTGACACTGATTTAATTGGTATGCCATTTAAATTTCATTCATCATACTCTCATTTCCATTAGTAGTTAGCAAAGCTCGAAGTTATCAGAAAATGGTTCAATGTTCTTTTTCTTCTTTTTCAGATCGAGATCATGATATTTTTGGCGAGAAAAGAAGCCTACATGAAAAAGGGAAAGAGCCGCGGAGGTTTATCTCCTCAATACTAGGTGGTGATGTACCATATGGCAGCCACAGACCAGTTTTGAACGCAGCAGAACGAAAATTATATCTGCCAGCCGCTGTAGAGGTTAAAAAAGCGGAGAAGAAAATCGAAGCAAAGCAACCTTTTATCAAAGAAGAGAAAGACGTTTTAGACAGCGAGCCGATCAAACTACCATCCAGAACTACCCCTTCCCCAGATGTGATACCCTCACCCGACAATGTTATATGCCAAAAAGTTTCAGTTATTCAAAGAACACCAGCTCAGTCTCAATTCAGCAAAAAAGATGTGGCAGACGTCACCCTTCCACCAACACTGCCCACACCAGAGCCTGAACAAGATCAACCTATCGATTACGTCATTGCAAAGAAAAGAGGCGAAACAGAGGATGAAGAGACTGAAAAGAAAATCAGAGAACAGCGACGAACAAGTAGTTCAAAAATTGCCAACGGAATCTTGGCTAGACCTTTACTAGTCCTAAGGAATTGCCCTGCGAATAAATTGCCAGGAATCATATCTGCTGCTGCTGGTCATGGCAGGTCCACAGGCGGGAATAGCTCTGGTGGTAACTCTCAGAGCAGTGGAGGCTCCGGAAGCTACAGTTCTGGCGGTGGCAGCACCGCGCCCTCCTCAGGAGGAGGTGGCGCTATGGGCGGAGGTTCAGGGAGCGGTGGCAACGGCCGTGACGGTCGATCTAACTACGGCCCCAACAGTCCACCCACAGGAAGCCTGCCACCCTTTTACGAAACCCTGGGACCCTCAACAAAGAGCGGCCAAAACTCCTTCAACGCAAACAGCAACTTCTCTAGCGAATTCAATCTTATCAACGGATTCAACATGGACTGTGAAAACCATGAAAACACTCCCAGCTTCCCCGAACAGACCAAACAATATTCTCTAATGCAAAATGCTAACTACGGTCTAGCATTGAAAGACGAAGACGTAGATTATGAAAACAAGCTAGAAAACTTAGGAGGACTCAGCTATGGGGCCGATTTTGATACTAATTCAATGGTGGTAGATATGGATGAAAATGTAATTGATAATTTTACAACCACCTTGACCTTCCCAAACACTTTATCAGATTCGACGGAAGATTTCGCCTCGCTTCTAGGCGGCCACGTTGATTCGATCACGGATACAGATATCCGCGAATCATCATCAATATCACCAGACTCGCACAACGCAGTTGATATTGAATCAATAGCGGAACAAGTTAATTTAAGTAGACAGTATTATGAGAAGGCTAACTATTTGGCTGGTTTTGCTGGGCAAGAGCAATCATCGTATAACTTTGCTAAGGAACGACCAGATTTGCTTATGCAGTTAAACCCCGCGCTTCTGTCTCAACACAGCGAAGGACAGATGCAACAGCTACAGATCCACGTGCAGCTGCAGCAGCGACAGCAGATCTTGTCTCCCGGATTCCCCTTCAGCAATCATAGTCTGGAGCTGGACTCACCTACTGGCATGTCTTTGCCATCTCCCGGAGGCAACAACTCTTTGGACGGAAACAGCCACATCGAGAACTCATCACTCAGTCCTGCTGCCGCTGTAAGTTACAAGAAAGGCTGCAACGAAGGCAAATTGAACATTTTGCAACAAAGGGTAAGCATTACTTGATTTAAAGGCGAAGCTTTGATAAGTTTTTCATTTCTAAGTCGTGTTTTAACTTTTGATTGAAAATTGTAAATAAATCATTGACTTAAAACGACTTAGATGTTTTCGAAATGAAAAACAACAATGTTACGCCGAGCCTGAATCAACTATGCTTTAACTTACTCGTATTGCCTTATTTTCTTTCTATGTATAATTTGTGTTTAATTAAGTCACTATTAAACTGTATACTACAATAGTCATAAAAAGTTTCCTCTCCTACCATGAAATCTTTTAATTATAAGTTTAGCTGAATAGAAGTTAATGATCGATTTTCTTCTTTTCAGTTGGGTCTGCCATCAGAACTCCCATTAGAATTCATCAACGGCGGTCACGGCGTGAAGAATCCCCTGGCAAATGAAGTAAACGCACGGCAACGAGAGGAAGAGAAGAACAAACAAGTATTGGTTAGCGAAGACGACCCCACCAAATTTGTATGCCGGGTGTGCTCGAAGAACTTCAGCTTACAGAGGTTGTTGAACCGACACATGAAGTGTCACTCAGACGTGAAAAGATACCTTTGCACTTTCTGCGGAAAAGGGTTCAATGACACCTTTGATTTGAAGAGGCACACAAGAACGCACACTGGAGTGAGGCCGTACAAATGCAATCTTTGCGAGAAGTCGTTCACACAGAGATGTTCGCTGGAATCACACTGTCTTAAAGTACATGGAGTCCAGCATACTTACGCTTATAAGGAGAGGAGGACTAAGGTGAGAAATTGTTTTACTACAGTAGACGGATATACCTACATAAGACATATGACGAATAGACCCATCAAACTCCATTGGGAATTTACAGACGCTAACGAGTTAATATTATAAATTGAAATGGAACAATAAATAGCCAAATGGAGATGTAATGGCAAATTTTCTGTTATTTCCAGATGTACGTTTGCGAAGAATGCGGGCACACCACATCCGAGCCAGAGGAACACTACATGCACCTCAAGAAGCAGCATCCCTACTCCCCGGCACTTCTGAAGTTCTACGACAAACGACACTTCAAGTTTACGAACGCTACCTTCGCGAACCAGCTGCTGGGACAACTGCCGATGCCAGTACACAATTAGGACTAGAAATCTAAGCCTGAACCCAATATGGGCATTAGGTAAAGATAATACAAATGCAATCGCTCAACATTGACTAAATAACTATCAAAATAAGGAACTGAATGTCTAAGGATAAAATGTACTTATAAACAAATTAATTCCGTCCGTAATAAATCCAAATTGGTCGGTGGTTTTCGAAGTGCGTACTGTTTTGGTACGCTTAGTTTTAAAATGTATGCTGTCTTCCAAACTTGTGTAGTCATTCCAAAATTGTAAAACTACATTTTATGCATCAGTTTATTTCAAATTACGGGACTCCCATCATTATGTTCTCAAAAAAATACCTTAATTTTTTAACAGTCAATGTGAAATTGAGTAACACTAGCCGTTATGGCACGACTGCAATTAAAAAATCAAAGTATCGGGTATTATGTGCAATCTTTGGTGATGGTACGGGGTTAGTTGTAAGTTTAGATAATAACTAAGATTTAAATGTAGGTTTAGTACGAATTTATTGTTAATTTTAGGCTTCATTTCAAATCAGCCAGGATTTGAAGTAGATGTGAGTAAATCAGGATGCGGTGCTAAGCTCGATTCGGTTCGCTGACTTGAAATGAAGCAGTATGTTTCGGATGACCTTTTTTGTCCGATTCATAAAAAAAGGCGTCAAGAACGACCTAACTCCATAATAAGGAATCTCTTTCCTCGTATTAGTGATACTAGCTCCTAATTATTTTCTCAAAATATTAACACAATATATGTCACAAGTTATATTTTACTTACTACGTATAGCGAATGTTATGTTTGTTCTTTATTGTAATTAAGATCGTCAAAATTCTTAAATTTTCACGTATCGCAAAGTACGTCGTACCAAGTTTAATGCATTTCTAGAATTATTTATTTTTAAATTAAAAGTCTTAATTGGGCAGTCTGAGCTGTGAATGTGTGTGTGATTGTTTTTTGTATTGTAATGTGTAAATGTGTTATTTAATGCGTCGATTGTTATTTTAATTATTTGTGTAGACGAGCTTCCGATAAAATTAAGTTTGAAATGATGCTCAATTTGATATTGCGCTTTCACGGCGAAGCTAGTGGATATAGAGGTACTTTTTGTAAATACAAATCTAAATTAAGTATTAAATTAGTAAAATTTCGAGAGCGTAATTACGTTATTGTATTAATAGTACCTACTTAGCATTTATGAGATTCTATAAAATTATTGTTAAAGTATTTTTTGTAAAATTTGGTATAAATATGAACTCTATAGATCTGAACTTTATATTGGCTTATCATTTGGAAAACTATTGTGATAGCGCGATGCCTGTGTAATACTTGTCCGTTGCATTTATTAGCATTTCGATATATCGTCAAACTGTTTGTATTAATTAACGAACACTTTGTTACTCTGTATTGGTAAGCAATATAATAATTATTAAAACTATTTTGTTTTATTTTTATCTTCCATCCAATTAATGGTATCTTTCAATTTATACCATATCCATGGCGACTATAATTCCCTAATTACAGCTTTGGGGTTTCAAATTGTTTTTCATCGAGCTCTGGGGAAAGCAATAACAATTTAAATATAATGAACGATTTGAAGATTAAAATGAAAATCCGATTGAAGATTGGGAACATTGGATTAAAATGGATCATTCATATACAAAACAAAGCCAGTACGTCTATACCATTCAGCCAAAATGGCATCTAGTGATAACGAAAAAATATTGACGAACGAATACATCAAAGCGTATAGAAACATATTCTACCTGCCAAATAAACTGATAGGATTCGTCAGATTCGACATTAAAAACAACGAGATTGTAGAATTACTGTTTAGCACTCTCGTCTACCGAACCATTATTCTTATTATCACCAATATGGAAGTCTTCTATTTGGTCTACATCTCAACAGCGACACGTACCTACCTTAAAATACCAGACGGCTTGGCTCTCATTTATTTCTCCCTCTACGCAAACAGTTTACTCATAAACCAGACGTTCGTCAACAGGAATAGCGGCATCATCATTCTTAACGAAACCTTCAAAATCGACACTCATTTGGGAATCAAGGAGACTAAGTTCTTGAGAGACCTAGAAGTTAAGATTTCCATAGTCTTGAGCATTGGGATTCTTGTGACCAACATGATGATCGGTATTTTCCTGTACTCACAGTACAACGTTAATATGACCGTGCATGTGATTGGGTCTTCTTATTTTTTCTGGTTGGCGTTTTGTTACAACGACTATTGTTTTTACTCCCTCTACGCTGCATTTATCGCTTTGAGGGCTCGCTTCCTTAACGTGGCATTGGCCAACATTGGGGGTGTCAAAATTAAATATTTGTCGAATAAATCTCTGTTACATCTATTTTTTTGGCAGAAAGCTTTTAATGATATGGTGGTTTTTGATCGCAGTAATAATGACTACAGAATTGGTTTTGAATTGATCTTTAAATTGTTGAGGATTGAGGAGAAGTTTTTTTCTTTTCCTGTAAGCCAAATATGTTCCTAAATATCTTTCGTAGCAAAGATGTAGCTGTTTTCATTTGTGCCTAATGTTTTGCCTTTCAGATAAGCCTTGGTTTTATAACTATTATAGCGGGAACATTCGTTGCATCTCAGACTTTTATAGAGCGGCTGAAGACTGGCACTGTAAGTTAACATATTTTTAGCTATTATCATTTGAGGGTAATGTCACAACCCCCACGCTGGGCATTTGGCTTGGGGATCTCAGTCAATGGTGGGAGTCTGTTATGCAGAAGGCGCTGCTGTTTGCCCCCCGGTGGATATACCTTAGTTGCCTCTGACGACACCAGTGGGAAAAGTTAGGGGGGATTGGACGGCGGATAAGTTCTGGAATTCTGTATGTACCAGATCAGAAGCAGGCTTTTGTCAACAGTGAGCTCGTAACAATAATTATAAGCCTGAGTATGATAAACCTATTCTTTGCAGAAACTGGACCAAGAAAGCATCATAACTGGCTGGGTGCTTACCAGCTGGGGCTTTATAATCCTGGTGTCCCTATTCGTTGATTTGTTTCAACAGCAGATTGAGCAGACCAAGCTCATATGTGCTTGTATTCTACTCAAACCGAATAAACCTGGTGAGTTGATTTCTGTACAGGATGTCCTCTATAAATTCCCATATAATCTGCAATCCCCAAAATATGGTGGAACTGGATCAAACATGAACGTAGAAAATATTTGAAAATGTGGCGTAAACGATTTCAATAAAGCTTTTCCTTTCTTCAAGTGGATAAAACTAGCGAAAAGCGAAACAGGCGTTAAATAAGATTTCTTATAAAAAAGGTTCTACTTTTGGGGATTATCGAGGGGACAACGTATATTTCTTTCGACAGGCCATGAGCTATAGAAGCCATAGAGTAGTAATAACTTTGAGTCGAACGGTAAAAAAATCCTCTAGATTTTTCTAAATTTCATAACAGCTTATTAGTTACCTAGTAGGTACCTACCTAACTACATGACCTTGACGACCATAGTGGCGCGGTGGGCGAAGGTCTGCCTGCGACGTAGGAGATTGCGGGTTCGATTCTCGCCTCGGGACAAATGTTTGTACGATCTGCAGATATATTTTGTTCAGAAAGTTCTGGTCGTTTTCTGTGTAAAATAAAAAATATATATCTAAGTCATGTATTATATTATGTATATCAGTTATCTAGTACCCATAACACAAGCTCAGCTAAGCTTGGGGCTATATAATGTTGTATTAATTTTCAGGCATTATTATTTATGTATAATCCTATAGTATAGGTATATCGCTGTCAGCGATAAGGCCGCCTATTGTACTGTTAATATTTAATATTCAGATATAAGGTATTATTTTGCTTTTTTTTTAAATCCAATAAACTGTAGGTACTTTCATTCATTCCCATAAATTTATTGAAACATCTATTTCTTCCAGAAGTCTACAAGCTCTCGAAGACCATACTACGCGTACTAGAAAGACGAGAGGCTCGTTTAGCGATATACAATCTATACTTCTTCGACACTGGAATAATTCTGAGGATGGCGTCCGCTACGCTGGTCTATATCACAGTACAGCTGCAGTTAGCGTTCCCTAAACTACCGAATAGTGGCACAATAGACCGGTTTAATGTTACTGAAGGATTATAAACTGTACCGTGGTGCGGAATGCCTTACCCATTTATATTCGACAAGCTAAGTTTCTCCCTATTATTCAAACATATGGTCTATGAACACTTCCTTACCTCAACATCAAACTCTTAATTAATATTATTTACGAGCGGACTTTCACGGCTTCGTATGTTTTAAGTACGGATCCCTAACTTTTTGAAAATATAATTATAGCCTATGTTCACCGGGGATAGTGTAGCTTCCCAACGATGAAAGAATTTTTCAAATCGGTCCAGAGGTTACGGAGCCTATTCATTACAAATAAACAAACCAACAAAAAAACAAATCTTTCCTCTTTATAATATTAGTATAGATATACATCATACCATACATAATATATTATATTTTTATGTAACTATGTATTTATACTTATATCTATCAGTAGGTATTTGTTATGTATTTCCCAATTAAATATTGTGTAATATATACACCACCTCTATAATTATGTTCTCTATATGTCTATACTTGTTCTAACACTTCATGTCCATCCAAAGGTTGCCTGGCAGAGATCGCTCATAGCGATCACCATTGTACAATTTATTCTGTATTTGCCTTTTTCCTGTCTTGTGTATCTGTTTTTATTTGGTGTTCAATATATAAGAGTAATTGTATTGTTTTGTATAAATAGCTACAGGAAATGAACACGTGATTATTTGATTTTTAACAGCAGAATCAAATAAAGAGGGTTTAATAGTTATAGTTATAGTGTTTAAAGTCGCTCGTGAGCTATTGAAAGAGCTATGCTCGGAGTTTCTCTGAAGGATAGGATTCGCAACGAATAGGTACCTACATCCGACAGAGAACCAAAGTTATCGACATAGCTCTGAATTAGCAAGCTGAAGTGGCAGTGGGCCGTCCATATCTCGCGAAGAACCAACAACCGCTGGGGTAAACGTGTTGTTGAGTGGAGACCACGACTCGATAAACATAGTGTAGGACGCCGAACAGGTGGGATGAAGACCTGCGAAAGTCTGCAGGGAGATCCTGGATGCGTCAAGCTGAAGACAGGGCGCTATGGCGCTCATTGGGGGAGGCCTATGTCCAGCAGTGGACTAACATAGGATGATGGTGATGATGATGTGTTTTTTCATTTTATATCTTTGTGACAATACAAAATAAATACATGTCAAAAATGAAATTACGTGGAATATCTTTACTTTTCTTTAATGGTACTTGAGATACAAGGTTGTATCACTAGTTCCATAGGTATCAAGGGGGAATATCCTCATTTTTCTTTAATGGTCCTAGGAAACAAAGTTGTGTCACTTGTACCATCAATGGTACAAATCAATGGTACTACTGACATAAAGGTACATTTATTATTTTAATTATTATGTGACTTGTAATATTCGTTGTCTATAGGTACTAATATTATAAAGAAGAAAGGTTTGATTTTTTATTTGTTTGTTTGTAATGAATAGGCTCCGAAACTGCTGGACTACACTATCCCCGGTGAACATAGGCTATATTATCCGTCCGTCCGTCCGTCTAGTCCGCTAGTTACCAATAAATTGATTATTCTTCTTGATGCGTCAAGCTGATGATAGGGCGCTACGGCAATCCTGGATTCTGCCATCAAAGCTGAACCCCCCGTAAAATTTGGTCCTTACTTTTTGTTACATCTTGTATAGGTGCCTACATAAGTTCTTATACGTATGCTTAGTGTTCCTTTTTTTTATGAAAGTCTATACCTATTTGTGACAGACAAATAAATGTTTAAATGTTTAAAAATTTTGTTTGCATGGAATTTTTATAAATGATCAATTTATTATTAGTTTTTCTTATTGTGTATTTTTTAATTTATGTTTATTTGTTCTACTATATAGGTATTGCAATTAACTAGTGTAATTGGTTGTGATATAGGTAATCGTGCTAGTTATTAAAATAAATTAATTAATGAATTTTATTTCGTTAACTCTAGGTCGAAATTCGGTCACTTGCACATTCGATGTGCTAGAACCTTCGTATGTTCGCGAACGAGTTATATTTCGACCCTAACTAATCGGTTCCATTACCATACAAACATAGTTTAACATGACATCAATGCTGAAAGTACCTACGCACGTCAGTCACTCAAAAGTCTCACCTTTTTTCATTCATGCATCTTCACTACATAGTATAAAACAAAGTCGCTTCCCGCTGTCTGTCTGTCCCTTTGTATGCTTAGATCTTTAAAACTACGCAACGGATTTCGATGCGTTTTTTTAAATAGATAAAGTGATTCAATAGGAAGATTTATAAACCATTTGAAACAGATTTCCACGCGGGCGAAGCAGCGAGGCGCAGCTAGTTGTTTCATAAATTGAAGCTTTTCCCTCTTGCTTTGCTCGAGCAAGGTATCAGGTTAGCACGTTCTGCGTTAAAATCATCTTACCAAAGGATTCCTGGAAGAGATCGCTTTTAACTTAGGCCGTCCATTGGAAGTTCAACTTTGTTTTCAATATTCAGAAATATTTTATTTTATTTTGCTTTATTCGGAAGACAAACAATTTTACACACTTAACAATAACTTATGACCATTTATGTGTCCTCGCATGTAGAAGCCAAAGGATTGCTTGCTTGCGGAGGAGAAATGAAAATTAAAAAATAAAAAACAGCTTAGTCTTAAAACTTACACATAAGTACATTGAATTAAAATAGACAGAGCTAACAACAGACAATAAAAAATATATACTTATGTATGTGTAAGTACTAACAATTACCTAAATTATACAATACAGAAATAATATAAAGTAAAAAACAAAAAAGCAGAATTTACATAAGAAAAATGAAACAGAATCCTATTAACTTATGGTTAAGATGATAACGCATCAAAGCAGGGTTTTGTCAGGAGATATGTTATTATATGTACTTATATACATACATAGATCAGACTGAAAGAAAGTAACGTAACTACTCGTAACTCTACCTCGATATAACTAATTGCCACTTCGTAACCCTTACCACTCAGTTTGATATTAAATTACGCGTAAAAGGTATAGGATAGGATGGAAGTGCGAACGCGCTTTTGATTTTGTATTTTTTAATTTTTTTCTAAACGGTTTTTTGTTAGTTTTTCCACTTGAGACATGGAGTAAAACAAACATCCAAACATTCCGTTTATAATTATTTAATATAAGGTAAGGTATTTCTGGGAAGAACATTAAAGAAAACAGAGGTAGGTAAATGGCTGAGTTACTGTGTAAATTAGCATCAAAATATGCGTCAGTTATAACGAAATACATAATATGCTATTATTAAATATGGACATTTTGTTTGTTATTTTTGAGTTGTATATGTGTCACATGATGTTTCTTCAATATGAAACTCAGTAAGTACTGCTTTGGAACTTATCATACTGCGGGCCGTACTCCACCAAAGCTGAGGCGAGACGAGCGGAGAAGAGGTGTGTTTGAATAAACGCCATAGCGCCCTATCTTCAGCTTGACGCATCCAGCATCTACATACCTGCAGTCTTTCGCAGGTCGTCATCCCACCTGGTCGGAGGGCGGCCTACACTACGTTTACCGAGTCTTGGTCTCCACTCCAGAACACGTTTGCCCCAGCGGCCGTCGGTTCTTCGCGAGATATGAATAACCAATAGAACGTCGTCATTCACACATCTCTCCGCTCAGCTTCAGGGTATACCACCAACGATGATATGTCAATACATCTCCGCTCAGAGATTTATCAAATTTGTTTGCGTAAAAAACTAAGAAAGATCGAAGCGGTGATGTGAGCTGTAACTCACAAGCAGGCGGTGACGTCAAACAGCGGAGACGAGAAGAGATGAGCGGTGTCAACAGCGGCGTCGCTAGTACATTTATTTCAAAATTCGACGTTCGCCGCAACAGTTCCGCTTTACCTTGCACACATCTCCGTTCCACTGTAGGCAGTAAGCATCTCAGCACAGCTTCAGAAGAGATATCCTAGCTGAAAATCGTTTTTCTTGTCTCCGCTTCGGACATCTCCGTGCATCTCTGCTTTAGTGGAAGATTACTTGTATTTTTTTGCAATGTGGTAGCTTAACAATAACTAGGTTCCTGAAAGTGCAAATGGAAAAAAAAATGGATGTGCGTACCGACGCGACGACGCGACGGATCGATAAAAAGTTTTGTTCTTACAATTTAACGACGAACCCTAATATAAATCGGTTCTCAAACCGAATGATCAAGGTTCTCAAGTGTCACCGTCTATACCTATACTATAGCTACGTGTCCATCCAAAGGTTGCCTGGAAGAAATCGCTCTTAGCGATAAGGCCGCCTATTGTGCATCTGTATCTTTTTTTGTTTGTTCGTTACTGTTTTTTTCTGTGTTTGATGTGCAATAAAGCGTATTTGTATTGTATTGTATTGTGTCACTGAAATACTTGAGTAAGTAAAGTACATACTGAGAGTTGCTTACCTAGGTTACAGTATGTATTATATTATCTGTGCCTAGGTACATATGATCACCGACAGGGTAGCGGTCGAATCCGCCCGGGGACCCGCAACCCTGTCAAATGCCAGCTTGCCGTCAAACGAATCGTCTGGTGACGAGTGGTTTGATGACGCTCTGGCACTGAGGTGAGAGAGGAATATCGATGGGTTTTTAGTTGGTATGTCACTATCTGCTAACACTTTGTTAGTAGCTCAGTGGAGAGCCCAACATACCCCTCTAGCCCTCCTCAGGCTAGAGGCAATGCGAAACAGCATTTTCCCATCGTAAATTTAGAAACTGGAAAAAAAAAAAAGATTAAGAAACTGGCTTGTTAGTAGTGCGCACTATAACATAAAAGAGTTTTTTGATACTAGTTAGTAAGTTAAAGTTAAGATGTAAATAAACCTACCTGTACAATTAGTAGTAGTTAGTACTACTACTAATTAGTACTAATACTAATTGTCTAAATATTGTATGTCCGAAATGGATAAATTGTTGTTACTAAATTATTATTTAAGACCTTTCCTATGGATGTTTTACACAATTTAACAATAAATATATTCTTATTCTTATTCTTATAAAAAAAAGGTACATACATGTATTTCTAGAATACGAAGTTCCGTTTCATAACCGAATATTCTGCGGACCATATTCCTCAACTGAACAAGTGAATCATCTGTGCAATTCGTTTTCGTTTCTTATGTAAATGACGAAAAATACATCGGCCAATCAATAACAAGACGTAAGACATGCATACATTATTTGAACAATCGTTTCAGTCGACTTTTTCGTATATATTTGAAGAGAGACACGGATGAAGGCAGTACTGGGTTAATTATTTTGGGCAACGCACGAAAAAACCATGAAGATTGTTTGTTTTATTTTGTTGGTCGCGTTTTGTGTGTACGGGGTGAGTTTTTCATGAGTTTGATAATTTGAGATTGTTTTTTAGACTTATTTTGATATTACTAGTAGGTATACAGGGTATCCCACGGCCATGGGACATGAAGGCAAGTTTCAGAAAAGTTACCTAAAAAGATTCCTTATTTACTTAAAGAACTAGCTAAGCAGAGGTGGTTTTATGGTACTCGATGACTGATATACATAATACAATACATTACATAGATAGATATTTTTTATTATGCATAGAAAACGACCAGAACATCCGGAACAAATATCTGCAGATCGCACACCTCCCCCAATGAGCGCCATAGCGTACTGTCTTCAGCTTGCCGCATCCAGCATCTACCTGCAGTCTTTCGCATGTCGTCATTCCACCTGGTCGGAGGGCGTCCTACACTACGTTTACGGAGTCGTGATTGCTACTTTAAATGACAATGCTAATTTGTTAACCGAAATAAATTCCAGTATTCCGAACACATTAAAAATTATAATCATTAAATAAGTAAAATATTAGACATCCATAATTAATGGATAACGCTTCACCTAACTTTTTAGATCATTTTTTGTACAGTTTCTACATTAAATTTATTTGAATTTGAATTTTAAACTTCTGCGTGGCGTGGGCTATGGAAGGGTTAAATGGCGATTTGTGTGTTAGATTTTCGGGGTATTTTTATATTTTCAGTTCGTCAATAAATCAAAACTGAATGATATACGAATAAACTCAAACAAACTACAAAGTATATGTACATAAAGATAGCACTATAGGCGCTTTTGACAATATTAATTTCTTATAGAATTAATTTCAGTTTTAGTTTATTTATTTATAAACAATTTTACTGATTTTACTTATGTCTTTAAACACGATTGTTTACACTGAGGATAAAGGAGGTATAATCTGCCATACGCTTCGCTGAACGTGTTCTTTAGTGGAAACCGCGACTCGGCTAACGAACTGCAGGACGCCCTACGGCCAGGTGGGATGCGGCAAGCTGAAGACAGGGCGCTCATTAGGGGAGGCATATATCCCATTAACTTTGCTCTACCACTTGTCATGTACAGAAAGCTGAGGACCCAAAACCAGCGCCAGCAGGGGCGCCAGCAGCAGTGGTGCCAGCAGCCCCTACGTCGGGGGCTGCACCTGCACCTGCAATGCCTGGCATACCTAATCCGGCCGAACTCGCTTCTGCATTGAATCCCGCAGCGAAAGGCAGCGATAAAGGTAAAAGAGCTCTCTTACATGGCGTCTAGGCGAACTTTAAGGGCCTTCGATGAATATTGCGCGGGATACTCTATGTTTGTCTGTTTCTATTGGTATTTTATTGGTTGCGTTCTACATACTACTGTATAATAAAAACTAGTGGAAAAGTTACTGTTATTTGCCGCAAATATTTTCCCCGCGGCTTAGCCCGCGTGCAAATTTCTGCGCAGTTTTCTTAATTATTTTTATTATTCTTCTATAGAATCTTTTACGAAATATTCGAGACATTTATAAAAAGATGAATGAAATCGGTAAAACCGTTCTCAAGTTATAGCTAAAATAAATAAGGGTTCATTTTTATATACCTACGACTATAAAGATATATGAAACTATGTATAATGTAACAAAATTCGATTAAATTGTAACTACTTTTCGAATATTACGAAGAACCGACAACCGCTGGGATGACGACCTGCGAAAGACTGCAGGTAGATGATGGATGTGTCAAGCTGAAGACGGCGCTCATTGGCTCATGGCTTGGCGAGGCCTCCAGCAGTAAACTAACATAGGCTGATGATCATGATTATTATCGAAATTTGACAATATTCTTTTTATTTCAGCTAGCGGGTTAGTGGGAGGTATGACAGCCGTAAATGCTGGACTTAATTCGTGGTGGAACACAATGAAAGCATTTGGGAATGCGATGCTCGGTAAGAATAACTCACAGATAATAACGTGAAAGCGTAAATAGGAAAACTAAAGTATCCATGCTAATATTTATTATTATATCTTTATTTAAAGAGTTTACCTACCGAATAACAAATTGCTTTATTTAAAGAGTTTACCTACCAAATATCAAATTGCTTTATTTAAAGAGTTTACCTACCAAATATCAAATTGCTTTATTTAAAGAGTTTACCTACCAAATATCAAATTACTTTATTTAAAGAGTTTACCTACCAAATATCAAATTGCTTTATTTCCTTTACACCCTACAAGACTCTTGGACACGTCACAAAATTCAAATTCAGTGATCACTTTATGAATAATTTATCACATTGCGATTATGTCGTTCTTTTACCAATATTTCTCTAAGTAACTCTGTATGTTTGTTACCTTTTCACGCCTAACGGCGGCGGGATCTAGATGAAATTATGCAGGAAGGTATATTATATAGGACGGGCCTAATATTATGTAAATTGTAATATTGAATATATTTAAAAAAAAAATCATTTTAGTTTAATGGTCATCATTTAGGCCTATGTCCAGCAGTGGACTGCTATAGGATGATGATGATGATCATCATCATTTTGACCTATCTTAGTTTTAATATCTGAAATCGATAATTTTTGGTTTCAGAAGTCAAATATTACGAAAATATTCATTTATTGCGCCAAATTTGATAAGAGTCATAAGCGAGATATGTTTTATTCCAGACCTAGAACTGCCTGCATGCAAAATTTCAGCCCGATCCGTTCAGTAGTTTTGGCGTGAAGAAGTAACAAACATACATACATCCATCTAAACATCCAAAGTAAGCCTGGAATCAAAATGGATACTGGATAGGAATCATCTTTAAACGTTTTCATAGAAACAAAGCGTGCGGAGCTGAGAGCTAGTAGTTATAAAAAATATCAATCTATGTAATGTATTGTATTTATGCATCAGTTATCAAGTACCCATATCACTAGCTCTGTTTAGCTTGGGTCTAGATAATGCTGTGTGAATTGTCCAGCATTATTTATTTATTTTATTCTGTCTTATTTTTTTCAGGTCAGGCATGACATCTTTTAGAGTTGAAGACTTTGGCAGCTTTACTAAAACACAGAGATTGATTCTTCTTAGTAATTTCATAATCTGCATTAGATATTATTATGAACTACCAACAATGAGATATTTATTTTTTGAATAAAACAATAAATTAATTTTATTGTATTTTATTTTACTATATTTAATATTTTTGTTGATCTTAACCCTTAAGGTAGCAGAGAACTTTTTGGTTAATTTAAACGAAAATTCTATTAAACCTAGTTTAGCTGTCAATACTAGTGACATCTTTTTTTTATCAGCGAGAAGGTGAGTTTATAAACCAATTTTAAAAATCAGAAATGATGCAACAAACCTAGTGTGGACGTCAGATTTTTTAAAATTTTATGTACAGTATACTCATCAAAACTACCTTAAGGGTTAATTAAATTAATATAAGTTAGGTATAATATAAACCATGATTGTGCTTATGACATACGATACATTTCTTGTGATTATACAAAATACAAATACAAAAATCTTTATTTGAAACAAGAGACTTATAGTATACAGTACAGTTGAGGGCTGACTACCGCAAAAGTTAAAGAACTGTGTAGCGGAGCCTTCCTCCGCAAACAAAATAGATTTCACAAACAAAGCATTTTGTGTAAAGCTTATCATAAAAATACATCTTAAAGTACGTATTTCTGCAACTGTTAAACCTATTCAAATGGACTTATGAACGATTTTCCAGCCTGATCACTTCATTACAGATGTAAGCAGGTTAAGTGCGAACCTTATTTGATGACTATTAAGATTTCATACAAACTATAATTAACCGCGTCGTGTCGCGCAGTTCCGCTCAGTGTGGTCGTTAACATAAAATCATATTGAGGCTTACGTATTTTATAGGTCAATAATTTTTTTGAGCTAATACCTGTACAGAGTTCTCAAAAAACATCAGGAGCAATATAACTCTCATAAATTGTTTGCGTGTCTTCTAGTCAGTGACAGCTTAGGTGTGCTAATGTACGCCATCTATCGAATCATTGCAAAGTTTTTTTCATTTTAACAACCCAATTTAAAATAAGTCTCAACTTTAAGTAACGACTTTGTACTGTGCAGCAGTGTTTCTCACTCTTACTTATGTCAATAGAAGAAAACAAACAATGAGAAAAGAAAACTATGGTTCCTATATGGACGCCCTATTCATGACGATATTTGTAGCGCGGAGAAGGTCAGAGTCATTACAATAGACCACAGCCGGTATCAAATATCAAAGTAATTAATTTGCTTTAGACCTTACTACGACTCTTGGACACGTCTCGAAATTCAAATCACATAAAGTAAAACTAGAAAATAGAGTGACCACTTTTATTTTTTGTTCACTTCAATCTTTTGAAATTAAATTTTCTGTCTAATTTTAAGGGTCTTCTCAGGGTTCCTGAGATCTCGACCAAATTATGTAAACAGTGCACTTTCAAAATTGTTTTATACAGGGTGAATTTTTGAGACGGGACAGGAAGGGCAGGTACCTTAACAGTTATAGTTACAGGAAAACGCTTTTAGGAGACTATCCATAAATTTTAAAGATATTTTGAACTGCATTTACAGATTTTGGAAAAAATGTACAGTCAGCAAGAAATTGGTCATTTTACACAAATACTTTTTTTGATGCCAATCGATCCTGTTTCTTATAAGGATCAAAAGTCTCTACTGGACCGTGAGGTTTAAGTACTAGAAATGTCAGAAAATCAGTAAAAGTGATTTTTGAGACGGGACAGTAAGGGCAGGTAGCCCTTACTGTCCCGTATCAAAAATTCACCCCGTATATATTTTTTACAATCATATTTTCACAGTAGAAGAAAGAATACTCTTGAATTTTATAGTATTTGATTTATTTACCACAGGGATCCCGTAAGTTCTGTGATCTAGGCCTAGTTAGGCAATAAAACCCTATAGGTACGCCCCTTAACACTTCCATGGCCCTAGACGCACAATATGTCGGTGAGCGCGAACTTGTAGCGGCGGCGCGCATTCATAATGGACTGATACTGCGTAGAGTTGAGAGATTTATGGGATTATTAATCGAAATAATCAGACGCTGTCATAGAGATCTCATCTCTTACAGCACTTTACTTAAGTTAAAAGTGTACTTATTTTAACACAGCACTCCTTTTCTCTTACTGCCTCGGAAAACGGCTGCGCCAACATCAGCATCCTTTTCACCGGTTATGCTGCTTGATCGCTTGTTCGTCATTTGCACGACCTGGAAAATATTGTATAAATAATTAATAACGATATTATTATAATACATGTAAATAATACAGTTGACTGATGAAGTCTTTTAGAGAGGTGTCAAGATCCCACAGGGCACTGTAGAGGCCAAGGAAGAATATATACACAACTAGCGGACCTTCCCGGCTTCGCACGGTTTTAGTACGGATCCCTAACTTTTTTTAAAATATAATATAGCCTATGTTCACCACGGATAGTGTAGCTTCCCAACGGTGAAATAATTTTTTAAATCGGTCCTGTAGTTTCGGAGCCTATTCATTACAAACAAACAAACAAAAAATCAAACCTTTCCTCTTTAATAAGTATTAATCATAATAACTCACAGCGTCATCAATAGCCTTGAACTGCCAGTTCCAATGCACCCTGTACAGGAATGGCCGGTGGTCGAAGCGGTTGTCGTCGGGACTGTACGACTCGGCGTGGTATGACGGCGTCAGTACCGTCATCTTGTGCCGGTTGATTGCGTAGCAGCGGAAGAAATGTTTCACTTTCTCAGCAACCTGGAACGTAATGTATTTTAAAGGTTCAGTAACTCAAAGAGAGAATTAAGGAATTATTCATATCTTGTTTGTCTGTTTCTTTGATTTTTTATTCATTTATTTACAAATGATTTGTTTGCTATAGCGAATAAGGCAACCTGATAATAACATTAACTTAAATAATAATTCTTACAAAACTAACTTACTACCAAACTAAATACTACCTAAAAGGTAAATTATTTGGCATCATCGAACTTCTAACAGATCGTCTTACGTCATGCTCATGTCTTGTTCGTCAGCAAGGCTACCACGCTATTAAAAACATAAAGTAACGCTCGTTATCAGCATTATAACGCTAATTTTAGCGCAAGTAACACGTGTAAAGGCGCATATTAGCGTGAGTAACGCCTTTTCACGAGTTATTCACGCTAAAATGCGCCTATATTTTAAATAGCGTGGTAGACTTGCTGATTGTGTTATCTGTCTGTTAAGTCTTACCCAGCCGAACGAACTCTGACAGTTCGTCACACATCATGCCCATGTCTTGTTCGTCTGTCTGTCAACTAAAATACATATGAGCCTACCTCTCTCGGATCGCACTTGTCGCTCCAAGCATGCGCCAGTTTCTGGAACATGGTGTAAGGGCCGCAGTTATGCGTCTTCCTCAGCCGACCGAACTCTGACAGTTCGTCGTACGTCATGCCCATGTCTTGTTCGTCTGTTTGTGTGATCTGTCCGTCTGTTAGGGGCTCTAGTTCTGCGGTGGGCGGGGCTTGGAGGATCTCGGAGAGGGATGGCAGGAAGAATCTGAAAGAGAAAGTAATAGCGGGTAAAGTTTCGAGTACGTTTCGATGTAAACCCAAATTATTACGCAACTTTCGCGCTCGCTGAAGAGAGTAGTTTGGGTGTTGAATAAATATTTAGATGGATGTTTGTTACCTTTTTCTGCACAAATTACTGAATAGGTCGAACTTTTAAAAACATTTAAGGATAATTTTATCAGGGGAAACGTGTATTTAGCCTCACAGAAGCAGTAACCAAATATATTTTTTTAATTCACAAATCAACGTGCCTATTCTTAGCGTTACACATCGGTAACAATTTTAGATCGCTCTTCGATATCCTTCCAATCAGGTTGATATCAGCACTGAAGTTGTCGTATTTATTCATACATCCGTCGTCCACGTTACATAGTGGATATTCACCTCTTCGCTCTAAAACTACTGAATGGATCGAGCTGAAATGTTGTCTCTTTGTAGCTTGTAATACCATTAAAGCCTTTTTTTATCCTTGAAAAAGAACATGAGAAGCCACGGCTAGAAATTGTTAAGCAAATAATTCACAGGCTTTAGAATAACTTTATTAGACTAGATTAGACTTTAAGTATTAAAATGTATTCATTAGTGCTAATCATACTGGTTTGTGAGGAGGGCGTTGTCATTCTGCGACACAGTGTTAAACTACTGCAGATGACATCGTTTTTAATTTTTTCAAAACTGTTTTTTGTTCCATGTCTTGTACCAATAAACGATTATTAATTTACTGTTTGTATTTAAATTTAGTAATTAAATACAAACAGTTTTTTGAAGTAATGAAGTACAACAGCAGATTACGTTTTGTTTCTTGGGGAAACTTTTAGTTAGCAGTGAATTACGTGTAATTGACGGCTAATAGCTAGTTAACTTTAATACATGGTGTGCCATGTTTTGTAATTTAGTTATCTAGATGTGAACTTTAATTTTTTTTTTAAATTGTACAAAAATAATACCTATTCTTAGCATAATGCAGAAAAGATTTGAGATCGCTCTTCGATATCCCTCCAATCGGGTTGATATCCGCACTGGAACAGTCGTATTTAGTCATATATCCGCGCAACGCTTCGTCCACGTTGGAAGAGCCGAGCACAAGTAAACCGCCAGGTCTCCCTCGCACCCACAGCATTAGTTGTGCGAATAAGTAGGATAGCACCATTCGTAGTCTTGCCTGAAAGAAAGGATGGTAACGTTAGATCACGAGAGATAATAGATTAATTACGGATGTAAGTTGGTAAACTACGAACTTTAGTTGTGCTGGAAGAACACCGAACGCGTTAAAAAACAATTTTGTAACATCATCGTCATCATCAGCTTATAATAGTCTACTGCTGAACCTATGTCCAGAGCTTGCCGCATCCAGCATCTGCCTGCAGTCCTTCGCAGGTCGTCATCCCACCTGGCCGGAAGGTGTCCTACACTACGTTTGCCGAGTCGCAGTCTCCACTCAAGAAAACGTTTACTCCAGCGGTTGTCGGTTTTTCGCGACGTCAATATTCTCTGTCGGATGTACTTATTGTCCTATCTTTCAGAGAAACTCCGAGCATAGCTCTTTCCATAGCTCGCTGAGCGGCTTTGAACTGGTGGACCAGCCCTACCGTGACCACATCTCATCCTCCCATACCACATCTCAGCTCCGTAGCTCATAACAGGTAGAACGCACTGATTGAAACCTTCGTTTTCAAGCATTGCGTATGGATGATGAGGGAACTTTTTACATTACCTGTATATTCTGTAAAGCTAGATTCTGCCTAGGACAGCCTCCCTTGCTCCGGAACTTGGGCACAAGTCCGGTCGCCGTGGTGAAAATACCGATCACTGCGCTAACGGCTGAGTCGATTACGATCGGAAAATGGTAGCTTCCGATCTGACTTGCTAGCTGAAATATTAAAGGATTAGTTTTACACAGTTATTATAATACATTGAGTATGTAGTTACAGTTTTGAACCATTGCAAGCTGGGGAAATAATTCACCGTGTATATGAAATTTTAAATAACTCTGGTGTAAAGTTAGCACTTTAGTAATTAGAGAAATAAGATGGCCTATTTGTTTAGTACTGAAATTGGAAATATATGTGGTGAAAATGGATCTCCATTAAAAAGTAAAACATCATTTAGATACGACAAAGAGGTAAATTAACCCAATTTTCCTATGTTGTGGCTACGATAACTAGGCATGGCAGTAAAATATGAGTCTTTTGAGACTCATATTTTATTACCATGCCCTTTGGGGTAGAGGCGGAGACGTAGAAATCAACCAATCAGAAAGCAGCTCGACACTTTAAGGCGAAATGAGTTCGTCTTTTCGAGACAAGGACGAACGAACGCCGCGCGGGGAAAGCGAGAAAGGGAGGCAAAAGCGGCAGAATGATTGGCCCGTACGCAATTTCACTGCTTTTGATTTTTTAATTTGTTATTGCTCTAAAATAATACTGTTTCTCAAAAAACTAAAACCATAATTGTCTAAAGTATTTATTAGGGAACACGTAGAAGACATTTCATTACAATAATATTAAATAACTAGCAAATAAAACTGGTTTTCCCGTAGAGATATCTCTGTAAAAATGAAGATTTAGAGGAAACTTTACCATTTTTTTCTATCGTGTCAAGTTCAGTCAATCGTGTTTCGACTCCCATAACTTACTAACTAATATCCTAAACTTTTGATCCTCATCAAAATATATTCGAAAAATAGGTGTTTTGTTCCCTTAAAACTGATTTACCGTTAAGTCAAAACGTGGGTTTTGGGACTCATTTCACCTTAACGTTCAGGTTTTTGTCTCACGTCTAAAAGGGGGTATGGACCCAAAACCCTCATTTATGATATTGTCTGCTACAAAATTTGGTAGCTAAGTTACCGTCATTTCTGGCTATCCTGGATATTGATTGACTTACAGCATTATTTATTGATAAAGGTATGCGCGACTTTGCCGTCGGGAATTTGTCAAGGCTCGTTAAGTGATTCTTTCTTTCATTTAAATCATATTATCGAATGTTTGTTACCTGTGCTGCCCTCTGCTTAGTTTCAGTACTAGAGTTCTCCGTGGCCATATAGCACGTGACGAGCAGTCTGTTGCACAGCTCCATCGGGTCGGACGGAGTATAGTCCGATTGGCAAAGGATCTTACGCACATCGTATAGGATTTGACTTTCTGTAAAGAATAAAAATTGTGAATATAAATAAAAAGCCAAGCTAAGCCATATATGTACATATTTGTCGTCTCGCGTTGGCGAGACAACCTTAACGCCTTCCTCAGAGATTGGTGGATCACACTGAGAAGGATTTGGGGGAGGCATTTGCCCAGCAAGGCTACTACGCTATTTAACATATAACGTGACGCGCGTTATCAGCGTTATTACGCTAATTTTAGCACGAATAACGCGTGTTAAGGCGCATTTTAGCGTGAATAACTCGTGAAAAGGCGTTATTCGCGGTAAAATGCGCCTTGTATTAACGGATAACGCGCGTTACGTTATGTGTTAAATAGGGTGGTAGCCTTGCTGCAGTGGGACGAATCAGGCTATTATAAAAAAGATAAAGATCAATGAGTACCTACCCCCTTCTGTATGGTGTCACAGATCTGCGTGCACATAGAGAAGACAATGCCAGCCGTGCTGGCGGTGACCACGCCGCCGTTCAGAGGCAGGAAGAACCCGCATCAAAATCCGTTGCGTAGTTTTATAGATCTAAGCATACATAGGGGCAGACAGACAGCGGGAAGCGACTTTGTTTTATTTTATACTATGTAGGGATATTAAAGAGTACCTACCCCCCTTCTGTATAGCGTCACAGATCTGCGTGCACATAGAGAAGACAATGCAGGCCGTGCTGGTGGAGTCGACGCCGCCGCTTAGAGGCAGGAAGAACCCGCCTTGACCAGAACGGCGGAGGTAATCCCACAGCCAGCATGCTGGACCTGAAATGATTCATGGAAGTTATGAATAACTTTTGGCCTTCTTCTCGAAACTGTTTTTACCCAACTGCAAAAGGAGGATCCAGCTGGGCTGGGCAGCATTTGGGAAACTACGTCAAGTCTTCACGTCATCCATACCGCAATGCTTGAAAACGAAAGTTTTCAATCAGTGCGTCCTACCCGTTATGACCTACGGAGCTGAGACGTGGACACTCACGATAGGGCTGGTCCACCAGTTCAAAGTCGCTCAGCGAGCTACGGAAAGAGCTATGCTCGGAGTTTCTCTGAAGGATAGGATTCGTAACGAATACATCCGACAGAGAACCAAGGTTATCGACATAGCTCAAAGAATTAGCAAGCTGAAGTGGCAGTGGGCCGGCCATATCTCGCGAAGAACCGACGGCCGATGGGGCAAACGTGTTCTTGAGTGGAGACCACGACTCGGTAAAAACGTAGTGTAGGACGCCCTCCGACCAGGTGGGATGACGACCTGCGAAAGACTGCAGGTAGATGCTGGATGCGGCAAGCTGAAGACAGAGCGCTATGGCGCTCATTGGGGGAGGCCTATGTCCAGCAGTGGACTGCTATAGGCAGATGATGATGATGATGATGATGAACACTTTTGTTACGCTGTCGCGTCGGTGTAATAACAAAGATCACTTTTGATCGAATAAATTCCTTTCTGTTATAGCTGGCTGGCTTTCTTTCCCTGTACTTATATACATACCTAGTTCAATCTCCTCTTCAGGCGTCAGGTAGAGCCAATCAATCGGCGGGCTCGTAGTTAAATTGACGTCATCATCTGACAACGCGAAGTCCACTGTGATTCGCGGGAATGGCGGGTTGGAAGCGGCCAGGTGAGAGCGGGATCGATTCCGGACGCGGTACGAACGGATGTCTTCTAGATCTATTGTGGCTAGGATTACTTCCTATAACAAAATTATATGCTATTTTAAAAGTCGGTTCCGCCAAGTCACTTATTATAGCTGGACAATCCACACACCATTATCTAGCCCCATGCTACGCAGAGCTTGTGTAATGGATACTAGATGACTGATATACATAATACAATATAGATAGATATGTTTTTTATTATACATAGAAAACGAGATCGTACAAACATTTGTCACGAGGCGGGAATCGAACCCGCAACATCTTGTGTCGCACTTGTATCTACTGCACCAATTGATTTCGAATTCATATGTATTAAACACATGAATGTTCCATACTCACCACGCTCGGCAGGAAGATTGGATATCGTAATGGAGATGTTGAAAATACACAGAAGAAATCTGATGCCCTACCTTTGGTAGGTTCCCCTGGACAGCTCTTACAACATCCAAGGCCCGAGTTGGAGGGTCTATTCGTACTGTTACCGCAACGGCTCTTTGGACTTGATCGAGTGTTCTTAGCTATTCTTGAAGAAAATCAATGCAACCGTTGAAATGTTATGATGGTAAAGTATAATCGTCGTTTGAGATGTTTTTGTGATATTTGCGTATTATCTAGGAATTCATAACGATTTCTACGTCTCTCACCACATCATTTAGCGCAAACTGCAGCCCGCGACTGACAATGCTCCCGTTGACAGCGACACACGAGCATCCGTTGAAGTAGATCCGCTGTCCGTCGCAGCCGCGCAAGTTACTGAACAGATATGCACCGCCGCTTTTGAACGTCGCGCTTTTGACCAAGTCGACGGTGACGTAGGCTTTCCGGAGTTCCATGTAGCTGCCGGATCCGTTGGATATTATTTCTACGCCGTCTAGGCCTAGGGGGATGTGACGGCTGTAACAAAAATGATGTGAACTATAAAAGGTATTGTAAGTACCTAACTTACTGAACAACCTGACAAAAAATTTAAATCGTGTCTGAAAAGCGTGATCGTCTTTTGTTTTATTGCACAAGAGTCAGCCTGCATCATTTTTCAAAAAATTATCATGAAAATCATTTCTAAAAAATTAGACAATAAATATCACTTGAAATTGTGAAATTATGATCTTAATTAACTTTACAATACTTTTGGAACCTTGAAAGCGCGGTTTCTGAAGTTTTCGATCAAATAACATGGGCTGGCATAGGCTGATAATCAGAACTCCAAATTTAAAGCAAATATTAATAAGCAGTATTTTTTGAGTTCACTTACCTTTGTGGGTTCCAAAGTTCTTCGCAGATCTCAAACCCTATGCAGGTATCTTTAGTGGCGATCACAGCGTCACCTATAGGCACCGTCGTCTGCTCTGTTATAGCCGTTATCATGCGCGGCAGGTAGTACTCTTCCGTTTGTCTATCCTGAAATAAACTGTTCATATCATTGGCGAAGAGACCATTTCTTCAAAGCCGGGCAGGTACTGACCGGTGTTTCGGGGCGTAATGTAACGTGTTACAAAGCGAGTGTTCGTGCAGTCAGTACAAGGTAAGAATAAAAATAAATAAATAAAATAAATAATGCTGGACAATTCACACAGCGTTATCTAGCCCCATGGTAAGCAGAGCTTGTGTTATGGGTGCTAGATAACTGATATACATAATACAATACATTACATAGATAGATATAGAAGGCGCTCGCAACGAGCAATAAGATCGATTTTAGTACACGGCCTATCTACTCGTATACTAATCACTACATTACTATGTAGAAACGTAGAAACAAGGTCGCTTCCCGCTGTCTGTCTGTCCCTATGTATGCTTAGATCTATAAAACTACGCAAGGGATTTTAATGAGTTTTTTTTAATAAATGGAGTGATTCAAGTAGAAGGTTTATAAACCATTGGACACATAGATTTCTACGCGGACGAAGGTTAAGCTAGTATGTATAAAAAAAAGAGATGAAGTTTTTGAGGTCGTTATCTCTGGATCTACTGAACCGATTTTAAAAATTCTTTGCCAATAGAAAGCCACGTTATTTATGAGTGTCATAGCCTATATATTAACCCGAAAAAGGAGAGAGAAGAAAAGAAAATGAAACATTTACTCTACGTTGATCGCAAAACGTTTATGAAACAAAATAAAAATCCATCCACGGTTGTCTGGCAAAAATCGCTCTTGAGCGATAAGACCGCCAAATTGTCACATATGTATTATTATTTTTTATCTTGTTTGTTTTATTTTAAGTGTGCAATAAAAGTATTGTCTATCTGTCTATCTATCTATGTCCGGGCGAAGCCGGGACGAGCCGCTAGCGATCGATACGAATGGTACATTACGCCCTGTAACACCGGTAGTACACGATAAAATCCACTGCAGAAAAGTTCAGAGAAAAAGCAATTAAAAAAGCAACACTATAGAAATTATTTTCGTTTTAAGCGATTAGTCAAACACGGGGTATTGTCTGTTTTGGCTGTAAAATAACCGAAGCGTGACGATCTCACTCATATTATGTGAGAAATCCCTACTCTGTATCCTGTCTTAGTAACATTAATGTAAGAGTGAAACCACTTGAACTCAGATAACCTTCCGGTGTCATAACACAGGGCCCACACAAATTCCACTAAATAAATCGCTTCACCACAACAATGGTATAATGATTCTTTGTTAATGGCAACTGTGGTTGGACACTTTTCTGCCAGTGTCCCGTAGATAATAGAAAATAATTGTAAAATTAATGAGTTATGAAATTATGAAGGGGACGAAACTTTTCTGTTCCGAGAAGAAACTACAGATGGAGAGACGCGTGTCAAAAGTGTCAAGATTGAAACCACGCTATCAATCTCTCCGTGATAATATCACCGCACGCAATATCTAGAATTTATTTCATCTATAGACAATTCTATGACGATACCATTCTCATGTTAAAGTGTTGCTTAGCAGATTTTGGAGTTCTCTACTCATTTACAAAAAGTCAACGCTACCAGACAACACCCCTACAAACAACCGTTAGCTTACTTTAGTCCAACCTGAAAACCATCTCGACTCCCGATAATTCCCGTCCTCACACAGAATCATCTTCGGCCTGATGAGGAGTATCTTCTTGTTCAAGAACACGACTCGGCAGTTGTATGATACGTTGCGATGTTGGACTGGCATGCCGACGTCTATTAGCATGTCTTTGCATGTTGGGGACTTTAGAAGATCAGCAAGGACTTGCCAGCTGTGGAGGAACGTGTCGGGCTCGTGGAAGTGGTCTTCGCAGCTGTAGCCACTGAAATATCAAATATCAATATGCTTTATTTCCTTTATAATTTTAAATTGATCAATCCTTGCAGGTTTGGTAAGCCTTGCAGGTAGCATGAATATCTCCATTAAATATGGAAGGAAACAATTGACAACCCAAATGAAATAATTCATTGTAAATTATTTTATGTTATCTTCATGTCATGGCACATTAAGTTAGTATTTTTATTATGGTGGTGGGGAATATGCAGAAAACCTATGTGATTGACGACTCTTATAGAATTAGAGGAATACATTTAAAGCTTTAGGATTAGCTAAGACCGCCTTACCATATCTCCAGTTCTGGTCCAGTGCGATACAGCGCTCCTAACTCCTTGGCTTCCTGTATGGACTGCAGGATTCTGCTGAGGTTGCCTTCGAAGTCCAGAGCCCATTGGTTCAGCGTGCACACCGCTACTGTCACCTTTCGCCCCATTGTCTGAGGAAAAACGGGTTTAATAAATAAATACAGTTTAATACATACTCGTAAGTCATGAAATGAATACATCCGAAGGAGAAGTTAGATAAAATTAAAGTTATCGACATACACTGGGGTAAACGTGTTCTTAAGTGGAGACCACGACTCGGTAAATGTAGTGTAGGACGCCCTCCGACCAGCTGAGATGACAACCTGCGAAAGACTGCAGGTAGATGCTGGATGCGTCAAGCTGAAGACAGGGCGCTATGGCGCTCATTGGGGGTGGCCTGGGAGGCCTATGTCCAGCAGTGGACTATCATAGGCTGATGATGATTATGATGTCATTAATAAGTTAGATATCCGGGAATAAGACTGACAATCACAGACCATGTCAAATAGTGTCGGGTCTACCATTTTACCAAGCTTTAGAAGCACTTTAGCCGAGTAATTTTATTATTATCTTCCTAGCTTTATAAGAAAGTTCAGAAAAAAACCAATGACACCTACAATAATTGATTATAACTTCTATTCTAACGAATCAAGGAAACAAATATTATATTGAACATGGACGTTCACCTTGTCTTTGTCGAAAGTCCTTGAGTTCAGCTATGAAGGCAGAAACACTAGAACCTTTGATGTACAGATTGAATGACAGCAGGGTCAAGTTTGTACTAAATATACTCTAGTTCTAGTCTAGTTTTGATTTTTGAACAGAAGAATAGTGATTTATCGACATGTGGCGTCAAAATCACACGTTAGAAAACTAATAGTACGTACCACAAACAAAGGAACACCAAATGGACTATAAAAGGATTTTACAACGAGGGAACAAAGGAATAAGCAAACGTAAAAAAAAATGCTGAACGGCATCAAAATACACGATATTATAGGGCTATGCACCCCAGAATGTTTTATTTAGTCATAAATCACGCATTTCGCTATCGAGTTTTTTTACTGCATTTCCATTTTTAGGGTTCCGTCCGTAACTCAAAAGAAAAACGAACCCTTATAGGATCACTTTGTTGTACGTCTTTTCTCAGAAACGCGTGGAGGTATCGATTTGAAATAAGCATCAAATACTCAGATCCTCGCCTCTTAGAGCCGTCACAAGGTACGAGTAAATATAACTTCTAAATCAACGTAATCAAAAGTTACAATCGTTTATACAAATCGCATTTTTTTTAAATATTTCCATTACAATCACATGCACGCAAAAACTACAGAGTAAAATTTTTGAAACAATTATGGTTATTAACACTAAAGTCATTTAAAACGGGATATTTGATCACGATATAACACGTTTCTCCGTGTTCATGGCACATGAAACTGTGCCGAAATTTTGGATTACTCAAAAATCAAATCATGGTAAATATCCCGTTTTAAATGACTTTAGAACTATACAGTACTTCCCGACCTAGAAATATGGTATTTGGCAAGAAACGAAGTCTTACAATTATACGGAAGCCTCGGTGCGCGAGTCGGACTCGCACTTGCCTTTTTACTATCGGTGCGACAACTTCAATTCTGATACCCAAAAAGCACAAGAAGCGTGTATAAAACTGATAAAACAGTAGGTATGTCGGTAGGTATATGAGAGTGCACACAATAGTGGCGCAGATTTATACCTGAAGCGCCTAGCTTGTTAATCATCACAGCCAAATTATGAAATATGTAGATTATTTTGAAGAACCTTAAAAGTCCAAACGATTAGTTGGCGGGATGGATTAAACTAACTTTCTTTTATCGTGAATAGACCTTCGTTGGTCCACAATCTCACCTACTGGTAACTGGTAAGTGACGATGTGACCGACAATGTATCATGAAGGTCGAAGAGAATACTCCTATTCAATTTCTTGCAATGATTCCCAGGTTATTGGAAGCTCTTTAAGGTCCAGACTGCTCCACTGATACTGATACCCTAGCTAGATCGGAATGAATGAGATGGGGGGGAAGCTTTATCTAGCAATGGGCCTGGGCATCAAAGATCATTAGATTATAGACTTATCGAAGACAGGCGGCTCACGAGTCTAGAACAACTCAGTTCATTAAGAGAATGAGTGACACAAGACAATAAGATTGCCGCTGGATCGATACCCGTACCGACCGGTACCAAGCCGCGGCCAGTCACCCCGACGCTGAATATTTCTTATGCACACGTGTAGCTGAGCACTGAAACCTCGCCCTGAAACCTGTTTCAGTTATATTTCTAAAGTACTATAAATAACCCGAGAATCATTTTCAAGCAATCAGGAGTTTTTGCTGACTTGATGAACTACTTTGTATTTAGCTAAGCGGTCGCAAAATTATCGATCCTTCAAGAGAAGTTCATATCCGATTTACAATTTTACAAACTGTTAATTTTGTAATGAAACTTTTTATTTTATTACAAGAGTTCTCAGTTTCTTAATTTCTAGCTTTTCATAATTCTATATAACTTCACTACGACAATTTATGATAAAATCAAAATCAAAAACTGGCTTTAGCCAATTTTGGATTGAACTTCGTTCGTGTTGATGAATCGATCGATCCAACTATCGATCTTACCATTTGTGAATCGAACAAAGATAAATTGATCAAAAAACTCATCTTCTTAAACCCTCTTAAACTCTATTGCGTTTACTAAAAAAACAATAGTCAACATACATATCGATGTTAGAACAGACCGAGCCTGGCACAGAACATCAATAACTCCTAGGTAAACGATTTAGGGCTGAGTTGTTACCTTTATTGTTTATCCTGAAATAGTTATGCGACTGTGATTTAGTCATGTCGTTTGTAATACCTTAAATTAATTGCAATTTATTTGTTATTTATTTGTGAGTCAGCTTTATTTCAGGAACTCCTATAGTATTGCAAGCTACCGACGATGATATAAAACCTCAATACAGTTTCGAGGAATGCGTAAAGATTTAACTGCAAACCTTATATAAATTCATTCTCAATCCCAAGATCCCTCAAACCGAATGATGCAGAATGGTACTTGTACTATCCTTTAATGATCCTTGCATACAGGTAGTAGGTAATCTGAGGAATGAGACCTCCGCTTTTCTGATGTCTTACATAAAACAACATTGCATAACTCTTATCTAATACAGAAAACATGTATTTCAAGACACACGTGGCTAAGCAAAATGTTTATCTCAGTCAATTGGGTTATAAGATAAGAAAATAAAGCCATGTGGATATAATTCTACGACTGTACCAAAATTGTAAAAAGATCCATCAACAATTTTGAGACAGTAGAATATCTATTGTATGATATTGATGGTTAAGTAAGCAGCAAAAATCAAATCAATTCTCATGTTAAATGTAGAGCATGATGCAATGATGCCAAAATCTTATCTGAATATATTCAAATCAGATTATATGTACGAGTATGCTCTGTATACGACTTACCTGAAAATTTTCAAATGATTTCGCTGTTTCGTACGATTGATTTAACTGAAATCTCCTAGGCAACTTATCAGCTCGTCAGTAACAAAGATTTCTAGTAATTATGTAACATTGGATCTGATGTGTATAAATAACAATTATGTAATGTGTTCATTAATAATCTTTATTAGCAAAGCAAGTTAGAATCAATTAATAGAAATAAACTAGAGCTACATTTACAGCTTTCTGCAGTCTTATGAATTAATTAATAGTGTAGTAGGTACGTGGTAACTTGGTATTTTCTTATAGACAGATTGAAACAGAGATCTGTACAGGTATTATTACAGGTTATTATTGTAAAATATCTATGAATGTTGATAGTCAAGTATACTGATAACTTATTGTTGTCACTGTAATTTTCATTTCCGAGACATTGCATGACTAAGAAAAATAATAGACTTGACGTGGCGGGAGAACGTCCGCCGACCCAGGAGGTTGCGGGTTCGACTCCCACCTTGGGACAAATGTTTGAACGATCTGCAAATATTTAACCCCGGTGTTCTGGGTATTTTCTATGTATAATAGAAATATCAATCTATGTTATACTTTTATTTTATTAAATACATAGTCATCTAGTACCTACCCACTGCTCTGCTTAGCTTGGGGCTAGATGATGCTGTGTGGATTGTCCAGCATTGACATGTGTTTTTATACATATAAGTTGTAGTAAATATTATATGGGTTTGATAAAGGTCAGTAAAACATTAAAGAAAACATTTTATGCGATTCGGTATCATAATGTTTTCATAAATAAATGGTTAGTCATAAAATTAGTAAGGATTGTGGAACCTCTAAACATTCCCAAGGCTATAAAGACATTAAAAGTTTCTGCCTCGCAGTTGCGAAGTTTCACACAACACTGAAAGTTAGGGAAGTTAGCCACGCTACGTAGAAGTGCAGTCACCTTTGGAGCTTCCAGAGAAGCGTATCTAATCTAGCAATCAACCCGTGACTAAGCTTTTTATAAACTTTTATCACAATCGCGATTCAGGAAATTCTACTTACATATATATACTACAAAGTTCTAGGTTGCTTGGTAGTAGCTTACTCAGCCGTATAGTTATTGCAAAAGTTGCAATTGTTGCAAAGCTGCGATAGACTCGTTAAGTACCTATGTATCAAAATGACTTTGTGTAGTTTATATTTCGAGTTAGGAATACTGAGGTAGGTAGACTAAACTTTAGTCTAGGCTAGGTTCTTGCCGAATAAGACGTGTAGACTTTTTCGGTATAAGGTTGTTTTACGCGTGCGTTTTTTATCACAATGTTGGCTGATTTTGCGATCAGTGAATATGTGGAAGTGGAGGAGAGATTGGAAATCATTATCAGTGATGATGATGGACTCCAAGTTTCAGAGGGTAAGTTCCCGTTTATGTAATGATAATACATTAGGTATGTTGGTAGGTACCTACCTAAAAGCATTTGATGTAAAACGTTCCTTCCCATTAAATTCGTAAATAAATTAAGCTTTACAACTAATTATAAATTCATAGCTGAACTATAACTTAAAATTCAAATCGCAAACTTGGATTATTGACCTCATAAATCAAACCAAAGGCTTACGCCAAAATGTATTGAAGCGTTTCGCTATCATAATTCCTGATTCTTCGCATGAACAGCCCTTGACGTCACCGAACTTGATAAGGCATGTAATGCGATTGGGGCATGGCAGTAGGGCAATTCGATGGGCCTTCCAATAACGGAGAATAGAAAACCCTTATTTTGGAAGTCAGTCGCCTCTTAGCCCCGTGGCACACGGCACGCCTTATAATAAAAACTTTGCCTGAAATAAACATAAATCGTGTAGCCATGGTGACGAATAGAACACAGACGTTATACAGACGAATGACAAAGATTCGTAGGTGCTAGGACATGTTATTACAACCAACTAAAATGTTATGGTGGAAACAGCTGGAGTGTAGTCAGCATAACGTTATGATGGTTGAAATGGAGGAACAGAGGAGACGGGAATACGTAGACAATGCGACGGTGACGTTGACTCTTCCGGCGATAAACCCTGTCATGCATAATAGCTTGTTTTTCGCAAATCTAGATCATGTAAAGTCGTTGCAAGCTTCTCTGTTTCCTATCTGTAGTAAAGGTAAGAAGGGGTATTTTGTAAGCCTAAAGAAAAAAAAGAAAAACAATTGAATTTTATTAGCTTAGCTTGGCTATAGCCTTACAGTGGTAGTACCAACCAACTAAAGAAGTTAGTTAATAAAATAGTATTCAAAGTTTATAAGGCGCCCAGAATAGTAAATAAACTTTGGCAACATAATTATGTAGCTTTCGTTTTGGGAGTTTTGAGCCAGGTATTATACAATAGCCATACAAAGTTTTATATTACTCTTGAACGAAAACTGATTGATATCACAAAACTTCAACTCGGAAGGTATTTAAAGTAGTTATTCAACTTTTAATCAAAGTCACGAATAGATCGAGATTTCCAACCTCGCGTGCCTATTGGTGTAATTTAGGTAACATGAATTTCAAAATTTCTAACAATGCGGAAACCGCTGACAGTCCTTAGATCGTTTGGTTCAACAATTCCAAACCAGGTCACCAATGCATATCAATCAGAAGCGAATTTAAGTAGGTCACAAAATTTTACGAACGAATTCATGTGCTCGAGCTTAATAAAAGCATAGGACTTAAATTTCAGGGACATTCATATCAAATTTCCTGCAAAACAACATCAAAACGAACCAATTGGAAATTAATACAGACTCGAAGACCTTTCGGACGATAGCAAAGCTAAAGGAGCCTCGGGATCTCTTTGCTTTACCTAAAGAGTTAGACTGTCCTCAACAAGCTCCCAGATGGCCTTCAGAATGTCAAGTATGAATAACTTAGTTACAAAAAATAATTCAACAAATAATTATAAGCAAGGTATACCAATGATTCCTCGTCGTAGGTTGTCGAAGAAAAGATACAGCATATTATTTGGAGCACTGCTACACCGGAGCCCTATTACGTATCAACTGGGAAGGAACTGAAGCCTCAGCCAGTTGGTGAAGATGCAGGGACTGTGATATTTCAATACTACCCCATGAGCGCTGTGAATTACGTAAGTTCCTATATTTTGCGATCTTATAACTTGTCAAGAGTAAACGAGTCAATCATCATCCTTATCATCAGCCTATATTAGTCTAGAGCTGGGTATAGGCATCCCCTAATGAGCGCCATAGCGCCCTTTCTTCAACTTGCCGCATCCAGCATCTGCCTGCCATCTTTCGCAAATCGTCATCCCACGAGGGCGGAGAGGGACTTTTGCTACCTACCTACTTTTTACTTTTTTTTTAGGCATTTGTCGAGTTGCGTCACAGTGCCATCCTTCGCGGAACTCGGCCTGTTCCTCGTTATTATTTATGATTTATTTTTAGCACACTTCAAAAAAGGAGGGGGTTCTATGTCCGTTTTGTATACATACATATATGTTTTTTTATGAACTCTCCGTCAATTATAGATCGATTTAAATGATTTTTGCTATTTTATACATATAGAGATTTATTCCATTTGAAATCGGCAACACTAAACAATCAAATTTTTTATGATGTGGTTGGTTTAGCCAAACACATAATAAATATTTTAACAGTCAATCAATTTGTTCTATGAAATTTTTTAGTTTAGCAGATCTACTGTAGGAGGATCTCGCCTATTCATTTCTGCATGTGCAACCACAAACCCGGAGGCAGATGATGAACTCAGATTTGAATCACGCTTCGAAAGTGGAAACTTGGCCAAAGCTATACGCATCACATCTGCTTACTATGAGCTGCATCTTCGAACGGACTTTTATACTAATCGGCATATGCAGTGGTTTTACTTTAGAGTTACGAATACGAAGAAGCAGATGATGTACAGGTAAAAAGCAATATTTTAGGCAGTATCCATGTTTCTGTGCCTTGTCTCTATGCGAAAACATTCGACAAGAGCGCCTTATCACTTCTGATAAATTTCAGGTTTTCGATAGTGAACTTATCGAAAGCGGAGAGCTTATACAACGAGGGCATGCGACCTTTGTTGTACTCTACCAAGGACGCGCAGTTGCATTCGATCGGTTGGAGACGATGTGGCGACAATATAGCATACTACAAAAACGATTCCGCGTAAGTTAGCTAAGAAGAAGTATTGAATGGTTTGCTATATTTAACACCACCTGCACCGCCTACAATATCAAACTGCTACATGAGTCATTAATCATTTATTATAATTTGTAGAACCGAGGAAGAGGAACAGTTTCCCAGTTATACACTGACATTCAACATAGAATTTCCGCACTCAGACGATACAGTTTACATAGCGCATTGCTACCCTTATACATATTCAGACCTGCAAGAATACCTTTCAAGATTGCAATCGCATCCAGTCAAGTCAACATTTGCAAAGTTAAGGCTTCTATGCCGAACTTTAGCCGGAAATAACGTGTATTATCTAACCATAACAGCCCCGCCGAATCCTAATGAAATGGAACCAAAGGTGAGACCATCACGAGAGAGACCAATTCTCATAGCTTATGGTAGCAAAAATGTTCACAATAATCTTTCAAGGTGGTTTCATTCTAGAAAAAGAAAGCTGTAATCATAACAGCGAGGGTCCACCCTGGAGAAACTCCGTCCTCGTGGATGATGAAAGGCTTCATGGACTATTTAACTGGTGATTCAAATCAGGCTCGCGAACTGAGGGAAAAGTTCATTTTCAAATTAGTGCCAATGCTGAATCCGGATGGTGTGAGTGATGAAATACAATTTATTACAATTTAATGCGGCGGAAGTTATATTATTTATTGTTGCAGGTGATAGTTGGTAACAACCGGTGCTCGCTGACCGGAAAGGACTTAAACAGACAATATCGAACTGTAATTAGGGAAACATACCCACCTGTATGGCACACGAAAGTTATGATACGAAGGTACGTGAATTTTATATTGAGAATTAGCTGTAAATAAGGCAAATCATTGACCAAACAGATTTCAGACTGCAGGAAGAGTGTGGAGTGGCGATGTACGTAGACCTCCACGCACACTCGAGAAAGCATAATATATTCATTTACGGATGCGAAAGTCGTAAAAATTCTGACAAACGATTACAAGAGCAAGTATTTCCACTGATGTTACACAAAAACGCGGCTGATAAGGTAAAGTTAACAGAGGCGAAAGATATACCTTCTGTTTTATTATGATTCATAACGAAGATTCTTTTCAGTTCTCGTTTGAAAATTGCAAGTTTAGAATACAAAGAAGCAAAGAAGGCACTGGAAGAGTAGTCGTTTGGATGCTTGGCGTTGCAAACAGTTATACCATGGAAGCATCTTTTGGAGGATCAGAATTAGGCGGAAGAATGTCAACGCATTTTTCAGTACAAGATTACGAGAGTTTAGGCAAGACATTTTGTGAAACTCTGCTAGATTTCTACGACGACGATCCCAGCAAAGAAAGACTGAGGAATAAAATTGTCACAAGATTGTTGAAAGAAGGATCAAATGCCGATGAACCTACTAATATAGATTTGTCTGATTATTCTAGGTATTATAATCATTCTTAAGTATTTGCCTATACAAAAAGTTGAAAAATAAAATCTCATAAATATCTTTTAAATTTCAGTGATGAAGGAGACACCTCAAGCAGTAGTTCGGATGGAGAACGCAGAGGAAGGATGAAAGAGACAGTAGATCTAAAACAACCAGCTCCACCGCCTTCGCCTATATTCCCAGAAATCAATGAACAAGTAAGAGAAATTTAAGTAGCTAATGCTTAAGTAAAGTTTGGCAAAGGGCAATTCGTAAATGGTACTGAAATTTTTAGAAGCCAAGAAAGCAGAGGGAGCGTCCAAAATTGGAGAATACGAAAAAAATAGAGAAAAAGAAAACTAAACGAGAAATCCTACAGGTAATTCGATCTCAGTAGAGTAGACCAAATTGTAGTTGTAAAAGCTTTGGAAGGAAGTTCCCAACCGTGCGGTTCTTATTCACATTGATCGGGATTCTTCATAGGTACTTTTAGTATTTTTATTTGTTTATGTACCTAGAAAATAGGTGTCCTAGACACGATCCTAGACGTAATGCATTGGAGTACTCTGTAATGTTATGTCTGGTTTATAAATAACCTTTTTAACGGAAAATACTTGAGCACACGAATCATACATCATACATTTTATCCACGCGGTTTGTCAACGTTACCCTTGATTATGGTGTTGGAAAACAAAATCACAAGGAACTAATAAATTTCAGGTTTCTAGAGCGACAATAGACTTGACGTCGGACGCAATGACTGATGCATCAACTGATGGTGAATCCGAGGGTTTAAGTCCGATGAGGCGAGTTCACAAACTACTGCACACATCAGTGAAAATAAAGCCGAGAAGAAAAAAGAAAATGCCGCCAGAACTAAAGATCATTCCTGCAGCTCAGGTGGGTGAATACATGGAATCATTAGCACTGCATGAATTGTACAGTGTGTTTGGTATTGGGACCCATGACTTTCCAATCCCCCAATAAAATATGTCAACTATACTAAACACCCTGTATAATAAAACTTTATTTATTATGGTTTTAGGCAATTGGGCATCGCGTTGGGAGTTTCGGAACCCAAACGATTTCTGTCTCTCAAAGATCTGCTGTCTTTGATTTAGCTGGCCTAAAATGATACCCCGTGATAAAGCAAGTCAAGATTTTTGTTTGGCATTTCGTTTTTATTCTTAGATAACAGAATTGCATCCCTTTCAGACCAGCGACTCTCCAAACCAGTCAGATAGAGAGAAGAGGATGATCAGAGCAAGACGGCCACGCAGCGTGTCGTTGTTTAACGAACCTCCTGAGAAGCCGAGGCTAAATCCCGCATCTTGGCATCAATTCCGAAAGCTTCCTCCACCAAAGTATGTGAAATGTATTTCTATCATCTTTATTGAATGCAAAAGCTAAATTTCATAATAAAGCATCATCATGAAAAGGTCTTTTGAGAGGCCTATTTCTAGTCCATGAAAGATGAAATGATCAAACAAAAAAAAACTTTTGTAGTTACAATGGGAAGAGTATGAAAAGTTTATTTTATTTTTTTGGCTTTGTAACACATTCTGAAGCTAAAATACACAGTTACTAATTATTCCAGGTGTTTATCAGAAGTGAAGAATAAAACCACTCAACCAGCACCTGCCGAACTGCAGGTGAAACTAAATGTTCTGAAGAAGAATGTGTGGACTGGTATCCAAAATGAAGAGAAGGGACCACTGTCTTGGGGCATCTCTAGCTTTGCTATGAACTCTTACTTTACTGACAGTGAGGCATTGTTACGGTAAATTGGTTTTTATGTTTATAGCAATAAGGTTACAATCGACTTAAAGTTCTTAGATATTTTATGGAGATTGGATGAAGTATAATATTAAGAGAAACATGATTTTCTCCGCAGATCATGTTCAAAGAAATTGGAAGAATTAGAAGGGGAAAGAAAGAAAATAAAGGAAGAGAAGAAAAAGAAGAAAACCAAAAGCAAAACGCTGATTTCCCTCAAAGTGCCAAATGGTAATGAGATTTTAGAACCCATCATCAGAGCACCAAAATCCTCCAAGAAGAAAGGAAAGTGAGTTTATTGTGTCCTTTTACGACTATTTTTGCTAAACAGATTCCAAACTTGTTCATTCATCATATTATCAATATTTTAGACAGCATTATTATTAAGCATTTGAACTAGAGGAAATTGTATGCCATTAATATTTTCTTTTACAGATTAAAGAAATCTGAGAGTACTTATGTTAACAGCGCAAGCTTTACAGAAGTACCAAGGAACACAGCTCAAAAAGGTAGCCCAATAGAAAGCCGCCATAAATCAAGCTTCAAAAAAGGTGCCATAGTCACAACTGCTATTCAAAAAAAGAACAGCAAAGCCAGAATCATTTCCGATGATTCTGACTCAGATGACTCAATTCAGATGAATAAAAAAATCAAGAAGAAAACTAAAAGCTCAAAAGCCAAATTTTCAAAGGCATTGTCTGAAAATAAGTCCAAGAGTTAAGTTTTTATGTAAATGTTTAGAGCTTTTTTTATTAAATGTTTATAACAATGTTTTCCTGGTTCATATTTCCCCCAACCGGTGTATAGACTGATAACCTTTCAAGAGCTATATTATATACCTATACTTACGAGATACGTAACTGTAACCTACAAAATACACTCATTTCACGATAAATTGGCTGTTTTTGGCAAGAAACGATAGCCAATAGATAAAGATAAACAAAACATAATGTTTTAGGGACATAAAAATAGCACAAATGTAGTTATTTTATTACAAACCGACATGAAAACTCATAACAACAAAAAAGTAACTAAATTGTTTGAATAAAATTTCAACGGAAATAAATAAAATAACAGGTATAACAAACTTACTTACATACGAGTTTACGTAGATGTCGCAAAACAATAACAAGTCACTGTATTTCAAACAGTAAATCACAAAACTCACGAATAATGCCTAAAACCAAATTTGATTTATTTTTATTTTTCATATCAGCTGACTTTGACTAGTAAGCGAATGATTGAACGAAATTGAATTGAACTAGGCAAGGCACAGACTATACAGGCCAAGAAGGGTTCAACAAATTATTACTATACGATTTTTAAATTTAAAAAAAATTGAATAAATAATATTCTTGCAGTTAAAAGGAAGAGTAGAACACTTTCTTAGAAAGAGCAATTGACTTTCAATTTCCAAAAGTTAGTAAAACATAATGATAGTCATAAAATAAAAAGACTTATTTAATCAATTATTTATCCTTAGGCCATTGAACACTTTGGAGGCCTCTGTAGCGCAAGGTGCAAGGATCAATCACCCAGCCTAAAGAGTCAAATTATTGCGCGTTTGATTCCTGCAAACGGAAACTTAATTTTTCTGCTTCAGGTCATATCGGTTTAAATTAAACCAATACAAAATAACACAGCACAAGCCTGGTTTTCATCAAGATAGATAGAGTAGGTACAGGATACTTACCTATCTAACCTACCATATCCACAGTTAGTCTCCCACTAAATTCTTAATTCAAAATTAACAAACATTTGTTAGCCAGTTGGTTTGAGTCAGATTGCTTGAAGTCGAACAAAAGGAACTAGTGACCGGGGTATTCGCCGGAAAAGCTATTACTTTTAGTTCACCAGTATCTGAAAATTGTAACGCATTAGAAGCTCGTACACCTGACGAGAGCGTTCCAGGCACTTGAGCGTCCCCAGTAATCGGGTTGTACGAACTGCACCGAGCTTTTGCTAACAAACAGGACGTAACATTTTTATAAAAGCGCACGTTATCGGCATCCAGAGTTATGTTAACGCCAGTTCTTGCTTCTCGTGTGCATTGTATGATCTGAAAATAATTAAATTACAATTTTAATCTGATCTTGTAAAGAATGTTCTACCTTATCATAATATTCTATGATCCGAAGATATTATAGCGATCGCAAGGAATCAATGGATGAAGGTGGCTAGCACGCGACTATTGATTTGTGGCGGTGGTGGTTAATGGTTACGTTCAGCAGAGAACGATTGTTTGTAGGCGTGTAACACCTAATATTTATAATTATAATGTAGGTCCCTATGTTCCTTACCAAGTTATTGGAGTTGACCCTGCGCAAACATCGAACAAAATCACAGTAGCCCATATAGCAGCCTGAAGGTTGCACGTTTAAAGCTGATGTCGAAAGTGCCTGAAACATAAAAATGAAATATTCATGTATAGGATATTCACTAACATAAATAAAAAGTAGTTTAATCATAGAGAAGGTATTCTAGATAATATTTTTAGGTGACTAGACTGACGAAGCATACGTACCGTTAAAGCTGTAGCACATGCAGCATAAGAGGTATTTGTAAAATATTGAGTACCACATGCACTTAAAGCGCTTAACTCCTGTGGACCCTAGAATAGAAAATATTATGATTGTTAATGGAATTACTTAGGCAGGATAAGCATGATACTGAAAAAAAAATTTAAATTACAAACTTCTTGCATTGCTGTAACCCGAGAAAAACATGTAATACACGAATCTCTTAAAGTAACATTTGTTGGTTGTGCCGTGCTGCATACAAGGTTGAGTAAACTTTGCAGTTGGGCTCTGAAACAGAAAAATACATGTTAACTCAGCTTATTAAGGAGACAGTTCTAAGATATGTAGGATAAATTCAATCTATGAATCTGTGGTGCACCAATAAATGGTCAACATTTTAAAAAGCTATCGTAATTTGACAATTTCAATGTGAATTTGAGTTAGGTACCTATTACGTTTTAACAAACAAGGTCGGTAGGTGTAGGTACCAAAAATGTTAAGCCTTTTGTTTAATAATTCATAATAATATTATCTACTTAATCAAATTGTTATTTTTAAGTAACATACCCGTTTGATGGACATAATGCAGCAAGTTTTTGCGTTTTCCATTGAAGTAATTTATTCTTAACGTCGCTGAAATCGAATACTCCGTTACCTGCTACACCTAACTAACAATAAAAATATATATTTTAATGTGTGCCTAAAATAATGATTAAAAAGCGATGTTTTAATATTGTACGTAGGTACTTAGAAGTATGGTAAGAAAAGCTATGATTTAAACTGATTTCAAACCTCGCTAAAATTCAACAAATTCTGATACTTCCATTGCAAAACGTTTTTTTGGATTTCATCCAAGTCAAGAAAAGTAGCACTTATTGCAATCTGTAGACAATAATTTATTTAACACAACATTTACAAGTTAATATTTATTGGAATAAGTAACTATTGTATGTACAAAACCATTATCCAAATGTGTCCCTATTAAAAATTATTTAATTAGGTAGGTACCTAGGTACCTAACGTCAATGTGCAATCCACTATATGTATCCACGTAAAATCAGAGTCTGAAATAATACTATAAAACTTACAGTCACAACAAATATACATACGACTCCGTATTTAAATGACATTTTTAGGTTTTATAATAACTTTTTGACAGTTTTTGTATAAGGAACTTTGTTTTACTACATTTTACAAAAATAACTGCTGCTATTCAGTGACTGCGGCTGTTTCCAAGCAAACATGTGCAACTATGATATTTTTATAGCGTTTATCACACTTCCTCTAGTGGTCATATTAGGTGGAATGATTTCTATTGTTATATTCAGAGCACATTTACGTTATAACTAGGTGGTAAAAATGGCGCAATTGAACACGATTTACGCAATTTTTTAAGGTAAACCTACCTTAAATACCTATAGAAGTAAGTTATTTTGAAATCTAATTTAAGTTGATACCTTAGTCTCAAAGAGATTAGGTACTTATAGATTTTCATGAGAGACTCACTACTTAAAATATAACATGCCATAATAAAAACCATAAATGAAGATTTACGGTGACATGTAAAACCACACCTCATCCAACAGAAAACCAAAGTTACCGACATAGCTCTAGATTTAGCAAGCTGAAATGACAGTGGGTCGGCTAATCTCGTAGCTGACAACCGCTGGGGCAAACGTTTTTTGAGAGAGGACCACGTCGGTAAACGTAGTACCCTCCATGCTGGATGCGTTAAGCTGAAGGCAGGGCGCTATGGCACTATTTACTTACATTAGGGGAGGCTTATGGACATAAGCCTTCCCTAATGAGTTAGCAGTGGACTAATTATTTAATACTTTAGTGTACCTACACGCATAAAAACATAGAAATAGGTTACGTAATCAAAATAGGATATGTGGCGAACTTAACTCTAAGAAAGAGTTTTCTTCGAGCAACTATATTTGCTTTTCTTTTGTCAAAGCCGACAATTAAACCATAATAGGTAGCTTGTTGAAATTATTATTGCCATTATAAGAACAAATGTATGGGTGACCGTGTCACGTTGAATTTTGCATTATTCGATTAAAAACAATCATTTCTCCTTTTGAGAAATAGTTATGAACGGTGGTATGATGGAACCCGCTGTTTGCGAGTCTACTCGCATTTGCTCTGTTTTATTGAAATATTTTGCGAGTTTACAGTTCTGGTAAAGTACATATTATTGACTAATTAAGCATTATTTCGTTCATGGTAAAGTACTTATTTTTAACTGTTTTAATCAGTTTTAATATTAAATAAAAATTATATTTTTATCTGGACTATTTGTTTGACTCCCATGCATAGCACGCACAAACGCACATGGCACGCATGCACGATGATGGTGACAGTGGTGTTACCATACCTAGTTATTTTGTATTCTCTTTGGTGTTACTTACATACAAATCTCTCAAGTCTCATTCATTCATTCATGTGATTTTGACGAAAATTGATTTTCTTCAGGAACTAACTTTAGTTTTTTGTACAGAAGTAGATGAAATCTTGGAAAAACGGCGAAGTTCTCCTCGTTTTGTAAATTATTTTTTGTTTATTTTCTTTTTGACTTATAATGATTGAAGGGCGTGCAAATGTAAGTTTCTATAGATGCCGTAAATTGTCCTGATCAATCAAATCAACAAAGCGGCTTTTCCCAATACCTACCTAACCTGCTTCTTTCAATTTCCAGGAATTACCCGACTTCCAGGTGTTCGGAACGGTGATAAAATATTGCCTAATCATCATTGTATTCCCAGTTCTATCGTTCTTCTTGAGCAAGATTGTATTGTTTGATGGCATATTGCGGCTAGCGCCTGTTACAAGCAGTGTCTACTCGGCCGTTGTAGCTGTGATCGTCCTTCATGTTACTTTAGGACTTTACATCATCAAAGCCTACAAAGAAACTGATAAAACTCCGGAAAAGGAAGTGAAGAAAGACTAGAGAACCTTACAACTATCAATTCACGAAAATGGACAACCTTTACAAAAAGGGTGACCATATCCAAATCAAAACCAAATTAGATGAAGTTATTGAAGGACAATTTTATGCTATGTCTGATGACAAATCCAGAATCACACTATGCGACTCAAAACAATCCTCTAAAGACTCTGCGAGTGATGGCATCCTTCATTACTATGAATCAGACATCCATGATATAGTTAAGTTGAAAGTGACTGATGAGCAAAAGTATCTGAAACTAACGCAGAAAGATTTTGAAGAAGTGATCATGGTATCCAAGAGGTACATTTTCATTAATCAGGTGGACAAGGTATTTCATGATGCAATTCTTGATTTAAAAGACCACAGTTTCGTGGCCCTTAGCACAGACGGAGCCAGCATGGGCAGGAAGTGCAAGATGCCCTTCTTAGTTCTGTCAACTCCAAAACAGATATACATCTTTGATACTCAAGTGATGCAGTACCATGCTTTCGATGCTGGATTGAAAGAACTACTGGAAAGTGAAGATCATAAGAAGATTGTTCATGACAGCAGAAGTTTGTCTGATTGTTTGAAGCACAAGCACAATGTCAACTTAAAATCTGTTTTTGATACCCAGGTTGGTTTCACCACTTACTACTTATTAAACACACATCATCACCTTGCCTGTCCACTGATGCTCCTCTAGCCGGCTAGAGGACAGTCACAAGTTATTCTCTAAGGTGGTATAGAGAAAAATGCATACATTGTATAATTTGTTCAACAGCAGTCTTTCAAGCGCTTCGTTTTTTTGCTTCTGAAGCGATTAGATAGGGCTCTGAGGTTTTCCTCTGTATCAATCAATTTTTGTCTATTCTACCAACAAAAATCAAACATAAATCACTGCTAGGCTTATAGGACATAGACTTCCCCTTTATTGTACATCTTGGTTCATATTATGAATGAACACTTCTTCAAGCATTGTAAAAAAGTATACCTTACCAACATTATTTTATCTTTACAGGTAGGAGATTTGATAATAATGAAGAACAAAAATGGTGTTTTACCGAAGCGAGTAAAAAGTCTCACTGAGTGCCTGCATAATTATCTTGGTCTGCAGAAGGATATTATCACTGACCAAGTAAGGCCATTATCTATTTTTTGGGTATCACAAATGCCATAAGATACTTTATTCATATGTTCTTTTTTTCTTTCTAGAAAGATATTTATAACAACAAAAGACACACTTATAGAATAGGTATATGTACATATAGAGTTGTTATAAAAACTCGGACTCAGCATAATGCTGGCTAAGCTCTGTAAGAGACCTAGCCAGCACTGGTCTTCCTTTAGAACCCATACAGGTGACATCACAAACAGGTCTACGCTAAGTTTTTTTTTAAAATGGAAAACAACTAAATTCAAATTCTTAAGAATGCAGTTCAATAAATCTACATCTTTGATACTCAAGTAGTAGAAGCTGCGATTAAGTATTGACAGAAAAATTATCTATATTACAGCATGACATCATCCAAAGCACTGAGCGTCCTCTCTCCTCAAACATCAAGGAAACCCTCGCGAAGAACATTGCTTTTCTCCACACTCTGTCCGAAGCTATCCACGAAGAGATGGAGCTGCCTTTCTTAAGAGGAGTTGAGTGCTACGTAGAGAGCCTCAGGTCCTGTGACGATCTTAAAGCCTGGGCACTTAGCAGCAAGTTAAATCAAGTACCACAGGATTTTAAAAGTGCTATTGAGTACTAAACATCTTTGGAATCTTAAATTCAAGCAATTGAAACAGACATTGCAAAATTGGTTTAGTACAATGTGTCACAATCACAACAAACATGAAAAAACGGTGTCGCCAAACGTAGTGTAGGACGCCCTCTGACCAGGTGGGAGGACAACCTGTAAAAGACTGCAGGCAGATACTGGATGCGGCAAGCTGAAGGGCGCTATGGCGATCGTAAGGGGAGGCTTAGTTCCAGCTGTGGACTAATAGGTTGAAGAGTATGATGTCAAAGAGATCAAAAGATGACTCTCATATCAACCCCTTTTAGCTAAGTATGCCCATTTTTTGGATTACCCTACATTGTGCACACATGTTGATTAATGTAATAAGTTCCTTGAACTGAATTCATTGACTGTGTACAGGGTGTAACAAAAAGTAAAGATCAAACTTTCAATAGTTTTTTCCTCCATGACCGAGTCTGAACCACTCCTGAAAGTTTGGTTCTTACATTTTGTACAACCTTTGAAGACTCCAGACACAGCAACAAGTCTCCTGACGATTTGGAAACATGTCATGAGATGTATCATGCTATGATGTACATCTTTACATTATAAAATGCTTTAGATTAAACATTCTTTAGACATTCACGAGCCTCCGTGGTGTTACCCGAAGTGTCGCGCCACTCCATGCAGTTGTACTACCGCGCGTCGTGGGCATTCAAAGTCAACCTTCGGAGGAGTTTAGATGTTTTTCAACATTCCACGGACATCAATGCCTAATATGTGCTTGCTTGAATTTTGTAAAAATGTAGTAACTATATACTCGGTCAAACACAGCGTGATTTTACTTATTACCCTATTCATATTCTAGTATCAAATCTAAAATATATCCACTTTACTTATTAATGTTAGTTAAGTGTGTCATACATAATCAAGTTCTAATAAAATGTAACCTGCTTAAAAAAATAATGTTTCCAATGCCCATTGCTATTTAAGTGAAAGTAAGTGGTTAGTTTTATTTTTGTACCTATAGGATGGTAAGACAAGGCTTCACCTAGTTAGAATAACATATAAACCCAGTTATTTCTTGAATTTAACCATTAATGTACACCATAAGATTTGCATTTTGCATCACACACAGTGCACTTAAGAATTTAATTTATTGTGTAAGCAAATGTTCTATAGTTTATATATTTTCGATTAAGGAGTGTATTTTGGCAAACAAAGCTTTGTAAAGTTATAAATTTTGCTTTTAATATTAAAGTGCATATCCAAGTATTATTAAAGTAAGACTGGGAATAAACCAGCATTGTGGGGCATTCCAACTGATATGGATTAGTTGAAATACTAAGCTATATTTTTTGCAACAGTCTGCAGCTAGCTCAACTGTTTTAATTGTTAATACTTGTTTAAATTTGTTTCCAATCCCCGAGTAATTTTCTTTGTTAATAAAGAAAGATTGAGAATATTTTGTGAAAGGATTTACATACATAGATGTGCTTGAAATGGATTGATATAGCCGGTGCTTATGTGACTATAAAAGCCTTGCTTTTAATAAATCCTATCTGTGCTTGATATTTTGTTTTATTTAAGCCTGTCTTTCAGCCCAATAAGCAATCCTACTAATATTCAATAGGTGTTGAACAACACCAAAACTGCAGATCTAAATTCCCTATCAGGCAGTTAGGGTAAAATAAAAGCTAAAATACATAACAAATATTCATTTAATAATCTCTTATCACAACAGTATCTACGTACAAATTCAAAAATAAGCGTTAGGATTCGTTCAAAACAGCAGTAGTTTATGTTATGGTCTTTGATCGGAACGCACATCATTAATCAATAAATAAATTCAAACATATCCTTTTCAAAAGGCTTACTACAAAATATCAGATTATCTAGTAGATGATAAAAGCTTGGCAGTTTTGCTCCCAATCGAAAACTAACTAGGTAAAGGTTTCTTGTTAGTTTCTTTACAGTGAACCAGAAATCAAAGTGATCACATTATTTCCTAGATTTACTTATGTAATTTTAATTTTGTGACGTGTTCTTGACACGTCACAAAAAGTCCTGTGAGGTCTAAATAAAGCAATTATATATTACGCATAGCGTGGCGTCGTAATCGTCAAATTCATAACACTGTGGTGTGCGTCACAGCTTGACAATGGATTTGTTTGAATACAACGTCTACTTTGGTAGCTGCGGCAATATTAACTGTCCGCTTTTCCGCATAAACAGGCCACGCTGCGTTGAAACGCCTACGTAGTTATTTTATTCTCTTTGCCGCCTACCGTAGCGTTGTGCGTACCGATCAAGAGACCAAAGCTTTAGGATCTAAACATACCGTCGTCAGTTTCTTTAGGGACCCACTCAAAAGGCGCTGCGAGTGTTATGACAGCCAATAGAGATTGATTCATACAATATTTCACTGGTATTTGTCATTGAGTACCTATTTACCCGACGTTTCAGCAGGTTTACGCTTAGTCAAGCATTGATTCACACAATCTCTATTGAATTTGATGGCACTATAGGCTATCGCAGGCGAGTTTTTCGATGCTAGAAGTGGTCCCCAAAAAATCTTTACAAATAGCGTTCAATGTGTAGCTATGCTTCACTTAGAAATAGGTTAGGGTAGAATGCTAGGCCTTCTATTGATTCGTCGCGACAAGCCAGCCCGAGCCTCTCTGTGGTGTAGAGTCGTTCTCTAGCTAAAAGCACGGACACATGTGCAATTTGTGATAGTTTTTCCGGTGTGAGGAAGCCGTTTTCTCCGATCTGTAAAGAAAGTGTTGTTATAGTGGTTTTACACTACAAGCGGCCTTTCTATCTCTCTGGTTTATATTATAACTTCGTCGCTCAATTAAAATCGTGACCGACACGACATAGGTACCGCTGCTGTTATATAGAAATGCCATCAAAAACATAAATGAGAAATGAGAGCGAATTTCAATATTATCTTAATGATATATGCCTATGCTGAAAGACAAGCATTTAGCTCGACCGTAGCTTGTCTGACACGCGAATTCGGGCAAAAATAACATATTGGTGTTCGATTCTAGGGTCGATGCAATGAAGTTCATTTCAGCCCGCACTATCGAACTATTTGCATTTCTTTCTATAGCGTATCTCTCTAAAGGATTTTAGGCCCTTCAGGTAAAGCGGAAATACAGGGCAAAAACTTACTAAATCACTGGTCGTTTTAGCTACTTCTTCATCCCTATTACTGTTTAGTTGTAAAACGCAGGCACCGCTGGGGAATTGACGGAGCGACATTGGAGCGTCTATACTGGATAACAACCTGAAAAAAAATTGTCAAGTCGAAGATAGCAAATACGTAAGAGTAGGTACCAGAACAGTGGAACCTAGTATTAAAAATCATTTTAATATTAAAATTCATGCCCAAAGCATTACAGTTTCTCGACGAATTAAGATAAATATTATTATCGCCTTGTGAGAAACGCTAACTAAATCGCACAATAAGACTACAAATAATAGGAGATATATAATAAGCTAGGTCGGCGGTAAAGCGGTCAGAATCAATGTGTTCGGGATTTAATAATCTTAAAGCTCTCTTACTTGCAAGCATTCAATAAATCCTCGGGCGAGACTAGTTCCAACCCCCTGGCTCTGTTTACTCTGCACCAGACATCAGCTAGCGACATCATTCCGCCACAATCCTGGAAAAAAGAACCTATTAAAGTTACCGATCTTATCACCACTCATCAACATAATGTATAAAATATGACTTGTCTAAGTGCTTATTTTGTAAGCCTAAAGAAATAAATGATTTTTGACTTTTGACTTTTTTGACAACAACTTATCGCAGGAGATCGCATCGATTGTAAATAGCCACTATGTGTGGTCTGAAATTGGCTACAATTTTTTTTTTTATTTACGTTTTTTTAGGTTTAAGATATTTATTTACTTCTCAAAACTCTAAACTCTCTCTTTTTCGCCCTATCCGCGGCCATAAGCTTCGTTTGGTAAGGCAGCCTTTCGCCTGTGGAGACTAAGCGATGCTTTAGCTTCTATCGACAACAAACAATCAGCCGTAGGATGTTTGCTTCCGCTGGTTCACTGAGAAGGCTGCGGAACTTTTTACCCATTGCCACTAAAATTTCTCTTGCACAATCTCTCCTCCTTCCAATTCTCGATTATGCCGATCCTTCCTTTCTTGATATAACTGAGCAACAGTTAGACAAACTTGAGCGCCTGCAGAATGTCGGGATAAGGTTTATATTTGGCTTGCGCAAATATGACCATCTCTCGGAATTTCGCAGGAAGCTCAAGTGGCTACCTATACGGCTTCGCCGTAATTCTCATATCCTATCTCTTCTCTATAACATTCTATTTCTGACCTCTGCACCCCCTTATCTCAAAGAGCGTTTCACCTTTCTTCATCTTTCTCACACTCTTTCTCTGCGCTCTTCGGCAACCCTTATGCTTCAAGTACCAGCTCACTCTACTTCTTTCTTCGCCCATTCCTTTACTGCCCGGGCTGTTCAACTATGGAACGCATTACCAGTTTCGGTTAGGCGTGCTAAGTCACTACCAACCTTTAAAACTATGTTAAAGGAGCACTATTTGTCCTGCTGTCACTAATGCATAACTGAGTCCCTATGTATATAAGTATATATATTTTATGATATGTATGTAGTATATTTCCATGTAAGCATTTTATTTTATAATATATGTATAACCTGCAAGCACACAGATCCCCTGGTACTGTCCACGATCCTATCCATCCATGGTTGTCTGATAGAGATCGCTCTTGAGCGATAAGACCGCCAATTGTATCTAGTTTTTTTAAGTTTTTATTTTACATTGTCATTTTATACTTAGTGTGCAATAAAGAATTATCTATCTATCTATCCATCTAACAATTTACAGCGTGCGTAAAATTATAATATAGACCGCATCGCCCGCGCTTTGGATCTGTTAGAGCTACCTAACCTAACCAGCCTAACTCCATCTAGAAGCGCAGAATCTTCTTGGGATCTGCACAGGCTTAAGGATAATTATAATATATTTAAAGTTCATTTCAGCTCGCACTATCGAACTATTTGTATCTCTTTCTATCATGTATCTTACAAAGGATTTTAGGGCCTTCATGACTAATTATATTTGTAGGTCTACTTACTATTAAAACTGCAACCATTATATCTGCGATCTGCTGTGCCAGACCCATATAGTATTCCGAGTCTGATCTAAATGCATCTCGTGTTACCGGGTCATCTATACCTAAGCTCATAAGGTAGGACTTGAATCTCACTGTGTCATCTTCTGATATATCACCTTGTTTTTCCTGAAAAAGAAGAATTTTTGTCAATATTGAAGTCATTTCAATGTTCAAATTTTATGTTCTTGATGTTGTTATGGTGGTTGTAGTGATAGAAAATGACTGTTGCGTACCAGATCACTCAAAATAGATAATGTTGCTTTGGTGAAGTAGAAGTGGTAGAACTGATGCTGAACATAGCGCTAAGCCCATAACATCAGTAATATGGAGAGTGGAGCACACCACAATTTGTTAGTTTGATTGTGCTAATCTGTATAATGATTGACTGGATTCAAAGTTTTTTCGGAAAGCAATCTCAATTTAATCTTGAAAAATATATTTTATCAGGACTCACCCTTATTTTATTAGAAATATTCTTAGAAATAGCCACCATATCTTTAGCCTTCTCCATCAACTTTTTCAAGTCTTGAAAAGCAACACTTATACTTTCATTTGTTGCTCTACTTTGTTCATCTATACTTCGCTCAATCCCAACAATTCCTGATCGTAATTTCGAGTTTGATGGAGGTTTCTTTGGTGAAGAGTTAGATACACTAGCAGTTTGCTTATCAGAGGAAGTTGTTGGTGAGTGTTGCTCCCATTGCTTTGCAGTGAGAGCATCGCTAAGAGCTTTGTAGAATTCCATGTTGATCCCATCTTTGAAGGAGAACTTTACAAAGTGGAATGGACTAGCTACAGCTGGGCCTGGCCTTTTACCTGGAAAATAAATAGATATACATATTTATAATTCATAAGTGTGATTATTGAGGCCCTGAGTTTAAAAAACTGGGGTTTTATAACAGCATTTATCTAATGAACATAACACAGCTGTGTCTCTTGGCATGTTAGGAGATTATGGCAAACTTAACAAGACAAAAAAGAAGTCAAATCCATCAATATGCACTGCTAAGTATACTACTAATACATTACTTTGAACAAACTGTAGATAAAAACGACACATAAACTAAAGTTTTATACCAACCAGGTAGAGCAGGACCCAAATGCAATATTATCCTCTTAGGACCACCCAAACCAAACATTCCACCGCTTTCCTCCTCCATGGTGAATATATAGTACAAATGCAGAGATAAGCACACCAGGCCCTTTGGTATATCACCTGGCTTGCCCCAAAGGATACGGTGAGATGTCAAGATTACTTCCCCATCCACGTATTGAGTCTGAAAGCACACTTCATTTCATAACTTAAAAGGTTACAATTTAATCATTGGGTGTAGGTATGGGTTACCTACACCCAATGATTTCCTTACCTACTGTATGTTTTTTTCTTAAATAATGATGTTAATTTAATTGAAGCAATGTTTCTATATCGTAGAATTATCCCCGTATTCAGGCTACCGTATCCTAACAAAAATGAGAAGAAATTAAACTTTTGAAAACAAACTTTTTACCTTGTCGTCACCATCGTATATTTTTACATTTCTTTCACGTTTTAGGTAAGTTTCACCGTCAAATAACCTGGCTTCGATATATTCAAACCTGTCCATTATGGCCTTTTAAGTATTAAGGGTATTAATATCATCGGAAATGTCCGGAAAACATTGATTTTATTAAATTTTATTTGTTTTCAACAATACAACCTTTTTTTACACCCACACTAATGTCAGTCAAGACATTGACATTTTGGCAATATTCGCAGTATTTTACTTTCTAGGGCTATATATCTACTTAGTAGGGCGATTTCGCTTGTCCAAGCTTTCTATTATGGGTCCACGGGGTCCAATCCAATGCTCTTATACCTACGATACATACGATCAAGGAGTTTAAATTATCGTAAGCAAGCCATTCTCAGTCTACGGTTACGCACAACACAACTGCTTGATACGACCGACCAGGCCTCTTGGCTTGACTCTTTAATTTCGCAGACACGACCAGACAACGAGTCACTTCATTTTTCAGATTGTTTTGTGCCAATGTCGGACCTTGTCTGTCAGACTGACTCCTGAACTGAACTGACAGATAACCTCCAACCAAAGTGCGCGTGAAGTGAAAACAAATCAATCACGATTCGCTGACTGAGAAAATGAAAGGAACCAAGTTGTGAACCAACTCTGTAATTATTTCTATGTACTTTTACTCGCTGCTGCAGCCTTGACTGCACTTCTAACGCGCACTTAGATCAAGAATAACAATACATTAGACCAAATCTTAAGTCACTAAACTATGGCAGAACCTAAAGAAGTATTACTTCAAAAAATCCAAGCACAGGGTGATCTTGTAAGGAAATTGAAAGCTGCAAAAGAGTCCAGTGAAAAGGTGAGTGTCTAATGCATTATTCATTTCCTATTACATTCCTAACCATAGCTACTTTTAAAGTGAACTGAAAATTGCATCATCTATTCAAAGTTCTATTTAAATTATAGGGAAAAGGGAACATGTTCCTTAACTTGAAAGAACTAGACACACATTTATCTCAATACAGTTATGTGAATGGATATATACCCAGTAAATATGATGATGAGCTGAGCAAAAGACTGAATAATGATAGTAGTGCCAAAACACATTGCTACATCAGACGGTGGCTCTTCCATATGCAGAGTTTCAGTGCATCAGAAATAAAAGAATTCCCTGCTACTACACCTAATGTTTTTAAAGTGGAAAATGCTGTAAACCTAAATGAGAAGGTTTGATTTTGATGTTTAAGTTTTTGTGCACAGTAGTTTGGATTGCTTTTTTATTAGATACTCTACTGACATACCTAGTAAAAGTGTGTTAATACTTTTTATACTTACCTCCTGTTAGGACCTCTTCATATGATTATTTCGTCACCACAATAAAATCTGCTAAACCATAATCTTGTTTCTAAGGTTGGGAGATTTCAATTTGTCAAAAGTTCTAAAAGTTCTTTAGACACAGTAAGATAAAAAATTTCCTCCGTGTCCTCATAATCATTGTTTATTCACAATAATTAATAATATTTTCTGTTATTGTTTCCGGTAACAGTAAAGGCTGTGGTGACGAGATATCTAATAATTTGTTGGACATAAAGTTTAAGTGAAAGTGAAAGAATGTATTTCAAAGTATTAAGATTAACAAAGAATGCCAAAGTTGCGGCATTATGCAACACCAAAGTGAGAAATTGTTTCACAAAAAGTATTGCAACAACTTCTTGCAAAAAGGTATTGCAAATTCTGAGTTTGCTTTTTGTTTAGTTTCTTCTGCACAAAACTTTCTCACAATCCTTCTCCATTATGTATAGATAGATAAAATCGATGTACCTAGTTAGTTTCATTTAATCTAATGCTTTGTAAATGTTTTTATTTAGTAAGAGAAGAAAAATTCTAATAAGAAATAGGTACAGATGCCTTTGCTTAGCCTTAAAACAATCAAAATTGAGTGATTTTAAGTTAACTTGCCTTAATAAGATTTTCGATTAATTTGGAAGTAATTAAATAAATAAGTAATATGTTTGTAGAACTGTTTTTGGAAGCTATTTAGTTTTCCTTCATAAGCTGTTTTTTAAGTCACCTTGAACTTGATATTGACAGGTAATTATGATGTAACTACTAGGTAGAACAATTTCGCAACAACGGCATTGAATGACTAACCCTTGTGAAAGCAAACTAGTTTTTGTTATAGTTGACCTACATGGCATTGAAAATCTTTCAATAGTAATAAATCTTTGATAGACTCATACTGAATTTTGTAGGTGTTTGTTTTTTAAACCTGTACAAATAGCATAAACTTCAATATGGCTTAAGATTTGAGGCTGTATATTGCTATTAAACTGTTACTATATTTATGGTTAGCAAACAATAAGGTCCTCTTGTAGTTAATATCCACTTTGACCTCTTTTATTTTTATATGTTTTTCTGTTTGCTTATGCTATTAGTTGCGTCGGCGCCCATTACCATGCCACTTCATGTTTAAATTTACCAGACTCTACCCTTGGCTTTGCATTATTTAGCTATACCCATCTTATAAATGAAATATTTGTTTGAAACGACCCAGTATTTCTATAGTTTATCATTTACAAAGGAATAATTTACCCTGGCCCTGAAGGGAGACCACAGAACTTAAATCCTTAAGATAGATTATTTTTCTTAAAGGAAACATTCCTTTATTTTTAAAAAGTTTCTTAAAATGCTATCTTAAGGATTTAAAGCGATTACCATTCATGGCCTATTGATTTTTTCCACCCTGTAGGTAGCTGGGAAGGCCAACACCTAAACCTGTTACCTATTCTTCCAGGTAAAAGAAGAGGTATCAGTCCTTCTCCAGCTGAAATCCCAGTTTGCTGCCCTAACAGTTGAAGATGTGGCCCCTCAGAAGTTCACACTCAAGACTCCTAAAGGCACAAGGGACTATAACCCACAACAAATGACGATCAGGAATGATGTGCTGCAGAAAATCATTACTGTGTTCAAAAGACACGGCGCGGAGTGTATTGAATCTCCTGTGTTCGAATTAAAGGTATGTCAGCATCATTTATTTATACTTTACTTAGTTGTTGCGCTTTCACAATGACATATTCTCATTTTATTGGGATGTCACACACAAACACACACACACGTCACATATACACACACAAACACACACACACACACGTCACACACACACACACACGTCACACACACACACACACGTCACACACACACACACGTCACACACACACACACACACACACGTCACACGTATATTTTTTTGTTATCTTAGCCTACGAGTACGAGTTTGTTATAAAAACATTTAAAATATAATGCATACACTGCACTCTTCGTGCGATAGATCCCATGACAAATCACTTATAATTATGTTAGTTCATCACTTCTGTTCTTAGCCACTCACGAAGTTCAGCATTCGTCAGCCCATAGTGTTATCCTTTAAAAATAAAATACCCATTTTTCCAGGACGTCCTAACCGGCAAATACGGCGAAGACTCCAAACTGATCTACGATCTGAAGGACCAAGGCGGCGAGATCCTGTCTCTCCGCTACGATCTGACCGTGCCCCTCGCTCGCTATCTTGCTATGAACAAGATAAACAATCTAAAGCGGTACCATATCGCCAAGGTTTATAGGAGAGATAACCCGGCGATGACTAGAGGGCGGTACAGGGAGTTTTATCAATGCGTAAGTATATTTATTTACTAATGAATCTTCATCACACAATCGCAATCATTCCTTATTCGCAATCGATTGTATGACCTTCTAAGATTTACCAGTGACGCTACTTGCGGTGCACTTTTTCCCGCGTTAGAACGCGGGAAAAGTGAATTTACTTTCGTTTTTTTTTTACAAATTAAACATCAAAAAAGCTTACGTCATAAGGTATATGTGTTCGTATACCATGACTTAGTGCCTATCATAGTTCCCTGTTGCCGGGTAGGCGGTACACGCTCTAGATACGTCTCACTCAGCTAGGACATGGGTTGAGTAAGGAAAATGGCTTGTGTTATGGATACTGTATAATATATTACATATACTTATAGATATTTTATAATATATATAGAGACCAGAATATGCTAAACAAATATCTGCAGATCGTACAAACATTTGTCCAGAGGCGGGAATCGAAGCCGGAACCTCCTGCGTCGCCCACCGCGCCACAGATGTCGTCAACACAAGAGTTGATACAGAGGTTGTCAATAACAAGATTTCAACCAATTGGTTCGAGATAGAAACCTAACTCTTATCATCTAACTTTCTAGCCCAAGTGCCGCCCACAACAATTAGTACTCATCCCTTTAAAATCAAAATTTGCAGGATTTTGACATCGCCGGCTCTTACGACCCAATGGTACCCGACGCGGAATGCTTGAAGGCTGTCACAGAGATCCTGGATTCCTTAGACATCGGAGATTACGTTCTGAAAGTGAACCATAGGAGACTGCTAGATGGAATGTTCGAGGCGTGTGGGGTTGACGCTGAGAAGTTTAGGGGCGCCTGTTCTACTGTGGATAAGTTGGATAAGGTGAGTTTTATTTATTTATTTAAGAAGATGGGATTTTACCGTATACACCAAAGCACTGAGTTGATAGATTGCTCGAGTATGAGCTTTTTTGGAAGGTTACAAAAATGTACAAAAGATAGTAATAAAAATGATAGATTCTGAGTCGAGTTGGCATCCGAATTAAACTTATATTATATCATATCTTCTATCATATTTTTATCCTTTTTTGTCACCGATTTGTCGTCCGTATCTTCAATTAGTATTTAAGGTTTGGCTGAAAAACAACGCTGATCATAAAATGTTCAGCGCGCACTGAGCCAACCCTTATTTCAGCGCAGGGTCATGAAGGTAGTCTTGATTTTTTACTATTACCTTTTTGTGTTACTTACCGCCATGTTAAACTCCTTTGTTTTGCGTTATTCTACGCCTGTATTTTGTACCTGTGTACAAATAAATGTTTTTACTATTTTATAATAGAATAGTAAAAACATTTACCATTTAACGGAAAAGAAACATTTATTTGACATTTCTTTCTATTTAATTTTCAGTCACCCTGGTCAGAAGTGCGCACAGAGCTAATAAACGAAAAAGGCGTTGCACCAGAAGCGGCAGACAAAATCGGAGAATACGTCCGTCTTAACGGAGGCACAGAATTAGCCGACAAACTTCTACAAGATCCAAATCTTTCTAAAACAAAAGCGGCAGTCGAAGGCATAGAAGGGATAAAACTATTGCTGCAGTATTGTGAACTGTTTGGCATAAAGGATAAAATTTCGTTTGATTTGAGTCTTGCGAGAGGATTGGATTATTACACGGGTGTTATTTATGAAGCTGTGCTTACGAGTAAGTGAGTTCCAAAGTGTTGATTTAGTTTAGACTAGACTAAATTTGGACTAGATGGCGCTATAAAAATTTATTAATCTGTCCATGTAAATCTATGATGTACTGGCTGATGCCAGCGGGTTAGGGGCATTCGATTTACTTAGAATTTTTCTGCTTTCTACAAGGAAATGTGCAACAATTGTATTCGTTCAGCCGCTTAGCTGTATGAAGATACTAGTTTCTGCCGGCGGCTTTGTACGCGTTGTTTCTATGGAAACGTTTTAATATTATTTCTCCCATGGGAATTGATTTACGGGATAAAAAGTAGCTTATGTTTGATTCCAGGCTAAGGCCTACTACATCTATGCAAAACTTCAGCACGATTCGTTCATTACTTTTGGCGTAAAAAGTAACCAACATCCATCCATCCATCCCTCGAAACATCAAAACTTTCGCATTTATATACGAGTATATTAGTGTGTTTTTTATATTAGTGTGATTCCAAGAGATCCTATAGATACAAACAGAGATTGACAGGTTCACTTTCCTAATTAGCTCGACTGTTTATTAAAATACCAATTTTTTTTTAATCAATTAAGCGAAAATGTATTGCAAACCTAATTGAGCAACTAATAAGGACTAAATTACCCTGACCTCGTAATGAATATTGTGTTGATTGATAACTAAATCGTTTGTATCCTTCCAGAGGCAATTAAAATCGGTAATGAGGAGCTAACAGTCGGGTCCATTGCTGGCGGCGGCAGGTACGATAACCTTGTCGGCATGTTCGACTCTAAGAATAAGCAGGTAAGGTTCATTTTTGATGAAACATTACTAGTCTATTACTAGTATTGCCTGCTGCTTTAAACGCCTTTCCAGAAAAACTCTGGAATAAAAGCTTGATTGAATGGTATGGCATGATGAAACTAGCTTTTGTTTACCGTTTTGATTACTTACTTTCACGTAAATTTTACTACACTGTTCTTTACCTGAATCTAAAACATAGCCAAGAATTTTTGCAGTAAAATCATTAGTTTTGCAAGTTTTTTGATATCAACAAAGAGATAAATTAAAACTGAACAATAACAGAAAACAACAAATAACAGTAAAGAATAAATTATTAAAAAGTAAAGCACAAACTTCAATAATGCATCATCTCGAGTGAAAAAAAATTAACCAGAGATCAATTAAATGAAAGCAATAAATATTTTTAAACTTCGATGGCGATCTGAACACATAATTATGTTTCACGGCTTCATTCTTAGCGATTTATTTTTTACATATTGTAGTATGCTCCCAGACACCAGCCTTACACGGATTTTTAAATATTTTTAAAACTAGCAACCCTTATTTCGTCATTTGACAAGTACTACTCTGACGTTGTTGCGCTACCTTCACTGCAAACCGTTGCCTACCTGCGGCATCGCGTGTTCGAAGTTTGTCATTCCTTGTTTCCGTGCTCTAGCCTTCGCACGTCAACTACAGAGCCCAAAAAGCAAAAATTGAGAAAAAATAATTAGTGTTTGCGTTCAACATGGGAAGAAAAAGAAGTTATACCAGCAGCAGTATCGACGATGGAGATATAAAGACGATAATAACCGTGAGTACAAAACATATTTTTTTGTGTTTCAAATAACAAGTATGTAAAGCAAAATTCTGTGATGCGTGCTGCTGATTACGGGCTACCACTGTCACTATGAAAATTTAAGCTTACTTTTGGCCTCGATGTGAGCACCTATTCTAGGTTGACTCTGTCGTTTCATAGGTCAACAATTTTTTATTATTCTACCCTCTTGTCCAAAAATTTAATGAGTAAAGCTACATTTTGTGATTCGTAAAGCTAAATTTTGTGATGCGTGCTGCTAATTACGGGCTACCACTGTCACTATGAAAATTCAAGCTTTCTTTGACCACGATGTGAGCAACTATTCTAGGTTGACTCTGTCGTTTTATAGGTCAACTATTTTTATTATTCTACCCCCTTGTCCAAAATGTAATGCGTAAAGCTACATTTGGTGATTCGTAAAGCTAAATTTTGTGATGCGTGCTGCTAATTACGGGCTACCACTGTCACTATGAAAATTCAAGCTTTCTTTGACCACGATGTGAGCAACTATTCTAGGTTGACTCTGTCGTTTTATAGGCCAACTATTTTTATTATTCTACCCCCTTGTCCAAAATGTAATGCGTAAAGCTACATTTGGTGACTCGTAAAGCTAAATTTTGTGATGCGTGCTGCTAATTACGGGCTACCACTGTCACTATGAAAATTCAAGCTTTCTTTGACAACGATGTGAGCAACTTTTCTAGGTTGACTCTGTCGTTTTATAGGTCAACTATTTTTATTATTCTACCCCCTTGTCCAAAATGTAATGCGTAAAGCTACATTTGGTGATTCGTAAAGCTAAATTTTGTGATGCGTGCTGCTAATTACGGGCTACCACTGTCACTATGAAAATTCAAGCTTTCTTTGGCCACGATGTGAGCAACTATTCTAGGTTGACTCTGTCGTTTTATAGGTCAACTAATTTTATTATTCTACCCCCTTGTCCAAAATGTAATGCGTAAAGCTACATTTGGTGATTCTTAAAGCTAAATTTTGTGATGCGTACTGCTAATTACGGGCTATCACTGTCACTATGAAAATTCAAGCTTTCTTTGGCCACGATGCGAGGTCAACTATTTTATGTGATGCGTACTGCCATATTCGGGTTGATACTGTCGCGCCATTGCGTATTAACGCATTTTGTATTTACGGCCATCTATTAATAAATAAATTTATCTATTTATTTATATTATTATATATTTAGTTTCAGGGTATAAATGTGATGCGTAGGTACTGCCATATCCGGGTTGATACCGTCACGTCCTTGCGTATTAACGCATTTTGTTTTTACGGTCATCTATTTCTTTGACACGTGTCGAGACCGTGGCCGACACATATACGTGTACCTACACGAATAATGGAGAACGACTCTGTTGCCTCCGCTCACTGCGCAGACGCCGCCTATCACTATCAATATACGTCCAAGCGACGCCGATGATGGCATGATCGAACCAATGTCAATCCTACCATAACAGAAGCTATTTCTCCTTCTGATACTAGGGACATTATCATTAAAAAAGTAATGCTGGACAATCCATACAGCATCATCTAATCCAAAATTCCATTGAATGGCAAGAAATCCTAAAAAGAGCCTGCAGCAGAAGGAGACAAAGCAATAAACGATTATGTCTTTCCTAATAATTGTGATTCGCTATTAGCTCCCAAGCTAAACGCTGAAGAAAAGGCCACTTTAGGACTTGCAGGACGACTCAAAGCATTAAAAAGCCGCTGACCGATGCCTGTCGTACTTCTTTTATGCGCCAATCACTATAGTGACACTCGGATTCACAGAAATTTCGTAGTATCTACGGTAAATCATTTGCGATCGGATGATCCAAAAATCCGGAGGCCTTAAAGGCCCCGTGGAGGGCGCCCCTTGGCTCGCGACGCTGCACGTCCGTCCCAACAGGACCGAGCGCAGCCGCCGCGCAGTGACCCCTCACCGCCGCCAAAGAGACCGCGCGCCGCCGCCGCCGCCACCGCCGTCGCCCCGCCCCGAGATAGTCGGTACGTATTCTTTCACAGTATGCAGGTCAAGACTGGAATATTATGCTCACGCCTGGCCTCGAATCACAGATGATCCTTTATTATATTACTCTCATGGATCAAAGGATATGATATTCCTCTTACGTCCATACCATACCACAATTATGACACTAGCGTAAACCTCAAATCCGAAGAAAAATCAAATGATTTTCATCTAGGGATATATAGGTTGTTAGAAATGAATGCCATTTCTCGCTGTGAATACGATAGTTTACAATTTTTGTCTAGTATATTTCTAGTGCTTCAATTGATTTGAAGATGCTTATTTTTTGTTCACGATTCAAAATTGTCATAAAATTACCTACGTTTTACGTGATATAATAATAATCTAGGTATATGAGGTCAGTTGTTGACCTTTTGGTTTGTGCACATGTTCATAATGTAATCACCAAATTGCTAAAACCCGTAATAGAATACTTACGATTACAAGGTTTTATTTATACGATATTTTTGCATCAGCAGATCATTTCATGAATGTCAGTCTAATATAAATCCAACAAAAAAGCTACTAGACACTCTTGGTTTTATATTGATTCAGGATAAAAGCTGTTTGGTTGCAAACACTAAATGCAAATTCTTGAGGTTTATCTTCAAATCCAAAAACATGACTTTAAAATTACCTCAAACAATTAATAAATAACAAAGTTAAAAATGTTCTGCGAGGTATACAAAAGAGTATACTATAATATACAAAAGAGTTATAGCATCGCAAATACAGATGTTTACTAAAATACCCAATTTATGATCAAATAATCAACATGCCTGATTGTTTGAAACTTTATTTCTACTGGTGGTTGTCACACATTTTTATAAGTTATTCCCAATTAAAACACAATGGCTATAAATTGGAAATATTCTCAGATGCGTCTTTGCATATCAATGAGTTAGATTAGAACAAAAAGCTGTTTTTATAGCAATCAAATGTTTTGCAAAAACTCTAAACATCTGTTAACTACTTTTTAGATTAGATAATAATAAGAAAGCAATAGCTAGTATAAATAGAATGGACTACCCATTCTTTTCTTCTTTATTCAGTTTAAACATATAATACCTACAACAGCTAGGGATATATACAAAAAATTATGTGAAAATATAAATATTCGGTTTTTTGCTTCACATATTAATACAATAGATTCACTGTCTCGAAGAAAGTTCAATGACCCTAAATTATAGCTGATACGCATTTAATAAAAATACCTATTGATAGGTAAGGTCAACCACAAATAGATTTGTTTGCCGCCAGCCGTTGTAATGCAATGCGTTACTTTTGTAAGCTGGCGCAACGAGCCTTAAGAGTGAGCCGTTGATGCGTTTACCATTTCAGGGAAAAACTGTTTTTTCTACGCTGTCCGCCTTTTGCGATTATTGTTAATTCAATCCATAAAATTATAAGCGATAAGGCAAAGAAGCCTTACTGGCCAACACAGCCCTGGTTCCCAGTATTCAAAAAGCTTGTTAAATGTTAGATAATATATGTTAAACCTGATATAAATCTTCTAAAATCTCCTTTCAGAAACACTCACAAGCTCTACCGATCGCTGACTCTAGTGGCCGCGAAATTATCCGGCTAACTTTACTTGGCAAATGATTATCAGATAGAGCAATAGAGATTATGTTATTTCTTTATCAGATAACACCTATAGGCAATAGGTATATGACAGCTTGGGTCAAGTTCTGTCACCAAAATAACCATAATCATATAAAAGAAACAGTGTCACAAGTTATTTCCTTTTTTATCCAAAGTTTCGATAATAGCATAGCTTACGTTACCATCAATTCATATAAGTCTGCCTTATTGCTCATTGTGGACAATTTTCCAGATCTGTGATAAAAGGCTTTATGCGAGGAGTTTCAGATTGAGACCTCCGGCTCCCAAATATGATGCTACCTGGGATCCTGGCGTTGTTTTAAATTATTTCTCTCAAAAATGGCCAAATGACAGTCTCAATAAGGAAACTCTTTCGAGGAAAACACTGCCTATTTTACCTTTAGTGACCACATATCGTTACTCCACAAGTAACATCCAAATATCAGATTCCCGCATAGCCATTTTCATAAAAAATACCCGATTCAATTAAAACTTGTAGGCCTAATTGTGTACAACCTATTTTGAGACTTTTTTTTCTACAATCAGAAACCAGAAATTGGTTCCGCTATATGTTTAGAAACGTACTCGTATATACATAAAACTAGTTCATTATGTTCTGCTGATAATGATTATTATAATATGTTATTCGTAGAATTGCTGGTTGGACAGATTCTTCAGCAATGTTTGCTAGATTTTATAATAGAGAAATAGTTAAGAATAGCTTACAATATAGTTACTCAATCGAGTCTATTGATTAAATAGAATGAGTGTTGTAGCACTTACACCTACTTCCCTGAACCTATTTCACAATATCATGTAGGTACACAGATTAACCTCTAAACATCCTACAATATGTAAAAAATAAATCGCTAAGAATGAAGCCGTGAAACATAATTAATGATCAAACGAACTTAAACAAGTGAAGTTCGATCACAATTATGTGAACGGCTTCATTCTTAGCGATTTATAATACACTCCCTCCCTAAAAGAAAAGTACCTATAGGTACCTTATTAAAAAGTATAAAAGTATATACTAACTATATTAAATAAAATACGTCCCATCCCTAAATATACCTGATCAGGTAAGGTACCTACCAACTGTGAAATAGAATTACCTACCTACTTTCTTTAAACAAAATGACAAACTTCGAACACGCGATGCCGCAGGTAGGCAACGGTTTGCAGTGAAGGTAGCGCAACAACGTCAGAGTAGTACTTGTCAAATGACGAAATAAGGGTTGCTAGTTTTAAAAATATTTAAAAATCCGTGTAAGGCTGGTGTCTGGGAGCATACTACAATATGTAAAAAATAAATCGCTAAGAATGAAGCCGTTCACATAATTGTGATCGAACTTCACTTGTTTAAGTTCGTTTGATCATTAATTATAAGTATCGATAAACCTGTTGAAACGTCGGGAAAAAGGTAAATAAACGCGATAAATACCCGTTGTATCGATACTTATAATACTGTAAGCTCTCAAAACTAGAAATTGTTTCGAGCTTCTGTGCTTGGCTCAGGTATAATGATATAAATCATTAATTTTCGTGATTTGTAGTAACTGTTCTCTTTGGCCCAGTAATTACAGCCTTATTTTGTGCTCATCATCATTATTTTCGCGTTCATTGTTAAATTGGTGGAGACGAGTTAACCCGCGCAGTTAAAGAACTGTTCGTTCAATTACGTCTGTTTTTTAACAAAATATTGTCTATTATTATTTTTCCTTGTTGGAACGGAACTCTAAGTGATACTTCCACAAAGTTGTAGTATTAATTTAGTGAATAGAGATTTTTTTAAATAATTTGCGTGAAGTAAATAAAGCTTGTTTTATTTATTCATTATCATTCCTTGTTCATATTTTCATGCAAATGGTTTCAGGTGCCGTGCGTAGGTGTCAGTATCGGCGTGGAGCGAGTATTCTCTGTGCTCGAAGCGAAGTTAGCCGCGGGTGAGATAGCGGTGCGGACCAGTGACATAGACGTGTACGTAGCGTCCGCTCAGAAGAACTTCATGGAGGAGCGGATGCGGATCTGTACTGAACTTTGGGATGCTGGGATTAAGGTACATATTAGAAAGATAGGTAGAAGATAGATACATATATCTATCTATCTATCTAGATAGAAAATACTTTATTGCAATTTAAATACATTGATAAATAAAATAAATAAATAATGCTGGACAGTCCACACAGCATCATCTAACCCCAAAGGTAAGCAGAGCTTGTGTTCTGGGTACTTGATGACTGATATACTTAATACCATAGATTACATAGATAGATATTTTTTATTATACATATAACAACCAGAACACCCGGAACAAATATCTGCAGATCGTACACACAATTGTTCTAAGGCGGGAATCGAACCCGCAACCTCCTGCGTCTCAGGCGGATCTTCGCACACCGCGCCACAGAGGTCGTCAACTAAAAAAAAGGAATCTATGTACAGTAAAACCTCAAAAATTCGTTCCAATTAGCGGTCTTATCGTCCAAGAGTTATCTCTACCAGACAACCATGGATGGATAGGATCGTGGACAGTACCAGGGGATCCGTGTGCTGTGTATACATTTATTTTTGTGTCCCGCATTTAAGAATTTAATTTGTTAAATCCCAAACAGTTTTTACCTTTGAAAGTTTCACGTTAACCAATAACTAATAGGTAAATAAAAAACACTTTTTAGAATTTAAATAAAATTTGATTTTATTTCTCCCGTCGTGATGCGAGTCTTTTTTGATATTATTTAAATAAAAAAACATCAAATAACACTTTCGACTTTTTTGAATATACATATACACTACAGAAATTAACCAAAATGATTATTATTTCAGACAGAACACTCCTACAAAAAGAACCCTAAAATGCTAACCCAACTCCAACACTGCGAAGAGAACGCCATACCGCTAGCAGTGGTCCTCGGCGAGTCTGAACTCAAACGGGGCGTCGTCAAAGTCAGACACATCACCACTAGGCAAGAAGAGGAAGTTTCTAGAACAGAGCTTGTTCAAGATCTCAAGAAAAGGATAGCTGCGCTTAGTAAGAAAGAGATGAACGGAGTTTAAATTGAGAGTTTATTTATTTTGTTGGTTATGTGCTGCCTGGTTTTGCCAACTGGTTTGATGATGTTAGAAGGAATCTGGAGCATTGGGTATTCTGCTAATGACTTCACTCTGACATTAGTATCGTCACAGAATCGCCACCATTGACACACGTTTTGTTATTCTACCTTGGTTCTCTTAAGAAACTACAGATGGAGGGACGCTCGTGAAAAGTTCAATTCAATTCGTTTATTTCAGACATAATTTATGGTACAGAAACAAATAAAGTGTCCATAAAGGTGTGAATGTTGAAACTATTCTATCAATATCTTTGTGCAAATGAATAAATAATGCTGGAAAATCCTCACAGGATTATCTAGCTCCAAGCTAAGCAGAGCTTGTGTTATGGTGAAACTAGGCATAAATTATTTTGTCAAATGTGATACTGACGAAAAGTAATTGTAAATCGGTTATACAGTATATTATAGCATGAGCATGATTACATCAGAAAAAAACGTGTTTGAGTCTCATTTTGTACCATTTTGGCATTTCTTAAGACGAAATAATATCTTTGATACCTACCTAGTTCATGTTAAGAGTATGGTTCCTGTATTCAAAATAGTTCAAATGCGAAATCATTTACTTACCAGTTCTTAATTTTTCACTCCTAATGCATTTTTAATGTAAAATGTTTTTTATTAGTAATTTATTATTAGAAAACCGCCTACCTTTGGCAAGGTAGGTAAGTATTCTTTGTCGATGTTATATTCTGTAACTTCAAGACACCTAGTTTTAATGATAAATATAAAATATACCTTTGTAAGTATGTGTGAATTTTTGAATAAACTCGTATTAATAAAGTATATTGTTTCAATCTTTTATAAAACGTAAATCTATTTATTTCGACACATACATAACTAAAAAACAAAACTAAAGAAACTTTAAATAAAAACTCGTAGTTTCAAAACCATTTGCAATGAAAATCGAATGACAATTTAAGTCTTCAGCTAGAAACAAAACTGGTCGCTACCCCAGTCTCCTCTGAAGTAGGTAAGTGTAACTCTATGGTAGGTCCATACCCTTGGAGCAATGTCCTCGATTCAAACGACCTCAAACAGAATAAAGTAACGCAGTCTCGTGTCACGGCCGCTCCTACATTGTCCCTACTTCCCCCCATTGTAGATAACCCACCATGAAGACTACACGATTCTCAGCGATATAAAACTCTTTGGACTGGGGCCTTCCCGCCTCATTACACAATAAAATACCTCGGTGTAAACACGAAAAGTACGTCCGTACAAAGTTTTCCATTCTCTAGTGATTAACGTTGTGTACAAATGAAATGACGCGATTAACTTTGCTTCTTTTCGCGGCGTTGGTGAGTGTTAGTGCAGCGTCGGTCTTGCAAGAAGCTTTAGAAGACCATCTAAAGGATATCGAACACAAAGAAGGCCAAGAATCTATCAAACACGACAAACATAAAGGAGAGAAACTGCACGAAATCGATACTCAATTGACGGACAAACACCAAAACCAATTCTCAAAATCGAACGATGAAGGAAAATGGGTGAAGCAAGATCATGATACCAAATCTGAGACTAGTGCTGATGCATATAAGGGCCATAATTCCAAAGCAGATAAAGCTGAAGACAGCGAAACGACTGGCTACAAACGAGGACACAAAAAAGGACATCACAAACAAGGATTCCAAAACTCTTATCACAAAGACGAATCATCTAATAAAAGTACATTCTTCGATGACCTTAACGACGAAGGAGATCAAGCTAAATACAATAGTAGACTGAACAGTCACGATAACCATGGTGGAAGAACCTACCACGGTGGCCACAACAACGGTCAAGAATACACGCGAAATAACTACCATGGAGGCGGATACAACCGGCACGGTGATTTAGGCAACAAACATCACGGATATCAAAACCACGGCAGAAAATACCACTTAGACGACACGCAGAACCACAATAAGTATCGTAACGACCACAACTCGCGAAATAGAGACCACCTTAGGGACTATAGACAGTACCAAGCGCCGCATAACCAATGGGACGACAGACGCTGGGACGATAGACGTTGGGAAGACAACGGCGATTGGGATGACAGAAGGAATTGGGACGACAGAAAATTCGATGACAGAAACTGGGAACAACCTGGACAAAGAGGTTGGAGAGATTACGGCGGTCCAGGATTTTACGACGATCACGGTTTGCGCCACGAAGGAGGATATGGCTACGGTCCTAACCACGGATACGGATATGAAACTCGATCAGACCCCGTAGCACAACCTCCTAACCCTCCTGTAGTGGTTGACCATAGACAAACCAATAATGCTCTAGCGAACCATAGACAATCAAATGCCCCTGTAGTGGCCCATAGACAACAGACGATTACAATCTACGAAGACCCCCGCTACGATGGTAAAGACACTGGCCAGTTCAGAAAAGAACAAGGTGATTACTTGCAGTTGGAGTTCAAGCCCAGTCATCAAAGATACGCGCAGTATGACGATACTTATTATGCACCGAGTAGGGACGGTGTTGAGAGCAGTAAGGTCAATAGATTGGTTTATAATTATAAGAGGCATTGAGTTTTGTCGGATATTGTGTTTTATTTTGACTGTTGAGAGTGCATATTTACACGGCTTTGGAATTTAGCTCTAGGTTAGAATATTATAGCGAAACTCTGTCAATAAAGATAAAAGCGCTAAGGCGCTTCTTCACAGCGAGCAGTGAACTGTAATGTAGGTAACATTCAGATTCGAGCGTACGGGCCCGGGCGTTACGCGCGAAGGCACGTGTTTGGCACGGTTAATGTCTGTAGATATAAACCAGAGAACAGGTCTTTGATTATAAACGGCGTTAACCGTTTATAATCAAAGACCTAAACCTAGACCTTTATTTATGGTGGTATTTTGATATATATTTAGCTACGTAAATATATGTAGGTATATCAAGGTAGGTACCTAATAACAACATAATATCTAGAGTATTTGATTTCGATGTCCAATATTGAAATTCCGTTTATGGATTCTGAAAATCGTTTGAAGAAAACCATTGGTCTTGACGGACAAAGATACAGGAAAAATAGAAACGACTCCTTCAGTTTTGATAAAATAATTTAGTTTAAGTTTATAAATCGAATTATATTTTGTTATTGAATAGTTCATGGTAAAATGCCGAACCTATTATGAATTTTCCAAATATTTTTTCGATAATAAAAACTTAAACCTTTCGTCAAACACAGGTCGTGAAATGAATTCAAAATCTTGACAAATTATGAAATTTTACAATTTTCTTAAATCTAATTAATACTATTGGTATTAGATTGATAACTGAAAGTTCTTGCATAATTTCGTGTTTGGTAAACACCTTCATGGGCCGTGCATAACGCACATAGACGTCTTCTGTTTCGTGGACCTGAGACTGGCCGTATCTCTTAGCTGTAATTGTCCCAGCCCAGAAATGCCTTATTAGCTGCTGAGACGTGGACACTCACGGCAGGGTTAGTACACCAAAGTCGCTCAGCGAGCTATGGAAACAGCTATGCTCGGGATTTCTCTGAAGGATAGGATTCGTAACGAATACATCCGACAGAGAACCAAAGCTATCGACATAGCTCAAAGAATTATCAAGCTGAAGTGGTAGGGCGCCGCCGGCTATATATTACGAAGAACCGACACAACTGGAGTAAAACTGTTTTTGAGTGGAGACCGCGACTCGGCAAACGTAGTGTCGGCCCTCCGGCCAGGTGGGATAGATTTCAAGCAGATGCGGCAAGCTGAAGACAGGGCGCTATGGCGCTCGTTAGGGGAGGCCTACGCCAGCTGTGGATTATTTTAGGTTGATGATGATAATTATTGCTCTATTCAGCAGTTAGGTCTGATTCCGTCTTTAAGCTCAATAATTAATGTCAATAGCTCAATATCAATTTGACGACCTCTGTGGCGCGGTGGGTGAACGTCCGCCCGTGATGCAGGAGGGTTCGATTCTCGCCTCGAGACAATTGTGTGTACGATCTGCAGATATTTGTTCCGGATGCTGTTGGTCGTTTTCTATTTATAATAAAAATATGTATCTATGTTATGTATTATGTATATCAGTCATCTAGTACTTATAACATAACACAAGTTCTGCTTAGCTTGGGGCTAGATAATGTTGTGTGGATTGTCCAGCATTATTTATTTATCATATTATTTTATTTATTTAAGCTCAATAAACGTGACGTTTCCAGTCGCAGAGCTAAATATCATCAGGAGATACCTTTAGGCGTGTGACGGACGCACGGTCAGACTTTCAATATGCATCCGCCACGCTTCAGCAAGCAACCCTTCAACCATGGAGGTTGGGAGTGCGGAAAATCCTGGGGGGTGTCTGTCTAGTTGAATAGTCAAGGGTTTTAGTTGGCGGGCTTGTGACAAGTACGACCTTTTTTATGATATGTCTATGGAAAAATTAAACCTTTCTTACTAGAAAAACTCTATATCTAGGTATAGTCAAGGGTTTTAGTTGGCGGGTTTGAGACAAGTACGACCTTTTTTATGATATGTCCATGGAAAAATTAAACCTTCTTTCTTACTAGAAAAACTCTATATCTAGGTATAGTCAAGGGTTTTCGTTGGCGGGCTTGAGACAAGTACGACCTTTTTTTATGATATGTCTACGAGTAGGTATAGTTTACGTCACACTAATATTCTAAATGTGAAAGTTTGGATCTTTAGATGGATATTTGTTACCTACGTCTTTACGCCAAAATTACTGAACAGATCTGGCTGAAATTTTTCAAACAGGCCTCGAAGACTACTTGGATTTTTTTATCTCGTAAGTCAGTGCCCATGGGATTAGATACGTTTCCATAGAAACAATGCATGCCACGCCGCGGGTAGAAACTAGTATATAGGTAGGTAATACTACCCTGATATACAGAATTCAGGTGCATAAATACATTTTATCTTTAAAATGACACACACACTTGATTGAATAAAGTGTGGTTTGGAACATAATATTATCAATAAAAAAAAATAGAAAATGTCACTAGAGGACTGAAACTTTTTTATTAAAATGAGAGTTTCAAACTAAGTCGATTAGTCTATTTATCTGAAATAATTCGTATGACGCGCAAAGAGAATACAATAACTTGATGGACATAGGTTGGACATAGCTGGCGAAAATGTTCCAACCCACGTCGGGTTGGAACATTTTCGCCACCTATGTCCAACTTTCGAGATTCGTTTAGTCATTTACCTAAAAAACCAAATGCAATTCTAAGAATGGGTTTTAAACCTGGGGCCCTAAATTGGACCACAAATGAATGACTGAGCACAACTCATTATTCCACCCAAATTATAATTTCCCCAAACCGCGATTCTCTTTATTACCCCAACGGGTTTAATTAAAAGACATCGTTATTGAGCCACTACTCAGGATATTTTTCACTGTTTTATTTGTAATTTAAATTTTAACCCTTCACGTTCCGCTTAGGGGGGATAAACTAATTTAAACGTTAAGCTCCTGACAAAGTCTCGTTTTATAATATGTAGCGGCAGGGACGGAGTGAGGGTTGACGGTACATACATAATTATCTTTAAAAAAAAATATAGTATTGTGTCGTTCCCCTGCATTACAAAGTCTTTGGATTAACGACGATTTCGGATCTTTGATTTGTCGATCTCTCGGTTGTGGGTTCGATACCCGCCTCGGGACAAATGTTTGTACGATCTGCAGATATTTGCTTCGGGTGTTCTGATCGTTTTCTATGTATAATAAAAAATATTCTAACTATGTAATGTATTGTATTACCACAGTCTGCCTGCATTCAAATCTATAATCAAACGCTGGCTTATTGAGCAAACTTTCTACAGCTACAACGAATTCGATAGTTATAATTTATTATAAAAGTTTAATCTAGTTATGATATTTTTAATTTGAATGTTAATGAATTAATTAAATACTCTTAGTTAGATAGTTAGGTATCTATAAAAACATGACATGTAAATGATTATTACGAATAAATGACTATAATAATAGTTTAATTTATTTGACTATTATTATTTATATAATTTATCTGGTACCTTACCTACCCATAACACAAGCTCTGCTTACATTAGGGTTAGATAATGCTGTGTGAATTGTCTAGTTTTTTTTTTTAAGATAAATGTAACTATTTTTAAAATAACAAAGCTCAAGTCCATCCCTGCGTTTGGTCTGGCAACGTTTTAAAATTGGATTAGGCTGACATCCATTGAGGATAAAGATGCAATTTTGTTTGCAAATGCATTGCGTCCAGAGTTTTATAATTCTTTGTTTGGGGTTCAGGGACTAGCTGGTTTTAAAAGCTATTGTCTATGGCTAATGTATAATTATGCTAGATGCTGGGATTTCCTCTTATAAAAATACGAGGGACAATTTTTTTATTATTATTATTAGACCTGTTCATCCCACTACTGGGCAACAAGGCCATAATAGAAATTGTTCGCGGCTATATTAATGAACCTTCTTAGTCGTCGTGAAAAAAATCAACGGTGACCGAATCGTATCAAGCGTTAAGGAATGTATGAAAACATGACTCAAGTTGCAGGACTGGCGTAAAATGGCGTATTATGCGAGAAATCGTATTCTACTGTACTAAAAAAAGCACTAAACTTGCTGGTATTGACCGGTGTTACGGGGCGTAATGTTACATGTTACACAGCGAGCGTTCGACGGGGAATAAAGGCGCTCGCAACATGCAACGAGACCCATTTATGACGTTTCACATTCGCTGCGAATGATAGGTACATTACACCACGTAACCCCAGTCAGTACCTGGCTTTATGAACCCTACAATTATAGCATAGCTGACATGGATAAATAATAAAACTAACTAAAAATGCTACAAGCACGATTTTATCTTCTCACATGAAACTTTCCCAAATAAATAAGGCGATCCAAAACCAATAAATAAACCACAAAGCAGACTTATCAACCCCATTGAGCCATCGAAACTTCGTTAAAGTAACGTCACTCTATTTTCCACCCTCTCGAGACAAACGAGACAAAACATAAAACTTACCCTCAAGTTAGAAACAGACAAAACATACCAGATAATACCCTATAATCACAGTTTTGTTTTCCAATCGCGGCTAACGATTATTGGCATGTTATTCGGGTGCCATTTTGAAATTGCTTTAGTGCTAAGACAAGTCGTTAGAAGTACAATAAAAAGAGGGTAGGTGATTAGTTGCGCAGAGGTGATTATCTCTACTGTTTCCTTTTTTCGTTTCTTTTTCTGTTGTGAGTTTGATAAATGTATTCCTACTTGGGAGCCTACCATACAATCACTGGTCTGGTCTTAAAAAAAATATAGGCAACGTTAAAAAAAATACAGGCATCTATTTATTTATTTATTTATACTTCTTGCACGAAAATAAAATAACACAAAACTTATTCTAGAAAATTTACACAAAGGCGAACTTAACCCTAAAAAGAGTTCTCTTCCAGCAAACCTTATTGGGAGAGAGAGACAAAGTGAAGAGAGAAGTGGGTACATGTGCATAAACGAAATGAAATAAGAAATAGACAAAAGATTAAATTTTAACTAACTTATTACTTATACTAATATATACTATATAACAATAACAAATATAAAATACTATATAACCTAAATTCCAAAAATAAATAAATTCAATACTTACATAATATACATATAATATATACATAAAATACAACAGAATTATGAAGATAGATAATGCTCTTTGACTTTACGCTTGAAAACGAAGAGTGAGGGGCTAGCACGAATTTGGTGTGGGAGAGAATTCCACATCCTGACCGATTCGACAGTAAAGGAGCCACCGTAGCGGCTGGATGAGTGAGCAGGAAATTTTAAGAGAAGGGACAAAGACAATCTACATGGTCTATCACGAGGGTAAAGAAACTCAAAACGCTCACGGAGGTAAGAAGGGGAGAGAGGATTGTTCAGAATGTTATAAAGAAGTGAGAGAACATGCAAATCACGCCGGCGGCGGATTGGAAGCCATTTTAACTGATCTCTGAACATTGAGACGTGATCATATTTACGCAAACCGAAAATAAAACGAATGCATAGATTTTGCAGACGTTCTAATTTGTTGAGGATTTCCTCCGTGGCATCAAGATAACAGGAGTCAGCATAATCTAATAGGGGAAGAAGGAGTGATTGGGCTATAGTTATTTTGGTTTCTAATGGTAAGAACTTCTGAAATCGTTTAAGGGAATGAAATGAATAATGGACTCGCTGGCTGATTACATTGACATGCTTTTGCCAGGATAGTGTAGGCTCAAAGATAACTCCCAAATTCCTGGCAGAAGCTGAAAAGGTAATGGGAGAGTCGCTGTAGAAGAGAGGGGAAGTGGGAGTTTGCCGAACTTTGTTCAGCATGTAAGGGCTGCCGAAGATTAGGGCCTGAGATTTCGTTGGGTTGACTAAAAGGCCAAAGGCCTTCGCCCATGCGTGAATATTGTTGAGGTCAGAGTTCATCTGGTCAACACCCAACGACATCTCATCAGCCTTGAAATGATAGTAAACTTGCAGGTCGTCCGCATACAGGTGATACTTGGAGGAAATTACAAGAGTGATAGAGTTAATAAAGATGGAGAAGAGAAGAGGGGATAGAACACCTCCCTGCGGTACGCCCGCAGTAATGTCGCACCAATCTGAGTAAGACTCATCAAAGCGGACACACTGCGACCGGCCCGAGAGATATGATTGAAACCAAGAGATTGCTGAGGGTGATATCTTGAGAGAGGAGAGGACAGAGAGAAGAATGTCATAATCGACAGTGTTGAATGCACTACTGAAGTCCAGTAGTACAAGGATAGTTAGGAGTTGGTTATCGATGGCCCAGCGAATATCATCCGAGACTTTAATGAGTGCGCTCACAGTGCTGTGGCCAGGTCGGAACCCAGACTGGTAAGGACTGAGAAGCTTATTTCGGTGGAGAAAAGCTGATAATTGCTTATGCACTACATGTTCCAGGATTTTGGATAGAATAGGAAGGATAGAGATGGGTCTAAACTGGGATGCTGTTGAAGGATTAGAAATTTTTGGAAGGGGTACAACAAAAGCTTTCTTCCATGTGGACGGGAATAGACTCGTTTCAAGTGAAAAGTTAATAATGTGAGTGATTGCTGACTTAGGTTCCATCGTATTTTTTGCAGAATTGTAGATTTTCTTGGATATTATGGTAATAAAATAAGTAAAGTTGCCGCCAAATATCGTGACCGGTGACGGGTAGCGAAAGTGGGGAGTTTGCGCTGGTACACTCAAATTATTTTATGAAACAAAAAATCTCAATTTATTGTTGCCTAGAAGAGATAAGGCAGCTCAGCGATAAGGCTGCCCTCCTCTATTCTATTCTTGGTATTTATTTCTGTATTGTTTTCTGGTATAATAAATTGTTTTCTATATAACTAACTGTCGCCGCAGTCGCAGAAGATAGCCGCTGACCATTTTATCCTTAGAACTGCGTTCTGCGCAACTTTACTTAGAAGATAAAAAAGCTTGGAACGAGTTTTGCTCCAACTCAAAATCTACCAACTTACAATTAAGCAAATCGAATGTACTTGACACATACATAAGTTATGAACATACTAGTGGTTTCTTCTCACTTCTTCCACTGGTGGACAAAAAATTGAAGTGAACTATAAAATAATTTAATAGTATAAAATATGACCTGTCTAAGTGCTTATTTGTAAGCTTAAAGAAATAAAAACTTTTCATTTGCATTTTCATTCATTTACATTTGCATTTTCATTTTATCACGTGGTTCGGTTCTACAGGACAAGAAGAATGGCGGTTATTAAACTAGTTTAATATATTCTACCCACCTATATTTCTATAATCATTAATTGAGGCTTATAAATATCATTTCAGCACTGCTAGGTGTTTTTTTTATTCGATAGAGTCGAGCTCTACCACGCTCCGTTTAATTTATTCATTAATTATTCAAAACTATGAATATTCATCTTCGTTTACAAAAGAATCATAATAAAGTGCTCTTCAATGTAGACAAATAACATCATCATCGGATTATTCACCACTACTCCATTCTTACTACAAAGCGAGAATATTAAGTAAGGCGGAGTATTAGAAATGTTTGTTTTTTTTTTATGATAATTTTGTCATCGCTTTGATGATACAACCTTTGGCTATTCTAGGACCTTTTTTATCGATATAGATCATAGAATTACTAAGCTGACGTGGCAGTGGGCCGTCCATATATCACGAAGAACCGACAACCGCAAATATAAACGTGTTCTTGAGTGGAGACCGCGTCTCGGCAAACGTATTGTAGGACGCCCTTCGGCCAGGTGGGATGACGACCTGCGAAAGACTGCAGGGAGATGCTCGATGCGGCAAGCTGAAGATAGGACGCTATGGGGCTCATAAGAGGAGGCCTTTGTCCAGCAGTGAACTATGTATTACAGGTTGATGATGATGAGGACCTTTATGATGCCTATGGATGCCGCAGACATTTCGCTTAACTTGATCCCAACGCATTTTTTTTTAATTTTAATCGACAAAAACAAGAGTTTAAGATTCTATATTCAGCTGTATGTATTTTGTTTTTCATGTTCAAAACTCTTTACACAAAAATGCTTCCCAATTTATTATGCGGGAATTCGGGAATAGCAGAAGCGAAGCGAGAAGGTTGTTTATAATTTAAGCGAGTAAAAGAGCAGTATAAAACGAATTTATATGATAACAAAGTTTAACTTTCCATGTCGTCCTGACAATTTAGCTTACTCTGAAAATTTCGATTAAAACAAAATCACAGGAAGTCCCCTGAGGGGTTCATTTTATTGCAATTAGTTAGCTACAGGCAATGGATTCGTCACGAGTGAATGAGTACCCCTTTCGTGACGGCTCCTTACACGATACGACACGACGACGCGACGACGCTTCATTCTGTCTCGTGCATACAAGGGAGTTTATTCGTACAAAGCGTCGCGCGTCGCGTCGTTTGTCTCGTCGCGGCCGAAGGCGTTTTTTTCATAGCCGTTATCCCTTCTCTATTCTGTTTTGTGTTGGGACGAGACGTCGTCGTCCGTCAGCGACTCGATTTACTTTTCTGTCTATTCTCTATTGTTTCCAGCGGCTTTACTCGTGTTGTGCTTTTTCTGAATTAAAGTAGCCGATTTAATAATTATTCCAAACATTTATAGGTACATGCAAAATTTTAGCCTGATCTGTTTCGTAGCTTTGTCATCGTTTTGTGACGAACACACATCTTCACAAACCTTTATAACATACTAGCTTCCAGGGACGAGTAAAATTCAAGTATTTACTCGTCCCTGCTAGCTTCATTGTTTATTTTAAATAGGTAATCATAAATGTAACATTACAGCAACTTACAACTAAGAGCGTTACATAATGCACATCTAAGATGCACATAATAAAAATCAAAAAGACAGAAAAAGAAAATACATAGTTATTTAGGTACCAAACAGAATTAACACGTACAAATTACTACATTCAGAAAAATCTGAACAAAGTGATGAAATCGTGTTGTATAAACTGCCTCGCCAGCCGTCTAACTTGCTCATCCAAACCGAGTTGGAGTCTGCTGCAAACGTCCAACTTCAGACAATAACACCAGATAACGTCTCCCATTGTGCTGTTGCTTAGAAAATAAGTTTCCGACGCGACTTGTGAGTGATACTGTTTATAACAGGGCTTATTGTGTTGGTCCCTGGAAGAGATTGTCGTTGGTTCTACTCTGTGGTTCTACCGAATATGTGTAGGTAGGGGAGAGTTGACTTATACCGCGCGTTCCGCGCTCTTGTATGTATAGGTATTAATTCAACTAGCATAGCAACAGCCTATTGTGCTAATAATATCCTAGGGCAAGTCTCAAAATCCCTTATTACCAACCTCGAGCACGGTAATATCGTACCTACTAGTTCGATAATACAGCGTTTTTCCATTTATTGGTATTTTGATATTTTCTTTTTCCTGTATTTTATTTTAATGTCACGCTATATTATATTTTGATAAATTTATTACCAGTTCCCATCGAGTTAGTATTGTAACTAGTACCTTACGTACCTTAAAATAACTAATAATATTCCAAGAGAATATTGTTAAAATTACAATATTTATATATATAACACACAACAAAACCTTTTATCTAGGTAGGTACACTGTACCTAAAAATTAACGCTCCATCAACCATTACTCGTGGATGTTAAGGCTACATAAACTACCTACGATTGTTTTTATTCCTCGCAGTTTCACCCGCGTTAAACTCGAATTTCACTTTTTAGGTGATATTTTTACACCTTGGGTTACATTATTGGAATTTTAGTAAGGATCCTTAACTTTTTTGAATATATAATATAGCCTTTGTTCGCCGGGGATAGAGTAGCTACCCAACGATGAAAGAATTTTTCAAATCGGTCCATTAGTTTCGGAGCCTATTCAATACAAACAAAAAATCAAACCTTTCCTCTTTATAATATTAGTATAGAAAAGGCATTTTGTAGTCTGATATCGAGGTACTTATGCCTAATTTACTGTAAGATGGAGGTGGGTTATATTAAAAAAGCAGAAAACCTACATTATCACCTCATTAAAACCAAATAAGTGGATAGGTACGTATAAATATTTTAGCTTTATTATCTATTTTATTTCTTCGCAATAAAAAAAAAAAAAAATCTGCACAATAAATCTGAATGAAAAACAAGCAATTTATTTGAAATTACCGATGCCAGTAAATAAAAAGGCAGCAAATTCAAAGTTCAAAGAATCGTCTTTGACTTAGGGCTTCCCATTGTGCTGTTTTCCCTTTGACGAATCTCTACCTTTACTCGTTGAGTAAGATTTTTTTTTTACGCACCCTATGGTTAGACAATGAAGGTTATTATTCGGCATCACTGAATGCGACTCCAACACTTACAAAGCCGCCCGACGCGTTTGTTCAAGAAAATTACCTAGTATTTAACTTTCTTGAACAAACTTTTTTATATCATAGTTATTATTTTTGTTTAGTGTATTTAAATGTTATCTGTATGTTTCAAATTGTGTCTCGATATGTTAACTTTGTACTGGGTCTGAAATAAATGTGATTTTATTTTATATCTGACAATGGTATAATTTAATGAACTTCTAAGACTTTGTTCGGTTAAGGTAAGATTGTTTTGAGGTAGATACGCTAGACGGTAAGATATCCTTGCATCAGCCACATTTATATATATTTTTTTTTTTAAATACATCTCCTTCTATTGGCAACAGCAGACATAGGTACTTTGTTTGTGACACTAGGAGATCATTTTTAATCCAAATAAAATATTAAAATTTTTGAATCTATCATGGTTATTAACACTAAAGTCATTTAAAACGGTATATTGTGTATAACTGATCCGAAATATTGGATAACTCAAAAAACAAATCATGGTAAATATAAAAAAAAAGAAGTCAAGTCTCAATAATGAATGATTTTGTTCTTTTTAATCAAGATAATTTCCGAACCAACCTTTAATAGAACCTACCGAACTCACTTCTTGTGTAAACAGGTCACTCCTATACCTACCTACTAGTAATATCCACAAATCAACATATTCGAGTCGTAACCGTCACAACCGCTCATAACTTATTGGGAGCTGTGTTATAGATTGTTTGCATATGGTGCGGCAATAAGAAGGTACCTACTTCGAATAGGGTAGGGTAGTAATTCATAGTTCTAATCGGAATCCGAAGATAGTCAGATAGTCATTTATACGTTTACGTAAACGTAGTGTAGGATGCCCTCCGACTAGGTGGGATGACGACCTGCGAAAGATTGCAGGTAGATGCTGGATGCGGCAAGCTGAAGACAGGGCGCTATGGCGCTCATTGGGGGAGGCCTATGTCCAGCAGTAGACTGCTATAGACTGATGATGATGATGATGATGATGAGTCATTTATTGGTAAAGTATTATTTACAAGTCGATTAATTAAAAGTACATACTAATAATAATTATATAATTAATTTTACAATCAATACCACAAATAATAATAAAATCAGTCATTAACAATAGACAGTAGACATTTTAGACTTTACAACGGTATCGCTGAAAAAGACACATTCAATCAATGATGTTATTTATGTATAGGATGTTTGTAAAATCACATTGCATTAAATTACATTTTATTTGGCTTGGTCACAGCTGTGGTAGAGAGGTGATCATTTCGATTGTCTAATCGAATAGAGATAAAAGCTACCCCAAAAAGCCTTATGAATCTACAAAACCACTTGTTACAAAAACATCCGATGAATTTGCCACGGGCCTCGAACGGTATATTTACGTCACTGAGCTCATTTCCCTATCAGCCACAAGGTAGCAGGAACTAATGCCTAATCCACTAGGTGTACCCTTGTGTGCAGTTTTGCTTATTAAAGGGTATGTCGGACGTTTGATAAGATTTCGGGTTGTCTTGGCATGCGTGCCTAGCGCTTGCTTCGGGGCATTTCGAGTTAGGCCGCTCGAATGCGGACGCTCTTGATGAAATGTTTGCTCTACTAGGTATGTCGATTATTGACTTGATGTTGCTTTGCGTAATCGATACTATTTTTCATACTTGGATTCAATTGAACTACCATTGAATAGAGCCTAAATGGATTACCTACCTCACGCAGGTAGAGTCCCGCGGTAGAAAAAGACGTAGGTATTGGGATACCCTGAGTAAACACACGTTCATACAGTTATAGAAATAGTAGCTTAACTATTGGGTAGCGAATGCAAGTAGCCTACCTACTTGCATTCGGTTACTTATTATTATACGTTGTACAATACAGAAGTAACAGGTACCTACTTGATCCATCTGCAGGATGGAGATGCTGGATCCGGCAAGCTGAAGAAAGGGCGCGGCGCCGCCTTGGCGCTCATTAGGGGAGGCCTATGTCCAGCTGGGGACTTAGGTTGATAATAAAGATAAGGTACTTAATAAGTAGATACGTAGGTAGGTACCTAGTCTGTTAGCTTCTCTAAATTTTTGAGAACACTTGCTTCGGCTGAACTCAAATGAGTCTTTTTTTTATATTAGCCAGCCAACAGACTTTCCTCTTTGAGTCTAACCTTGTAATAAAGTCTAAAAGAAGGTTAGACTCAATTAGTCTTCCCTTCCCATCACAGGTAGGCAGATTAGGCAGGTTAGTGCTTACTAAAATTTGTAAGTACTAACCTGCCTAATCTGCCTACCAAAATGTATATTTTTTTTGGGTTAGACAGGATATAAATAAGCCAAGTCCAAGGATGGCCAGAAAAAATTGAATAAAGAGGGTAATAAATTAAGTACCTATTAAAGTAGAGCATACAGTGAACCATTTCATTAAGGCAAGATATTTTGGTCGAGCTAAGATATTCGCGCTAGGCGAGTGCGGTGCATTGTTGGAACCACCAGCTGCCATACCTCACGCAGCTTGCAAGTTAGTAAACATAGTTAGACATGATATTTATTGGATTAGCTACAATTGCCCAGCGGGGGGACGAAAGGGGCTGAGGGAAAATACTTACCTACACAAGCCCGTTAAATTTTTAATGAAAAGAAAACTATAAAAACGACTCGCTATTCGCTTTCTAACTGTTTTCTTTCAAAGGACTCTCTCATTTGAACGCTAAGACCTGCAAATGTAGCTAAGATAAGAGCCCTATAGATATGAGAATATACGAGTAATTTTTTACTTTTTGATTTCTACATAAGGAAATCAAGTAAAGACAAAGTGTGGCAAGAGTACCTGTTGTAAAATAAAAAGGCTCCGCTAACCACATAAAAACACTCTAAAAACCTAAGGCCAGGCGCTCACTAGCGGCCAGGTGCTCGACCTTCATGGCAATTTCATACCAATGGCTGTCCTAACCCACACACACACACACACGACAAAAATGCAATGATATTTTTATACGTTGGTAAGTAATCTATACGTTCAAAATGCTTCGATGAACTTCGCTGTCGGGAACAAAAATAGTAAAATTCTAATAAGTAAAAATTGCAAAAAGAGCTGCATCGACCGGGAATCGAACCCGGGCCGCCCGCGTGGCAGGCGAGCATTCTACCACTGAACCATCGATGCTCATGTGTGAGGAGGTGAAATATTGACTTAGTAGTTATGATTGTTATTAGAAAGTATCCATACGAACACGCAAATTAAAATGTTTATCTTTCGATCTGACCTTGTTATAATAAAATTGTTAGGTACATCTGTGTTGCTGGGCTGATAGTCGGATCGAAGTAATAATAATGTCCTAGTTTAAACCACGTTTTCGGCTGAGAATATTTTATTGAATTCTTTGAATTAGAATTTTATTATTCGTAAGTAGAAGTAGGGTAGTAGTAGCGTAGGTGCTTATTTCATTGTAATAGTTCCTTAGTGCTTACTCAAAAATGGCCCGATTTTACAATCCCTAGTGCTTAGTGGAGTTTACAGGCATATCTAGGTTTAAAAAATATTTATTTCTCAAAATAAATTACATTGGACGATCTCTGCGGCGCGGTGGGCAAAAGTCCTCCTGTAATTGATCGTACAAACATTTGTCCCGAGGCGGGAATCGAACTCGCAACCTCCTGCGTCGCAGGCGGAGCTTGGCCCGCTTCGCCCCAGACGTCGTAGCTAACCTGATTCAACATCAACAGTGATATAATTAGGTACCTATCAAGTCTGTTATTTTATACTTAGTCAACCCTACTTTATTGCAAAAACTTTCTCCCGACCACCATTAAACCCACCCAAGCGCCTCGGTCATGTCCGTGAGTAGACGATGTAACTCACAAGTCTGAATTCTTCGGCAACTCGTTAGGGTCCATAATGAGGGTAGTCCAATACTCGCAAACGTCTACAATCGCCCGGTGACATTTTCTATTCAAATAAGGAACGCCTGCCTTCCATTTCGAGTCTCGACTTCAAATGCGTACATTGCTGGGTTTCTTTCTACTGTTTAAATTGACTGGCGTAAAAGTAAATGGGACGCCGGTAATGTATAGAAATATAGCGATTGTTTAGTATGGGAGGTTGTGTTGTGGTCGTGGTAGATGTCAGTGCTTCCGCTTGTCGTTCGTTGTAGACTGAAGGACTGTTTCTTTATGTGTTATCAGTTCAGGTAGTCACGGTTTATAGGTTGGGGGAGGGAAATAGCTAAGAATTTGCCGATAAAAATGTGGAATGGCAAAGACACTTTATATACCATGTAACTTTAAACGTACAAATTTAAATTTGTAGTCGTCTACTTTTTTAAAGGGATAAAAGTAACCATAAAATAGTAACCGGTTTCCATAGTAAAAACGCACGCGAAGCCGCGGGCAGAAACTAATATAATATAAAACAAAGATCACAATAACACTCATAAAGACGCCCGACTCCCGGGCGGATCACAAACCCTAATTACTCGGAACAATACTCCATTTTTACCCATTTCGCGCTCAATCATAATTACCTGCTCCCAAAGGAGGTGGCACGGAAAATCATCTCTGAACCATTTGGAATAGGGTTGTTGGAAGTGTGGACAGATACGGATATTTAAGGGAAAGTCGGAAAAAAAGACGTGTAAAACATATCCTTGTAAAATACCAGACGCAGATCATTACAAAAGGACATTACGTTATCGTTTAATTTTATAATTTTTCTTATAATGGTTTCCAATAGGTATTTAATTTCATCTACTTCTGATTATGCAGATAAGTACGTACGGTATTAGAACGCTACGCGGTTGGTTAGTACATTACTTCTACAGTTTTTGTACATTTTAGATATACATTTAGAGTCTTCTCGGTTGAAGACGTAGTTTCTGTGTTTCGAAATCTGAATGGCTTCCAACTAAACTAGACAATACCAGAGAAAGTTAAATGAATAGAATATTGGCCATTAGTTCCTAAAACCGCTTTCGCGTTAGGTCTTTGTTTGTTCCAATGCAATTAGCCGGATCAAAAAGTCGGTCTGGCCCAATCCTACAACAAACAGTTTTATCATCACCTCAAAATATTTACCTTCGGGTTTCATTGAAATTAGGCTCGTTCTGCCCCAGAGGGCGTGACAACTTCTTATTTGACTTTAGCGGTATTTATTTGAATAAAACGGAGTAACATTTAAAAAACCCAAACAACGTAAAATCAAACAACGACTCAATAAAGGCAATTACCTACTCGCATATTTATCTTTCCCGCTATAAATGCTTTGTGGGGAATAAATGGAACAATAGCCAGGGGTTACGGCTACCCCCATCGGGGGTAAGGGGATGGAAGCTTTATAATTTTTTAATTAATACCGTCGAAAATATCAAAGTCATTGTGAGGTACCAACCTACTAGTCGGAATGCTATTAAAATTTGGTAAAATTATTTTTCAAAGCGTTGTTCCCGCTTTGAGGGTGGTCAGTGCGATAGAGTAGGCAGAGTTAAACCTTTTAGGGTTATCTTTAATTCATCGGAAAGTGATTGGTTCGTTGCAATTTTTTTGTTAAATGCCCAATCAATATTAATAATAACATAACCCATTCGCGGCTACTTTGTTTTCGGATTAAATTTTGTAAAATGTGACTTGCGTAAATTTCGAAATGGGTATTCTAGCTTAGTCAGTATCAGTAACAACTTATCAAAGGCTCATTATAGACGAATGGTATAAACAAACATTGCCAAGTACCTCTAAAATTTCCAAAATTAATGGCTCGGAAGCATTCTTCCATTCTACTTCCTATTTAGCGCGTGTCGTCGACCTCTACCCTTTCTTTAGATCCATTCTATTGGAAATTCGTGTCGTTTGGCACACAAGGGAGAAATTATGCGAAAATCACCCATTAGGGAATACCTAGAGAAAGGATTTTAAGGTTGGAGTGTCAACATAATTGTTACACTTTACGATTGAGTTAACTTTGCATACGCAATATTTGTGTATCTCGCGGTTAATTGGAAAGCTTTAATTTTGGTTTAAGGTAATTTTTGTTATATTTCTTATTTTCTAATACAATTTCATTTGAATTTAGTGAAGTCGTATATCAACAACATATAAAATTGCAAATTTCGTTAGCTAAAACTTAGCCAGTTAATTACATAATGACACGTTATGACCACATAATTAGATACCTAGACAGATAGATGGTTTATTTAGTTCACAAGCGAGATACATAATTCAAGCGAAAGTTTTATTTATTTATAAAACAAAAGCCACATTTGACATAGGTACTTCATTAGTAAACATAAGGCCAACACAGGATTTACTTAATGTAAAAGTTACATACATATTATACCTTATTCTACTATGTTACACATTAATTATATATTCGTTTATTAATTGTACGTACTAACTGAAATATGTAATTATCAGAAATTTTAACCCATCAACGATAATCGGTAGCCATAATTGGTAAATTGCCGCTTGGACAATGGACATTGAAATTATTGCCCCGCCGCGCCGCCGCCGCTCAAAAGGGCCAGATTTATAGAAAGTAATTGATTAAATGGCATTCTTTGTTGCAAATTACAACACTTGGATGAATGCTTGCGTGGTTAGGCGGAAAATTTTACGGATTATATTTGGATTTGAAATTATTAGGTATTTATTGGCTGGCTTAGTATTTTAGATACCGGTGTGTGTGCATTGTTTGGTGTAGGTTCCTAGGTAAGTAGTACGTACTACGTAGGTACGTAGATAAGTAGGTTCGTAGTTTCGTAGTTTCGTAGTACCTACGTTAACACATGCTTATAACAAAGCAGGGTATATAAAAACATACAAACGTAGCTCTATAGCGTAGAATTAATATTAGAAGTTAGTCTGGCCAACTTCCTACCAACAACTCATAAAATAACCCAGTAGAATATCTTCCAGCAATCCAAAGGCAAAAGCAAGAAGTAACGACAATATCCGAGAAATCCGAGTAAATTTTAAAGGAGCTGTCGAAATCCGCTTATCTGTTCCCTTTAATTGTTGGCTGGAGTACAATCGCAGCCATCTTCGGGTTTATTTGCGGTTGTAAAATGTTACCGCTACCACGTTACGGGTTAAGTTAAGGGGTACCCTACTGTTGTTGTGGTATCGCAACTTCTCGCCTTTCTGGGTTTTTGAGATTAGCTTTATTGTCTTTTGAGATTATTTCGCCGTTTATTATTAAAAAGGAATATGATTTTAATTATTTATCCTAGGTCCGTGGGGTACTGAGGGTCTCTGGATTTAAAAAAAATCTAAGCGTCTGGTTCAAGCGACGCAGAAGATCCGAGAGCTGCTAAGTATCTGTATATTAATGTATGGTGTAGTGGTTTCTTTTTAATTTCTTACTCTTGTGGACAAAACTATGAGTTGAACAGAAAATAAAAAACACAATACAATACAATTACTCTTTATATTTGGTGTGCAACCAAATAAATAACAGATACACAAGACAGGAAACGAAAAAACAAATACAAACTATGTTGTACAATGGACGGCCTTATCGCTATGAGCGATCTCTGCCAGGCAACCTTTGGATGGACATGAAGTGTGAGAAAAAGTATAGACGGTGGCGTGTTATACAGAATAATATCTAATTGGGAATACATAGGTACATAAAATACCTACTGATAGCTATAAGTATAAATACATACATAAATATATAACATAATATCTTATTTCTTATTTGATAATAACTTATAATTAGTATAAAATTTGGCGTGCTTATTTTGTAAGCCAAAAGAAATTAAGGATTTCGAATTTGATACTACAACCTCCTCTATTTTAAAGTCGGCAAAAAATCGGTCATATCGAATTCTGGATGACAGAGAAAAGATAGAGGCTCATGGCGTTCCAGAATCAAATATTTGGAATAACTTACACAGGCACGTTTGAGTCACATATCAAACCGGGAACGGGTATAGGATTGTGCGCGAAAAAGGCTTGAATAGAGGAAATTGTAACCAAACTAAATTATTCAAAACATGCAGGAGGTAGCTACTAGCGGTCTTTGGTTATTTAACAGTGTTAGAAATTTTTATTTAGACATCTGTGGCGTAGTGGTAAAAAATCTGGATAGGGAAAAAAATGTGGATAGGGAGAACCCCTATCCAGATTTTTTACCACTACGCCTGTTTAGTTTGGGGCTAGTTGATGCTGTGTGGGTAGTCCAATATTATTTATATTTTATATTTCGCTATAACTAAGTATGACTTCCAGATTTTATTTCAGTACTTTATTACCACCCATGAGCGGCGTTAGTTACGTCGTAAAATTATTTCAGAAAATGTGGAGTCGTAGATATTTTAAGAATTAATAAATAATTGTCCAGCAGTGGACGACTGTGGTGGGTTAATTTTGCAGGTTTTTGCCCACGTGGCACACACCAGTGGTCGCTATTTGTTGGTTGAATCCATATTTTGATTGTTTTAGAATTTTATACAAAAAAACTTCAACAAATATATGTCGCAGTATTCGCCAACGCCCGTATTTGCTTGCTGTAGGTGTCGATTCAATAGGCTTTGTGCGAACATTCCCATCTGTATGCGTAGCGCACCGCGGGATGAACTCACGCGTGCCCTATGACAGTTCCTACCTACCTACTGTTATAGGGATGGTAGGTATTTCTGTACTTATTAAAAACTGGCATCTGCCCGCGGCTTTGTAAGCGTTCTTTTGTTATAAAAAAGACTATTGGTATGACGACCGATGTGGCGCGGTGGGCGAAGGTCCGCCTGCGACGCAGGAAGTTGTGGGTTCGATTCCCGCCTCGGAACAAATGTGTGTACGATCTGCAGATATTTGTTCCGGGTGTTCTGGTCGTTTTCTATGTATAATAAAAATATCTATCTATGTAATGTATTGTATTATGTATATCAGTTATCTAGTACCCATAACACAAGCTCTGCTTACCATGGGGCTAGATAATGCTGTGTGAATTGTCCATCATTATTTATTTATTTATTTATTTGCTTATCTAGGCCTAGAGACCGTACAGATAAGCATGTAGTCTTTTTTGTCTATTATCACTATGAACAATTTCAATTTTGTAGTTAATTGATAAATAATAGGTAATAAATGTATTGTAGTCATATTTAATGAAATAATTATAACAAATGTAATATTTTGTAATTTTGCAATTGAAATTATTTTTTTAAATTTCTGACCGATATGTTTTGTTTTGGACTCCACTACCGCGCAGCACAAAAATGTGCATTCAAATATGTACCTATAGGATCACAAATTGTTATCTTTACATACATTTTAGAAATAATAACAATAATAAAATGGCTTCGCCAAAGCTTCTATTCTATTATTGTTATTATTTCTAGGAATTTTAATCTTATGCTATGAGAGCTGTGTGCCCCGAGTTTAATAGTAAAATCGCAGGGTTTATTTGAACGGATAACTCATTTGTTGTATTTTTCCTTGAATCTTTCTCGGCAGTTACCTATGTAATTAATTCCCTCTACATTTCGTGCCAGTAACAGGAGCAACAACACATTACTCTGAGCACACATTTCAACAAAAACAAACGTGAGGATGCCTCAGAGCGGCGATAATTTGTAAGGTGCTTGTTCAAAGATAAAGCATCAAAAGGCAAATTCAGTTATTTACTTAGGTATTATTTTTGGCGTAAGGCTTGGTCCTTAATACCCAAAGTTTAGAATTTACCTTAATTACAATTGGTCCCAATAAAAAACTAGGATATTTTTAATTCGGACGAGCTTTCCAGTATTCTTTTAGCAAGGGCACATCTATAGGCGCAGACGAGATGTACCCTAATTCGTCGACGGGTTACTATCTAAACGTAGAATCTGTAACGTAATAAAGTAACAACACAGCGTAACATCAGAATCACGTCTCTTTTTTTTAAACATCTCCCACTCTCCTCCGCTATGACTGCTCTAGGCTTAGACCATTTAAAGTCTTGTCTAAACAATCAATGGTTCTCAGACTATCCTATTTACCTTCCCTTCCTGTCCTATCTGTCCTCTACTCTTTGACCAGGACCGTGTGAACAGCTCAAACCGGTGTTCGTCCAATGTCTTCTTCAAGGGGGATGAAATATCTGAGCGCGAGTCTCTTAACGACACTCATTTATTTCCGCGAATCTCTCCCGAACTCGCAGCATCGTAATTATTGCTCGGCTATTAAGTTTTGCTGGTAGGGGGCGGTGTGAACGGGCGATTTTTGTACAAACGTCTTATTATATTCGTGTTATTATTATACCATTGTCGCCCGCTTCTCGTCAATTTAGATGACATAAAAATTTAACCAGAGAAACGAATTTGACAACACCAAAAAGGTAGCAATCCCTTTCTTATGGATGAAAAAAAACGATGGCATTATTTTGAGTGCTGAGTTACATTCGGTTATGTCAGTTTATGTTAAATCTCTTCTCGTTGGAATCGTATTTGTTGGATTGCGGAATCGGTACCAGATATTTATCATCATCATTAATATTTTGCAATGGATTTCCGCACGATCTGAATCGATTTATTTATTTTGGATTTGCATTACTTTCTTATTTTACAGAATTTCAATAACTTTGACTATCCATGACAATATTCGGGTGAGCTTTTGTGCACTTTTTTTTTGTTAGCACATCTACATATTATGCCAGTCTCTGTCTCAAGGTCTCAAGGTATACGTTAGTAAATTATTTGTTTGGTGTAAGCATTGCACCTACTTGTGTTTTAGTTTCTACACACTTTTTTTAACACACAAATAAATTATTTTATTTCTAGTTAGCCAGTAAGCAACAAAAAGTTGCTCGTTTAACCTAAGCCGAAATAAAATGAGAAATTGGCCACATTTATTCTACGTTCACTTGATATCTTCAGCTAGGGTTGAAAATTTAATTTCGGATGATTATGTTATAACGCTATTAAATTAATTTTGCGGCTCCGGTTGAAATAAAGGCATGTACCTGCCTGTCTCATTATTATGGTTAAATATTGCAAGGAATTAAAATAAGTGCCTTCCTCGCAATATGTATACGCCTTTGTTATTTCCTAGTGTAATGTTTTGTATATATTTTATCGGAAGGTAATCTAAAAGATTGCGAGTATTTTTTTTACAAACAATAATAACATAAAAAGCTTTTACAATAAGAGATATGTAGAAAAAGCATACAATATAAAATAGAACTGCTGTGGACAGAAGAGAGTTCAGTTATAGAAGTTGGATTTATTGTATGTTATTATTTCAACGTCGTGGCAAGCTACGCAGCTACGTACGACGTAGTAGAATCTACGACGTACCGAGTCATTAGCTACGCCGTAGCAAGCTACGCAGCTTTGAGTTATTTATAAACTGTCCCAAAGTTGCCAACAGCAAGAAAAGACAAATAGCAACTTATCGCAGATAAGCGAACAAATCGGATCTTCCCCTCGATAGATCTATCGGCTGCAATCTATCAGTAGCCCCAAACGCTTATTTAGCGATAAGGGATGAACGACCAGAGAATAATTAAGTGGGGATAAACTGCTTCAGTAGGTATGAATTTTTTTGGGAAGAGGTACACAAAAACAGAAATTCCAAAGTCCTGATATGCTATTTATGATTGTAAACCTCTTGACCAGTTGACCTGTTTAATTATTTTTAGACTATAGACAAAAATAACTAAACAGGTCAGATATTTTTTGATGTCAGTTGAAGGAACGACTCCTTTCGATGAACATGTTAACGCGAGAGCAGTAGAATATGTAAAAGTTGACAATAATCTAAATATTTATATCATTGACTGCAACTTTCAATTACCTACTACATATTTTGAGATCTTTTAGTACTTACATAACTTTGTCAACGTGATAATGATTAATAATATTTAGATACTAACATATATCTCTCACACCTGAAATTATATTTATTGCTGAGTTATGTATTTTTTGTAAAGAAAAGCCAAGAAAACATGGAAAGAAATAACCTTCCTCGTAGGTAATGTCAGCCCATTAAGAACACCTGCTCCTAATGATTGGGATCCGTATATTTTTGCAAGATAATGAAGTGGAGACCATTAACTCGCTTAAGTTCCGTAAATAGGAACCTAGAGACGAACGATATATTGTAGTTAAGAATTGTTTTAGAAAACAAGAGTCTCGAAAATAATTTATAACAGGATATTTACCATGATTTGATTTTTGATGATTTAGATTTAAGATGGGTTCCGTTTATAACCTAGAGATAAGTGTTGTGATGAATAAACTTCTTTTTATTTTTATTTAAATATAAATATCGGTTTACACAATCCATTCTGCCGAACGTACAAAGATTAAAAATAAATTATTTTAATAGCATGCTGTCACAAATGGTAAAATTAACATTATACATCGTTTCCCACAGTCGTTAAATAATTCATTAAAATTCAATTCGTAATAAAATTTAAATTGATTGGGTTTTTTGCAGCTGTCTGCCGTGCCGCTGCTGGTAGCCAGGGAACCTAACAAATGAGATAAAACTTCATAGAAGGTACTTTTATTCACAAAATGCACACAAATCATTTGTATTTTGTTATATTGAAAATGTTGTTGTTGTAATATTGAAAAAACAATTTGGAAAATTACTTCATACGAAACAATTTTTAAATGAGTCCACAATTGACGGAGAAATCGACTAACTAGTATGTATGTACATAAAAAATACATCACGCTGAATACAAAACCTACTTTTTGTTTTCCGTTTTGTCGGTTACAAAATACCTACATCAGAACAGAACCTCCTCCTCTTTTTATTGTCGTTAAACTAGGAAGGTTTATTCACTTATGCTCTAAAATTCAGCTAAACCGCACTCTGAAACATTCTTCAATTACCCTGTCAATTTGACAGTCATCATAAAGCCGAAGCCCTTCAAAGATCACGTCTGGAATTATTTAGAGGGTAGTTTAGCATAAGGTCAAACTGGCATTTCGTAGAACGTTCAAGTTGCAATTTGTAACACGCTACATTAATTTTAGTGTTGTGGTAATAAGTAACCCAGATATTCTATTCCATAGCTAAGTTATTAAGAATTAAGTAACTATAAAACCATGCTAGTTTATGATATAACTCTCTTTGATTATAGTTTTATGAATCGTCGATCAAATCGGGATACTATGTGTCTGTCTTGAGCTTGTAAAGCCAAAACTTCTTGCGTGGTGTACTCAACTGCTTGGCTCTTATCATTTTGTACATGATTGTGACGTCACATTTTTCCATAGGATTTGGTACAGAGTCTCTATCGTGTCATGTCCACACGATGTGGACATGACACGATAGAGACTCTGTACCAAAACTACGCACTCGATCGCTTCACGTTTGCTAGAAACTTGTAAGAAGATGTAAAAATCTCTAGGAAAAAGACAGACTTTGACACGAACCCACAGGACCTCATGTCAAAATCTGGAATGACGATAACCATTCACCAATCGATAACAAGCAGAGCGAAACATTTCGAGTACAGACTCGAGTTGTTCTGTCTATTTGTTCATCGATAACGTTTTGACACATCTCTAACCTGGCTATGCCTCACCTTTCAACATAAATAGAAGGGATGTTCAGCTAAATTGGCTTGTCATATCACTCACTGAATTACATATTTAATGAATGCTTTGACATTATTACTAATATCGTGGATAGGAAATACCAAGAAATACTATTGAATTGATAATGAAAGTACATACTGAATAAAGTAGATCTAACTGACAAAGGAAAAATTGAAAACTGAAATTATTATATTCTACGTATCAGCTGAGCCGTGACAAACTTCTTTACAAAGTCTTACAAATCCTCTCAAATTACGTCAATCAAAAACACTTCTACTAATTCTGGAGGCACCTAATTAAGTCAATCTTCCATTAAATCCTTCGCCTCTGGAAAACGCGCGAAAACCTAATGCCATTTCACGGCGGAGTGAGCCTTTCTCTTGGAGTTAGCGTCTTTAAACTCGGATTAGTTAATCGATTGAGAAAGCCCTTAATTATGGCCTTCACTTGAGCAGTTTCTTGGAGTAAACAGTTTCTATAGAGTGTGACAGAGAGAGGATGCTGGCAAGGCGAAAGTAATGCTGGGCTAATAAACTTATAATAGTCATCATCATCATCAGCCTATGCCTGCCCTCCGGCCAGGTGGGATGACGACCTGCGAATGACTGCGGACAGAGCGCTAATGGCGCTCATTGGGGGAAGCCTATGTCCAGCAGTGGACTATCACACGCTGATGATGATGATGATGAACCAGCAGTGCTGTGTGAGTCTGGTATGTGAGCAGCTAATAAATACATATCTAATGTCTGTGGTTGATCCAGATGACGACATATTTTGAGTATTGTTTCGTTTCGTACGGAATAATTGCTTAATAATGCTTATTGTACACACTTGTCATCATAATTATATAATATCAGAAATTACAATAATTCAGGCTAAGATTTATTATTTGACATGCCAATATTAGTAATAATGGAAAGGTGAATAAGTGAATACATTAAATTTATTAAATTTACTAAGCGTAGATGGTAATACCAACGCGCTACGATTTACGCTCTTCACTTCAAATCTGTGTACCGCGATCAAAGCAAGGGTGCGCTTTTTTAACACAAAAGCACGATACAGATTTATCGCAAGAGCAAATCAAAAAAATTGCTTTAGTCAGAATTTTGTTAGTATTTTATCAATATTGAACTGAACATTTTAAAGATCGTCAAAGCTTTTAATATAATTAAAACTTGTAAGGAGATAGTTTTTTGTTTGTTACTATTTTCAGATCCGTTTATCTCATAATAATTATAATAAACATCCATACCCATAGGCAGGTAAGTTGTTACTCTGTAAGTAACAAGAGCGGATCGAAGCGTGCGGATTTAAATTGACTGGGATTAGCGAGAGCACGAAGTTTCGAGAAGTTTCCTGTTTTTTATGGCATCGAACACTTCGTGGATTCTTCGTGGAAATTCTGCACTATTTTTCAGACAAGTCATCAACAGCAGTCAAGGTTTTGTTTGTCCTGCGCGACACTGATTAGGAATTCTACTATTAGATATTAGGAATTCTCTGTAAGCTGGTAACTTTTGGTTAAAAAAATCTAAAGGTTTCGATCACACAAACTAAAGATATCTTGCAGGCTGCTAAACATTGAATTTTGTATTCCTAAAACAAAACCAAATGCTTTTTTTTCAGGAATCGGAATTTTGAATCGTGTTGTGAGAAACATTGTTAAAAACAATGAAGTATTTTAGTTACAAAAAATTAAACCGTGTATTCGCATTATTAACCTTTGAAAAATATGTAGATTGCAGATCGCTACACGGACAACTTTCATAGTAGAAATTCGCCGTCAAGATCCATGGTTTATTGAACGCCAGTATAAACAATTCCTTCTCCAACCACTCATCTGTTAAATTATCGCTTATTAAAATGATTAAGACCAGGACGTGGAGTTATGCAAACCGCGTCGCGGCTTGTCTTAACGAATTAACGTTAACGCTTAACGGTAACGTCGCCTTCATATTAATATTCATAATAGATGTCTCCTGGTTTAGGGAAGTGTTCCAGAGTCAAATGTTATTGTTCAGTTTGGATAAAATATTGCTTCTCTATTTTATCCAAAATACCCTGTTACATATTTTATTTAGGTATATATTTTTACCTGCTTCTAATAATATAAATCTGACCATGGCACAAAATAAACCTAGAGCATGCTTCTGCGCAGCGTGTGTCAGCAGCTTGAGTAACTATGTTATGGCAGTATTAAAGATTTTACCTAATACAAATAATTATCAAAAAAATTCCTTCGAACCGGATTTGAACCAGTGACCTATGGATGACAATTTAAACAACTACAGTCCACCGCTCTACCAACTGAGCTATCGAAGGCTTATACAAAGTGTTACAATTTAGATTGATAAGTAAAAGTGAATGGCTGTGACGAGAAAACGTGTTGAAATACGGAGCACGTGTGAATACTAAATTGAATCGATTTGCCTCTGGCTATCTTGTGACCTTTCTCTATAGATAACAGATTTTTTATGCACGCTGATGATAATGACTGTTTGTGACGTATATTGAAAACTGCAGTAAACAATATTTGACTGATTGTATGTTAGTTAGAAATTACTTACAAATAAATTAAACCCTCTCTGTAAAAAAACAAACAAACCCGTAATCGCCTAAACCTTTTTGGATTCCCTCAAAAGCATTTGAGATACATTTTTTTTTAATTCCACGAATCATCAGCACGACAACGGCGAAACATACAACCTCATTGCAAAAAGGTCCTTACTCGTTGATTATACAAAGAGGTCTTCGTTTACCTGTGTTAAAAAAAATATTCCTTCGAACCGGATTTGAACCAGTGACCTATGGATGACAATTTACCAACTACAGTCCACCGCTCTACCAACTGAGCTATCGAAGGCTTGCAAATATGGTAAAAAAATCCGCACGCATTCGTAATAGAAGTGGTAGTGTAAGGTGATCTACTCTAGTTTCAAGTAGGTTTCTAATCGCTAGTGGGGGCTGTGTGGCTATAACGTACTAAATATTTTTTTCTTTCCGTCTATATGTCTACAAACCATCAGCAAGACGATGAAACATACAACCTCGTTGCAAAAAGTTCCTTACTCGTCTCCTTTATACAAAGAGGTCTTCTTTAACGGTTTAAGTCCGTGTTAAAAAAAAAATCCTTCGAACCGGATTTGAACCAGTGACCTATGGATGACAATTTACCAACTACAGTCCACCGCTCTACCAACTGAGCTATCGAAGGCTTAAGAATATGGCAAAAAAAACCGGACGCATTCGTGGTAGTGAAAGGTGCTCTAGTTTCAAGGAGGTTTCAAATCGCTGCAGCGCTGGGCTGTGAGGCTATCACTTGCTTACTATTAGCTCCTATATTTTTTTTAGGTTTAGAGTAGGTGACAATAATTTGCTTCTTCTTTTTTCATATTAAACATCACCAATTCTTATTTTTGGCGTAGCCATCTATCCAAAGAGTTTTTATTCTCAGCTCTACTCACCGAGGATTAGCTCGAAGGAGGTTTTATTGGCTGGTCTAGCTTACGTTGTAAGCGTTATTTAACATGTAATTTAAATTTAATTTATTTAATTAATTTATTTTATTTTAATTTAATTTCGAAAATTTCATTTTGATACTTACCTCTTTATCGGATAAGTATTATATTTATTAACAAACCATTTTTTTGTAAGACTTCCTATTTATATCATGTCAGATAGTCTATCTTTAAAAATTATAAATAATATAAATAGGGTTATATTTATTTATTTTCGGAAAAGTTACGGCTAAACATACCAAATATTACACATTGCCTAAACTTAGCTCTTACATTTTACTTCTTAAAGTTTTACTCGCACGGTGTCTAGCATTTTGATCATTTGAATGCCACAAAATAGCTGCACAACCCTAGTGCATAAGTATCATACCAAGAGAATGGCTTAGCCCCGGAACTTCGTAGGTTTCTCGTAGGTTTCATGCACCGATGTCGAATCTCGAATACTCCATGACATTATCATATTAATTGAGTATTCTACGTCGGATTCCTAAAGCCGCTTTAACTGAGACATGAGACCACAGCACCAGGGGATGGCTTGGATTAGATTATTTTAGTAGGGAACTTCATATTATGATTTGAGGTTTCAGCTGAGTTTAAAATAAATAAATAAATAATGCTGGACAAAATTTACACAGCATCTTCGGCTCCAAGCTAATTAGAGCTAGTAGCTAAATAGGTTATAAGTATGTCAACCAATCGTAAAATTGACGTAAAATAGGAGGATGTTGCGGGTTCGATTCCCGCCTTGAGATAAATGTTTTTACAATCTGCAATGATTTAAATAATTTTGGACAATCCACACCGTATCACCTAGCCCCTTCTTGTACCACTCTATGTATTATAAAAAACCGCATCAAAATCCGTTGCGTAGTTTTAAAGATCATACATAGGGACCGACAGACAGCGGGAAGTGACTTTGTTTTATACTATGTAATAAAACCCTTTTCACATGTCATAAAGCTGTCACAATTTAAACCTAAAATAAATGACATTTGTAGTCAAAACGTCGCGTCCGTGGATATCGGGTAATCCATATCATTCAAGTTAAAACTGGTTAAAACCGGCGGCAACAAAACGTCAAGTTATAATCTGTGTAATTAAGTGAATGTCACTGCGCCCCTTTACGCCCCGCGGCGGTGCTGAACATGATTGCGATGACTGTACCGTACCCGACTAGCCGCTAGCCAAACATACCTACATAAATACTACTAAGGGTGGATTCCTCACATAACTTAGGTATTAGTAGGTATCTAATTATATTTTAATGGTATTTTTAAAGTACCAAATTATATTTTTATGCTTTTGCGTTTAACTTTTTTTATTATTACCAGATATCATTTTATAACTTAAGTATAATAATGTGTCTATTTGGTATACAGGGTCATTGAAATATAATTCAATGAGAGTTAAGTCTCAGCGTAGCTTTGGGTGTGGTGTTGTGTCAAATTAGATAAGTTAGTACTTAATAAGTATAATGCTAGATCACTTACCTTAAAAACACGCAACACAAACACGATGTAAAATATTTGTAAACAAACTGCCCATATTTAACCTAAAATTCACTCTGTTACCCGTCTTTTTAGGTGCGATTTTCATTACTGGACGATTTTAGATCCTTCCATCAATAAATAATGCTTTGAAACTCAACGCCAAGCAAGAGAATTTAACCTCTTCGTTATTTGTGTCGAGGTTTGTTTACAAATATTCTAAATCGAGTTTGGCTAGTGTATACATATTCGTTTTCCCTGCCAACCCTCCGAGAATGTATGTAAGGTAGGAACGAAAGTCTGGAGGGTCGTGACTGGCACAGGATTCCCCCGAGCTGTCAAATCAACCGCCGACAGAGCAAAGATAAACTTTCGCACACGTAAATGAATTATTCGCTAGGTGGCGCCTCTATTGACGCTGCAAACTTCGCTAAATAGTTTCGCTGCTATTATTGTTCGCAACTGTCGCGTAAGTAAGATGTCTGCTTACGTAATGGGATGTATTGTGCTAGTGACGACGTATTTTAGAGGACTATATCTACATAGATACTTGCACGAACTGTACGTAAGTTAGTATTGTTATTGCAATATTTTCCCCCAAGTACCCAATCAAAGAGTTTTGTTTTTTTTAATATTACTCTCCAAACCTACTTTTTCCTTTGACTGTACTTTATTTGCCTTGAACAATAGATTTTTTTGATCATTTCGAGAGCGGTCCCTTTCGTCAGAAGAAAATTAATAAAATAATTCAATCCGGCGAAAGGGATCGCGGTCCCTTTACCTAGCGGTCCCAAATGACGGAAGCCTCGGACGACGTCTTTTTTTAGTATATACCCCTATTAGTTTGCGAAAGTTTATGTTTTTAATTTAATAGATCGTAATCAAGTCAAATCAAGGCACCCTGTATATTTAGAGAAATAAATAAATATTATGTGTTAAGCCAAATTGCTTTACACAAAAAATATTGTTTGCGTCGGTGGAACTTCTACCTAAATTATAATTATTTGGTTTCGTGAAGTTATTTAGTAAATATTATTCGTGTTATTTTTATATGAAGTTTCTTCTAGCTAGAATAATACAACATCATCAGCCTATATTAGTCCACTGCTGAACATAGGCCTCCCCCAATGAGCGCCATAGCGCCCTGTCTTCGGCTTGACGCATCTACCTGCAGTCTTTCGCAGGTCGTCATCCCACCTGGTCGGAGGGCGTCCTACACTACGTTTACCGAGTCGTGGTCTCCACTCAAGAACACGTTTGCCCCAGCGGCCGTCGGTTCTTCGCGAGATATGGCCGGCCCACTGCCACTTCAGCTTGCTACTTCTCAGAGCTATGTCGATAACTTTAGTTCTCTGTCGGATGTATTCGTTGCGAATCCTATCCTTCAGAGATACTCCGAGCATAGCTCTTTCCATAGCTCGCTGAGCGACTTTGAACTATATAGAATAATAAAACATCACTTGATAAATCAATTGACACAATAATGTAGCGTACGCGCACTAGGATGCGCGGGCTAAGGGAAGTTTGCACAATGCTAGCACCTGTGCAAACTTCACACAATAACGTCTCATTAATTCCTCTGTAAAACGTGTACTTCGGTCGGCAGGTAGAAAATGCCTCGGAATGAAGCCCAACCATTGTACCTCACTAAAGTTATCTATACTAATATTATAAAGAGGTAAACCGTGTGAGTTTTTGAGGTTGTAGGGGGTAATCTCTGGATTGACTGAACCGATTTTTAAAATTATTTTATCAATAGAAAGCCACGTTATTTGTTAGAGTCATAGGCCAATATCAACCCGAAAAATTTAAAGAATTATTATGCATAAAATCTATCCATGAATGAAAAAAAAATATTCATACATGATTGACGGTAGTACCTACCTATTAAGTTTTTTAATTGCAATTTTATGAAATTCAGCTGTGTTTCCGTTAAAATAAAGCGAGAGAATCCACATTCATTTGCGTCATTTTAACGGAAGGGCGTGAAAAGTAAATTATCCGAGTTAAGTATCAAAATTATGAACATTTTGATACATTCACCAGAGCCACGAACTAGGCTCTGGTGAATGTATCAAAATGTTCCAAGATATCTACCAAGATGTACTTCAGGCAGGTTAGGTTGGTATGGGAGACGAGATGTTGGAGTCCCCGTTACACCCCAAACATTAGAATTTCAGTTTTTGTTATTGGAATTTGTTCACATAGGTACAATAAAAAAATACTTTGTGATAAATAGATCATAGGTCTATGATCTCTTTACTAGTGGTTTCTTTTTACTTCTTCCACTGGTGGACAAAAAATTGAAGTGAACTATAAAATATTACCGTCTAAGTGCTTATTTGTAAGCTTAAAGAAATAAAAACTTTTCATTTTCATTTTCATTTGTCATTTAACTGCAACCTATAAAAAAATTAGGGTCCGTGCTTCCTCTGATGTTTTTAGTCCGAAAGTTACCTCAAATATTTGATTTCGTAAGTAATTAAAAAAAGTTGGTCGGCTAGTATTTTCCAGCCAACTTTTTTAAGCAATCATAACATTTTTAAGTAACTAATGTCCCTGTCACATGCATTATTAATCAAAGTCTGAATAAATAGCTCATACGGGGCATTTTAATTAAACCATCGTAATGATCATTTTTCACTCGTAATCGCCTCTTCAGTTAGCTAATCACCATTAAAATAGATGTTGGATTTTACTCTTGTGAATTAATTAGTTTTATTCAGGGCGTGGTTAAAATGATATAGTACTTTGTTATTTGGGACAAGGCTTGTAGAAGTATAATCGAGTGGTCTACATTGACCATTGTAAAACATAATGTCATATTAAATTTTTTTTAAATATAGGTTGCTAACCTAAATATTTATATTTATATTCCGTGTGTTCTGTATTTGTGAACCAAAGTTATCGACATCGCTCTGAGAATTAGCAAGCTGAAGTGGCAGTGGGCCGGCCATATCTCGCGGAGAACCGACAACCGCTGGGGCAAACGTGTTCTTGAGTGGAGACCACGACTCGGTAAACGTAGTGTAGGACGCCCTCCTACCAGGTGGGATGACGACCTGCGAAAGATTGCAGGTAGATGCTGGATGCGGCAAGCTGAAGACAGGGCGCTATGGCGCTCATTGGGGGAGGCCTGTCCAGCAGTGGACTAATATAGGCTGATGATGATGTTGTTCTGTATTTTAGATAAACGCAATAGGTAGGTATATGTATATAACAGAAAGCTTATTATTATGATAGTTTGGCAAACAATCATAAAAGCAGTGTTTCCATACATGAATATTCCTATTTGGCATGCTCGTTGCAAAACGTACCAAAACACCAGTGTGCCATAAACACTGTGTAAAGAAACAACAGTACATCAACTATGGCTCTTTCTTTGAAACTATAAGCAGAAATATTACCAACTACTAATATACCTTATACTATCGAACGAGTCTTATTAAACTAAATATTCACACATATTAATTTATTGCAAATTTTTACACAATTTTAGCTTAGGTGTAATAATAAGCTTAGAGGTATGTACAAATTGTACAATGTATACAATACATGAACCCTGTAGGGGCGCAACAATTTATCTATAAATTATATAATAATAATAGTTTAGGAGAAAGTGATGTTTAGGAAATGGGTATATTTCGTTCAGATTAAAGCATACCTAATGCACTTATGCTTAGTAACTAATACATTTCCGCCATCTTTTTTGTTTTGTTTTTTCACACTCTTTGAATCCTCACAAGTCATGTCAAAATTACTGTCAAACTACTAAGGTACGTGATAATATTGACATAATTTTTTGGAGAGTGGGCCTAGGTTATACACACAATGTGATCGATTGTCTGCCTTCAATTTACTTCCAACTTATTCGAAGAACGAATGGTTTTCTTACAAAAACCAAAACCTGAGGAATTTAACCTACAAACTTATCTAACAAAGATACTGTGTCTCTTCCTCCAGTGAAACTAAGCCCCACAATCCACAGGGCAATAAAGCGGTACCGCATAAAGTTGCTCCACAATAATACAGTTAGAAGAGTTGCGGATGACGTCACTCTGCTTTCATATCACGAGCCTAAACCCCGCTTAGATAGCGACTCTACGTGTGTAGGGATGTGCGGTTTAGTCTGGCGTGGAAGTATCGATATCGATGATTATTTAAGGCGACATTACAGTACAGCTAGGTAAGGTACAGTCTATTTCACATAACTGACATAAAGACCTATAGGAACGGAAGAAAAAAATTGCATTTGTTTCATTTCACGTAATCTTACTTGACTAGCATGGAAGTCTCATCGGACATCTAATAAAGTGTGTGTTTTTTTTTTTTTAATAGTAAGTATATATTATAAAAACAGTTTTAGTCCTAAGTCAATTAATTAGGCGAAAAAATCTGAAAACATTTTTGTCACATAGGAATGTGCAATAGACTTCCTTGTTTTTATCCTAACATTCCTTCATTGCTACGCCGTAGCTACTGAAGGAAATACCTAATTAATTTATGACATTATTTCATTTAAAAAAAAGTCGCGAAAGGTTCATCGTGAGACATTATAAGAAAATCCTTTGAAGGCAATAGACCGTTACAGACGGTAGACAGTTACCCATCCCTACCCTCTCCAAAGGTGTCTCCCTTGAAACAACAGCACCTGACGCCATTATACTATTATAATATTCGGAGCTGATGCGATCTTGACGACGCAATCGCAGTGAATACCAAAATACGTTGCTACAAGGTTATTTACTTCTTTCGATATTTTATTGGCGGTGATATTGCGTTGTATTGTGTAGTAAGTTTATGGTTTTGCTTCCAAAGTTAAGGACAATTCAGGGTGCATTTTTGATGTTGGTATTTAAAGGTAAACTTAAGCTATTGAATGGCTGGTCGAGTAGGAATTTTACCTAAAAACTGGGTAACCTCACTTATTATAACTTTATTTTTATAATTTCTGTGAGAAATACAAGTATTCATAATGTGGAACCAAAAATGTATTATTTATCCAATTTTTACGCCCGCAGAAGAGTTGAATAAAACCTCACGCGTGGTTCTGCGTTTGATACATTTGCCACGCATTTACTTTTTATTGTTAGGGTTCGAAATTCGAATCGTATGGCGGGTTTTTTAAAATTGCATTTTTATATTTGGAACGCGACCCGCCGACATACCGCGTGACAAATACGCGCGCCACCGCTATGAATGACAATTGAAGAGATGTTTTTATAAAGAAGGCGCCGATTTTTCGTTTTTATTCGAAAGAAATTGCGCCCATAAAAATGGCGTTGAAATGATGAGTGCCATTTTTCACCGCTGTCTGAACGCCTCTTTATGGGGTGTTTGTGTTTGAATGACAAAACGATGTCTTGGAACAAAAATGCCAATTTATTTTATTTTCGGCCATACTTTAAACTTGAAGGAGGTAAGGGCAAATGCAGTCTATAAAATTCGTTGAAAATTAATGATAATCTGCTTGAGCAGTCACCTGAGGATTCGCGATATCTAGTCTAGTGTAATAATTAATTAGATTATCTTTGTCGGGTGGTTGCGGGTTGTCTGGAGTGGAGACCCGCACTGATGACTTACGAGGAATGCGCTCACATGGACAAGGACTGGCGAGCACATAACCTTAATTCCAATTATAACTTTTCTTTGTCTTAAGAAGTTATAAAAACAAATAAAACTTTTTTCGTACTTATCACTTAAATCAAGCTAAAAATAAAAACATGTCAAGAGAAAATATAAATATTTTTTTTGTTTGTTCAGATATCTTACCACACTAACAAAATTAAGAATAATAAAAGCTGAGTTTGCGATAAAATATGATATAAGTAAAAGTTTTAAAATACTAAGGTACTGATAGATCTCTGGCAAAACAGTGATGTAGGTGGCAGTACCTAAGTCATGCATATTCGCAAACCTCAGTGGATACATTTGATTAACCTGACCAGACAAGCTCCATTAATTTACGGTTTGGTATTTACTTTAATTCAACAGAATCCACTTAATGAAACATAATGTATGGGTTGGAATTTGATGTCAATTGAAATATATACATTTTACTTAAATTTGCACGCCTTTGTCAAATATACCTATGGAGAGGTATCTTCCCGTTAAAATGTGATCTTATTTTAAGATGGATTTAAATCATTGAAGATGGTGAAATTGCTACTTCGTTTATTTTTATTGTTGCCCGAGTTGTTTGTAAACTCTCTATTTGGCATGCAGTGCCTACCTATAACTAGTTGTGCAGTTCGTTTTTTTATTAAGCTTGTATTTTCCTGATATTAATTATTGCTACAGCCACTAAACAATTAATTTTAAAAAAAGGAGACGGCACGATATACTAAACTCGGCAGGACCCGTTGATGTATATTACAATGACGACCTAAACTCCATAGTTCTCATGTTTATTTATGCTAGTTACGGCGTGTTTTATTTAATATCTGTCCGAATCCATAGAGCTGTTCACTCAATCGCAAAGTTCACCCGGAGCGACAAGTGCAAATTAAACGCTGTAAAAGTCCTGCAAAATGTGACCGTACAACTTTATAGTTTTAAACGCCAATACTGCCTTTATCGCATATGAGCAGAGTTAACGGCCAATCGACTCACGCTGGACATTAATCGCCCTTTAGCGGGGTATTATTCACGGACACGCGCTGCACCGATTCTACCACCCTGTGTATCGCTTTACCCCTTCTCCCCTTTGTGACATTCAAACACAATCAAAAATCAACTCTAACTTTGTTTTACAAGGATCAATGTTGTGTGATGTGAAATGGGTTGATAGGATAATGTTTGCCACACCAATCGTTTAACTAATCCAAGCCAATATATTCCCTATTTCACGTTGAATAAAATTAATCTGTTTTTAAAATCGTCGTTATGACCATTCGCAGCTGACCAGGTATGCCTCCAATCTTCAAATTGTGTTTTATTTTGTATGGTTACGGTTGTTTTTCGCCTGATATGTGGGGGGTATCGGAAATATATTTATGTTGATGAATATGGCAGGAAAGGCTGTATCAGGCCACAGTTGCATCGGGCAATTAATTATTTGTAAACATAACCGGGTCGTGTGCAGCCATAAATGACCCGCGCTAGACAGTTGATGGAATATTGATATTTGGTCAATAATGGCATCGGTAAATAGTTGGTGAATTACATCCGTTTGATTAAGATTCCCATAGTGGTAGAAATTGTTTCTAAACAGGCCCAATTTAGCGATAACAAGTTTGTTAACCTACATGACCGTTTTTCTAAAGATATTTATAGGTATAATTGGATATTACCATGTTTTTTGAGTTTTCTATTTTTATGCCTTCAGTTATTCCGAGATCATAGCGCATGAAACTGTGCCGAAATATTGAAAATCTCAAAAATATTATAAAATTATGGTAAATATCCCGTTATAAATGATTTTTGTGTTAATAACAAATACGCGTTTTACTGAACTGGTTTAGGTATAATAAATACTTAAAAACTTGGAAATAATAATGTATTGATAGTAAGTACAAACTTTATTTATTTATGTCGACCGATCTATTTTTCTGGATTTTGAAAATCAAAAACGCGTACTTAACAATATAACATTATTAATTTCCGAAATTTTGCGCGCCATCTAGATCCACCCACGCAAACAGCCGCTTGAAAAATACTTCCAGTTTAAAAAGTAATAGTGCGTGGGTAGATGAAGCATGAATTTCCAATCGACTGAGCGTAAAGATACCGCGATATCGCGCCTCGCTGCCTCGCCGATAGTTTACTCTCCTGCTAACAGATTATAGAGAGGGTTTCGATCACGTTTCGATACTGCATTTTATATGGATAGTCCTGTCTAACTAGCTAAAGGTTTCTTATACATTTAATACTCTAGCTTGAAAAATAATAAGTAGGCTAGGGCATTATATTTCTTTAGGTATTTCGTTAAAATTTTGTGACCTTTCTTAATTCTCATAATGGGTTTTACGGGTATAAACATTGATTCTGGTTGGTTGTGTAAACTCTACATAAATAATTACAATACCAGATATAATAATAAACTCGCTGTGCCCACATTTAGTCTACAGAAATATTAATGTATCTTTTAAAGGGCAATCACTTCTACAACAAAACTCAGAAATACAGAAATACAATTTATTCCTAAAACCACTTTATCAAAACCACTAAGTCAAAAATGCGTTTACATTTTGTATAAATTCAAATAAAAATAAATTATATTAAGTCAAATAAATAAATAATGCTGGACAATTCACACAGCAAATAAAAATAATGTCATAGAATGGTTTACAATAACTGTAATTGTTCGTTTACAGAATAAAAATTCTGCTCGACAAGCCAACGCTTAAGTCGCATTTTAAAACACGATAGACTGCCATCAGCTGTGACAGAGTCTGGTATTTGAGGACTTCGTGAGGGAGCGGGCGATGGTCGTGAGCTTTCCTGCGTTCCGTACGAGTGGGTGTCACCGCTCCAACTGAGTTGCAAAAAATATAATCAAATAAATTCAAATATACTGATAAACATATCCTCCATTCTTTCTGTTGTTGTTTTAAGCTTTCTGCAAAATATCAGCTTATCTTAGATGATAAAAAAGCTTGTGGCGAGTTTTGCTCCAACTCGAAAACTAACGAACTAACAAAGTAAAGGTTTCTTGTTGGGTTCTTTACTTTATTAAAAAGATTAAAGTGTACAAAAAAATCAAAGTGATCATTTAATTTTTATTATTTAGGCAGATAATGATACTAAAATACGCATTAAAAACCTATGCGTAACATACATAGCATTACGTAGACAGGTAGTTCCTTCTTGAGATGTTGACAAAGCTACTAATAGCGTCCCAAGTTTTAGTTCAAAGTTAATCCCGAGTTATCTCAGCTCCTTTGTTTCGACCATTGTCGTCGTGACTTATGAACTAAAATCTGACACCCGGAATTGTCTGGAGTTGTATTGTTTGAGCCAGTTAAATCACATCTGTTGCAAACAAAACGAAACTCGCGAGAGTCGCGAGCCGAGAATGAATATTTATAAAGGGTGTCTAATCCGGTATTGTCACAATTTTCAGTGAATGATGACGTCAAGACAATACGCAAATTGTAAGGTAGATTATATACAGAGTGTGATGAGTCTATAAACTTTATAGGAATGCGAACAAAGTGGTTCTCCGGGCTATAATAATATTTTTTCTTATTTTATACATTGACGACCCCTGTGGCGCGATGGGCGTAGGTCCGTCTGCAACGCAGGTTACCGGTTCGCTTTCCACCTCGGGACAATTGTGTGTACGATCTACAGATATGTGTTCCGGGTGTTCTGGTCATTATCTATGTGCAATAAAATATATATCTATGTATAGTCTGACAAGTAGTAGACAAGTATTATATATATATATATATATTTTTTTTTATTGTTTCAACAAAATCAACAGCCCTTAATCTACATAATTTAAACCTTAATAATCTAACTTACGGCCAATAAGAGATTTACATTATATAATATATAAACTAACAAAATACCAACAGTCTAACATTAACAAATCAAACAAAATACAACTTACAGAGATTATAAAACAGGTACAGTTAATTAGAAAAAATATTATCCTTATGAGAAAAATTTGACAAAAAAAAATACTAAAACTATTTTATTAAGAATATAGTATGACAGGTGTATAGTCTGAAGTTGAATTGCAATAAAGGTACAAATAAATCATAAAATGAGACATGCATGAGAGAAGGTCATCATTAAAGTCAAAGTCAAGGTCAAATAACAGCATAAAATCTATCTTGGCTTCTTTTCAATGTTTAAATAAGTATATTTCTTATTCAAAACATTTTTATCTCCATTGTAAACCACCCTTACTCTCTCAAAAGGCTCAAGTAGGCGCTTGAGAGCCTTACAGCTGACGGCAAATCTGACGCTTAAGGGTATTATTCACTTATTGTGAATATTTAAATTGGGGCTCATTTTCTGACGTGGATCAACGTGTTAAGTCTGCGTGTGCTGGTGTTATGTTTTACCTGACAAAGGAATGGGATTTGTTTTGAAAATTATGTATGCCAAGTATCTAAATAGCTAGTACGAATGCTTAGAAAGTTACTTAGCTAAATTTATGTGATATTTCAAATGTTAGTTGTTCATCATCATCGATTTAAGCAACAATTCCTCACTGCAAATCAGTTTTGTTGATTAAATTGGTCGCAACACAAAAAGCATTCAAGTTTGCTTCAATCAGTCATATGTAAAAATTCGAATAAGTCACGTCTTCGTTTTGTATTTATAGGTAACATGGCGAACTTGTTTTTATTCGTCACCCCGTCAAATATTTCTAAATGTTTACAAGGCCTTTCATTCATTCATTCATGCATTCATCCATTCATTCATTCATTCATTCCTATTTCTGTTATATTATGGAGGTGAACTTTGGGCGAAAATCATCATCAGACTATGCTAGTCTACTACATAGGCCTCCTCTAATGAACGCCATAGCGCCCTGTCATCAGCTTGACGCATCAAGAATCTGCTAGCGGTCTTTCACAGATTGCGCCATTCCAGCTGGCCGGAGGGTGCTACACTACGTTTACCGAGTCGCGGTCTCCTCCAATTGTTTTAGGATGTGGTCATTAAATTTAAATGTACCTTATTGTAGGTACAAGTATAAATTTTGACTCAGATGTCAGACGACGACATTGTTGTGGTCGCAGGGGGTCGATGGATGGAGGCGGCTCAGGACCGCTACTCGTGGCGTTCTTTGGGGGAGGCCTATGTTCAGCAGTGGACGTGTGCGGGCTGATGACGATATAAAAAATAAATAGGTAATGCATAATCCACAAAGCGCTAGGTTGTGGATTATGCTTACGCTTACGCGAGGGCTAGATGATCTAGCCCCAAGCTAAGCAGAGCTTGTGTTATGGGTACTAAATAACTGATATACATAATACATTACTACATAGATAGATATTTTTACTATACATATAAAACACCTAGAACACCCTGAAAAAATATCTACAGATCATACAATAAAAAAAAGTTATATTTTAATGTATTGTATTGTAATCATTTGTCTTAAGGCGGGAACGGAACCCACAACCTCCGGCGTCAGTGACAGACCTTCGCCCACTGCGCCACAGAGGTCGTCAAATCACAAACAAGGTATAAATCGATGCACAAGCCCGGATAACGGATGTCCACGTAAATCAGGCAACACTTGCATTTAAGGAGATATGGCGCGTGCCCCATCTTAATTGCCATATTCGTTGTTTATTGTACAGCTTAATGGCCAAGTGGAACTTTACCTTTGCTCTGACTGCCTAAAGTAAAAGTTAGATACATATATATATATATAAGAGATGAACATGCTAGTGGTTTCTTTTCACTTCTTCCACTAGGGGACAAAAAATTGAAGTGAACAGTAAAATAATTTTATTTGATAATAATTGATATTTAAAATATGACGTGAAAATGAAATGATGACTTATCTTGCTTATTTTGTAAGCCTAAAGAAATAAATGATTTTTTACTTTTTTTACTTTTTACTTTACATGGTAAGCAGAGCTTGTGTTATGGGTACTAGATAACTGATATAAATAATGCAATACATTACATAGATAGATATTTTTTATTATACATATTATACATAGAAAACGACCAGAACACCCGGAACAATTATCTGCAGATCGTACACACAATTGTTCCGAGGCGGGAATCGAACCCGCGACCTCCTGCGTCGCAGGCGGACCTTCGCCCACCGCACCACAGAGGTCGTCAAACTTGGTTACTTTCAAATTGTTTTTATAGTGTAAACGAATACTTAAATTTTAAGAAAATGAATTAATTATATTGTACTTAATAAAGACATGTTTAATATTTGCATAATATTTGAATACATTGACATTACATAGCTTTAAGATCTTGACATGTAATTATTGTGTACACAAAAACAGTGTCCTTACCAGTTTTTAAAGCTCGCGTTAAGGGATTCTACCTGTCAGAATCGTGAATATTGGTACTTATTATTTATTTATTAACTAAGTATTACTAAGTAGTATATTACATATATATATATATATATATAAAGATAAATATATATTATATTTATCTTTAAATACTCATGTTATGTTCATTTTTATTCTAGCTCTATCCTTGGTACACCCCCTGCCTTTCTTTAATTCACACAATTCTTTCCATCCAAAGGTTGCCTGGAAGAGATCGCTTCTAAGCGATAAGGCCGCCCATTGTACTTGTCACATCATAATATCTTTCATAATGTTCTGTATCTGGTGTACAATAAAGTATTTTTGTATTGTATTGTATTCTGCAAATAAATGATTGAATCCGATTCTGATTCTACCTTTGCTCTGTTATTTTGTTTGGAGAATCCGAACCTATAGTTCGAGTTAAAATTTCGGCTAGAAGGTAACTATACATATAGGCACAAGGTAGGTCCTAACATGACATTTTTTATAATGATCAGGGCGTTTTAGATCCTAGATTTATTTATGGAAGGATATATATTTGCAAAAATAGACCTACTGCAGACTTTGGCACCCTGATAATTTATTATAAAATGAATTTAAATACACAAAATAGAGCAATATCCTTTGTAAGATACATGATAGAAAGAGATACAAATAGTTCGATAGTGCGAGCTGAAATGAACTTTAAATATATTATAATTATCCTTAAGCCTGTGCAGATCCCAAGAAGATTCTGCGCTTCTAAATGGAGTTAGGCTGGTTAGGTTAGGTAGATAATTTATTATAAAATGAATTTAAATACACAAAATAGAGCAATATCCACAGCTAGGTAACTTTTTACTCCCTGCTTGGGTACCATTGTTTCTCTTATTCATTACCTAGATACTAAAACCTACAAATGCTATGATGCAATAAAATAAATTTTAAATATTTTATTTTTGTCTTTAGTTATGCAAACAAGTTTTCATCCCGTGACCGCGACACTGTGTAAATTTTTTGAAACGTCGGGAAAAATTGCAGTAATATTTTATATACGAAAATTTGGATGTGCATACCTCATTGATATCTAGCCATACATCCATCCAAACATCAGATGGATGGTTGGATAGACGGATGGATCAATAGATATCAAACATCTAAACATCCCAAATTTCGCGTGTATAATATTAGTATTATGTGTTCGTATTAGCAAGCTGAAGTGGCAGTGGGCCGGCCATAACTCGCGAAGAACCGACGGTCGCTGGGCAAACGTGTTCTTGAGTGGAGACCACGACTCGGTAAACGTAGTGTAGGACGCCCTCCGACCAGGTGGGATGACGACCTGCGAAAGACTGCAGGTGCAGATGTTGGATGCGGCAAACTGAAGACAGGGCGCTATGGCGCTCATTGGGGGAGGCCTATGTCCAGCAGTGGACTGCTATAGGCTGATGATGATGATGATGATTATGTGTTCAGATCGCGAAATTTAAAAAAAAGCAAATAACGTTGTTGTAAAACGAAACCAATTTCCAATAATGAAAACGTTAAAACGCTGTTAACTAGATTAATCCACCGTTAATTCACACAACTGTTGACATCTGCGTTTTACACATCGTAATAAAATGTTTACTTCTTTTTCATAGCCATATTTCATTACTCGGAAACAGATTTACGGCTTATTTCGCTGTAGTAATTTTATTGCATGTAGATTTTGTTACTATTTTATAATAACTCAACTTGGTATGGATAGTTTTAAATACAAATAAAAAAAATAAAAAAAATAATGCTGGGCAATTCACACAGCATTAACTAGCCCCATGTTAAGCAGAGCTTGTGTTATGGGTACTAGATAACTGATATACATAATACAATATATTACATAGATATATTTTTTTTTTTATACATAGAAAACGACCAGAACACCCGGAACAAATATCTGCAGATCGTACACACAATTGTTCCGAGACGGGAATCGAACCCGCAACCTCCTGCGTCGCAGGCGTACCTTCGCCCGCCGCGCCACATCGGTCGTCACAAAAGTGATTGGTTCGTAATGTTTAATCCAACTTATCATATGATACAGGGTTATCTTAATCTACAAACCCCTTTCTTTAAATGGTTAATAAATAAATCAAACTAGAGTAAAAAGCTTAAGTTTTTTCAACGTCAAAAATATGGGCTGAATTTCAAATAAATATAGGAAAGTACCTTAGTAATCGGTAAGTAGGTAATTCATTTATCTAATTAAACTTATTAGTATTTGTATACTCACTTCTTCTCTATAACATTCTATTTCTGACCTCTGCACCCCCTTATCTCAAAGAGCGTTTCACCTTTCTTCATCTTTCTCACACTCTTTCTCTGCGCTCTTCGGCAACTCTTATGCTTCAAGTACCAGCTCACTCTACTTCTTTCTTCGCCCATTCCTTTACTGCCCGGGCTGTTCAACTATGGAACGCATTACCAGTTTCGGTGAGGCGTGCTAAGTCACTACCAACCTTTAAAACTATGTTAAAGGAGCACAATTTGTCCTGCTGTCACTTATGCATAACTGAGTCCCTATGTATATAAGTATATATATTTTATGATATGTATGTAGTATATTTCCATGTAAGTATTATAAGTATTTTATTTTATTTTATAATATATGTATAACCTGCAAGCACACAGATCCCCTGGTACTGTCCACGATCCTATCCATCCATGGTTGTCTTGTAGATCGCTCTTGAGCGATAAGACCGCCAATTGTATCTAGTTTTTTTAAGTTTTACTTTACATTGTCATTTTATACTTAGTGTGCAATAAAGAATTATCTATCTATCTATCTTACCTAAAAAAAAATCAGAACAACGATTCCTAAAATCTAATTACTAAAATGAAAAAATATGAGTTTCCATACATGCGTTCCCACAGGATAAAGGCCTCCTTCTTCATCCTTATAGTAACAAAGTTGACATTATTACATAACATTACCTATGTATTTTCAATTGTTATTATTACATAATAATCGCTCTAAGAATTAGCAAGCTGAAGTGGGCCGGCCATATCTCGCGAAGAACCGACAATCGTTGGGTAAAAGTGTTCTTGAGTGGAGACCGCGACTCGGCAAACGTAGTGTAGGACGCCTTCCGGCCAGGTGGGATGACGACCTGCGAAGGACTGCAGGCAGATGCTGAATGCGGCAAGCTGAAGACAGGACGCTATGGCGCTCGTTAGGGGAGGCCTATGTCCAGCAGTGGACTACTATAGGCTGATGATGATGATGATAACCTATATATTAAAAGTCAATAATATTAAATGTAAATGACCAAGGAACAAAACACCCCAAACAATGTTTACCTAAACATGCCGTAAGTGATAAATCTTAGGCCAGCTGTGCGAAGACATTTCAGTTTTGACTCGGTTTTGCCCAAACTGCGGTTGACATAGATCGATGTGACCACACAGGCCAGAGGTAACATCCGGGACCACTCGATTCGGTTAGCGGTGGTTCTGTTGATGCAATCACTGCTACGCCTCAGCAACCAAGAAAGCTGACCAGAGCGCTACCGCTTGATCAACTTCTTTATTAGGGTCATGACCGTACCAGAAAGAGACAGAAAAAATACAGAAAATTACTCTAAGATTACCTTAGTTTGTCATACGATATATGACAATAAGCTGAGATTGGACCTTATTAGCCGCGCACATAAGGAAAGACCCGTTTTTCTTACTCTTGGGACTCTACTACATGTTAAAGTTTAAATCCCTACGACTTGTTCTGTATTTTTGTGTGTTTTCCTTTTTGTAACTCTGTATAACATTGTGTGTGGCTATCAATAAAATATACATACACTCACAAATACACAGACACAGCCTCGCCTTACTGCATTGTCACCAAAACAAAACGTAGGTATTGTTAAATAAATTCATTATTTATTTATTACGTGAGACACTATAATTGTTAAGTTAAGTACTTGATATAATAATAACAATTATGATTGTTATACCTAAGTAGTACTCGTAACCTACTCGTACCAACCCTACCTTAAAGCTACGATGCGCCGCCGCGTCGATATATGTCACCATCATCATCAGACTATGTTAGTCGACTGCTGGACATAGGCCTCCTAATAAGCCCCATAGCGTCCTGTCTTCAGCTTGACCCATCCAACATGTATGTATTTAGCAGGACGATAAATGTGATTCAGCCTAATCCAGCCGTCCCGCATCAGAGAGGGTCGGCTCTGGGACTCCACTAAGTGACTGATCGTATGGCAACACTAACTTTTGTCAAGTCGCCTAAATTCAATGATCATTCAACCCTTGTGTTGGGCCTTAAGGCTTAAAGCTGGTATTATCAAAGACTTCGATAAAATTTAAATTATTTAAGTATGAATATTTTTATAAGGCTTTAGCGTAAGTTTAGTGAGAAAAGGTAGTAAAATAAAAAAAGTAGTAAAATATCTACAAGCAGCTATCACATCTTCCAAAACCTTTTATTTTATTCCAGGCTCAGACCTACCTTAATGCATATTTCAGCCCAATCCGTTCCAGTCGTTTTGGTAGAGGTACAGTATGTATTATATTATCTGTGGTAGAGGTAACAAACATCCATAGATCCAAACTTTTGTACTTATTTATTTTATTGGTGTGATTCAATTCGTCATCATAATGCATCGCAGTGTATTTCCATTCTAACTAAAAACGGAAGACCAGCAGACTGAATTTATCAAAACTTCATTAATAAATCTACAGTCATACAATTCCCAGCAGAGGACGTACATAAATAGGGCTCTAAACTGCGTCTAAACTAAGACTAGTCCGGGATTAAGCAACAATTAAATGCTCGTAAATTGCTAGTTTGGGTTAGTGGCAGTGTGCGTCACTTTTAGAGAGTCGTAATGGATTTCGGACTTAAGTGCATTAGGTTAGAATACATAATTTATAAATCGTTCTCAATGGCCATTATACTCTTGAGAACGCGAAGCACACAAAATTGTGCTTCCACTGATTTGAATCACTAATTATTCGATTTTGGGTGAGCGTCGATTTTTTCTTTAAAAACACGACAGGACCTCATGATTACAAGAAAAAAAATATGAAAGCGGCATTCATCACTTTTTTGTACTTTAAAACGCGATCGTACAAAAAAATTAAAATATCCTCGTTTTTCGAAAGGAAATAGAATCCTACTAATATTATAAACGCGAAAGTTTGTATGTGTATAGATGTTTCTTACTCTTTCACGCAAAAACTTCTGAACGGATTGGCTTTTTACCACATAAATCAGTTTCCATGGGATAGAAATAGCCTTAAAATGTTTCCATAGAAACAACGCGTGCGAAGCCGCGGGCAGAAACTAGTGTGATATAGCCGAAATCACAAACATCGGCCAAATACGAGTAAAAATCTTTTGGTGCACTACGAATTTCAGTGAAACTACCAATACAATAGTTCCGCCGATGGGCCAGCGGGGGAGAGCTGGCAATTTATCAATTATTTACAGCGCCTGGGCCGTGACGTCACCGGCTGCGCTGATTGACACATCTGTTGGATGCGGAAACCGGAAAAATGCGTTTTTGATGACATAAAAACAGTGGCAATGGCAATATAATTTAACTGAACTTAGTATAACCTATTGGGTAGGTCTCCAATCCATTGGTATTTTAATTTTTTACATCTATTTTAGGACTGCTGTGGCAGAGTATGTGAAAGTTTCTTATTAATAATTAGTCTATTTGCATTAAAATTATATATACCTACCAATAATATTCATTAGACTCTTAGGACTCTGGAGGTATGTTCGAAGTGCCTTTAGCGACAGAAATAGGATTCATGTTATCATTTATTTTGAAAAATATGAAAAATACAATTACGATATAAGATAAATACATTCCTCAGTCCTGTCTTTAGTCGCCTCGCACCAATCTCCATCGAAGTTAACGAGGTCTAATAAAAAGAGAAAAGTAATGTAAAAAAATAAGATCAAATAATACCACTCTCCTCTCCCTGCTCGAAACTATAGAACAACAACGACTAATCATATTAGCCTTATTAATTACCTCCCCAGGCGAGAGTACGTTCTGCCGAATGAAAATGTATGGATAAACTAAAGTTGTTCAACTTCGTGGCAAAACTGCTAATAGTGTACCTATTGTTTACGCGGCTTTAACAGTCTGAGAATATCTAACTCTAGTAATACATGGTTATTTGTAATTCACTGACACTGCGTGAACTGCAAGTACTGGCAAAACTACTAATAATGTATTGTATCATGTTAGTCCACTGCTGGACATAGGCCTCCCCCAATGAGCGCCACAGCGCCCTGTCTTCAGCTTGACGCATCCAGCATCTACCTGCAGTTTTTCGTAGGTCGTCATCCCACCTGGTCGGAGGACGTCCTACACTACGTTTACCGAGTCGTGGTCTCCACTCAAGAACATGTTTGCCCCAGCGCGGCCGCCGGTTCTTCGCGAGATATGGCCGGCCCACTGCCACTTCAACTTGCTTATTCTCAGGACTATGTCGATAACTTTGGTTCTCTGTCGGATGTATTCCTTACGAATCCTATTCTTCAGAGAAACTCCGAGCATAGCTCTTTCCATAGCTCGCTGAGCGACTTTGAACTGGGGGACCAGCCCTATCGTGAGTGTCCACGTCTCAGCTCCGTAGGTCATAACAGGTAGGACATTGTATACACGACTTTCACTCCAGTCAGAGAATATCTAACTCTTAAACAGGGTTATTTGTAGTTCACTGACACTGCGTGAACTGCAAGTTCTGACCATCACCATGAACATTAAAAGTATGTATATACTACAGCAAAAAACAGGTAATTACATTAGGTGCACCTTTTTAACTAAATATCTATATATAAAACACACAAATCTTAGGAAGGTCACGATAAAGAGAGCAGCAACTAATTATATCTTTAGCAGACAGTTATTACTACCTAGTATTGTATTTGTCTGTTGATTTCTTCACTACCCTAAGCCTGTATCGAAGGAATTAAGTGATAAAGGGATCCCACATCCCCATTCGCTTCAGGTTTTGTTCCAACTTTAATTGTGGTGGAAGCTATTTGATATTGTATGAAATTTATGTAATACGAGGTATTTCTGGCGTTTGTAAATATACATGGAATGCGGTTTAAAACCTGATACCGATGATGCGCAGACGAATACTCCACACTCACTTAATAGACCCGAATTTGCCACAGCTTAGAACAGACCGCTCGCTAGTTCAAATTGTAAGTTAGTTTCGTAAATGGGCCATTGACTTAGATAGATAGATAGATAGATAGACAATACTTTTATTGCACACTTAAAAATAAAACAAACAAGGTAAACAATAATAATACAAGATATGTGACAATTTGGCGGTCTTATCGCTCAAGAGCGATCTCTACCAGACAACCGTGGATGGATAGGATCGTTGGATTAAAAAAGGGGATCTGTGTGCGTTATTATGTAGTTAATTACAACATGAATTGACTTAGGAGGAATTAAAACCATATTTATTTTGATTTTCTTGCTACTTGCCAATACGAGCCGTAGACCTAGGGCCAAATCAAGTTTGACTCGTCATTTAAAAAATAAATAAAATAAAATTCCTTATTTCGGAAAATTTCAAAGCAGAGGAGAGGAGCAAACACAAAAAACAAGTAAAATATGTATATATAGTGTTATATAAATAAATCTGTATGAAAGTGTTGTTCAAATTTTGTGTTTTTAGTATGAAGGTTCCCTACAATATTGACCTAGGATTTTATTCGTAAAAAACGATAGGCAATATGTATGGTTAAACACATTTGTTTCTCATAAAGAATATTTAAACAAGGCGATAAAATAATCATAGAACCCCGGGTTCCATTCACCCCTTCCACCCTAATAAAATTATAGTACCTACCCCATGCCGTTGCAATTTTTTTTTGTGTGGGCAGGTTAATTGAACACTTGTACTAAAAAATAAAAGTAACCTAGCTGTTCTTTTCATCCTGTAGCACCTGATTGAGTGTGAATGAAAATTCCAATGCAACCCGCATTGGAATTTTCATCTGAAATACCTACTCCAAGCTTCGTATCTACCTTTGTTTTCTGTCGATGGATTCACTGGATCAACCAATTAGTGTTGTCAATATTGAAAGTTACTTATTGAATGGCGTAGTATTACAATTTGAATATCAATACCTATTGGCAGGTAGCTTGTTGTTTCAATGTTTAGAGATTAGGTTCAAAGGTAGACACGTATTGAACGGAGTGCGTAGCATTTAGCACTATGTTCAATACCGTATCATTTAGCACTATGTACAATACCGTATCATTTAGCACTATGTTCAATACCGTATCATTGAGCACTATGTTCAATACCGTATCATTTAGCACTATGTACAATACCGTATCATTTAGCACTATGTTCAATACCGTATAATTCAGCACTATGTTCAATACCGTATCATTTAGCACTATGTTCAATACCGTATCATTTAGCACTATGTTCAATACAGTATCATTTAGCACTATGTTCAATACCGTATCATTTAGCACTATGTTCAATACCGTATCATTTAGCACTATGTTCAATACTGTATCATTTAGCACTATGTTCAATAACGTAGCATTTAGATTAGATAATCTGAATGCTACGCACTACGTTTTAAAGTAAAACCTCATTAACAAAGATCGTAGCAGTTTTAGTTCCGTTAATAGGTAGATACCTTCTAAATTTCGATTCGGGCAATTTTTTTAGTTTATTAGTTGGTTTTATCGAGATTGAGTGATCTCGACGTAATTAGGTACATAAGAATATGATTTCCTAGGGATTAGTATTTCTAACTGTGAAAAAAAAAGTACAAATATTCAATTTAAAGTAGATTTTGTAAAAACCTCAAACTATTTCTAACTGTGATAAAAGTATAAAGTAATATTTAACAATTTAAAGTTGGTTCTTGTAAAAAAAAAACCTCGAATTATGCCAGAGAACAAAATATAAATACACTAGCGGACCTTCCCGTCTTCGCACGGTTTTAGTACGGATCCCTAACTTTTTTGAAAATATAATATAGCCTATGTTCACCGGAGTTTATACATAAAGACATTATTATTACTCCCATTTCCAAATATATATTATTTTTTAATTGACTGTGTACCTATTTCATTGTATAATTGTATTTATGTTTAGTTCCTTGACAATGCCCCTATACAGCAGCATTAATTTAAATCTTCCTGACATTATTTCATTGTATTTTACTTGTATATTATCTACTTTTGTACAATATCATTAGTATAGTTTGACAATGCCCTTATACAGCAGATTACTTTGACATTTTATCTAATTTATTATTCCATTTAACTGATACCATAATTTATTTTAATTTTTTAAAGAAGGCATGTCTGTCTGCTTTTTTTTTTTTTTTTTTGCACAATGTCCTATGGTGTTTCCTTTGTCAAAAGTTAGTGTGTGTTATAATAAAAATGTAATTTGTCTTTTAAAATAGTATTAAACGACATCAAGTGTAACATTGTGTACCTACGGTGGAAATAAATAAACAAATAAAAAAAAAAAAAAAAAGATAGTGTAAGCTATATATAGATAGTGTAGGTCCAGTAGTTTCGGAGCTTATTCATTACAGACAAACAAACAAAAAATCAAACCTTTCCTCTTTATAATATCAGTATAGATATGATTTATTATTTGTTTGTAGGTTGGTGAATTATTCCGAACAAATTTAAAACAAAGTTATAAAACGTTCTGCGTTACTGGATCGGACACGCGGCAGATGTGAGCGTAGTTTGAGCGAGGAAATGCCGCGCGCGGCCGGGGATGTGGTCATTTTAGATGCGGTAGAAATGGACGCGACTAATTTAATAAAAAATATTTATTTCAGGCAAAATTGGTCTAGTAGAGGATGGAAAATACTTAAAAATTTGGCACATATAAAATATAAACCTTAGTCTTGCTTGCAACGCTGCCAAGCCCAGCTGGATCCTCCTTTTGGCCTCCTTCTCGAAATTGTTTTTACCAAACTGCAGAATCTGCCCGAGTTATTTGTATTCGGAAACGATTTCGATAAGGAGACCATGTACGACCACCGGCCTTAGATCAATGTGTCACTTGAAATTTGAACTTTGGTTTTATCCAAATTCATGCCAAGACCATTGGGAGGCTGAAGTTAGGCCGTCCAGCATCTGGTTCAGGTCCTCTAGCGACTCCGCCAATAGGACTATGTCATCAGCGAATGAGATGTAGGTGGAAAGGAAAGGGCATAAACAGAAACGGCAACTGTTTCTGTTTATGCCCTTTCCTTTCCAGTCCAGCGTCTTAAACAAATCTTCCAACGCGCTTGTGAACAGTTTCGGGGATGTGACATCCCCCTGTCTCACTCCTCTGCGCAATTGGATAGTTTTAGACTGCTGGCTCTGTTCTTGGACACTCATGGTGGCGGCCTCGTAAAGACATCTCAGCACTTCGATATAACGATAGTCCACTTGGCTCGCTGTAAGGAATCCAGAACAGCCCAGGTTTTGACAGAGTCAAAGGCAGAGTCATAGTCCACAAAAACCAGACACAGGGGCTAATTATACTCTTCGGACTTCTGTATAATCTGCTTTACTGTGTGTATGTGGTCTAAGGTGCCATATCCTCCGAAACCGAAACAAAAATTCTAAATCCTAATGTTAGTTAAATAAAACGATTAAGTTTCAAAACTCAGTGTAATCGAACAAACCACATTATCATTAGTTTCCACCTCAATGCTGAAAATTAAGTTTGTCCCTTTCCCTTTATGTTTGTCTAGTTAAATTAAGTTGAAAATTTATTCCGTATCGGATGACATAGACATACATACATATGACATGCGCCACTTCTGTCATTTTGCAATGTAATATAAACTTTAGGTTTATATGACGACCTTTGTGGCGCGGTGGTCGAAGCTCTGCCTGCGATGTAGGAGGTTGCAGATTCGATTCCCGACTCGGGACAATTGTGTCTGTGTACGATCTGCACATCTTTGTTATTTATGTTTTGTATTATGTATATACATAACACAAGCTCTGCTTAGCTTGGGACAGCTTATCCGTAAGAAAAAAATTGGGTAAAAACTTGTGTCCTGTTTCTAAAATAAAAAGTATAATCCTTTAGTTTAAGTTTATTATGTTCTGTGTATAGTAGTAAGTAAAGTAAGTCTTATAACAAATAAAAAATCATTCATTCATTTATAATAAGTGGCGTTTGGAAATCGAACAAACGAGATTTATAATGAAAAAACAAAAGAAATATTTCTTGGTTACTTCCGAAATATTTCTTTCGTTTTCAAACGTATTTTTTTCTAAGTGAAATATCTACCTAGTAACTTACATCTCTTCTGTAACGTAAGGGCTCTGTCAGCTGAATTTATAATTTTGAGGACAACTATTAGTTCAGGTTTAAATTGGTTTTTGATGATGTTAGTTTTGCTTATCGTGAGGGTAGTTTTAGCAGGAATACGGAAAAGGTATTATGCTCATTTTATATCTGAATTGGTGGTTACCCTGTTTGTTTAAACCTTCTGCATAATGAAGTATGTAGGTAAGGACCGGAAATGTTTGTGTAGTCCCTATTGATATACTGATTGGCTTTATATGTTTAGATCGAACAATTATTTATTAATTTTAAATGTGCTCGCGCATACCTTAACTACTAGTTGTTAAGGTGTGACACTAACAACCGCTGGTGCGGCTGGTGTTCTTGGGTGGAGACCACAACTTGGCAAACGTAGTGTTGGACGCTCTGCGACCAGGTGAGAAGACGATCTGCGAAAGACTGCAGGGAGATGCTGGATGCGTCAAGCTAAAGACAGGGCGCTATAGCGCTCATTGGGGGAGGCCTATGTCCAGCAATGGATTAACATAGGTTGATGATGATGATGTTTAACATTCTCACAAGTATACCTAATTGTGAAAATGCGTATCTGTTTCTGATGGTATCTAGTGTTGCAGAATGAGCGGGAACGAAGACCGGGGCGTTTCGCGCGCAATTAACATTCGCGGGCGATGCCGGGTGCGGCGGGGATTACCATGCGTCCCGTCACGGACAGCGGCGAAACGGACAGGGACGGACGTAACGTAACCGGCGCGGCTGGGTGGGCACAGGAGGCTTATGAATTTCAGTATCATCCGGCCCCAAACAAAGCTTGTGTTTTGTATAGATATGTCTTCTAAACGTCATTTCTAATGTCATCGAATCTAGAGTCTAAGTATGTACTTTATTTTATAATCTGGAACTACCTACTAAATTGTTGTTGTGAGGATAGTGCTGTCTAGCATTTATACTCGCCTATTTACAACTTTTGTGCAATAAAGTGTATTCTATATCGTACCTATGACGACCTCTGTGGCGTGGTGACCGAAGGTCCGCCTGCGACGCAGGAGGCTGCGTTGGAGGGTTTGGTTCCCACCTCGAGACAATTGTATGTACGATTTGCAGATATTTATTCCGGGTGTTCTGGTCGTTATCTATGTATGTATAATAAAAAATATCAATCTATGTGATCTATTGTATTAAGTATATCAGTCATATAGTACCCATCACAAGTTCTGCTTATCTTAGGGCTAGATTATGCTGTGTAGTTTGCCTAAAATTATTTATTTATATTAATATGGCTCGCTAGACCGAACTTGGTCTTGAATACCCTACGGCACGTATGGCAATAGAGTTGGCCCGAATAGTTATATGTGTACGTGTAGGAGGGCTTAGGTCTGTGGCGTCGTTCTTATGGTATCTCACATAACGTTTAATGAGTCGCAGTCTCCGCTTAAAAACACGTTTACCCCAGCGGTTGTCAGTCAATGAATTAAATAATTACCCTGAATCCGGCCCCTGTGGCGAAGTTCACGCATGCCTTGACTTGGCCAACCGTTCACGACCACTCATTGCGGACCGCTTCAGTTTGCTCAACTTGAAACTCATTTCTTATTTGCTTCCAACGTAAGGGATAAACAACTGCTAGCAGAGTTTTTACTTTTTGAATTAGAAACTGTTTTTTAAGGGGGAGGTTTTTTGGGAAGTTTGATTTGGCTCGAACAACTGTTACTAACCTAATTTTGTTTTAAATAAGTACTTATTATTATGACTTCATATTATAAGATTCTATGATATTTTTTTTTACATATATGTAAGCGGGTTAACTATGGACCTTGTCTGTGTTGGAAAAAGACAAACTTTTCATGAAAATGCTAGTATTGAATTATTTGCCGAGAGCATAATCTCTAAATTTCTTTACCTGGGAATAGATTTACCTAGAATTACAGAATACAATTCTTAACCTGGGATTAGATACCTACAGGTATTAAATAATTTTTTTACCTCGGAATAGATACCTACCTACAGTTATAAAATATTTTTTTTTTACCTAGGAATAGATACCTACAGGTATAAAATATTTTTTTTTACCTGGGAATAGATACCTACAGTTATAAAATAAGCCTTATAAACAAATCTGTTTGCCCATGCGAAATATCTTCATCGCTTCCTCATCAATTGCTACAACGACAGCATAAATTAAAACCCCCTTCAGGCAGCCCGGGGGCAGTGAGATTAATGCTGGTATTAATCGAGTGACCGACGCAGGCCAACGGACCGCGGTGGAATGTGTGGCGCGCGCTTCTTGTGATATGTACGTACATCTATGGTTTTGGAGTTCGATGAATAACTTTTTTTTTATTCAGATTTTACAACCTTTTGACAATGTTTATGTCGGTTGACTTAGTAACAGTGAAGAAATTTAAATTAACAAAACAACCACTTCTGGAATTAACAAAACAAAAATAACACTTAATTTAAACAAAGTGAACTTATAGTAGGTATAAGAGGATTATCTGATGAATAACTTTATGTTTGTGAAGTTCTGCTTCTCTACTCGAATTGTAAATTTAAGACGTCAAATTTTCAAATTGTAAAGTAAGATTGTAAAAAAATAGCATCACCAGAAGTAAAAGCTTGGGTTCAAATTTTAAATTGCTGATAAAACAGTCTGTTATGCATTTGTGCCGTTTTTACCATTTAAAGATTTGATTGTTCCATTTTCAAATTATAGATAGTAGAGCATAAACTTTTGATAAATAGATGATTTTTATAAATAGTTTTTAATATGTTTCAGTACCAAGGTTTTAAACCCTTTTTAATAGGTATTCAACCTCTTCGCAGGTTGAATATAAAATTATAAAATTGGTAACGTTATCTCCTAGTATGGTCAGATGGCGGATGGCCGGTGGTCGTTTAGAAGACGCGCTCGTTACTCGCAGGCGGCGTCCGCTACTAGTTTAATTAGTGGTCACCACACGCTAGCGGAACCTTCCGTACCTATTTGTTTCAAGTTGAATTTTGAATTTCGAAATACCTTACAGTAAACTAAAAAGTCACTGAAGTTTGAATTTAGAAAACTTTTAGAAATTATCAAGCCAAGGTGTATAAAAATATCGTTTGAATTATGATTTCTCGTGATTGGTGTCAAAAGAGTCAATAGTTAGTGACGAAAAATAAATGGTGGGTTATGAAGTCAAAGTGAAATTTTCGACGGGAAGAAATTTCGTTAGCGATAAGACCGCCAAATTGTCTCATATTTTGTAATTTTTTATCTAAAATAATGAAATAAAATAATTATCTATCTCTATCTGACGTACAGAAGTGGATCGGCAGCCAGCATTATCTTCCCATACAGTAGTTCAAAACTTCTACGAACAATAGTGTAATTTAATTTCCGAACCCTATTTTATCACCGGATTATTTGATCAAAGGGCTAATAGTCCACATGCCTACAGTTTATCCAAGATAAACTTGCGACATGCGGGCACGCTGCGTGTTTAACTAATGACCGACTCATGGGGCTACCCCCCCCTCCCACTGGTGGGTGGTGGGTGGCAGGGGGGAGGTCCAGCGATATCATTAGCCACAGATGCTGGTCGGTATAAATACATTAAGTCTGCCGTCAAACTGTTAAAGTGAGTAGTGAGATTATTTGGTTATACTGAGATTTTGTTTTGAGCGGGTGTGTGTTTGATGTTTAATTGCAATTAATTTGAGGTAATATTGTTTGGTTTGAATTGGTTGTCAGGTTAGGTTTGTAGTAGAATGCAATAGTCTATGCTTTAAGAAACAGACGTTTTATACGAGTGTTTTTCAAATTGTCTGGTCAAAATATCTTAGAGGTATCTGTTTAAAATTTTCTGTTCAGCTAATATTTGGCGTCTTTGGTACGGTTGTGCTTTAGTTTACAGTAACGATTTTTTTGAACGTGTAAGCGAGATAGAAGTTATTCTCGAAAATTTTTCGTAACTATAATCTAGACACTTGTACTAAGCGTACAGTCTACATTTTGGCAATGAGTCATTAGTCATTACAAACAATGATTTAGTTTTTTTTTCATTTGACAGCCAGTCCTAAACCTCAGGGCTCTGTTCCTGTGATGCGGATTTCCACTCGCGTGCGGTCCGCGTGCAGGCAGAAAACCATATGAAATTATAGGTTTCGGGTCGCCCGTACAGTTACCAGATCCGCATGCGGGCGCAAATCCGCAAGACAGGAAAAAAGCCTTTAGTGAGTCAAGGCTCGGTCAATAAATGGATGCGGTACAAATTAATAAATAGTTAATACTAATGCATATATATATTTTTTACCATACATAGATCATATCACCCAGAAAATTTTTTAGAAGATTAAACATTTCTACCAAAGAACCGAAACCGCAACCTCCTGCGTCGCAGGCGTACTTTCAAAAAAGCACCCAAACACTACAAAAGCGGATATCATAAGGAAAAGCTCCATACGCCAGTAAATGGCCGTCCGCGTAGAGCCAAAGCTCCATACGCCAGTAAATGGCCGTCCACGTAGAGCCAAAGCTCCATACGCCAGTAAATGGCCGTCCACGTAGAGCCAAAGCTCCATACGCCAGTAAATGGCCGTCCACGTAGAGCCAAAGCTCCATACGCCAGTAAATGGCCGTCCACGTAGAGCCAAAGCTCCATACGCCAGTAAATGGCCGTCCACGTAGAGCCAAAGCTCCATACGCCAGTAAATGGCCGTCCACGTAGAGCCAAAGCTCCATACGCCAGTAAATGGCCGTCCACGTAGAGCCAAAGCTCCATACGCCAGTAAATGGCCGTCCACGCAGAGCCAAAGCTCCATACGCCAGTAAATGGCCGTGCACGTATAGCCAAAGCGCCATACGCCAGTAAATAGCCATCCGCGTAGAGCCGCTACAGCACCTCTTTACTTTATACAGAGTAGGAATATTATAGAAAACATACTTATAGTGTCATTTAAACGTGTTAATTCTATTTTTTACTGTTTATTTCTGTGATACTAGATGGCTGATATACCTAATATTACATACACCGATAGATATTTTTTACCATACTATACAGAAAATACCCAGAACACCCAGAACAATTTTTGCAGATTGTACAAACATCAAACATTACTACCAAGGAACCGAACCCGCAGCCAACTGCGTCGCAGGGGGACTTTCGCCCGCCGCGCCATATCGGTCGTCAAAAAACCACCCAAATACTACAAAAGCGGGTATCATAAGGAAAAGCTCCATACGCTAGTAAATGGCCGTTCGCGTAGAGCCGCTACAGCAAGCGCTACGAGATCGTAGGAGCTAAACACCGCTTTACTTTATACAGAGTAGGAATATTATAGTCAACATCAAGTGTAACATGTGTAGTGTACCTACGGTGGAAATCAGAATGCACACGTTGAAATAATACTGTAAGGATACCTTAATCAGAATTAACACGTTGTCCTTATAGTGTTATTTCAACGTGTTCATTCTGATTTCCACCGTAGGTAAACATGTTACACTTGATGTTGTGAAGTTTTATATATTTTTAATAGTTATTACAATTTTATCATATAACACACACCAACTGTTTGCATACAAAAATAGTGAAAAACAGAAACACAAGCACAGAAACAGTTTGGACAAGAGTATTTTTTAATGTATTGTTTTCTTATATCCTTAGTCTCTTCATTCTATAGCCAGCTCAGATACCTCCGCCAGCTCACTGCATAAAATAACCATCTGTGGGAACTGAGCTTATCCGTAGAAAAACGGGCTTCGGAGCTCACATCCTTATGATATGTTTATGTACTTTGTGATTTTATGCGGGTGTTCTAACGCCGCGCACGAATTTTATTACTCTTATAGAATTTTATGTCGGCTGTTACTGTGGCCGGTGTGCTTCGTCTATTGATTTTGGAGTGATAAATGTGGGATGTTTTGGGCGGTTGAATAATGCTGGATGTTTTTATAACAATCGTTAGCATATTATGTATTGGCGACCGATGTCGTGCTATAGGCACTACATCGGTCGCCAATAATATGCTTAAAAGATAAGTTTTTGTGAAGCTGCGCAAGCGCATTTGTAATGCGAAAACAAAGAGATTTTTTTAAAAGAACTTTTCTATGATTTTTGTAAAAAAAATATTATACAAGGATTCTACTTCTGCCTCTCTAAATGCAAATGATTATTATATTTTTATACCATTCTACCTTCTCCACTTTTAATGTTATCTATTGACTTCATAGTCTCTATAATTATCTAACCAGATGACTATTCTTTACTTGTAAACAATAACAGTTTTGAAAGACTAGCTACGTCTTTGTGAAACATTAAAAAAAAACTTACTTTACTAACTTTACAACTTATCAATACGATTTACTATGTTTAGAGAACCCTAATGTCTTGGGAAACCTAACATAAGATATGCATTATTAACCAAAAACTTGCAATATTTTTGAATATCAAACATCAATGACGACCGATGTGGCGCGGTGGGCGCAGTTCCGCTTCCCGCCTCGGAACAATTGTGTGTACGATCTGCAGATATTTGTTCCGGGTGTTCTGGTCGTTTTCTATATAAAATAAAAAAAAATATTGTACTATGTATATCAGTTATCTAGTACCCATAACACAAGCTGTGCTTACCATGGGCCATGGGCACAATTCACACAGCATTATCTAGTGCTGTGTGAATTGTCCAGCATTATTTATTTATTATTTGAAAGAGCTTTATATTATCCTTTACACCTTACAGGATTCGGACACGTCACAAAATTTAAATTTACCTATAAAATATCTCCAACAATAAAAGGAATAAAATTTCGCCTCAAATCTTTATACTCAAGTCCATAAAGCATCATAACCTGTTTATTTACTGTCCAATCCCTCCTCGTTATTGCGATATAAATCGGCAACTAGGTAGATACCTATGATTTATCAGAGCATCACTCCCGGTTAGCCGTGAGGAATGAACAGAACACCCTTTATTACAACATTATAAACGTCACTATATTTCAACGGAACACCCTGTAAAAGAAATGTGTTTGAGGTAAGTTTTGTTTTCTTATCTTTTGTGGAGACGAAGTGAGTTTTTTTTTTCCATGACGTGGATTCTATTCATTATTTAGTTCCCCTTACTTTTTAAAAAAATAACGCTGGACCATTCAGATAGCTAAGCAGATCATACTGTATATAATAGTGAAAGTCCATAATTATCGAAAAACATAACATAAAAACCGCAGAATAAAGAACTACACAGCATCATCTAGCCTCAAGCTAAGCAGAGCTTGCGTAATGGGTTATGTAGTAACTGATATACTTAATACAATACGATACAATACCATAGATTTGATGCGAAGCTTTTCATTATGTAGGTAAGTATAATTTTTCCACAAACCTTCCTCATAAACTCAGATTAGTTAATCGAACCAACCGGAAAAAAAAGTTCATGTGGTCCGATCCGTAGGACTATTGCATAACCGTATGGGGCGGGGCCACAAAAACTAAATTTATAGATGTAGAACGAGCGCAAAGGTCTTTGATCAAAGTGATGTATTTTAAACCATACCGATACCCAACTCAATTATTATACTCAGACTCTGGATTGCTAACTATCAGAAAATTATATATATTACAAACAGTTCTAAAAACACATAAAAGTATAGAATATGACCCTAGCAAATTAACACAACGAAGGAAACAAAAAATTGTTACTACAAAATCTGTAAAATCTAACTTTGCTGCACGCCAATTCCCATCTCAAGCCGGCCACCTCTACAATATAATAAATCAAAAAAAGAATATATATGCCTTAAGTAACTATGAATGCAAAAAAAATCTAATTAAATGGTTATTAAACTTAAGCTACGAAGAAACAGAAGCACTGTTAAGTAAATAAATTAAATTAAATCATTTAAATCTAAAATTAAATCATCAACATCATCCTTTATTTATTTACCACCTACTTAATTATATCAATGGTAGAAATGTTTTCTAATATACAATATAAATGTATCTATATATCTATACGCGGACATGATTTTCTCCTGAACTGACACCCAATGCTCTCCCTGTATCACCCAGACTCTTAAGAGACTGGAGTTTTACAGAGGGACCCACTCAAAAACTTTACACATCTGAGTCTCCTGTTGCCCAGACTCTTATGAGACTGGAGCCTCGGGAGACCCAAGTACACTTACAACACTACACACACTCACACACTACATTACCTACACACACATATACGATCACGCGCATGTTCTTAATCATTTGTACACTAAAACTTTAAAAACTCTTAGTATAATTTTAAAAATAGGTAGTATATTAAAAAAACTAATTTAATTTACTTATAACTACTTACTTTTGTCTTAACTTAATCTACTTTTATCTAATTTGTTTTGGAAGAGCGAGATTCCCTAACACAGGTATTTCTTTTACTTAAAAGGGAATCTCAAACACTGTTATATTTATTGTACATTAAGTTTAAGAAATAAATATTTTGTATTTTGTATTGTATTTTGTATTTTGTAGGACAAAGGCCACGTAGCCAGAGGGCATAAAATACGTCTGGGGTGCGACAAAGATAAAGAAAAAAAACAAATGCTTCTAAGAATAGAATGCAAGCTGCCTATTGCGCTCCATTTCATGCTCAATATACAGGGTGTCCGGTAATTAATGGATAACCCCGCAGGTACTTGTGGGGCACCACGGCCAATCAGGGAAAAAAATATAAAAAAATCTATCTGCAACAGTCAAGGATTGATTTAGTTTTATCCTATGTACAATTTATGTGTTATCATAAGATCAAGTAAGTTTTTTAACAATTATTCCAACTTACTATTCCATTATGCTAACGAGTAATGTCATACTAATGTTTTCCCTTAAAAGATGACAAATCAATCATTACCCAACACGAGTGACTACTCTACTCAGGGATGACTCCGGGTCACCACAGGGAGGTCCTTTCTAGAGAGCCAGTCAAATTGAAATGGATAGGATTCCACATCGTCAATCATTGTCCCCGTTCTAATGGTTTTTTAATAATTCCTTTTTGGACTTCAATATGCCACTTGTGGCTAAAGGCCAGTGTCATCTGTAGCAGAGATTTTAGTAAGCACAGTGTAGGTATCTACAGCAATATACTAAAGTCATTTATAACGGGATTTTTACTATGATTTGATATTTGAGTTTTCCAATATCCAGTTATTCCGTGATCATGGCGCATGAAACTGTGCCGTGGGAAACTCAAAACATAGCAAATATCAGAATTTGTGTTCATATCCATGATTGTTTCAAAAGTTTTACAACAATACAGTTCAAAATCTTTTTTATAGAAGACTTTTCTTATAATAAAAATGTTTGATGACCTCTGTGGAGCAGCGGGTGAAGGTCCACCTACGACGTTTTGCGGGTTGTATTCTCGCCTCGAGACAAAGGTTTGTATGATCTGCAGATATTGGTTCCGGGTTTTCTATGTCTAATAAAAACTATATATCTGTGTAGATAATTTATTAGGTACTTAATCAGTAATAGCACAATCTCTTATTACTTACTTAATTGTAAATTATGCAGCATTTTTTTGTAATAAAAAAAAAATGTTTGCAAAACAAGTCAACGACCGCAAGTTACCTTAACGTTCCGTTTCTATAAATGATTTTAGCGGTCTCCTGCCTTTATCGTCATTTTCCACTAATGATCGAGTATTTTTCCATTGTATTTGACAGCCAATTGACAGCTCTCGATGACAGCTGGACAATTAAATATAGAATGGCGCAGAATAGATGCTATTGAAAATTATAAATTGATGAATCTGAACTCGGAGAATAAGTGTGGTTTTTCTTTTCTGTCTGGTCAAGTGTCATTTGGTTTTTGTTTAAAACCCTGATATTAATATTTTAGTTAGAACGTAAAAATGGCTATTTCTCCGTTTAAAATTTTTCAATTTAAATGTAATCATTAGTAGAAGATTTTTGTTTGATTAATCTTGTATGCTTTTCCGAATAATGTAATTTGTTAGGAACATATGTAATTAACTACGTAAGGGCTGTTTAAGTGTAAGCAACTATGTATCTGTAAACCTTTAATATAATGCCTTAAAAATAATAATAATAGTATTCCTGGACTCGGCACGCATCGTCGGGAAGTCTTCTCTCTGCAGCTCTAGTCACCGCCGCCGCCGCCGCTTGAGGCTAGGCTTCGCGGTGGGTGATCTACCGTTTTGATATATTTTTTATCGTAGAAAAGATTTATAACATATTATATAATTGCAATTTTATATAATAAAAAAATTATATAATTACGAGAATTTAAATTAATGGATGCATAATAATAAAATTAAATCAATATAAATGGGATATATTGGGATTATTCTCTCTAGGCCAATTTGGTTTTTGCAAATAAATCTTACGTTCTAATTTTTAATCCAGAAACATAATAATGAAAAAGTTCAAGTCCAATCACCCTAAAAACTCTTTAAAATTATAGTCTACTAGTTTCTGCCCTCGGCTTCGCACTCGTTGTTTCTATAGAAACGTTTTAAGGTTTATTTCTATTCCATGGGAACAGATTTATGGGATAAAAAGTAAAGCCTATGTTTAATCCAGGCCTGGAACTACCTGTATGCAAAAATTCTGCCTGATCCATTCAGTAGCTTTTGTGTGAAAGAGTAAACATCCATACACAAACTTTCGCGTTCATAATATTAGTACCTAGGATAATTTTCTACTTAAACAAAATTCCTCATCCGGAACAATTTAACGTTTCCACAAAGTTATTGTTACCTTGCATATATATTATGACGTCACCAACGGAAAGTAAGACAATAAAGGGGAGAATGCGGGAACTGCTCTCTGCCGGAATGTACGGTAAGTGTACGAACAGTGTACGTACAGCCGCTGACCGCTATAAACAACACCCAACTATGTGCGGTCACCTTTATATTTCATGCAAATCGTGGGGCCGTTCCTTAGCTCACCCGAAAAAATTCCACTGGGCTCGTGGCTCAAGCAAGCTTTCTAAAAGTAGCACCACAATTTTCTCGGCAACGGAAGTAGGAGTTAATTTTTATCAGTTCTTAGTAGAATTAGCATGTCGGCAGCGTGCGCGATGTTTATGTATTTGAGAACTGTCAATAACTGCTCCCATCCCATGCTGTTGCTTAAAATGCATCGACAAGTTAACCTGATATTTTCTGAAAAAAAATAGGTACATAGATAGACAATACTTTTATTGTACACTTAAAAATAAAACAAACAAGATAAAAAATAATAAAACAAGATATGTGACAATTTGGCGTTCTTTACGCTCAAGAGCAATCTTTACCAGACAACCGTGGATGGATAGGATCGTTCGATTGAAAATCGGGATCTATTTGCGTTATTATGTAGTTAATTACAACATGAATTACCTAACTCAAAATACTAACCTACACAAGAAATTATTTTAAACATCTTTCTGTGGCCGCTGGGTTACGGAAAACAAGTTACCTTTTAAACCTACATAAAAAAGGGGCTGTTTCTATGATCGGATGTATGTAACTATATATTTTTTATGTATGTTCATCGATTACTCCATCAATTGTGAACCGATTTGGATGATACTATTAATATTTTTTAGAAATGTATTATTTCCGACGAATTAGTATTTGTTTCGCGATACTTATTATACAGTGTACCTAATAATATTAAGGAATAAGAAGTCGTTCTTTAGTTTTTTAAAACAATAAAATAATTCAAGGTATATGTAACATTTACACAAAGGTAAGTAAGGTACCGGTATCAGGTAGATGCTGGATGCGTCAAGCTGAAGACAGGGCGCTATGGCGCTCATTGTGGAGGCTATAGGCTGATGATGATGATGATGAAGTAAGGTACTTAATAATCTGGTGTTATCAGGAACGAGCCAGATCGACCCGGTCCGAGGAAACTGTTTTGTAAAATAATCGTATTATATGATAAACGGTTTAAGTTATTTAGTTTGTTGAATGGGAAAACCGTTTTTGTGGTGGAATCCGTGGAATATGTTTACCGATGTTTGTGGTACGTAAGTGAATGGGTTTTTTATTATTTTGCTTTTGTTTTACATTTTGTGGCTCGTGTAATATCTTGTTTACTTGGAGTGTGGTGAAACAGAATGAAACATTTTTTGAATAAACGTGTCTATATTTTCTAAAAGGTTTTATAAGGTTACTAGTAGAGATGGGTTTATGCCGGGCATTTATCGGGCGTATTAAGTAAATTCCCAATCAATGTCTTTTTATGCCCTTTAAATGTCCAATGACAGGGCAGATATTATAATTGTGTTATCCATGTTATTGCTTTTATAACTTACATAAAAGTGTTTTTTTTAACATAGCAAAAAAAAAAAAATGTGTAGACTGAGGAAAAGTACCTAAGTAGGACGTACCTATTTCTTATACTTAGGCTAGCACAAACAAATACAGACAAACAAAAACTCACTTTTATTTTCTTTATCTAGTATAGTTGTATAAGAAATAGGTACGTCCTACTTACATTTCTTAATATGGATAACACATTTATAATATCTGCCCTGCGATTGAACATTTATTGGGCATTTACTCAATACCCGATAAATGCTCGGCATCAACCCATCTCTAGTTACAAGTGAATCCACACAAAAATATATAGCAAGCACGCAGTGACTTTGTATTATCAATAGGTATGACAGTAACTAAAAATCTCTTAATTTTATCTGAGGGATAGATTACAAAACGCGAAGTATATTTTTTATTTTAATCGAGATTAAATTAATAGTAAATATATTGAGTATTGAGATTACTTCTACTTACTTTCCTAAGTACCTACCTACTTACCTATTTCATTTATTTTATGCATGAATCAATTTTTTTAAGGTAACAAAAAAAAAGAATTTCAAAAAGAAAACTACATAAACTACTAGACTTAAAATGAAAAATTAAAGTTTATCCATTTTTTTTTTTTAATTCTTTAATTTCTTAGAGATTCCCCGAGTGCGAGGGCTTACGTACTATAATAACAAAAACCTTTTTATTTAACACTAGCGGACCTTCCCGGCTTCGCACGGTTTTGGTACGGATCCCTAACTTTATGAAAATATAATATAGCCTATGTTCACCGGGGATAGTGTAGCTTCCCAACCGGTAAAAGAATTTTTCAAATCGGTCCAGTAGTTTCGGAGCCTATTCATTACAAACAAACAAAAAATCAAACCTTTCCTCTTTATAATATTATATATGTAGTATAGATTTCTGTCTACATTAATTCTCACAATTTAACAGCGACATGTTCATACCGCTCCGTTACTCTGATATATCACTTACCAGAATAATGACATTGCGCGCGACATAAAAAAAACATTATCTAAATATGCATCAGCATCTATTCCGCCATAAATGTTACAAATAACCGCGAAACGTCGCGTCATTAAATAATACGACGCAGATAAGGGCAGATTAATGGTTCTTTTATATCGATCGATAGTAAACAACCCTCGTTAAAAAACGCGAGTGATCTCAAATGATAGGGCTGGATGGTGGTGGCCGATCGATTTGATATGGTTGACGATTAGATCAATAAAACACTTTGTTACAACAAAAGGAGGATAGAACCTCCTTTTGTTTTTCGTTTCGTCTATGTATTTGATATGGTTGACGATTAGATCGATAAAACACTTTGTTACAACAAAAGGAGGATAGAACCTCCTTTTGTTTTTCGTTTCGTCTATGTATTTGATATGGTTGACGATTAGATCGATAAAACACTTTGTTACAACAAAAGGAGGATAGAACCTCCTTTTGTTTTTCGTTTCGTCTATGTATTTGATATGGTTGACGATTAGATCGATAAAACACTTTGTTACAACAAAAGGAGGATAGAACCTCCTTTTGTTTTTCGTTTCGTCTATGTATTTGATATGGTTGACGATTAGATCGATAAAACACTTTGTTACAACAAAAGGAGGATTAGAACCTCCTTTTGTTTTTCGTTTCGTCTATGTATTTTTTGTATGTTCGTCGATTTTTCGTCAATTATAAACCGAATTCGGCAAATTCTTTCGCTGGATTTAATGGAAAATGATGCCGAGGTGGTCCCTAAAAAAATGTATTCCTGAAGGATAGATAGTTCCGAAAACCGAATTATGTACGAATTTGAAGCTTTTTTAGCTACTTGTGAGCATAAAAAGCTATATCACCATCATATTATTCCATACACGTGTCTACTGTATATAGATAGATAGATAGATAGAAAATTCTTTTATTGCACACTTACAAAATAAAACAAACAAGACAGAATAAAATACAAAACATGTGACAATTTGGCGGTCTTATCGCTCAAGAGCGATCTCTACCAGACAACCGTGCATTATATTAATTTATAAAATATTGCATGAAAATACGTTCCTACTAAAAATAAATATAAATGTATATTACTGTATATTAATGTATATTACCGTGTTTTAGAATTTTGAACCTTATCATCATCCACTGCTGGACATAAGCCCATCCCAATGAGCGCCATAGCGCCTTGTTTCAGCTTGAAGCATCCAGTATCTACCTGCAGTCTTTCGCAGGTCGTCATCCGACCGGTCAGGGGCGTCCTACACTACGTTTACCGAGTCGTGGTCTCCACTCAAGAACACGTTTGCCCCAGCGGAGCGGTTAAACCTTAAAGATTCAGTGTATACAGAGTATTCTAAATATCTCGTATTTTATCAGTGAAGGTAATAGCTAAAAATATCAAAAGCAAACGATTGAAACCTAATATGGCACACACTGTAACTTAGGATACAGTGTATTAGCTTAACACGGTAGTAGGTACCGCATTTACTCACTTAGTTCACTGTCCAACGACCAACGACAGCTTTGCACAATTCCTATTACAATGCTGAGTCGGAAGCCATTTTGTAGCATTTAAGTTTTCTAGTTAGTTAGCTAATTGGAACTTGATGGTATTTATAGTGCTGGGTAATTAAAGAAACTTGTTTAGTAAAATTGTTATGCTATAAGTTCATGCCAGAAATTTGGCGAGATATGATGATTAATTTTTATATAACTAGCAGCGCCCCACGGCTTCGCCCGCGTGGAAATCTATGAGTCAAATTGTTTATAAACCTTCTTCTTGACCTTCACTCTATCTATTGTTGAAAACTGCATTAAAATGTGGAAGCAACTACATTTGATAGTATGTGAACTACCTCTCTAATATCATATCACCTATGATCACCCCACTCTGGTTCATGGTGTTTTGTCATTCGGCACCCCTGTTCCTGTTCTCCAAACTCGATCAGTCGCGTACAAATATAGCACTAGGCCAAATAGAAATCTGTTACATTATTATAATCACAAAACAGCTAGGTTTCGGGGAAGTAACCTCTTAGTCACACTCACGACCAGATCAGTACGGGAATACTCTAACTAACTGAGCGGCGGGTTCAAGTCGTCGAAATAGTTTTTTTTAGCTATTATTTAATTTAATTATTAATTAATCAGAGTAGTACCTATTCTAATCAATATAAGTTTCAATTGAAGGTTAACGACTGACGAATTGTAACTGCTAAAAGTGTATCTAATAAAAATACGTCTACTGGACTTTTTTGGTTTCACCAATAAAAGTCCAATTCTAAAGATAATGCCTTAAAAGTATCTTTTGAAGAGAACAAACAAAAACAACAAAACATAAAACGTTTCTACACACTAATATTGAGCTCAACATTTTATACGACTAATATTTCAAAGCAATGAAAGACTTTGCCCCCGATATTGAAAGGGATGTTCAAATCACCCGGTCACTAGAATATTGTTTTCACTATATTAGAAACGTGATCGCCATTTTAAGAGTGAAAAAATCTATTTTCAACTGTAAGACGTTCCTTATTTGATTACACCAGAGGGTTTTCACTTTTCCCCTTTACAGCTGTGATGTAGAGAAGATCGCATCTTGATATTGGAACTGAGATAATCAAATAACAGATAAGCAGTATTCGGTTAGCTTAGTTATATAGATAATACGACAGTAAAGTTTGCCTTTCATGGGAGTTGACGTCAGGGCTTTAGGTTTTAATATTTTTAGGTAACCTTAGTTATTTATTAATTTTGAAAAGTAATTTACTTTGTCTCTTGCCTTCAAGTTTTTGAAAAAAAATATTGGTTTATAACTGAGGGAGAAATTGACGATACAAAAAAAATACATACAGCCGAACATAGAACGTCCTCTTTTGTTTTTCGTCGGCTAAAAATAGTCAACAACAATTTATTTTCCACAGACGAAAACAGATTGTTCTTTAAAATGAGGAAACACTAATATTATTTGATTGACGACCTCTGTGGCACGGTGGGCGAAGGTCCGCCTGCGACGCAGGAGGTCGCGGGTTCGATTCGGGACAATTGTGTGTAAGATTTGCAGATATTTGTTCCGGGTGTTCTGGTCGTTATATTTGTATAATAAAAATATCTATCTATGTAGGTAAAATATTGTATTATGTATATCAGTCATCTAGTACCCATAACACAAGCTCTGCTTAGTTAGGGGCTCGATGATGCGGTGTGGATTGTCCAACATTATTTATTTCATTTATTATTCGACTTTATATCTATTTTCAAGGAAGCTAGGTCTCATCGCTGTCGACTATTACCCAGACTGGCTCTCAAGTCCAAGTTTTACGTTAGATTGGAGCTGTACAATGGAATTGACAGCTTGAAATGTTTGGGCATCGAATTTAGCTCCAACAGTGCAAAATAAAATTCCACTAAGTTACATGAAGCATCATGGATAAGAAAAACGGACTCCCCAAACTGTGATGTTTGCGGAGTCCTAGATGATGTGCACCACATCTTGATGGATTGCGTTAAATTCAAAGATCGAAGGGAGGCACTGATGATTGAACTTTTTAAATAGATTTGATTTAGGTACATTTATTAACATTTTAGCGGAACCAGATTCAGCAGCGGCTGTCTCATTATTCAAAATTTTTATGCATCAGTGACTCCCTTTAAAAATAGCCACAATTTATATGTTTTTATTTTGCTGTATCTTTTGTTTTGTTTGTTAGTTATAAGTTTAGGTTATTATAGGACTGGCAAACTTTACGAAGTAAAAGTCCTAAACAATAAATAAGATTAAAAAAAAAATCATGGATAAGTATCTAATGCAAGCAACATAACGTAAATGAATACATTTATTAATTCATTTGACACGACAAATTACAATTACTACAAGAAACCAAACTAGTCTATCAGTAAGACAGGTAAGTGCAAAAACAATTAGCTACTAGCTAGCTAGGCATAAACAAAATTACCAAATTTTCGAAAAATAAGAAATAAGTTGTTTTTGATTATATCTTGACTTCAAATTTTGTCTACTTGTGAAAGAAGTCAAAAAGAATCCACATTATTTTGCCCTGTAGTGGGCTTAACAGGCTTAGAATAACAAATATTATTAATTATTATTGGACTATAGCAATACAAAAACAAATAATGAGCCAATGGCCCTGTTTCGTCCCTTAGAGCATCCGTTCTAGGGACTAACATTAACAAAATCAGCTCCTCTGACGTCACATCCGGCCTCGTCAGAAACTAGTGACGTCTTCGTTCATTCGATTGTGGTGCCGGAAATTACGTAGCGATAAGAAGACATTGTTGCTTACATTGTCTTACATTCTATTGATCAAAGCTCTTGAATATTGGAAACATTATTTAATAATGCAATGTAGAATTATCTGAGTGTCTAATCGAAGCGCCGCGTGACCCTAGAGCTGGTGAGTATCTGGCGCAGCGCATCAGCATTCCCGTAGTACCTATGGGTAGCACCATTCATAGTATGGGTATGGATCAGTTGAGTTACATTCACTTTGATCGTTTGCCACACTCTGCAGTTAGCTAAATTGTTTCAATTTAAATACCAATTCTAAGTCGCTCAGCGAGCAATGGAAAGAGCTATGATCGGAGTTTCTTTGAAGGATAGGATACGAAACGAATGCATCCGACAGAGAACCAAGGTGATCGACATAGCTCAAAGAATTAGCAAGCAGTGGCAGTGGGCCGGCCATATCTCGCGAAGAACCGACGGCCGCTTGGACAAACGTGTTCTTGAGTGGAGACCACGACTCGGTGAAGGTAGTGTAGGAAGCCCTCCGACCAGGTGGGATGACGACCTGCGAAAGACTGCAGGTATATGATGGATGCGGCAAGCTAAAGACAGGGCGCTATGGCGCTCATTGGGGGAGGCCTATGTCCAGCAGAGGACTGCTATAGGCTGATGATGATGATGATGATGAAATACTAGTTCCAATTTGTCATTTGTGACTCCAAATATCGATAAGGGGGAACCAAATTAAAATTAAAAATAAACAATATACACAAATGTCGTATATACATAGGTAAATATACCTTAACCAGGTATATTTACCTATGTATATACGTAGAAATTTTACGTCATAGACGCCCAGCAGTTTAGCAAATCCCGGACTGCGGTCACAAAAGAGATACCATATAAATCAGCAGCAACAACAATCGCCCTAAATTATTTACCTAGCAATAAATCTGGTCCGTCCAAGCCAAGACAAATTAGGGTTGATTATGTTGTTACTCCGAAACCAATATTCAGGGATTGTTTACATTTGCTTGTTATAAGTTATGTTTTAGTTGGTAGGGTGCATACACGGTCACTCTTATCCACGTCTTTGAGTCCAGACGCCATGCGCCATTGATCGAAAATTTCGCGAGTTTTTCGATGCACAACTGCGATTGCTCAACTACTTTCTACTACTTATTTTGTTCCCCATTGCTCAAATCAATAATGAAATACCAATTGAGCACTTTCTAGATACTACTAGACAGCTACGCATTTATAAATAAATGTGTAAATAATGCTGTACAATCCGCTTGCTTGTGGGAAGCCATTTTGTCACTGCAAAATGTATGTACCTAAAGATGTTTCAGCCCATATTTGTATGCACATTTTTGTGCTGGGAGAGAATTAATACTCGACCAACTTGCGGATAGAACGTAATCATGTCTCTGTTTTTCAACCGAATAGTGCCGGATCGGAGTAACCCTGTATGGTATACTTTAGTTCTGTTTTAGTTCGTAAGGTTTCCATCAGTTTGAAGTTTGAAGTTTCCAGCTAAATTGGCTGAATAGTTGGCTCAGTTTATGTTACCTTGTCTATTTACAGAGGTAACAAGGTAACGTAAACGGAGGTAGTAACATAGGTAACATAGGAAAAGGCACGTTTTCGAAGGCATGACACTTTGACGACCCATGTGGCGCGGCGGGCGACGACGCAGGAGATTGCGGGTTCGATTCGCGCCTTAGGATAATTGTTTGAGCGATCTGCAAGTATATAATTTTTTCACACTAAAATTAAGATGGATGGATGTTTGTTTACTAGTTCACGCCAAAATAACTAAACTAATGAATTTTGCATCCATGCATGTGGGATAAAATGTCTGACTTGTCTGATTCCAGGCTTATAGCTACATCTATGCAAAATCCATTCACATAGACAACGCGTCCGAAGCTGCGGGCAAGTATATTGTATTTATTATCTATTCTATTCAGAAGAGTGAGCTCGCAAAACAATCAAGGATTCTTTGTGCTTCCTTTAACAACCCTTTTATTTCAGTAACAAAACTAAGCAGACAGAACACCAGTGAAACAAAAACAAACAGTTTAAAATCTTGCTGAACCAAAAGTGGTGAAACTCTGAACGCAGTTACACAACCGGAAGTTTTTTGCGGTTCCGTTCGGTTGTTCCGGAAAACTCCGCAACTTTGCTTTAAAGAAATACTTTTATGGTTTATTTGGTTTCTAAGTTAAAGATGAAAGGGGTTTGGAAATTGTTTTTTAAACTTTTTATGATGATTCTTTGAGTTTTTAATACTTTTGCGTAAATTGGGCAATATGATTATTGTTCTAGTAGAACTTTGATTGCTTTGAAAAATTTAATTTAAAAAGTTACCAGGATGTAATAATGTTAAAGTTGTGAAATCACGGAAAAAACACTACATTAATACCTACATACATTCCAAACAAAATTCGAATTAGTATACAAAAAGCTAAAAAAATAATTCGGATACTCGTTTTTTAATTTTTTTTACCATTTAATTAATTCAAATCACTAAATAGTATAAAGCAAAGTGGACAGACTTTACTTTATACTATTTAGTGATTTGATATGTATGCTTAGATCATTAAAACTACGCAACGGATTTGAAAATATAAAATATAGAGCCGACAGACAGCTCAAATGTAAAATACCTGAGCAACCTTTATTTAACTAATCATCATCATCATCAGCCTAAATCAGTCCACTGCTGGACATAGGCCTCCCCCAATGAGCGCCATAGCGCCCTGTCTTCAGCTTGCCGCATCCAGCATCTACCTGCAGTCTTTCGCAAGTCGTCATCCCACCTGGTCGGAGGGCGTCCTACACTACGTTTGCCGAGTCGCGGTCTCCACTCAAGAACACGTTTGCCCCAGCGGCCGTCGGTTCTTCGCGAAATATGGCCGGCCCACTGCCACTTCAGCTTGCTAATTCTTTGAGCTATGTCGATAACCTTGGTTCTCTGTCGGATGTATTCGTTACGAATCCTATCCTTCAGAGAAACTCCGAGCATAGCTCTTTCCATAGCTCGCTGAGCGACTGACTGGTGGACCAGCCCTATCGTGAGTGTCCACGTCTCAGCTCCGTAGGTCATAACGGGACTGAGGATGCACTGGTTGAAAACTTTTGTTTTCAAACATTGCGGTATGGATCTAACTAATGCTAGAGTCAAAAGCATTAATAACTATCAAAAATATAAAATCATATAATCATAACGAATGTAAAAATTGTAAAGCATCGAAAGGCTTAATCCTATAAAATGTCCAAAAAAATCACAAAGTCGACTTCCAAAATTCACAAAAACAATTTCTTTTAGGATTCGTACGGACGTAATTTATCAAATATTAAATTTGCGATTTAAAATTTAACATTCGAATCACATTTAGAAACATTCGGTCTACAGTTTGAAATCGAATTCGAGTTTTAAAATTAGAACTTCAGAACATAATTGGCAGTAGAGAATATACAAAAGCATCATTTATTTCTAACCACAAAAGAGGTCTTCCTTTCAGGCAAGTGTGCTGCGTCGGTCCAGATAAACGCAGCCTAGAGCCGACAGACAGCTCAAATGTAAATGCCAGAGCCGTTATCTGCAATAGACATAGCCCGAATTTAAGGCTTAGTCCGCAACTAAAGCGTGATTTAATTTTAAAGCTCTCTTGCACGGTATAGAAGTTAATACAGAAACTCAAGTCTTACACTTGAGTTTTATTGTAGGGATTTAGTTGAACATACTATTCAAGCGGTATCTACTAGAACCTTTTTTTTTTTTTTGTTTTTTTTTCAATTAAACGTAGACAATCTCTAAAACCACGTCACGTGAATAAAGTCGCGGGCAACAGCTATAAGATAAGACAACAGATATAAGGTTTCCTGAGCAGATATAAATGTGATACAACTATGTCAAAGAAATTAAGGCAATAACTGTTTTTCTTTTCTATTATATTCTAAAAGTTCATAGACTTACTGAGTCTGTGAGCTTCCAATCAGCAGTATTCAAAATATTATTATGTTGATGAGTAATTATGGAAAACTTTAGGCACGAGTATCTCTTATTTGTCGTCGTTGAATTTTGGAATAAAATATCGAAAGGTGTATGATGTCAGTTAGAGCATTCTCGTGCTGAGGGAAGGTCGTGAGTTCAAAACCCGCGAAAATCGTAATTTTTTGAGATGATATAATTTAATTTGTAATATATCCAATTAAATACTCGCACCAAGCATGATTTTTAAAAAGTTATCATATGACTTGTCCTAATAAAGTGAAAATGCCCCTTTATTTCTTCTTTATTTTCATTTGGATAGTCACTATTTATAGAAGGCACCGAAATTTCCGAGTTCTACTTTGGTCCAAAAGTTTGCAGCTTCCCTTCTGTAACCAACCGCTTCATTTCGGGTCTTCACTACGGGCTAGGTGGGCAGCCTCTTAATAAATCTGCTACTTAGAGCGAGTTCGACTCCCAGAGCGGTCGAATTAACTTAGTACTGACCAGGGAGAACCGGTATTTTGTACTTTACAGAACTCTCTGTTTGAGTATGTATTTGAATATGTGCTTTAATTAAATTAATGTGACTTGTACGAGTAGTTATATTTGGGTTTGTAGTGGCAACTTCACTCTGTCGTGTTAACTTTACTCCATTTTATATTTTCGTCATAAACGTCAAACTAGGATTTTAACATTGAGGTTCTACACACGTACCGATAAGTAAGCTCCTTTTTCAAATCTCATTAAAAAATAGAACGAACACCAATTTTAGTCTGGTCGTTTTCTATGTATATTAGAAAAAATTATATCTATCTATGTATGTATTTCAGTTATCTAGTACCTATAACACAAGCTCTACTTAACTTGGGGCTAGATAATTCTGTATGAATTGTCCGACATTATTTACATATTTATTCAATCAACCTTCATCTGAAGTTTTTAACCTATTAAGAGCCGCTTTGATTGAAAACTCCGTTCTCCTTCTAATCATTACAAGTACAATAGACATTATAACCAGATATTAGAAAATCGAATCCGTAATACGAGACGATCGGAGCACGTAGCTCGTCAAAGGGTGAACTAATTCCAACTATGATTAATTGAATTTAGAAGTGGCTCGGGCAATGGCTATGGCGGTCTCAAATCTGTTACTTCAGACGTGGTACAGGCGTAGAAAAAGGTGCTTCGCTGTTTGCTTGAAGTTAAAACTTGCTTATAATGGGCTCAGTGACCAGAAACCAGTCTTGGCCTCGAGTCTCTGCGTTTTTGTCTGAGATAAGACAACAAATAATCATCAGCCTATAGCAGTCCACTGCTGGACGTAGGCCTCCCCCAATGAGCGCCATAGCGCCCTGTCTTCAGCTTGCCGCATCCAGCATCTACCTGCAGGGCTGCTGAGGGCGTCCTACACTACGTTTACCGAGCTGTGGTCTCCACTCAAGAACACGTTATAGTAAAAATTTTTACTTATTAAAGTGCTTTTTTGGTAAGTATAGATATAAATCTTTTTCAATTTAGAATTATTATTTGTCTAAAATTTTAATGATTTTTTTTAGTTAGTCTTATTTTCGTAATTATTTGTCTATTTAATTTTGAAACAAGTTCTGCAACCACCTGTACCAAGGTATGTGGAAATCTGCTCAAGTTCGGGTAAGTTCGGTACCTTGACAGGTTAACTCGGGAACGGCTTTGAGTGTTTAGGGGATTGAATTATTGAAGATATTCCTGTGTTTCACTATTTTACTTTGAATATATTAGGTTTCTGGACGGAGCTGGAGCGTACAGGATTATTTTGACATAATATCTGACTACCTTTGAGGTCGCAGGTTCGATTCTCGCCTCGGGACAAATGTTTGTACGATCTACAGTTTTTTTTGGGTGTTCTGTTTATTTTCTATGTATAATAAAAATATCTATTTATGTCATGTATTATATTAGGTTTAACAGTCACCTAGCACCCATAACACAAGCTTTGCTTGATGCTGTGCGGATTGTCCAGCATTATTCATTATTAATTTGAAGCCATAATGACATAAGATCCTTCAAAAGTAATAATAAATATATTCAATTCAATTCAACAAAGGTTGCAGATTCGATTCTCGCATAAAACACATACACAAACACATAATTACATTAAAAAAGAAAAGAAAACCAAAATAACTAAATCTAGAGTATAAGTAATTTCACCCAGTGGTGTCGTATTGGACAGTCATATTTATTAGATATTACTTTCAGGATGCTGTTGTTACTACCTGTCACTCTAGTCATCAGAGATGCCACTCGCTTTCGCATAATTGCTGCGAAGCCATCTGTGAACGTATTAGTGAACATCTCTGACGCACTACAGTAACGAACTGTTCATATTTAATAAATTATAGCATTAAAACTTTAACAGATAGTTTTACACCATGTTAAATTAATGATTGTGACAGTAAAATCCCATTTCCATTAAACTACACACAATGCAACAATATCATAATTAATAGGTGTCCATCTGGGCAAGAGTGGCCACAAGTGCGGCTTAAGTTCTTGATAGCTTCGGAGTATTTACTGGTTAAGTTAAGGGTCAGTTTGGGAGGTCTCGAGGGAAAACAATTTGCCACAGTTTGGGGGTTTGGCTTTTAGTTGGAAACATTCGAGAAGAGTTCGGTACTAAGTAGATGTTGTAGTTGTTATCAAATATAGCGTGTGTCTTGGATGTTTTATAAAATAACCAAAAAATAAAAATCTTAAATCCTTCACGCAATCAGGTCAAAAGAGTGATATAACTTATATATTATATATTTTTGTATTTATGTAATATCAAAACTTGTTAAATTTGTATTAACACCAGTTTGTTTTTAATATTGATATATATAAAGATAAATAACAGGATTAAAATATACAAGTGATTAAAAAGCAATATGTTGTTTTTTAATCACTTTTTACCGGATTGCGTGAGAAGGAGTGGACATAGCTTATAGCTTTTCTAGGAAGGTAAAGTAAGCCAAGTAGGCAGAGTTTGTATCATGGGTAGATACTAGGTAGGTATGTACCAGGTGACTGATATACCGTTTTATTGAAGATCACCATCGTCATCAGCTTTTATTAGTCCACTGCTGGACACAGGCCTCCATGAGCACCATAGCGCTCTGTTCAGCTTGCCGCATCCAGCATTTGCCTGCTGTCTTTCGCAAGTCATCATTCCACATGGAGAAGATGATGATTTTATTGAAGATGAAGAGTCATCATTTCTTACGCATATACATAGTAGGTACTGTTTTATAATTATTTTTTAACCCAAGTCCACATTTTTGGAATTACTGTCCGTAGAATTCAATGGAAATGTAAAAGAAAACATCACGTACATATCCATTCAATAATGCATCGGTCTCGCCGCAGAAGCACGTATCTGCGATTCGTCATCTGCAGCCCGTTTTCGCTGCAGTTGTTACTTGCGACTTTGTTTGACACTGGCTGCATAGTAAGTTTAAAATAAACATTTTGGACTACAGTTCGGATAATGCAACATCACGTTTTAATTAAGTAATGAAGTTATTCGTAAAATCAATAAAAATTGGTTTTGTAGTTATCTTTTTTGTACCTTATTTAAACCCATATTATTACCTACATACGAGCTAAATTTCCAAACTAAAGAATAAAACGTTATTTTCTACAGTTTCATATTGTTATTCCACACATCAGACATGTGATGTGTGACACCCATGCATAACTGTCATGTGGGTCCCCATGGGCTTAAAATTATGATGTCAATCTACCTGAGCTTTCTAAACAATAGGTACTATTTCTCATAGCATCGATAAAGGTAAAACCAAATACCAGAGACATCATTATCAGCCACACGTGATAAATCGCACATCCGTAATGAGTGTTTGTGTATTTGTTTAGGCGAGCGCGCCGTGTTGACACGACAACATTAGCTAAAATCGACGCGCTCTGAATGTCGAGCGTTTACGCAGTTTGCATTTTAATGCCTTATTGCTGTGGACCGTCCGATTCGTAAGCTCTTCGAACATAAATGTTGATTTAAAGTAAACGTAATTCATTTATCAATTTAATAATGAATTTTACATTTTATTCTTTATTTTCAGTATTTTGTGTATAAAATATTTTTGAAAATATTGATTGTTGATTCAATTCTGAAAATATATATACTCAATAAACTAAGGTGAATTAAAAATAATCCTTTTATATTCAAATTATTTTGAAGGGAATTCAAACAACTCTATCCGAAATCAGTACGTAAAAGATTAACATCAAGTTAAATTATATCTTTATTATAATAAAATTATATTGTCCCTTTTAATTGTCAAATATAATAATATTTTGAATAAAAATATTTTACTTTTCTATTCTGTTTATGCACAGGCACGTAGCGGTACAGTTCTGAACAAAAGTTTTTTTATTGTTACAAAAGTTAAACGATATCTTGCAGCAAAATTTATTGGTTCTCTCAAAATCTGAATTCTTATTTTGATATGTAGCAGAATATGTTTAGCAGAACTTTTGATACCAAGGTTGGAAAGTAGCTAAAAATATGTTATAAAATAGAGTATAAAAATTTGTAGTCAATTAATTCAAGTAAAGTATTGAACTACCATTAATGGTTTATTTTTAACTTTGCATGAGATTCAAAGCTACGCTTATCAAGTTAATCAAGTATTCCAAAGACTTCTGTTGACCACTGTCCAGTGTCCACTGAGTCAGCGAATAGCCGGCTACAAATTCAACGGGCGACCGCAAACGCATGTTGTTTTAGGCCCAGCGCAAACATTGCAGCATGACCGCTGCTAATACTCTGTTTGCCTTCCATATTTATGCGAGTACAGGACACTTGACGTACCCCGGAATAATTAGCCCGTTAAAAACGGATGACGTATATTTTTCGTCTTTTTTTCATGTTGGAATTTTAGCTGCGAGTGTACTGTGTAAAGTTGATAGGCATTTTTTTGATGTAGCAGTTTTCGTAGACGTTTTGTAGAGTCGTAGCAGTTAGCTACGAAGTTCGTAGCTCCGTAGCGATCAATCGGATCTACGGGGCGTAGCTAGTCTGAAAGCTTTTGAACTACCATAATGGTTTACTTTTTAATTATTATATTGGTTGTACAATCGTACATGCGTGATTAAATAGAAAGGAACTTTGTGAAAGTAAATGTCCGACCGTTTTTGTTTCAGTTCAAGATGCTTACAAACTTATCAGATCGCGCATAAATTAAATTTAAAAAAAATGTTGTTTAACCAATCACGTAAAGACAGCTTAGACAGGTAGAAACTATACCTTACCAGAGACTGATATAACAGTTTAGTAACAATATTCTATCAGTAACTGGTTTTGAGTTTTGGCAGTTGAATGCTGAGAGCACAGAAAATATGTCAAAAACTGAACTAAAGGTAGCATCGGGAGTAGCCCTAGAGCTGCCTAGGGTGCTAACCTAAGGATGCATTCAGATAACATCCATTTTACGGGATACTTAGATTACTACGGATACGGTTTTTTTCATGTATGTAGTTGTAAAAGCGAGTTAACACACCCGTCAGTATTCCTGATCAAGAAAACTCTTTTTGCCAGTAGCGAAGGATTCGTAAAAAGGGACCTGCCAATGAAACAGTCCTACTTGTTTTTATTCCTAGTCTAAGGATATGTTAAGAAAACAAGAAGAACTTGTACAATATATATATTTAAGAAACTAGAATATAATTATAATATTATCTCAAGGTCGTGAGAAAAGGTCGTATCCGAATCGCGTTGAGTACCGTTAAGTTAACCACTGGCCTTAGCAAGAGCGGGAGTCGGTCCGGGGCTGACAAACAAGATGGACGCCGTCTCGTGCAGGGTGGACGTTAACTCGCTCAGGATGGACGCCCACTCGCGGCTGCGATCGTACTGAGGTTGGTGACGTGCGCGAAGTATCCAGTCGGATTTCTTCCAGAAAATCTGCCCGTAAGGTGAACCCCAATTTGGGGTTTCACAAGTTCCGGAAGACTAAGCAAGGAGTCAGTTGGATTTAAACGTTATTTTATGATTAAGAATTTAAACAAATATTAAGTCAGCGCTTTGTCTCGCCAGTGCCAATCTCAAAAAAAAAAATCCGTTATGTGAATGGGCCTTAGGAGGGTAGCTGCTACTAGCAGGATGGTATTCACAGGTATAAATTATTCCCCATCTATAGTAATTATTCAGCTGTAATCGGCGCGGGCCAGAAAGGCAGTCCGCAATAATTTTGCTCAAATCTGACGGCGACATGACCGATATTCCCCCAATTTGCATGACCAATGCCTTTGAATAATTTGAAGGCACCAGGTATGAATATGTAAGACAATGGCTTCAAATCTTAGGACCAATTAGGAGAGGTCATTGAACCCTTCTTGATTAGTCTTGAGGCACGAGAATGTATGGGGGATGGATGGTTAATATTTAATTGTATGTTAATTTTATCCTTTGATTGATTAGTGCGCGTACACTTTGTGTTTTGAGATTTGTTGTAACTTATTTCAATTCGTCTTATAATTCAGGAGCGTACGTCATGTCCAAAGATTTTTTATACTTTAGTCTTTAGAACAAGTTTGCATCTAAATAAGTACAGATTTAAGTGAAAAGAGTAAAACAACATTTCATTTAAATAAATAAAGAATGCTTAATAAATTATCCAGCATTATTTATTTATATAAATTCTTACTATACTTAATATAGTCTTAAATCATGCAGAGCGAATTATGCTTAGTGATGATAAATTACAATTTGTATTATTATTATTACTATTATAAGGAAATAATGGCATGTAAATTAATTTTACCAATAAATTGTATTTCTATTTCTTGTATTATGGGTACTACATAGATGACTGATTTTTACTATAATAGATTATATATTATTATAAGATTTAAAATATTAAAAATGTTAAAATACTTTCGTTAGTTCCATCTTTGGAAAATATTTATGAGTAGGATTATAATTCTCATTGTTATTATTGAACGACGAGAAGATATAATAGAAATTCCAAAATCTTTAACTCAGGACTTTTGGCTTCACCATAAATTCAGCATCAAATTTCCGCCACAGCTCACCAATTTCAAACCCATACCCAGCAAACGGTCACTTGATTACCGGGCGGCAGTTACCGGCACTTACCGCTGGTCAGGTTAATCCAGTTATGGTGTAATCGACCCGGCTGATACCGCTCGTAAAATCGACGTCCGGCTAACCGATCGAATTACGACGTTATTAAAAAGTTGACGGGTGCTTGATGTTTTGCTTGCTTGGGTTTTAGGATGATAATTTTGCGGTATTAAAAATACCAGAGGATGTTTTTCGGTATCAATAAAACGTGTAGAAAGTCATTACGAAATATTTATCAGAAACTGTTATTTAGACATGGTAAACAATTAAAAAAATTATTACCTATCGTAAAATTAATTATTTGTTTAGTTTTCCACTTATTTATAATTAACTACCCATATTTCTCAATAGGTCTTGATTACTGTTTGAACAGTATTTAGCAAAAACACAACTAAAATAACATCAAATGTTTCGACTTTTTCGCAAAGTCGCAAGCCTATCACTTTCACGTCAAAAGTCGCGATTTTATCGCAAAGTTACAAACTGCCGATCACTTGAACATTTGTGATTACTTCGATTGTGCTATGTGAAACCTTTTCCAGATCAAAGTCCAGACCTACAGACAGACCCGTTTGTTCATTATCTCGTGTGTGTGTATGTGATTGGTGTTGCGAGTAGCACTGCACATAACACCGCTAAAATCCAGCACTGCTGCTTTGAGCTGAGCCGGTGACCTTTTTGTGTTACATTAAATGTATTATTAAGTAGAACAAAATGATATATACATATGTGTGTATATTAAATTTTGTTGTATATTATGATAAATGTTGTTACACAAATATAATATTTTCTTTAACACTTTGACTGCGGTTTTTTTCGACGACTGCGATCTTTTTTTTTACCTAAAAAATTCGTGCTGCCGCTCTACACAGCGGTTGTGTTGCGCCGCACATGCGTTTCGTTCGAAAAATATTACAGCTCTGCTGAGTCACAAAGATCTGTATTTTCGCAGCCGCTGCGCTAGTGTGGATTTACGCATATTAGTCACTTGTAGAAAACTCATACCGTGCGTTTTCAGCAGTCGAAGAATATCCTTTATTCTTTACTTAATTGAAGAACAAATGACTTAATTATTTACAAGCCAGCTCCATTTCGTTACTAACAAATCTTTCCAAATCTTCACGTCTGACGTCTGGCTGCATTATTGATATGTCTTCGAGACCACACACCCTCTTCCCAGTTCGTTTGCACATCAAGCTAATTAGAGGATAGCAGGTCATTCAATATGTATGCTTCTTGACGTGCGTGAAGTTTTGTTTGAAAAGGTACCTAATGTATCTTTGAAGAGTTACGTAGGAAGTTGTGTACCGGGAGTGATCTTTTGTTTCATTTTATCGTTTTATTTTACTCATTGTCGTATAATGTGTTAGAATAGGATAGCTTTATGGAAACACAAGTGTATTAGATTGAGGTTTATAGTTAATTATATACCAATAGATCTTTATATAACAATATTATAATGTACCAATCAGAGGAGGTAAATGGCCTGAAATTTTATATTGTCCTCCCTATTTTAGTATAGTGGTTTCCCTAATATAAGTAAATATTATCGTTCCTTTATATTTTGATCAAGATATCGAAAATTCAATAGGTTTTAATACTCTCTTTACAAACAGTAGGGTAATCTAGCCAGCTAGCATCTTGGAGACACTTCCGACTGGTATTAATATGTCCCATAATATTTGATATGTCCGGTGATCGAACCCGCAACATCTTGCGTCGCAGGCGGACCTTCGCTCGCTGCGCCACATCTGTCGTCAAAAACCTTTTGACGACAGATTTGGCGCACTCGCATGAAAGGCTCTTGACATTTGGCAGGGACCACAGTATCCTGGGGACTGACATTGGCTACTTGTAAAGCACGTGCGAAGCCGCGAGCAGAAGCTACTATACTAATTTTTATTGATGGCCTATTTTGGTGAGTTTACATGTGAAAATCTTCTTGGAAAGTGAAGGTTACTCGAAGATTGGAGAGTTGTAAAGCATTTCAAACGTGCAACCGTATTTACTACCATTATAACCATGAAGGTCTTACTATATCCGATTTGGCATGCCCTGCGGCGTATCCCAAGATGCTAATTGCTCTCTGTTATCTTAGGAGCCGGAACTACAACTACGCTTATCTTACAAGAGGCTTAAAAGGGCTGAGATAAACGCTCCAGTGAAGGAGGCTGGAGATTTGGAACAATGTGTTCAGTAGCTTGTTGAAAATGATCTATTGTTGTGTTTATATCAGGGCCTTCTCGCCATCTTAGTTTTCTCTAAATAGTCTTCTATAGAACGTTTCGTACGTCAATCATTGTTATTTTATAGGGCGATTTAAATATTTTTTTTATATAATCCTTAAATACAATAATTGCAATTTAACTTAAAATTCAAAAATCTTAGAACGTCGTTTTTACAATTTTAAGTTAAATTGCAAAAATGTTTATTAACAAATGCGTTAATAAACTTTTTTGAAATTTAACTTAAAATTGTAAAAACGACGTTTTAAGATGCGTTTAGCAATAAAATACATACACCATACACCTAGGTTGAAAAAATAAATAACGAAAATTGATTTTATTACACATTGAAGAAAAAATACCTTGCAACCACTTAAATATACTCGTAAATTACGTTGCCCATCGTTGATTTTTATGCATTACAGCAAATGCTGAATTTACTCCTTTTGTCTTAGTTTTGAGTTTTATTTAAATAGGTCTAAGTCTAATTCTACCTTGTGTTTTTTAAATCAATGACTTTCTATTCCATTCTATTTATCTGTGACGGACCACTCACAGAATAATAAATAGACACGGTGGACAACATCACACTTTACACCACGGTAATATTTTCATCCTAAAGCCCTATGAGTATTCCATGATAAAAATAAATATATTTTATGTATTTTTTAGACTTAATATGAATTAGATATTGAGAACGGATCTAAACATACAACTAATCAAAATCAATATAGACAGCGGACCAAGTTTCGGCTCGTACTCGAGTAGTAACCAAGTGGAATGGCACGCTTTGTGCAAGTTAGAGCTAAACTCTACTAGAGTAGACAGTCGAGCTTGTGGATGGAATGCCAGGTAGCTTGGCAACGGCACAGCATGGGATGAGAAGCTACAGAGGTCTTGCGGTGAACGATTTGAATTATTTGACGGGTATTTATCGCGTTTATTTACCTACAAGCACGCGTTGTTTAAGGTTATTTCTATCCCATGGGAACTGATTTTTATTATTATTATAGCCATTTATTATCAAAGAATAAATTAACAATAATGAAATATACTTTAAATATTAAACATTTAAGAAAAAATATGATATTGAACATTGTTAAAATATGAAAGTATAATATATAAATATGAAAAATTGTATTATTGATCTCTATTTGAGTAAAGGACTCCTCCAGACTATTTCTGTTTTTTCTGTCCTTCGCTACATAGATAGTTTTCCAGTATTTCCTTTATATTAAATAGCCTATGTTTTATTCAAGTTTCAAGTTTTATTCAAATTTCAACCCGATACGTTCGCATTTATAATATTAGTACCATAGTGTGATTTTTGCCCACCTTTCAACAGGTTTTTTTATTATTTTTTATTTATCCTGATTCGTCCATCTGCTGGGCAAAGGCCTCCCCCAAATCTTTCCACTCAGTGCGGTCACTTCAACAGGTTAACACGTTAATGTAGTAGGTACTTATATTTATGTGTTCAAATGATTCAGCGCGTAAGAAAAATATTTGTGTAGGGTTTGGTTTTGATTTGAATGTATACGCTTCTACAACAAAACTGAGACCAAGTGAGTTGTAAAAATTATCAATAAATAAATTTAAATAAATTGTGAAACATATTCTTTATAAATGACTTACTATAGACACATAAGTTATGAACATACTAGTGGTTTCCTTTTCACTTCTTCCACTGGTGGACAAAAAATTGAAGTGAACTATAAAATAATTTTAATTGATAATAATGAATAGTATAAAATATGACCTGTCTAAGTGCTTATTTGTTAAATGAATAAAAACTTTTTCATTTTCATTTTCTGTGCGAGGTTAGATTGTTGATGCCGTTTGCGAGAAGCGTGCGTGCGTGCCTACCGCGCTAATTTCCGATGCTAGCATCATTTTGTCATCCAAAGGAACACTACAAGCTTCGTGGATTTATAAAGACCTAAGCGAGTGTGAGCGAGTAGTTTATCTACTCATTCCACTCGTGATATCATAATGTGCTGCTCAGGTTGCTAAAGTAAATTCAATTTACTGGCTAAGAAGATACCTATAGGTAGCATACCACATGCAGTTATAATATATTAATTGACAGTCTGGCCTTCGCGTTGATGAGGCAAGTATCTGAGTCTCTTCAATAGGTAAATAGTTCAGAAATATCTTCGAGTCTTTTAAACATCGACGACCTCTGTGGCGCGGCGGGTGAAGGTCCGCTTGCAAAATAGGAAGTTGCGGGTTTGATTCCCGCCTTGGGGAAAATGTTTATACGACGATGTACAAATATTTGTTCTGGTGTTCTGTGAATTTACTATGTATCATAAAAAAAATTCTATCTATGTTATTTATTTTATTATGTTTATCAGTCATCTAGTTCCCATAATGCAAGCTCTAGCTTAGCTTGGGGCTAGATGATGCTTTGTGGATTGTCCATTGTTGGCTAATTAATAAAATTAAAAACAGATAATAAACCAATCCAACCACAAAATACTCCCATTAAAAACAGACTCCGCTGCCGCCGACCATAACAGTCAAACTTCTAATTTGTTAAAATTAATTACCATTTAGCAAGAAATATTCATTGACACAAACGATTCAATAGCGAACCGCTTCTAACTTTCTCTTTGACGTTTGCGCCACAGATTATAAAGCACCTGCGCCTTTGGAACGGAGAGTTTCCGAGTAACTTTCAGTTGTTCTGTTGGCTTCACTCGATTATTTAGAAATTATAGCTAGATCAAGCTAGGGCTATGAATCCATGAAAAGAAGGAGGCGGTATTATGATTGTATATTTTCTAAGTACGTACAAAAATTTAATGTATTAGTCCGTCGAGATGTTGTTCAAACATCACGCTTAGGTTTGCATTAATCATATACGTCATCACAAAAGAAGTTTGCTTATCTCGGCCAATAGGTATGTGGACAATCAACGTTTACAGTTAAATTAACTTCGAAGATAAAACAAACGTTATAATATTATCTATAAGTAACAAATAGTTATTCAGAACTCAGGAAATAGTAAAGACCGAGACAAGACAGTAATTTGTATATATTTTCATGCAAAATATTTAACTTAGTCAAACTGTGATTTTTCTTCAGTTAGAGAACACGAGCATTCCCTATTTTATACAAACCAAAACCACAAACCCTTCCCAATCTGCACCTCAATCGCCCTATCAAGAGAGCCACCATAAAGGTACAATAGTACCTTCATATCTATAAAGTGGGTTGCACACGTCCGTACAGGCCGGCGACCGATAGCACAATGCGGCAAACGACGCGGGCGCTTCCTTCCGGTCGCGGCGCTACCGTCGCAGATTTATGCCCGTCACTTCCTGTCGCCATATGCGTGCTACCCTCATTTGCAAACGTTTTTCAGTTCAGGTTACTTTGCATAAATGTTTTATGTTACTGACTAGATAAGTTTGCATATTTAACATATTGTTTTACCACATGTAAGTTATTATTATTCTGTTCTCTTAAAACCTAGTTTGAAGTTTGCGTTAGAAAGATTTAGATCAGCAGTGTTTGTAGTACTAGTTGTTATTTTCTGTGGTTCAGCTTATCATCATCATCATCAGCAGCACCAGCCTATGTGTGTCCGATGCTGGATTTCATAGGCCTCCCCTAATGAGCGCCATAGCACCTTATCTTCAGCTTTACACATCCAGGATATGCCAGCAGTCTTTCGAAGGTCGTCATCCCTCCTGGCCAGAGGGATTCAGCTTGTATCGAATCACAAAATCATAATTTACCCCACAAATTCAAAATGCTACTGATAAGAAGTAAAACCCTAGCTGAAGTAACAAAGTTAATCCGTTTAAAAAGCGTGTAAAATTGAGAGCGAAGCTTAAATTAAAATTGCACGCTAAAAAGGTCGACACGGCTCGTCTCATGTGGGAGAATGTAATGAAGTTAATTTTAACGCGCTTAAAGTGCTGTATATATGGAACGTAGTCACTGACGTCGGCCATTTAAGTACTGAACTACATACAACCTACCCATAGAGATGGTCCTACTTATTACAGTGATGTGACTTTACCCTGATCTGTGTAAGTGATTGTTCACACAGGCCCTTAGAGCTCTAATAACAATCGGAGCTAAATGTTTTTTTCGAAATTAGGTAGCTTAACTTAGGTACGTTTACCTAAAAAACCAACTGCGTATCGTTATACGCAGTTGGTTTTTAAATCTTTAAATAAAGTAGGTAATTCTTCTTTATTTTCACTGACTCTGAGACCTGTGATTGGCGCTGTGTCATGCATTAAAGTAGATGCTATTTCGTTTATTGGAAACCTCCGAGGTTGTCAGCCGTTTAGATTCCGCTCTAGTAATAAAATATTCGCAGGTAACCGGAGCGTAGCAACTTGAGGGGAACTTAACTTAGCCGTGTTTTAAGCCGAGATTATGTTGATGTATGATAAAGTTGCCGGAATCTGAAACTTCGTTCGTAATTTAGAAGTTGATCTTTTTGTTTTATCGTGAGAGAGATTTTGATTATTAGATGATTCATATTTCATTTATTGCATCCATAATTATACGTAAACCAAGTCAAATTTTAATCCTACTAATATTTTAATCCTTGCGAAAATTTGTGAGGATGTTTGTTGCTCTTTCACGCAAAATCTACTGAATGGACTTTGATGAAACTTCACAATAATATAGCTTACATATCAGAATAATGCATTATAATTTAACACGCTACAATTCATAAAGATATATTGTATATTATCCAAAATATCTATCACCACGCGGGTGAAACCGCGAGGCGCAGCTAGTTTTATATAAAACTTACTATAAATTATTATCAATTATGAAATTTGGTATTATTGATCTCTTCACAAAATTTTTTTTTATGTTTAGCTCTACGACCTTAATTATTTATTACTTCCAATCTGCTAAGAATTTAACAGTCGTGATGGTGATGATTCGTCTAGCAGGACAGCCGAATTTCAGTCACAAGAAATCTATCTTTTGTAGATGGACCTTTCTGGTCTCATTGATAAGTAAGTCGGTACACGTAGACCGATGAAGAACTAAAAGCTCTATAATAAACCGACAACGGGCGCTTCAGAATATCTTAGCAGTTTGCCTCACTATCGGGGCTTAAGTGTCTACTGTTAGAAACTAGAGCCTTTAGATAATAAAAATATCGAATAAAAGAAGGATGAATATGTTTGTGGATAGCGGTAAAACTCTCAATAGTGTATCTATTTTAGTGCAAACATTAATACCCTTTGCCTTAGGCACTTTTCTTGTGCTTGTTAACCTAACCAGGCTAAGATGCGAAAAAGCCCTAACCTTGAAAGTATAGAGATCCGTTAAAATACTATCAACATCATCAACCTATAATAGTCCACTGCTGGACATGGGTATCCCCTAATGAGCGCCATAGCCCTGCCTTCAGCTTGTCGCATCCAGCATCTGTCTGCAGTAATTTGACAGCCGTCATCCCATCTGGCTGGAGGGCGTCCTACAGTATATTTGCAGAGTCGCGGTCTCCACTTAAGAACACGGTGGTAGGTTCCTTGCGATATAATGGTCGGCTCACTGCTACTTCAGCCTGCAAATTCTTAGTGCTATGTCGATAACTTTGTTTCTCTGTCGGATAAATTCAAAATACTTACCATATGTATCATCTTCGTCAACAGCTTTTACCAGCCAACTATGTATGTAAATAAAATACCTGTCTTTGTTCGTGCAGCGTCAGTGGCTTGATTCGACTCTGGCTCAATCAGGCAAACCCGGGGGTTAAAAAAGGTATTAAACCAAAACTAAAATAATTACGAGACCTGGAATCTGCCAGATTAGCTAACGATGAGCGTCCCTGTACCTACACGTATACCTACATAGGAAGTCAGTACATTATCTGTAATCAGTACATTGTCTGAATTAGCAAGCTGAAGTGGCAGTGGGCCGGCCATATCTCGCGAAGAACCGACGGCCGATGGGGCAAACGTGTTCTTGAGTGGAGACCACGACTCGGTAAACGTAGTGTAGGACGCCCTCCGACCAGGTGGGATGACGACCTGCGAAAGACTGCAGGTAGATGCTGGATGCGTCAAGCTGAAGACAGGGCGCTATGGCGCTCATTGGGGGAGGCCTATGTCCAGCAGTGGACTAATATAGGCTGATGATGATGATGATGACATTATCTGTGACACACCTGTATAAATTAGTCATAACGATAAATATATACCTATATTGGATAGGTACACAAAAGCTAAGTTGGTATGTTTCTACCAAAACCAAAACCACAGAATAAGTTGGCAGAATGAAACATGTTCGACATTTGAATCGCAAAGCGCGCCTAATCGCGGTATCATACGACATCCGCCGCACGAGAGAACGGCTGAATTTTAAACATTGGAACGTTGCGTCCGCTGTTGGCTGCGAATAAACTTCTCTTTGGTCAGGAATTTTTATTTTTTATTTTCAAGAAGTTAAAAGCAAGGAGGACCGGGTGCATTTAACGTATACAACCTTTTTAGTCATAACATAACTTACTCATTGATTCATAGAGTTATTATTATAACCAAAGTTTAGAGTAGGTACGCATAGGTAGGTCTATGCTTACTCTAGGCTTTGATTATTATTTAAACTCGGAACCTTTGTATGTTTCTTGTAGATTTAAGTTCCATGGGCAGTTACTTGTTCATTTCAAATAAATATCGATCGATAATCGTTAAGGTAGAGATATGTCCTTTGTTACCTTAACCCTCTTTACCTTTGTCCTAGACAAAGGACACAATTTCTTTACCTTAAACTTTTTAACAAAGGACATAATTTCTATACCTTAACGATTTTAGTAAGCTTGTTTAAAGCTACCTACTGAAATCCTGTAATTTATACAATCTGTTTAATTCCTTTGAATCCCTGAAACCATAAAAATCCGACCAAACAATAAATGCTTATGCAAATTGAATTGTCCAGTCCGAGCTTCTGTAGTGTTACTAAAATAGTAATGTACAGAAGTGAAACTCGTTGATTGATTTTTAGTTTCATTCTTAGATGTTATAAAAAAGGTTATTTTGCTATCACTTACTGAACAATTTTCTGTTTCCGAAAACACTTTGGTACCTAAACGTAGCCTCGTTATATAGTCGTGATACTTGTCATCTCAAAACGTTTTGAATAAGATTGATTCTCTTAAGGCTGGAGCCAAGCCACCGTATATTTAGGCTTTGTAAAATGCGTACTTTTAAAGGAAATTATAATACATATACACAGGCCAAAAGGAGGATCCAGCTAGGCTGGGCAGCATTTGGAAAACTACATCAAGTCTTCACGTCATCCATACCGCAATGCTTGAAAACAAAAGTTTTCAATCAGTGCGTCCTACCCGTTATGACCTACGGAGCTGAGACGTGGACACTCACGATAGGGCTGGTCCACCAGTTCAAAGTCGCTCAGCGAGCTATGGAAAGAGCTATGCTCGAAGTTTCTCTGAAGGATAGGATTCGTAACGAATACATCCGACAGAGAACTAAGGTTATCGACATAGCTCAAAGAATTAGCAAGCTGAGTGGCAGTGGGCCGACCATATCTCGCGAAGAACCGACGGCCGCTGGGGCAAACGTGTTCTTGAGTTGTTCTTGTGTTCCACGACTCGGTAAACGTAGTGTAGGACGCCCTCCGACCAGGTGGGATGACGACCTGCGAAATACTGCAGGTAGATGCTGGATGCGGCAAGCTGAAGACAGGGCGCTATGGTGCTCATTGGGGGAGGCCTATGTCCAGCAGTGGACTTCTATAGGCTGATGATGATAATACATATTAATTTTGCGTTGCCATGTGGCACAAACAGAACGTTTCAGTTCAGTCCAGTTGATGATGATTTTGTACTATTCCTGTAGCCTTTTTACTTAATTAGATCATAGCATTTTCTGAAATCGGATATTAATAACGTTCATAGCTCACAAACAGACAAATTTATTTTTATAAATTTGATTTTAAATCTTAACTATTCAGCGATCTGACTTTCCAGTATTATAATACAGTGTGCCCGCTTCATCGCAGGTTTCACCTCTACACCCTTCTACTGTCGCACTATTTAATATTCTGTGGTGTGTTGCCGTGGATTTCCTGTTGATTGGAGTTGATAACGCGATTTGTGGCCGTATTGCACGATTCTTTAAACGCTGGGCGTTAATGCTGAAAAATAAAGTAAAGCTCAAACAACAGTTGGTACAGCTTCGTACACGCTACTCAGCTACTCATGCTAAACAAGGATAATCAAGCAATTTTCTTTAAATATACATTTTAATAAAAATAAAAATAAAATTTTTACAATTCAGGAAAATATGTATATACATATTATAATTTAAATATTTATATTATTATTTCTTTTAATAAAAAAAAAATTAGGTACCACAGATCCCCATATTAAATCTAACGATCCTATCCATCCCAGACCGACCCAGAGGTTGTCTCACAGACAACCGTGTTGTCTAGTAGAGATCTCTTGAGCGATAGGACCGCCGCCAACTTTTAATTAGTGCAATAAAATAATTATTTATTTATCTACCAATTAAAACAATTTTGGTAGGTAGGTACTTAGCTTGTGTACGTTATTAAAAATATCTGGTCACTTTACGGATGTAAGGGGGGGGGGGGGGGGGAGTGAGGCGCGGGGTGAGGGGGGGGGTCTGAATCGGAGATACATTCCTTACAAAACACCTAATAGTAGGAAAGTGCTAAACTATTCCGCCCAGCGTGAGTTCCTCAATATTTATGAAGCGGAGTTGCCGTCATCAATCACAAAGTTATAAATAAAACAATAAAAGGTAAAAACTTGAGGGTCTGCAATATTGCGTCGGAAACTCACTTATTGGAATAATATGGAGATTGAGGTATTTGAGTGCCTTGGGAAGTTGGGATGTAACTCTTTACTTTGCTAGTTTTTTATTTGTTTTTGTTCGCAAGGCGCATGAAGAACATCATTGTGTAAGTATATATACATAGTTTAGTTTTATAAAATATATAGCTTTATATAGTTAAAAAAATATAATAAATAAATATTGCTGGAGAATTCACACAGCATTATCTAGCCCCATGTAAGCAGAGCTTGTGTTATGGGTACTAGATAACTGATATACATAATACAATACATTACATAGATAGATAATTTTTATTATACATAGAAAACGACCAGAATACCCGAAACAAATATCTGCAGATCGTACACACATTTGTTCCGAGGCGGGAATCGACCCGCATCCTCCTGCGTCGCAGGCGGACCTTCGCCCATCGCGCCACATCGGTCGTCAAATATATACTACTCATATTTTATTATTATTATAAGTTAAAGTAAGTTCTGCAATCTAGCACTACCTACTAAATATTTGTCCACACTACCCAAAGGTTAGCAGGTAGAGAATACTATCTTATGCATTATGCTCGCCTATGTATAACTTTTGTGCAATAAATATATATATATATTCTATCTATAGATAGATTGTAAAATTCAAAAATTGCACATATGTACCTGTGGTATGTATTAAATGCCTGTAAAAAATATTCTGCACGCATCGCAATTGTAAAGGTTAAACGTTTGAGGTTTACCATACAAAACTAAAGATAATATCAATTTATCTCGTCAATCTATGCTTACATACACCCAAAACCGTAAAAAAGTATCATCACCATCATCATCAGCCTATATCAGTCCACTGCTGGACATAGGCCTCCCCCGATGAGCGCCATTGCGCCCTGTGTTCAGCTTGCTTCTTAAAAAAGTATACGTTTGAAAAATACAAGCTTCTAAACTTTCGTATTTCAACATCGATTTTAGCCGAACAGCGAAAATCGTTCTAATACCATAAACACGAAAGTTTGTAAGTATGGATGGATGTTTGTTTCTCTTTCACGTAAAAACTACTGAACTACTACTTGATGAAACTTGGAACATACATAGTATGTGTACTGGAATAACATATAGGCTACATTTTATCGTGGTAACACGCGAGCGAAGCCGCGGGCGAAAGCTAGTAAATAATATATGTACGGACAAAGCAAACTCTAAAATAAAGCCCGTTCGGATAACATAACCTCTGTGCTAGAAGTTTGTTTACATTTTTTACCCGGTCGTATTAGGAATGCATCATTATGCCGTGCGTTATGCCTAGCGTCTCTATTCGCACACTGTGTCAGGTGAGATAGCAGATATTTAAGCCTCGCCTAACAACGAGTTCGAAGCGTTGTCTGAACCATCTGCTCACATGTAATTATGCAATAAATATACTTTTACTTTCTTGTATAACCTGAAGCTGCGACAGCGAAGCTGAGACGTGGAGACTCACGATAGGGCTGGTCCACCAGTTCAAAGTCGCTCAGCGATCTATGGAAAGAGCTATGCTCGGAGTATCTCTGAAGGATAGGATTCGCAATGAATACATCCGACAGAGAACTAAAGTTATCGACATAGCTCTGAGAATTAGCAAGCTGAAGTGGCAGTGGGCCGGCCATATCTCGCGAAGAACCGACGGCCGCTGGGGCAAACGTGTTCTTGAGTGGAGACCACGACTCGGTAAACGTAGTGTAGGACGCCCTCCGACCAGGTGGGATGAAGATGAAGACCTGCCTGCAAAGACTGCAGGTAGATGCTGGATGCGTCAAGCCGAAGACAGGGCGCTATGGCGCTCATTGGGGGAGGCCTATGTCCAGCAGTGGACTAATATAGGCTGATGATGATGATGATGATGATGATAGCCTGAAGCCGGGTACTGACCGGTGTCGTTACGGGACGTAGTAACGTGACTCACAGCGAGCGTACTCGTTCGTGCAGTCAGTACGGGGAAAGAAGGCTGTCAACGAGCAACGAGACGGATTTTTGACGATTCATGCTCGCTGCGAATGTTACATTACACGTTGTAACCCCGGTCAGTACCTGGCTTTAGGGATCAAAATGGCTAAAGATTTAGAAGTATTAAGGAGACATAATCAAAATCATAGGTTTTCTCAACGTTTGATTAAATCCTGAGCTAATGCCGAGCTATACCTATTTGGAAAAATTCGTACACTCGGCTGCACTAAAAAGTATTTATGTCATCACACTACTATTATACATTCCGTAAGTGTGGATATTTGGATGTTTGTTACCTCTTCACGTTCAACTACTGAAAGGATCGCGATGAAATTATAAAATTCAATAAGATGTGGCTCTAAGCTTGGAATCAAGAATAGGCTACTTTTAATTCTATAAAATAGTTCCCATAGGATAAAAATTATTTTCCATATATTAACAACGCGTGCGAAGCCTAGCCAAGAACTTATTTTTGATAATAACAAGATAATTGGTAAATATGTACATATATATAAAATGTACCTCCTAGACATCTAAAATCATACCTAATAATAATATTAAATAAACTAACACTTTTCTCCTATAATATAAAACTAAACTTTAATTCTCTCAGAATAACTAGAAGTCCATAATGAAAGCAGCCGAAATGGATTCGAAATAAGTTATTTATGATAAATTGTATAAATCATTTGCCGACGCCTCCAGCCGCGTTATGAGCGAATAAACTTGTGTGTGATTCGCCAATGAGATAGCACTCACTGAACTTTTACTTTCGCTTTGGAGAAATATTTGAGTGGATATTCCAAGGAGGTTTGATAAGGTTATTTAGAAAATGAGGTTTGATACCCCTCCGGTTATTCAAAAAAGGTTAAGGCTGACATTACAAAATGACTCTTTCTTGAAGAAAATATTTACTGGATACTTTTGATGACTGAAGTTTTCTTCTAATTAACATTAATATTAGGAAGAATAAAAGAAGTATGTAAGTGTGAATAGAATGGAAAAATCAACAAAATAGTTGGTGATAGACTCTTTTTTGAAAAATAATTAAGCAAAATAATAAGACCTGCCTTTTTAAAAGAAAAATAGTAATTAATTTAAGACTTATTTACTATGTTATGGCACTTAACATTATACATGTTAGAATTTGTTGTAAATGTTATTTTGTTGGTTTTTTTTCTTTCGATTGCAACTTTTTAAGTTCCAAAAAACAATATCTTATCTGCACGAATCGTTCGCAAATAGTAAAGTGAGTTTTTTCGTTACCTCATCTCGTACGCTACTTGTAATGCGTTTAATATTTCATATCGGTTCTATCGGTATCTGCCCCGTAATAAATAACAAAAACTCGGGGGGTTCCGAACCTATCAATACGGTATTAGGTTGGTATTGTTGTCTCTGCCATAACTTTTGTGTGATCATTTTGAAATAAGAACTTTTTAGTGTGATCTGGTTTTAAAATGAGGTTTGTTATGTTCTGCAGAGTTTGTGGACTTTTATTGAACAACATGTCATATTGAAGAACAAAAATATATTTACTACTATAATTACTACACCAGCTTCTCCCTGGTTATAATGGGTTTCATTTTCATTTGACTTTTTAAATTCCTACAAAATTGGACCTCATAATCTAAATGTGTATGTATCGAATGGTTTAACTCCAATAAAGTACTTAAGTATTATAGTTACTTAGTTACAATTCTTTAAAAAATATGTTTAAAACAAAAATATCTCGTGACAAGAATGAGTCATGTTTTCAAGAAATACTCGTATCAGAGAAACTACAATAACATGCCTAGTTTACAAACAACAGTCCTATCCATCCATGGTTTTCTTGAGCGATAAGACCGCCAAATTGACACATTTTTAGAATTTTTTATCTTGTTTGTTGTTTTATTAACATCAAACAAGATAAAAAATTCTAAAAAGGTGTCAATGTGTAAAAAGTTATTTATTGCACATACAGATTTTTTATCTATCTACAAAAGATCTTCAAATACATTGTCCTCCAATTACCCCGTCCCGTCGCGTGAATAAACCCGTGCGACTGCAATGTCGTTAATTCGCGATTTAAATCGCACTGCAATAAATCGGTCGCTTAGCGCTTTTGACGCCGCATTCGCATTGTACCAGTGGTGCCAACATTACGCATTGTGCTAACGTGGTACCAACCTACCAACATCACAATGTTGCATTTGTAGCCCAGATTAATTAGATGATAAGAATTCACATTGATTACTATGAAATGCTTTTTGAATCGGTTTTAGTTGAATCTGTAGCTTTGATAATTAGGTATCAGGAAACCAACGTAGAATTTATTTTTTATACATCTATACAGTTAGATCTGTCGCGATTATACATCAACTTTAAACCATACCAGCTACGACATCTTTTTGCGTTATTCCTGTAAAAAAAACGGCAGTTTGGCCGCGTCTGGCGCCCGGCTTTAGCTGAATTTACGAGCACAAATCAAACATTTAGTCATCGGCTGTAAATCAGGATGCTGCGATTTATTAGACGCCTCATGTGCTGGAAAATATTTACGAAAAAAGGCTACGAAATGTTGGTAAATTAGATTCATGCGTATACAATATTTTGTACAACAACGGAAGCCATCTTTCATCTGACACTGGATGTCAGATGAAAGATCATGAAAGATCACCCAGTGAAAGTAAAAAAAAAATATACCTACTTTACGTATTTACTTGCCTACCTTATTTTGAAAAGACACACTTAATCGTTTTTCTATGAATAACCCTTGTGCTAGAAGTCTTTTACAGTTTTTACGCATTCGTTTTAGGAATTAATATTGTGTAAGTATTTCATCCCCGCGTGCCCTTTAGACATAGACATAGACATAGACATTGATTTATTTTTCCTTCACACACTATGTCGGGATAGCTAGCATATATTTTAACAATGTACCTAAAGTAAAAAAAAAAGAAAAAAGAAATCCTCAAAATGTCCGTAAAAGTAGAATATACAGAAGGCAAACGCCAACTGTTTACGAATTATAGCAGTTTTCCCTCACAAAAGTCACATAAAGCAGGGTTCTTTATGATGCTATTGCCCACAAGTGGGTAACTTTAATTAACAGTTGTGACTGCTACCACTAGAAAACATCGAGAAACTTCTGAACTCTATTCAAAACTACGAATGTATGTGCTTGATAGCGTAGAGTTGGTGAAATAGGAATATAGCTTCCTACTCAAACTCGAAAACGACAGAAATAAAACATTTTGATATTTCACATATGAACCTAGTATTAATAATAAACCGATACCTTAATTTGTTGTTGTGCATAGCTTTACTTAAACATTGACATGTATCGAATCATATTATATTTAGACTTACATAGGCAAATAACCACGTATTAGAGAGATAAGCGATAATATGAACATACCTAGTGGTTTCTTTTTCACCTCTTCCACTAGTGGACAAATAATTGAAGTGAACAGTAAAATAATCTTATTTGATAATAATTTATAGTATAAAGTATGACTTGTCTAAGTGCTTATTTTGTAAGCCTAAATAAATGAAATATATTGAATTTTTTTTGCTTATTTTTTATGTAACGTGCTTATTATTATAAATCTACAGATAGATCTACGAGTATACTAAAACTATAGCTTTATTACCGTGTCAGTGTTTAATTTAAAGAATTTTACTTTTCTTAAGTGCCTACATTTATTATTGATGCAAATAGTCTTTTATTGTTATTAATTCTTTAATATACGTACACGAGGAAAGAAAGACCAATAAAAAACTCATATGATGTCCTGAATGATGTGTCGTTAAATTTACACCTAGGTAATTCTGTTTTTGTAACTAAACCATAGCAAAACGAGAGATAGTCTGAGGCCCGTATTACGAAGGACTACTCATTCTATGCTTGACTGACTAAGTAAGGTACTGGAAATAGAAAAACCAGCCAGGTGCGAGTTGGACTCGCTAAAATTCTGTTTTTTTAGTATAATGTTGTTACAGTGGCAACAGAAATACATCATCTGTGAAAACTTCAACTTTCTAACTATAACGGTTAATGAGGTACAGCCTGGTGACAGACGGATAGACGGACGGACAGTGTAGTCTTAGTAAAAAGGTCCTGTTTTACCCTTTGGGTACGGAAACCTAAAAACTGAAAATACCTAAACAAAATATATTCCAAAAAACCAACAACCATCAATCTTCGAATTGAATTCTCCGATTGGTAGCGACATCTACCCACAATAAATCAAAACAACCTCGAATAGAACCGTCACATTACCACAAAAGATTTAACTCAAACCGAGCTCGAATATAAATTATATTTTCCCCTAGCTTTGTTCGCAGACGTGTGGCTTCGCGATATTTAAAAATACATTAAAATACGCTTGTGTTTCTGAAGTCAAAATGGTTAAAACGTAGATTAATGTTGGAGTCATGTGCTGTAAATTTGACAATATTTTTTGTGCAAAAGTTTGAACATCGACTTCGACTGCGATCTTTTTTTTAACCTAAGCCATTCGTGCTGCCGCTCTACACAGCAGTTGTGTTGCACCGCACATGCGTTTCGTTCGAAAAACATATTACTGCTGTGCGGAGTTACACAGATCTGTATTTTCTCAGCCGCTGCGCTAATGTGGATTTACGCATATTAGTCACTTGTAGAAAACGCATACGGTGTGATTTCAGCAATCGACGTGAACTGAAAATTACTCAATTAATGTTTCTTCATGTGATTTTCGGAACGAATAATAAATTTGAAACAATCTAGTAGTTTCTAAATGCGTTTATTATTTACATAAATTTATTTTGTTTATACTCGTATGTTTATTTAGAGATCCGTAATATTAATAATAAGACTCGATTAGGTATTTTTAAGCATAATTATTGTAATTATGATCAAATAATAAATGGCTTCTTATTTATTCCTAACTAGCGACCCGCGCCGGCATCGCATGATTTTCGATATATGTATATAGGTACATACATATGAACATCACTCTATCTATTGCAGACAACTGCATTAAAATCTGTTAAGGAGTTTAAAATATTTAATAAACAGACAGCGGAAGTGACTTCATTTTATACTATGTAAAGATAAAGAATGATTTGAAATAAGACAAAAAAATACACATCAATACATACATCTACAACCTGCTTCGTACCTAGAGTCCGCGCCACCACTGAAGTCCGATAGACGTGGCGCTGCTTTCTTCGCAGAACATTTGCTGTTGTTGTTGTATGTAATGTTGTTTAGTTCCCGCTTTTGCCGTAAGACTTCAGTGGTGGCGAGCACTCTACCTTTCATTTAAAACTTTCAGCTTCCAAAGCAGAGCATCATTCATACGCGAATACCATATGACACAATACACACACGGTCCTTAGCACAAATTGAGAAACAATTCAAACGAGTTTTTAAATTTCAATTTCAAGCGCAAAGTTTTTATAAAAAGATGAAAAAGTACTCGTAGGACGCTAATTCAAAAAGTTCTTTACATTACGTTTTCGCGCTACAGCGGGCCTAAGGGGACTCTGGACCACTCACGTGAACGATTAAACTGAGTGATAAAAAAGTGTTGTGAAATTTTGCGTGTAGTTCTATGAAATTCAGTGAAGGACTCGTTCATTCTATTTTCGACGCCCATTAGCTGTATTCTGGTAGCCGAATGGGAAGAGAAAAAACGAAGTTTATGAATCGTTTTCGTGCTAAACCAAATCTTTATTTATGTTCCTTGCATAAGGTTGGCTTGCGAAAATGAATCATAAACTTCGATTTCGTTTTTACGGGTACGGACCCTTCAGGGCCCGCATTTCCTTATTCTTACTTATTTCTTACTCTTTACTTATACTTCCATTTACTTGCTTTTTTATGCTAAGTGAGCTTCGAAAATATTGTGACCGCTCTCTCTTTCTCGTTATATCTATTTTCCTTCAATCAATTACATAAATTGTAATAGTAGGTATTTTCTACTGACATGGTAGACAAATGGTTTAGTTTTTCCTGAGTTGTTCCAGCAAGAAAGGTGTTCTGCAATGTGCATTTCAACTCTTCAGAACTTCTTATTTTACTGTAAACATAAACAACTTTTCTCGTATTTTTTACCTTTTACTTTACACAATTTATAGTTAACACTTTGAGTGCTGAAAACGCACGGTATGAGTTTTCTACAAGTGACTAATATGCGTAAATCCACACTAGCGCAGCGGCTGAGAAAATACAGATCTTTGTGACTCAGCAGAGCTGTAATATTTTTCGAACGAAATGCATGTGCAGCGCAACACAACCGCTGTGTAGAGCGGCAGCACGAATTTTTTAGGTAAAAAAAAGATCGCAGTCGTCGAAAAAAAACCGCAGTCAAAGTGTTAACGAATAAACAATAAATTACTGAAAAACTACAGAACCACGTAAATAAAAGTCCTATCGTTTTCTAACAAAAGAGAAAATAGACAACGCACTTCCAACATTCCTGTTCTCCGGCCTGCAACGGATATGTCCTTTAGACATGTCTACCAGTAGACAAAGGAAAATAACAATGCAAAAAGCCACAGTTTAGAATTCTTACAGTTAAGTAGTGTGCAATATTACCAAATGGATCGAGCCGAAGTTTCGGCGAGTAAACAAAACCTGGCTTAATTATAAGGATACCTATATATCCGCAATAAAATCTTGCGAAGCTTATTTACTAGCTAACACGCTGAAGTTAATAAATTATTATCAGTCTATATTCTTATTGATGTTATATAAGCGATAAGGCCGCCCATTGTACCTGTCGCATATAATGTATTTATGTAATGATTAATTTGATTATGGTGTACAATAAAGAATTTTTGTATTGTATTATATGCGATGTTATCGCAGATAACATCGCTCATCATCATCATCATCATCATCTTAAATATGTAAAATAGAATACAACCATCACTGTGTATGTACATATTTTCGGAAAAAAAAACTATCCGATTAACCATTTTATATCAAGTAAATTAAAAAAAGACATCCATTGCCGTGTATGAATTTTCGGATAATAAACTATACGAATAACCATTTTATATCGAGGCAATCCAAAAAATAAGTACTTGTAGGTAAACTTCGTCCAACAATGTTTGCTGTGAGTCCACTGTAGTGCCCTCGGGGTAAGTCAAAGCTCGCAGAACTAAACCGCAGTTCTTTTGTCAGTCGCCTTCCGGACGACCTGCGAATAGACACCATTGTTCTTTTTCCCTGTTCTGAAATGTACTCAAATGTTTTGATACATGTGTTATTTATTTATTTTGGAACACAATCAGCTCGAATAATGTCTACAGATATTTTTAAACTCACACGATCTGAACACATAATTATAAGTATCGATACAACGGGTATTTATCGCTTTTATTTACCTATATTTCCCGACGTTTCAACAGGTTTACACTCTGTAGTGGTCACGGGATGACTCAATGTCAAGAAAAATAGGTAAATAAATGCGATAAATACTCGTTGTATCATTACTTAGATATAATTAAATGTCTACAGAGTTTTAAATTCCAACAGAGAGGCAGGTTTTCCTACCAATTACAACCGGGGTCTCTTAAAACAAGAGTGAATAGGTGCCTTCTTTCTAGACTTTTATTTATTTATTTATTTTTCGTTTATTAGGGCACAAACAATTTACAATATTCTTAAAATTAACAGTAATATAGTTTTGTATAAACCAATCAAGATGCCACTAATAGAAACATTATATTAAAAAAATACAAAAACGTTACAGACGCTAATTTAGAAAACGAATAAAACAACAAATCAAAATAGACAAATCATGCATGAATTATACAAATATACCTCTATACATAAACATATTATATAAAGCAAATTAACCTAAGAGAGAAACTTGTTTTTTAAAGTTATTCATAGAGAGCAAAAATATGTCACATTCAGAAAATTGTTCTTTGTGCAACCTACTTACTCTAGGAACAAAAGAATTGCCTGCATAATTAGTTTTAATTTTTTTACTTTATTTATACATCGTCGAACACATCGTCACTTTCCGGGTCTCTCGGGTAATTCTGGTCAAACAAGGTCCGGTGAACCACCCAGGTGAAACACGGAGGTGACCAGGCCCGATGGGCTGTCAATTATAAAAAAAGATAATTATCTTTTTTAGCTCGAATTTGAATTGCTCGTGTTTCTTTGCTCATTATACGGTAACTATATAAAGGAGCAACTTCACGAGCAAGAGAAGTCACCGATATTAAGCCTGTAATCACACTCGTATAATTACAATGTGGATAATCTGGACCGAGTCGACGGTCAAAGCTTATATTTTCTCCTTTAATCCCTGTCAGATTATTTAAATTCCCACCTGCGCGGCATTTCCGCCCGCTTTTTATAAAAGAGAAATAAAATATAAAAATACTGGTATTTGTTTTGGACAGCGTCCTTTAATTTCGGTCCGAGTCGTGACGCGGTAGCAGTTTAGGATTTTGGTATAAAAATGTTTTCATTTATTATGTTTCTGACAGGAATGTGTGTGATTTTTTTTATAATTTAATCTGTTGCGGGAATATTTTAAACGAATGTGACTTATTTTTTGCAGTACAGAAAACTTTTGCAAGCTTTTTATATTATAAAAATAAACGCAGTTAGGTTTTGAATTTCGAGGTAATTGGAATGTTTATGTAAAACGAATTGATATACACTATAGTGCATATCTAGTATCTATAGTCTCTATAGTCGTATAGTTGTATAGTATAGTATCTATAGTCTATAGTCTAAGCTAATGCTGATTGGTAGGTTGCTGAAATCAACCTACCAATCAGCGTTAGCTTAGACTTCATTTTAACTACCTAATTGTGTCAACTTCAACTTCTTGCTAGATTACCTACTTGTATAATGTAATAAATAACATTTGCATTTCTGTCAAATCTGTCATCCTCATCACTGACTGCAACGGCCAGTAGGCCAAGCACGGGGATTGTTCTCAATGGTAGAATTGACATCGCATCCTCCATTGCGTACATTATTGAAGAGGATGGCATGCATTTCAAATAATTTACGCATTCGATAGGATGGTGACGTAATTTTTTCAATTCCTACAGCGTGTAACTGCAGTTTTTCCAATAAAGTTATAAGGCTGCATAGTATGAGTTAATGCCAAATAAGTACTCAGACGGTACGTCTGCGTACGGGTTTTAAAATAATTTTTGGTAATGGGGCTGGTCTCAAATGTCAAGCTTTTTGCGTTCGTTTTAATTAATTTTCACATTCATATTCAAAGACTTTTAATGGAATCAGTGGTTAAAATTTTAATGAATCTGCAATATATGCATAAAATATTGGTTACAGTATTCTTTTTGCGTTTGTTTCGTAAAAGCAAATACATAATTATACCGTACATGTAGTCACTAGGTAGTGACTAGTGACTTCTTTTACGAAATACAATAGGTAGGCACATAATATCGTATAGTAATGCTTTTAGCATCTGAAGCAATATCCAAAGCTTTACCATAAAACCATCGAGTCTCAAGAGCCATTTTAAAATCTACTCTAAAGAAAATACAAAAAACTCGTACAACGTCCCAAAAAAAGTTGCAACATATCAAATGAAACACCCCACGATTCCCTTTATAGAAAACAAACATTACCGAAAAAGAGCAACAAAAGGCGTCGTAATGAAGCCTACTGAATGAAGCGGTATCTTTAATAGCCCCGATAAGGGCTAAATGTTTGCCCACACGCCCAATAAGCGACTCGATCATTTACGGGGCACAGCGTAGGTGATAGTACGCCATGGGGCACAGAATAGGGGATACTAGGGGATGTTTTGACGAGAAAAATACGCTCCCTCGCTCGATGCTACCGATAGATTGAATTGAATATACGTTTTTGGATTTGAAGCTTATGAGATAGGACAAAGTATCAAATGCTGCTAGAGCAATTAAATGTTATGTAAAATGTTCTAATTTTATTGTAGTATTAAGCTTAGATTATTTAGAATAGAACTTTATTTACAATCTAGCTAACTGCATTGCCTGAATAGGGTGGAGGCTTGATACCTTTTAAGTAATTATAAGATCAACTGTACTGCTTTATTGCATGTATCGCAGTAAAACATCTTGAATCTACAATGTCTGTCCAAAAAAGTACACCTCAATAACCCAGTTTTAAAGTTACAGATCAAAAATATTTTTTATTTTTTTTTGCAAATTTCTAAAAAAATATTGATTTTACTAGGTTTATGTACCGAAATTGTATTTTTTTCTTATTTTATTAGCTAGGTAGACTATCTAGCTTTCAAATGAGACTACTTTGAACAAAAAAACGAAGAAAAAACCAGATGAATTAGTTTTCATAAAAAAAATTATTAAATCGGCTTAATTTTTGAGATAGGAAACATTTTATTTTTTGTTTTTTATCGATAAATTTATCTCGTGTATCCGCACATCTCGTTTGATCAAGGTTCGACAATACACATTGTATTCTCCTTAAAGTTGTCGTACGACAGATTTCTCTTAGGTAGAAATGAAAATTCGGTGTGTTAATCGACGTGTTGGTCCAAAACATCATTGATATAAACTTGTAAGTGCAATAAAGAATTTAAGATAAATAATGTAGGTAGTTCATTAAAGTGTAAACTTAATTCCAATAAAAATAAGACTCCAATTGCTTCATCATATTTTCTTACACATTGTGCAAGCCCTCACGCTAAAAGGTGCTTGAAACGCTAAAATATTTGCGCACCTATCCACCGTCCTTCGGGAGTGTTGATTCTATGAATAAAATAACAATTATAAGTGATCCGACCCGAGCGTGCTTAATTCCGTTTGAAACAATATTCATCTGGCGATTTGTGGGACACACGGGATGCAAGGTTGGTTGAAATGTACACACATCATAGAAACAAGACCGACTACCAAGGTAACACTGCAGGTAAGAAATCATAATATGAAAGATGCGTTGGTCTATTGCTGACTTTTCAACAAACGTTTTTAGCGACCAAATACATACGAGTAATCTTCTTCTTCGTCCATTTAGACATTATTTCTAAATATACAACGGTACTACTATATAATACGGTTCGCTATAGTTTGATGAGTGGGATGAATTATACTAGACCGTAGCAAGTGCGGACCGAGCACCTGCACTGCCCTCATTTGTAATCCTGGCCAACATGTTAAATGGTTTGCCAACTCTCAAATACCTATCTCTGTGAATCTTGATATTTTAAACATATTAACAACCAGCCATTTGAGATTTTTTCAGAATATATGACCTGATTTCGCGATAAATTTATGTGATATATGTGTTGAAAAGTGTAGTGTTCGTTGAACAGCCATGTCCAGTAAGAATAAGATAAAGATCGTGGAACACTTGCTCGCTATACCATTTCGCAGTGAATCTCCCGAGGGACTCATGAAGTTTGTTCTATCCGTCATTGAGGGCATTATTTGATGTGGGATTGCGAAGCGATGCAGAAATTTAGTTTTGATGACACCCACCACTAGCTGCCATAATGGAAGGGGATTAGTAATTGGAGAGGGTGGAAATTGGTTTCAACTACCTACTGTGTGTTGTCTGAAAACTATATACCTACATACGTAAGTATGGTTTAAAATAGCGATTTTACATTTTTAATCGTCAGTAGTTTTTTTTTATATTACCTATTAGTATTCTGTACCTATATGTACCTAACTAGTCAGAAATAGTCATGCATTTGCTAAACAAATATCAGGAATAGAGTTGGTAGTAATTTTTATCAGCAGCACTTTAATTTAGCGCAAGTTCTTTAACTTAGCAATAATAATAATACATAGTTCGGGCGTAGTGTGATTCAACGTGTACATATTACTTGATGAACATACATACATTATGTACATTACAGTACATTATTTGACCAGATTACAAATAAAAAGTATGCCTTTTTACAAGTGGCTAATAAATTACAATAACGACCTATTAAATAAAAGACCCATGATCTCACACAGCTCTGTTAGATAAAGATATCGCATAAAACCGCTGAAAAGTTCTTTTTACTTGGCTTGTTTTATCTGCACATAACCGGTTTTCACTTTAACTTGTTTTATAGGGAAATAACCGTTAAGGGAAGTTTCGTACTGTGTCGATATTCATCTGCCTATCGTTGCCAATAAATATGTATTGCTAAGTGTGGAGACGCTGGCTTTTATTTATGTGGAGGTACGTAGTCTCAGATAGAAGAAAGAAAATCTTGCTCTATTTCAATACTTTTGTATGAAACTTACATTTTCAATTATTTACGTACAGAGTCCGTGCGGGCAAGTCATTGAATGCATTGAATGAGACATCTTGACCAACTAGATCCCATTTATATGACTTTGGTTTTATCCAAAGTCATGCCAAGATCAATGCGTCGCGAATATGAGGCTAGGCCGTAGTCCAGCATAAAATGAGATAAAGTACTATTAGAAGGTACAGCAGGTTGTATATTTGTATTATGAACTACTTAAATAGTTACTATATATGCATCACTTATATAGGTATTATCCATTTAAGTATGTATCTACTTAATACTGATAATATTAAAACTTCATTTCGAATGCTATCTCAGCATTGTTCGAATACAGTGTCTCAACATTAGGCTGTCCCATTAAACATAAAGACTATGTAATAAGCAAATCGCAGGTGTGTGATATAATTGCCGTTTAAATATAACCACCTGTTAATTATAAGAGATCTCGGTGCCTTTAATCAAAAAAAGCAAGACTTTCAAATCAAACCAATGCATAATTTGGGCAAGTCAAGAGCCCCACGGTCGGCTGTCAACTTGATTAATTGCAGCTACCCCAGGTTATTAACATGGTAATGCTTCTGGTGATGATGCTGGATTTACGGGGTGACTTGCTTGGGATTAAGGTTATCTTCCATTCGGCACTCTGCATTTTACCTCCATGAAACATGCGTTTTAACTTAGTTTTGAGCTATTACTAGGTAAATAATTGGGTACTAAGTCTTATGTTGGTCAGATTTTGTGTATAGGTTTCGGAGTATATCATTTGAAACAAATGATATCAGTTTCTAACGTAGTCCAATTGATCGAACCATGCGGTCGAACTAAGTACGTGGCCAGAGCCAAATTTTTTATAAGCCAAAGTGTGTTTTTTCTCTTTTCGTGCCCTTGGGAATATCCACGGTAGGATATGACTCTAGTCTTCATTAGTTGGTTAGTCGATTTTTTTTTTAAGTTGTAGGTATATTAATAAAGAGCTGTTCCCCGCGGTTTCACCCGCGTTAAATTCGAATTTTACTTTATTAGGTGATTTTTTTACACCTTGGGTGACATTATTGGAGTTTTAGTGCGGATCCCTGACTTTTTTGAAAATATGTATAATATAGCCTATGTTCACTGGAGATTGTGTAGCTTCCCAACGGTGAAAGAATTTTTTTGAAATCGGTCCAGTAGTTTCGGAACCTATTCAATACAAACAAACAAACAAAAAATCAAACCTTTCCTCTTTATAATATTAGTATAGAAATCAGTGCGTTATCAGAATAGTCCAGAACCTTTCAAAGTGAATGCCATGCCCATCCGCTTGTTTCATCTCGAAATGACCCCATTTCGTTCGAATCGTGCGTAATTCAGGTTAGGGTACAAATACAAAGATTGGCTGAAGATCATTACCTCCACACAACAGAACCGTCGACACGGAGAATCAGTTAACCCGAGATCGGCCAACCCCTACATTTTTAAATAGAATATGAATATTACGTAGCAACCTAATGTGTGACGTCATGTGTGGGGGAGGGAAATGAAGCGGAATCTGCCGATAACACACACAAGGGTAGTTCACGACACACATAATACACGTATGTGTGTTATTCGTAGAGTCCATTTATGTCGTGACAAAGTAACCTACTCTTTTGTCGTTAAAGTCATTTAAAACGGGATATTTACCATGATTTGATTTTTAAGTTATCCAATATTTCGGCACAGTTTCATGGTAAATATCCCGTTTTAAATGACTTTAGTGTTAATAACCATGATAGTTTTTTCAAAAGTTTTTTTTGTCGTTGTCCTGGTGAAACATGGTTATGGCGTAAGAATTATTATCAACTAAAAGAATAATATTTATTATAAGTTAACCATACTAGATACATTACAGACTAGGTAATAAATCTAAAACTATATAAAAACAATAGAAGTAAGTAGTAAAAATAACATAAAAATTGGCTAAATAGTCATTCGTAGGTTATCTGCTCTAATAAATAGAAGATTGCCTATTCATGTGACCGGACTGTGGTTATGTTGTAAAGAAATATTTCTGGAAAATCCACACAGCATCATCTTGCCCCAAGCTAAGCAGAGCTTGCGTGATTCACTTCAATTATTTTACTCTTTAATTAAATTATTAACTCACAATCATACAAAGTAAAAAGTATACAAATATAAGGTAAATTTACTTTCCTCCAAATTTACCCACTTTACATATAAATATGTAGATACTGTTAATAACATGACGTAGTTTTTTGTTATTCAACCGACAACCGCTGGGGTACATATTTTCCTGAGTGAAGACCACGACTCGGTAAACGTATTGTAAGACTCCGGCGAGGAATAACGTCCTAGACTGTAGGCAGATGCCGGATGCGTCAAGCTTAAGACATGGTGCTATGGCGCTCAAGGGGATACCTGTATATACCTGATATATGTCCAGCAGTGGACTAACGTAAACTGATGATGACGTGTCTAATCTAACTCGATCGTTCTATCTCGTGTGTTATTAATTAACTTAGTCATTTTTATATGTTATGTATGCTAGTTTTAAGGTATATATTACTATGGACCGTAGAATAAGTTAAATAAGATCTGTTACTTATCTATGGTCTGAAATAAATAAATGATTTATTATTATTATTAATCTATTTTCATTAATATTCCCCCGTTGTTAACACACTCGTCCGTTCAATGAACATTAAATTCATAATTATAAGTGTCGTGTCGAGTTCATAGTGACATACATTTGATGGAACGGTGTAAGTGCCGAGTACATTGTTAAAGTGCGATGCTGTGACCTAGAAATTAAATTACGGGGTTCGAAAGGTTGAGATATCACTTGAAAGTAAATGTTTTACTAATATTATAAAGGTGGTATGATACATCCGACAGAGAACCAAAGTTATCGACATAGCTCTGAGAATTAGCAAGCTGAAGTGGCAGTGGGCCGGCCATATCTCGCGAAGAACCGACGGCCGCTGGGGCAAACTTGTTCTTGAGTGGAGACCACGACTCGGTAAACGTAGTGCAGGACGCCCTCCGACCAGGTGGGATGACGACCTGCGAAAGACTGCAGGTAGATGCTGGATGCGTCAAGCTGAAGACAGGGCGCTATGGCGCTCATTGGGGGAGGCATATGTCCAGCAGTGGACTAATATAGGCTGATGATGATGATGATGATGATAAAGGTGGAAGTTTCATAACGCCACCATAGTAATAGAAAATGTATGGAGAGAAGAATTTATTCAAGTGGTTAGATAGATAGATAGAAAATACTTAATTATACCACACTATACAGAAAACAATACAGGAATAAACAATATAATGAAGGAAGTATAAAAGGCGGTCTTATCGCTGAGAGCGATCTCTTCCAGGCAAACTTAGGATGGACTGGATATGAAGGAACAAAATAGACGGTCTTAATAAATATATAGATAAAAAAAGAAAACAAATACCTACACTACATACCATAATACCTGTATTAACATTTTATAAACATTATAATAGACTTTACTAGACATAAGATAAATAAATAATGCTGGACAATTCACACAGCATTATAGCCCCATGGTAAGCAGAGCTTGTGTTATGGGTACTAGATAACTGATATACATAATACTATATATTACATAGATAGATATTTTTTATTATACATAGAAAACTGCAGATCGTACACACAATTGTTCCGAGGCGGGAATCGAACCCGCAACCTCCTTCGTCGCAGGCGGACCTTCGCCCACCGCTCCACATCGGTCATTGTTCCGAGGCGGGAATCGCCCACCGCGCCACATCGGTCATCAAGATAGAGCTATCAATGTTTTCATAAGGATAAATAATGCTGATGCAGCAGTTTTTTTTAAAGTATTTTTGCACGTTTGATGTCTGTGTATTTATTCAAGTCTGCGATTGTGATCGCGGCTTCGCCCACTTTTTGGTATAAAAAGTAGCCTATATATTAACCCATCTCCAGAACTTCATGCTTACAAAATTTCACCCCGATAATTCCAGTAGTTTCTCTACTCTTGTCTCACACATGTTCAATTCAACTTTTACATGTAATAAAAGTAGTATTTTCAATAAATATAAATTCAATATTTAATGAAAATACTACTTTTTTTACATGTAAAAGTTGAATTGAACTATAGTTGCATATTATTAATTCGGGTTTCATCAAGCCATTCATGTACCAAGATTATCTTTTTGAAATAGTAATAACTGCTGTGGCGTAGGAGGTTACAGGTTCGATTCTCGGCTAGGAACAAATATTTGTACTATCTGCAGATATTTCTTCAGGGTGTACTAAGTGTTTTCTATGTTAAAAATCTATATAGTGTATTATGTATATCAATTATCTAGTACCCATAACACAACTTGAGGCTAGATAATGCTGTGCGAATCGTCCAGCATTATTTATTTCATTTCATTTTTCAATAAAAGTAATGTCTACGTAGTTACTGAAAACCAGCGTTCTTCCGCGTCACGCGTGGTTCAGCACATAGCTGAGTTTGACACATTTTGGCCAGCAGGCTAGCACGGTAGCCATCTATTATTAATATTTTTGTTTCTCTGTAGGTTTTTTTTTATATTGTGTACTGTGTTTTACTGCTTTAATTGTGTTGTTGTACGGCAACCTGTTTTTTCTTTGGCCAAATAATTTTTTTACCTAACTAAGAATAAAATAAGAAAAAAAATATTTGGCCAAAGAAAAAACCGGTGACAAATTGTGTGGTAGTTTAGTGTGTGTAAAATTTTCATGACCAAGTCAATCAAGCAAAACTTATTTATTTATATATACTGATAGTAATATTAACGATCGCCACAAGTATTCTTCCAGCTAATCTTACATAAATGATCGCAGTCCGTTATTCTGGCGGCAGGAAGATTGATGGAGTGGGTTCAGCTTATCTCTGTATTATTGGAGTCGCTGATGATCGATGGTTAGTTTTCTATAGTTCTTTGGTTCTTTCAGAAACTAGCTTTTGTTACTGTTGTTGTGTGTACGAAATCACAAATTATATAATAAATATGAAATTTCTCTTATGAAGCAGGTAGTAACTCTATTGAATTATCGTTTTTGTTACTCTAAGCAAACAGTTCATGCTTTCATTGAAAAAATGTTAGTAAAATCCTGAGAACAAATATTTGCAGATCGTACGATTTTTCCCAAGGCGGGAAACGAACTGGCAAACTCCTGCGTCGCAGGCGGACCTTCGCCCACCGCGCCACATCGGTCGTCGATGATAATGATCCTATATGTTGTGATTTAAACAGCAAAAGGAAGCCACAGGCATTATTTTTATTTTAGAAAAACTAGAAAGGCACTGAAAAGACATTTTCGCTATGCGTCAAAAGAAAGCTTAACAAAACTAAAGCTCTACAAAACTTCTAAAAGTTTTTGTGAAAGATATTTTCAAGAAAATTTCTAGAAATACCAAAACAATAGAAGCACTTGTAAGGTGTCTTCAATATTTATCTACTGACATAACAAACAGTATCAAGACAAAAGAAATAAAAATTTATCTCAAGCAAAACACCCCATAAAATGGAATCTCTGAAACTTTATAAGCGCGATAACGACTTAACTTGTTCCGAGCTTTGTTTCTCTTACATAAACATGACCAATTTACCTCCACCCCTGGCATCGACCACATCCTCGAAGATTCCTACAAGTGTCAGGGGCCTCAAGGTTTTGGACATCGGATACCTAGTGACGCGATGAGGTAAAAAAGAGAATATCAAGGAGTGTCCGTCTAAGACCACGCCTTCTATAGAACACGCCCACTGAAGCTGGAGTGCGAGATTTCTTCTTAAGTATATTATTATCGCACACACACATATAATCTATGTGTTAATGACCACACATACTCGAAACTTCTAGAGCTTATCTCTATTGAGGTAAACTCACACTTATTATAAAGGTAGGTAGGTACATAATAGCTTAAGATAAGAGGGAGGTTTCGATCAATATGTTTAGATATGTTTAATTTTGATCTAGATATATTTCACAGGGTAGATCGGATATTCTGTGCTCTGTCCGTGCCGTAGTTTCTAACCGGGAGCTTGATGCATACACAAAACAATTATTAGTACTTTCTATAAGTAGGTACTAAAACGGGATATTGTCTATGACTGAACGATGTACTATCTTCACCTTTACCTATGTGATATATCCTTACAAAAATTACAAACTACTTATCATATCAATGACCGCATTCCGTAATCGGGTCAGTCAACTGTGCCATATCGTACAATTAGGGTATCGGAAAACTAAAACAGCACAAATCGTAGTCATTGAGAAGTTCTACATACCTCATACAACCTTAAGGCGAAGCTAGAATTGCGAAATCTCGCTGCGTGATATTTTTTTGACCGATAATAATCCGCGTACTGAATAACATTGATCGCGTTTTTTTGTCTTTTTCTAGATAATTCTCAGCAGAGACGCACGTCAATAGACGCAAATCAATAGACAACAGAACAAAGATAGTGTGTTGCCTTTTAAAATGACTAAAAGATTATTAATATCTATGTGTTTATTATTTCTATTTTGGAGACAAGGACGCAGTTTAGGGCAGGAGATAGATTAGATTAGACCTTAGAACGGAAATTGATGGTCTTGGATCTGTACTGCTCCTTATTTTAACAGGTTTATTTTATTGACACCTTCAAGGCGTTTCCTTGAAGGTGTCAATAAAATAAACCTGCGAGGAATATTGTATTCACCATGCGTTTGACTATTGTACATAATGAAGATGTACTAAAAATATTCATTTATTTTGAATTTTCACTTGGGCCCGCGCGTTTAAACTGATGGCAGTGTGAAGTGGTGCGTCGACCACTGTGGGCCTAAGCCACGAATCCAGTGAGATTATGTATGCAAACTAACAAAACAAAAATTATTCACTAAAGTCATTTAAAACGGGATATTTACCATGATTTGATTTTTGAGTTATCCAATATTTCGGCACAGTGTCATGCGCCATGATCAATATAAGAAATATCAAAATATTGGATAACTAAAAAATGACCTAGACACGTTCTTGGTGACCCCGTTGACCCACTCACTGACGCTAACCCGGAAGTGACGGCAACAACTCAGCTTCCGCACACTACACACCCGACCAATAACCGACCCCGCCGGACGCGGGGTCGAAGAATTCCCCGTTTCCGCCCTCAGGTGCACTCGTGCACCTAGGCGTTACCTCCCTACCCTCTTGTAGCATCTGGCAACAGCCCAAGCCGAGGTTCGCACCTAAGTGGTGGCCCTTGTGCGTGTTGCCTCAACCTAATTTTTACCGGCGAGGCGCCCTCTGCGCCCGCCAAAAGTCCGGTAACGCTGTCATGGCCATCTGAGGTCAACAGCATAATAGTCCATTGGAAAAAAAAAAAAAAAAAAAAAAAAAAAAAAATCAAATCATGGTAAATATCCCGTTTTAAATGACTTTAGTGTTGATAACCATGATAGTTTCAAAAGTTTTAAAAATTATTCAAATCGTTCAAGTCGTGTTTATATTTTAGCGAGACTAAAGATCAGAAATTATTGTTTTTATTTTACACATCCCTTTTTTTCCGTTTTGGCCATCAATTTTCAAAACAGCTGACAGCTATTTTATCTTATTTTAACAATATAATGGAAATTAACAGCTTACTTAATGAGTAGGTATGTGACTAAATACTCTTTTTATATTTTTATTCTTTTTTTTTTAAAGGACTTTATTCGCTTAGCGAATATGCCAGTCCCGTTTTACAATCACACACTATTTACTTTATCTAATAATATCATATATCATTGTGTACAAAGCCTTAGCAGCCGTACACAATGGGGTGGAGAGTAAAATTTGAACTAAACCTAATTCTGCGAGATTCAAATTAAAATCGACAGCTAACAGCTATTTTATCTTATTTTAACAATATACAGGAAATAACAGCTTACTTAATGAGTATGTATATGACTAAATACTGTCCACACAAAGCGACTGAAAATATTACTAAACAAAGTTACAGGATGGTTAAATTATTATAACCTAAAAGTTTATTTCTAAAGTTGTTTCAATCGTTTCGTATGATAAATTTGCTCCTCGTGTGCTCAACTGCAATAGAAGAAATAGATTTACTGACGCAATTCAAACAAAAGCTTTTAAATGCTCCAAATTTTCTATGTTTGTTACATGAATAGATCAACAAACTGCAAAATTAAAAAGACAACCGTAGAATCCGTCACGTTGCCCGGAAACGGATCCTCGTTTAATTTTTAATTCGGTCGGTTGGCGGCGCTGTCGTCGCGTCTTCCTGCCCGTCGCTTCCGGTTGCGAGTGCGCCTTTTTTCAAGGGTTGTATTTCCGGTTTGTACAGGGGCTAGAGTCAGGTGGATTGGACTTTGTTAATCGTAAACAAAATGCCGAACCACTTTTTTTCAGCTAAAATTATTGTTATAGCTCTCTTTTCTGCTAACTGAAATATATAAAATGGTGTTATAAACACCATTTTAAACCAGCTGGAAACAACAGATTCATATTCAAATTCTTTATTAATAACGATTGTTACAAGTCACAAAGTACAAAATAATAAAAAGTAGTTCATATAATACATAAAATCCAATGAATTGAGATATACAACAGTTTTTCCATGGATTATGGACGTGCAACAAATGCGTTCTTCATATCAGAACTACGTTTTTACTTTATTGCACTGGTCTAGTTTACTAGTTTTCTGTACTTCTTTAATGTACATAATATATAACATGAACATATCTATTTTATGACAACCGATGTGGCGCGGTGGGCGAAGGTCCGCCTGCGACGCAGGAGGTTGCGGGTTCGATTCCCGCCTCGGAACAAATGTGTGTACGATCTGCAGATAATTGTTTCGGGTGTTCTGGTCGTTTTCTATGCATAATAAAAAATATCTATCTATGTAATGTATTGTATTATGTATATCAGTTATCTAGTACCCATAACACAAGCTCTGCTTACCATGGGGCTAGATAATGCTGTGTGAATTGTCCAGCATTATTTATTTATTTATTATTATATACTCGTAAAACTTATAATTAGCGTAAGTTAAAAAAAAAATTATGAACTTATCTAATAAGGATATATAGGTATACATAGTTAGCTTAACCCTCAGAAAAAGTAGTTTAAGTAAAAAGAGTTTTGCAAAGTCATTTATTTTACATACAACATAAAAATAAATAAAGCCGCATCCATTCCACCGTTTCACATCATAAATGACTCAGGACTAGAGATTATTTTTTCCGACAGCCGCGTTTTTTCGCTGGATGAAAAATCCTTCAGGATATTATCATTAATAATGAACGGCGGTGCAAAACATTTGACGGGTATAAATGGAGGACGGTGATATGATAAGCCACGCTTATGGAATTAGTTTTTGTCGATTGATTCTGTGAGATTAAGTGCTAAGACTGCTTCTATTTTGAGATGAATCTGCTTACTTCTCATTTTTCTCCATCATCATCATCAACCTATAGCAGTAACTGGACATAGGCCTCCCCCAATGAGCGCCATAGCGCCCTGTCTTCAGCTTGACGCATCCAGCATCTACTCGTACCTGCAGTCTTTCGCAGGTCGATCCCACCTGGTCGGTTTTTCTTTAATAGCGTTCCAAAATATAAAGAATATTGGTGTCCATATGTATGCACATAATGTATATCATTATCACCTGGCCCCAGATTAAGCAAACCTATTGAGTAGCCTATTCCTGCACCTGGGTAGGTAATGTACTAGACTAAGTTAAAGTCACTTAGGTTTTCCTTGTAATTGATCTTTCTGTGGTTTGGGAAGGCAAAGAGTCGCCTGTTGCTTGTATATAATACATACGTAGTTAATTTTGTTTATTTGTTTATGTTCTTGTTTATTATTATTTCGTAACAAGCTGTACCTACTTGTGAATCAATAAATGTATTTTCTTTCTTTCTTTCAAAAAGCTGAGTATTTTTTATATTTGCAGGGATAAGGATTTAGTTAAACAGATAATTTAAATGATTAGGTCCAGAATTTATAAATCTTTCTGGTTTTTCACATAAACAATATCTAAAACCACTCCACACGGATGAAGTCGTGGGCAACAACTAGTGCAAATTAAAGTTTGTCATAAAAGAGAGGTTATAGAGAAGTAGAGAAAAACTACTTTCTTGCATTTTCCGTGTTTATTCTGTTGGAACAGAGATAATGAAACGAATTGTGTCCTGCAGTGCGACAGCATGTACCTTTACTTTTGCAGATTTAGTTATTACATTTGTGCCTTTTAAAGATAAACAAAAAACATATTTTTTCACGAATTGAATTGGGTTGACTTAGCGATTCCGAGTCCAGAAACATTTAAAAAGATATCCTTTGTATAAAAACAATGTTAAACGAAATAAGATTACCAAACTCACTTATCCGAAAGAAAATGAAATTGAATTCCTTCAAAGGGCCGCCCTTGAGCAATGATCTCTTCTCGGCTACAAATCAAAGCAAAGACAAGGGCCGGCTAATGCCAGGCTGGGCTGAAGGGTGGGGGCATAGTAGAGGAGATGAAAAGTTGCATATGCCTCTACAACTACCAACAATTGAAGTAAAAAGAAAATCAAATAAAACCTTTTTTTTCATATTATTCATAACTAGCTGTTCCCCGCGGTTTCTTCCGCGTTAAACTCGAATTTCACTTTATTAGGTGAATTTTTACACCTTGGTTACCACGTTATATTATTGGAGTTTTAGTAAAAATCCCTAACTTTTTGAAAATATAATATAGCCTATGTTCACCGGGGATAGTGTAGCTTCCCAACGGTAAAAGAATTTTTCAAATCGGTCCGGTACTTTCGGAGCCTATTAATTAAAACAAACAAACAAAAAATCAAACCTTTCCTCTTTATAACATTACAAAAGAGATTCCATACAGTGAATTGTTATCAAACCTTTGTTGTCAAAAGAGCGTTGCTAGGCAACCACGTTTATTTAGAAAAAATGGCGTATGGATATGCAAGGAATTTTATAGGTACATTATTCACACCTTGGGTTACATTATTGGAGTTTTAGTAAGGATCCCTTACTTTTATCCGGATCTTGAAAATATAATATAGCCTATGTTCACCACGGATATTTGGGCTTCCTAACGGTGATAGAATTATTTAAATCGGTCCTGTAGTTTCGGAGCCTATTCGTTACAAACATACAAGCAAACAAAAAATCAAACTTTATAATATTAGTATAGATAATCTTGTAGTTTAAAGTTTGACTTGTCTTGTTATAAAAGTTATATATTTTTATTTGTTTACTAATGATCAAAAATGTGACTTAATATTAGAAAAAATAAAGGTACTAGCTGTTTTCCAGACTATCTTTTTGCAAAACCAGTTTAATAGTTTTATTTTGTTTTTTGTTTTATTACGATAACGACCAGAATACCCGGAATAAATATCTGCAGACCGTACACACAATTGTCCCGAGGTGGGAATCAAACCCGCAACCTCTTGCGTCGCAGGCGGACCATCGCCCAACACGCCACAGAGGTCGTCGCAGCCGTTCGAGAATATCTTGTACTACTAATTACGGAATTTACTAGAAGTTCTGGCGATGCGCTACTGCATCAGTACTCTACTATGTCACCAGGCGTACGATAGATGGCACTTTGTGGACGAGTAGGGTACAATGAGCCCGTTGAGAGAAGCCACCTGGACCGCAGTAAATCTTAGATGCACACTCGCACCTTCGCAAATTAAACGAAGATCTATTAAGACAGAGCCCACATTAAGGGCCTATTGGTATCTACAGAGTTAGTGGTAATTCGATTGATACTGCGTGAAGTGAACTCCTGGTTCCGCCGATTATCATGAATACGTTTGAAGACTCGTGTTCGGTGAGTGAAAAAATATCAATTTCGCCATAAGAATGTAATGATATGCACAGACAGTTGAATGATATAAATAGAACGTCAAACTGTACCTAATTATATATTAACTAAGTTTTTTGAGCTGGCTCCGAAATAAAAAGGCACGGACGACAAAAAACTATACTTGAATTGGATTCAAATGAAATCAAATCACAGTTGCAGCCTGAATTCAAGAATATGGCGGTGCTACACCTCCGGGCCTCGGAAAGTGAAGCAGTTGGTCCTGTTTATCTCTGGTCGTGTCAGTCTGATGTCCTACCGGATTATGAGAGTGAGGGAATAGGGAGTGCACCTGTGTTTGCGCACACACTTGTACACAAACACATACGTCCTGTGCACCTGGCTAGTCTCCATTGAGATTGGCCACCGTGGTCGAAATTCGGCTAGGTGCAGGACATCACTAGCATCACATTTTTTTGAGGTCCGAAAAACATGAAAGTTGTAGTTATGAAAGCAACTCAGAAATCCGGTCTTCTTTATACCAAACTACTGAGTCTACACCCCAATGTCGTGTATACTAACATTTTCTTTAGAATATAAATAACTTACATAAAACATAATATACTTAAACTAAGAACATGTAACATCTTCATCATCTAGTCCAAGTTAATTTACAAACGATTTCATAGTAGCATAACAACTAATGTCACCTTTTGCACCTCTTCCTAACTCCCTAAAAGGTCAAAGGAATGTTCATCTGTAAAGTAAAATGTTTGTTTGAAGTGGACATACATAAATCGCCCCCGGAGCGAAGACCGCACACAAATCAAGACAACTCGGGCAAACAATGTCTGCGAGGTAATCCTGCTTGCTTGGAACGCCTCTATAAATCGCTCAAGGTAAGAAATTGGTTTATCTTTAGGTGATGGTGTTCAACGGCGATTCAAGAAACAAATAAACAACGTAATACTCAAATTAACAATATAATAGCGTTGTAGTTTATGCTTGTGGTCAAGATGAGATATTTTGTGGAAAATGGCTTCTATACACTCATATTAAATCTTTACAAGTTATTAAGAAACTAAATAATATATCAAAAATTTCGATTTCAGCCGTCCCCTAGTAAAGGGGACGGCTGAAATCTTAATCAATATAATAATATTAATATTCTGAGATTAAAAAATAAAAAAAAAACTAAATGTAGTTGTTTTCAAAAAACCAATCACCAAGAGCAGAAACTTAGAAAACCTAATATTTTCTGAACACAGGTACATTATCTCTTGACTTTTAAAGTTAACTGAAAACATCTGATTATTGCAAATCAATAGCTTATCAAATAAATATTTCCAACATATCTGCCATTAAAAGTACTTACGCATTAGGTTACTTACAAAGGTTGCCTAGAAGAAATCGCTTTTAGCGATAAGGCCGCCAATTGTGCCACTAGATTTAGTTAGTATTAAGATCCTTTATTTTTATTATTTTCTTTGTATTGATGGTTCAATAAAGCTATATTGTATTGTATTGTATAGACAATAACGTAAATTGTCTATTATTATGCCAAGTCTCAGCTTTGCGCTATTTAATCTCTATTCTCAATCCATATTTATCTAAGTTACCCATGCTTCTCACAAATCCAGTGGACGAGCAGCTTTAGCAAGTAAACACCGGCACGGTCCATTTGTATCCGTGATCGAGGTCATTAGTCGACTCGGCACAAAACTTACATCGTATAAATCGCAACACCCGCCGGTTCACATCGATATGATGAATGTTCACGCGTCTATGTTATTGTTCTTTGGTTTGATTAGCTTGTTATGGTCTATGGTATCATCTTTATGAGCTCATATTATCGTGGGTGGTAGCTACAGTGTGCTAAATAATTATTTAAAGCATCTACACGGAATTTAGATTTATAAAGATACGCCTTTTTTTAAACATAAATAATATAATACAGAACTAAGCGCACCAGTTTGCCAGAGATAAAAAACACCGAGACTGCTACTTCTTCCTAAATGGTTCCCGAGTCCAGCCAAACCAAGGCCCAAATACTCCGACAAAATTACACCGCCACTAAATACCGACCCATGCGTATCAATATTTATTTTATAATTACACAGAAACTTTTTAGTTACACAGAAACAAAAACACATCATTACAAATTTTATATACATATAGTTGGTTCTCATTACATTGCACAGTCATTAATTCGATTGTATTTAAAATATTATGCAATCATACATCATTATTATGTCAGTGTATCGTTCTTCTGGTCGCCTCAAAGGGTAATACTGAAAATCAGTGTTTTGCTCTTAGAGCAAAGCTTTTCGCTGAGCTGTTACCTTTTTGACAGGCTGCAGCACGCACACAATTTTTAAATCTCCACTTGTTATTTCTATTTACTATTACTTATTGTTTACTATTACTTTTACTATTGCTACCTTATAATCATGTGCTGCAGTGTCGAATAAATGATTTATCTATCTATCTATCTATCTATCACCAGAATATATACTCAGACCTGTTTTATATTAAAAAGATACAAGCCAAGGATAGAAACAAACTAGAACTAGTATTTACAACTGAAACAGCTAATCTAACTGCAGACTGTTGCAAACAATCAGCAACAATAGAGGTAGCTCAGCTCAACTGATCCATAATATGTAGCGGAAGCGGACCCAAGACGCTGGCTGCATTGCCCCGCTGCATGGCAATGCTGATGCATCCGATACTCAAGAGAAGCCCAAGATACCCGAGAAGTGGTGAGTTTTTGTAAGTACTTACTGGCCTGAAATGAAATCGTACGAAACCTTGAACTTTTGTCAAACGAATCGTCGAATTACTTTTGTCTTTAATTCCTACGGTTCCTGGATAGATTTGAACGAAGCGCTTAAACTTTGTTTACTTCACTTTATAAACATTGACAAAAATGCGATTGCAGTGCATTATGTCTACCTACCATTATACATATGACCATTATATATATTACGCGTTCAAATCATCATTAATCCTCAGACGACCGATGTGGCGCGGTGGGCGAAGGTCCGCCTGCGACGTAGGAGGTTGCGGGTTCGATTCCCGCCTCGGAACAATTGTGTGTACTATCTGCAGATATTTGTCCCGGGTGTTCTGGTCGTTTTCTATGTATAATAAAAAAAATATATCTATCTATGTAATGTATTGTATTATGTATATCAGTCATCTAGTACCCATAACACAAGCTCTGCTTAGCTTGGGGCTAGATGATGCTGTGTGAATTGTCCAGCATTATTTATTTATTATATTTATTATACTCCCGTATAATTAACCTATCCCCACGGAAAAACTCAGCCCGGCATTTAAAACCAACCCAGCAATTTATTCTCAAACCAGACGCATTCACAAAAGCCGCCGGCTGCAGAGAAACTCCAAAAAACGTAATCCAGGGCCCAACTAAGCCCAGGGGCTATCTAATAACATTTATTACTCAGCTTCCGGTCCCCAGCGTCCACTTCCGGTGGATAAAGTGCGGCCATTTTTGCCGCCATACTTATTTATAGATGTTTGGGCGATAATGTGTGTGAATCGTCCATTATGTGGTCGCCTCTTGCGCGGTCTCGCGGGATATTTATGAGATCCAAAAGTAAATAATAAATAAATAAATAAATGCTGGACAATTCACACAGCATTACCTAGCCCCATGGTAAGCAGAGCTTGTGTTATGGGTACTAGATAACTGATATACATAATACCATACATTACATAGATAGATATTTTTTTATTATACATAGAAAACAACCAGAACACCCGAAACAACTATCTGCAGATCGTACACACATTTGTTCCGAGGCGGGAATCGAACCCGCAACCTCCTGCGTCGCAGGCGGACCTTCGCCCACCGCGCCACATCGGTCGTATGGTTTCAATTTGGAATAAATATTATATAATTTGATGATTGTTTAACAAACACTAACACAACTAAACTTAGAATTTTTTAGTTTTAAACTGTTTTTTTTTAAGTTTTGCGGGATAAATCCCTCGGGAATAATATGAGACCATCTTGGAATCATCCATTATATAAAAGAGAAAGAGATGCAAAAGAATCATCCAATTCGGCTCATTAATGGCGATATCGACAACAATAAACAAATATTAAATAATTACGCCACCGTCAGCTTTAATACGTACCGATCCTATCCATCCAAAGGTTGCCTGGAAGAAATCGCTTTTAGCGATAAGGCCGCCGATTGTGCCACTAGATTTAGTATTAGTATTAAGATCCTTTGTTATTTTTATTATTTTTTGTATTGATGATGCGATAAAGTTATATTGTATTGTATTGTAACAATACATTAAAAAACACACATACAGCCGAACAGAAATTCCTCCTATTATTCGAAGTCGGTTAAAAAATAAGAAACAACATCCAGAATGCTGTTCAAAATCTCTCTGAAAATATTATTAGTAAATACATGTTTTTTTTATGGATAAATAATTTAAAATTGCTTTATTAAAGCTTCGCTTATCAAATGAATTAAACACCCAGGACTAGTTTTATAAGACGCTGAACCACAGAATAACTATTGTAAAATAATGCTAATATTTAAGATTTCAGAAATGTATGTGAAAACATTTACAGCTTATAGAATTATCGACGACCGATGTGGCGCGGTGGGCGAAGGTCCGCCTGCGACGCAGGAGGTTGCGGGTTCGATGCCGCCTCGGGACAATTGTGTGTACGATCTGCAGATATTTGTTCCGGGTGTTCTGGTCGTTTTCTATGTATAATAAAAAATATCTATCTATGTAATGTACGTATATTGTATTATGTATATCAGTCATCTTGTACCCATAACACAAGCTCTGCTTAGCTTGGGGCTAGATGATGCTGTGTGAATTGTCCAGCATTATATATTCTACTATAGTATAAAGCTAGATTACCACTCACTGATTCACTGACTGACTGATTGACATAATTGTTCGCCTTGATGGTGGATGGGAAGGTATGTTTTTTTTTACAGTATCGTATAGGGGAGGTAAAAGTCTCCTAGGGAAAATTCCGACTTTTTGAGATTTGCCCCCCCAAGACCCCCCCCTCAGGGGGGGCTCCTACGTGGAGCCATATTTCTTAATTTTTTTATGGGGGTTGTATAGAGGGGGACAAGTGATTTTGATTGCATAGAAAATTTCGCCCCCCCCCCCTGCCCCCAGGACCCCCCTTTTGAGTGTGCTACCAGATGCGTCGCGATAGAGGGGTTCTGATTGCGGGGTCGTATAGAGGGTTTTTCTTCGTTTTGGAACAAAAAAAAATTGGACCCCCCCTTTGACCCCCTTTTTTGCCCCCCCTTTCCATCTCCAAAACGGATAGACTTGGAAGAGTTTTTTTTTCACAGTCTTGTAGAGGAGGACAAGTGGTTTTGAATGACAAAAAAAAATTGCCCCCTTTTGCCCCCCAGACCTCCTTTTTTTAGGAAAAACCGAAAATTGGCCTATTTTTGACCTTTTTTTTCGGGTGGAGCATCGCGGCTCGCTTCGCTCGCCGCGATGCGACCGCGGGGAACAGCACGGCGAGCGAAGCGAGCCGTGCTGTGACCCCCCCCCAATGACCCCCCGAGACCACCTCAACTATAACCCGGGGGAGCATTGCGGCGAGCGAAGCGAGCCGCGATGCGACCAAGGAGAACGGCACGGTGAGCGAAGCGAGCCGTGCCGTGACTCCCCCATACCCCACCCCCCCCCTGTACCCCCTCCCCCAACCAAAAAATCTGATATGGGCATCGTTTTTGACTAACTTGGGGGTGAGGATTTCGAATTCGATGCGACCAAGGGGAACAGCACGGCGAGCGAAGCGAGCCGTGCTGTGACCCCCCAATGACCCCCAAGACCCCCTCAACTATAACCCGGGGGAGCATTGCGGCGAGCGAAGCGAGCCGCAATGCGACCAAGGGGAACGGCACGGTGAGCGAAGCGAGCCGTGCCGTGACCCCCCACGTCCCCAGCCCCCCTGTACCCCCTCCCCCAACAAAAAAATCTGATATGGGTATCGTTTTTGACTAACTTGGGGGTGAGGATTTCGAATTCGATGCGACCAAGGGGAACAGCACGGCGAGCGAAGCGAGCCGTGCTGTGACCCCCCAATGACCCCCAAGACCCCCTCAACTATAACCCGGGGGAGCATTGCGGCGAGCGAAGCGAGCCGCAATGCGACCAAGCCGCGATATGACCGCGGGTAACCCCCCCAAGACCCCCTCACCCTTAACCCAGGGTAGCATTGTGGCGAGCGAAGCGAGCCACAATGTGATCGAATTGCGACCATCGTCACACAGCAAGGCGAGCGAAGCGAGCCGCGCTTCCTGACCTGATGCGACAGCTGTCGCACAGCAAGGCGAGCGAAGCGAGCCTTGCTGTGTGGCAGCAGGAGCAGAGTCGTGCGTCAATGCGACCACCGCCATACAGCAAGGCGAGCGAAGCGAGCCGCGCTGTGTGATGGCACACCCACTAATATAGATATCGTTTTCGATCAACTCGCATACGTCGACTACGAAAAAAATGTCCATTTCCAAATTCAAGATGGCTGACATCTCTATATCGCAGTTTATACTCGCCTTGAGACGAGCACCCACATAATATGGGTATCGTTTTCGAATAACTCGCATACGTAGATTACGAAAAAGATGTCCACTTCCAAATCAAAGATGGCTGACATTTTTTCATCGCAAAATTTTCTCATTGCTATCGATTTCAAACAAAATAATCAAAGGTACGAAAAGGAAGTCTTAATAAAAAATAACTGTTACACATAACCGCCGCGAGCTGCTTGCAGCTCGCGCACATCTAACAACTAGTTATATATATATATATATATATATCGTATGCACTCATCGATATATCTAAAGATCGTAGCAGCCTACGTACTTACGCTTAGCCTATAAAAATAAAATAGTACTCCCTGATACAACCCTAACAACTGTTAGCAAAAGCCCCAAATTTAGATTAATTAAAATATTTAATAAACTACCTGAAATCCTAAAATGCGAACCAAAAGATAATATATTTACGAAACACTTGAATACTTTACTACTACAAAAATGCTATTATTCAATCCACGAATTTTTCGCCGATGACAATTTAAAACAAAAAACTGAAAGTGTACTAGCTGACATACCTACAGATTAAATTAGTAAGCCTATCTACCTAATCATGACATTCCTATAATTCCTATATGAAATTCCTAATTTTATAAATAATGATTGTTTAGAATTTTAGGCTAACATTTAAAAAGAACCCAAAAATTGTTGTGCCCTGACAGGGTTTTTATGCATTGTGTACCTACCCACTAAGACAACACCTAAGATACTACCTGTATGCATGAAATTACAATAAATGATATGCATATGAATATTTTAGCCATATCTGAAAAAGACCAACACAATAAACAAAAGACCTAACAGAAACCTCCACATTTCCAACCTATTCTCACATAAATTCATTGAATAAAACTCGCCCCGTTGTAAAATAAAAAGGCGCCTCCAATATTTGCGATAGTTGAAGCACCATAGTTCGATAGCGTCAATACTGGCAGCCCTCCAGCGGTGGAAGAGCTGTTATTTACATATGAATCCACCTGATAGCGATACGTGTTTATCATCAGCTTTGAACTGCAGCCAGAAAAAGAAAAAAGAGTTCATATTAAAAACCGCTATCGGTTTTGTATGAATCTATTTATCTTTAGTCGTATTGACTTGGACTAAGAATTTTCGTGATGAATCAAAACCTGGTTGCTGCCTTTATTGGCCTCATTTTATTTGAGTTGGGATTTTAAATAATGTAGCGTATATATCGGACAAGTTGAGATTGAAAATAATTCAGGGTATACATCGGACCGTACAGGGCACTAAATAAATTAATAATAGATATATAAATAATTTACACAGCTTCATCTATTCCAAAACTAAGCAGAGCTTGTATTATGTGCATTAGATGACTGAAAACATAATAAAATATATTACATATAAATATTTGTTTATTTATTATAGGAAAATATCCAAAACACCTGGGACAGATATTTGCAGATCGTACAATTATTTGTTACCAGCCGGGAATCGAACCCACCCCGCTACACCACATCGGTCCTCAAAACTAAAACCGGATATTTCGATTTTGCATTGAATCTATACCAGTTGCTACGATTGTCAAAACAGATCATTTCGTAGACCCTCTACACTGCTACGAGATATCTACGACATTTCGTAGCAAAGGCTACGCCAACACAAGTTATCATTTTCGATAAAATACACCAACTATTTTACACATCCTCTAAACCCTAGGCCCTAAGCCCACCGCGCCACTAATTACACTCAAATTCCGTAGCTTAAAGCAAATTACAACCCTTACATACTTCCATCTCGCTCGCACGCGTTTAAAACAATACCAACTGTTGCGAAAAGCGTGTCGCATGTGTGCGTGAGTAAACACCAGTTTAAGCCTAACTGGCCTTAATGAATCGTAATGGCCCCTATAATTCGCGGCGTAACTAACTGGCCGTGCGTCCCTCGCGCAAACCCGTTAGGCTATTATACACGAGGCTTTTTTGCTGATTTACAGCTGACTGGATATCGTAAATAGAAAATACAGCAGCGTCTCTATTAGCAAGTTAAACCAAACTTATAGGTGGAAGGAGAAACTACATAGAAAAAAAACTTATCATACCTACGTAAAATAATTATTATGGAAATTCAACTTCGAAATAAGAATTTGAGATTTTGATAAAAGGGTAAATAATTAAAATCGTTCATTGAAATCGATCAGTTTATTTCAGTAAATTTATTTATAATTAAATAAATAATGAACAGGGATCATTTCACGCAGGGTCTTCTAGAAAATGTTTTCACGTTCATTCAAGATGTGCTGGATATTTTCTATGTATAAAAAATATCTTATCCATTTAATGTATTATTATTAACTATATCATCAGTATCGTCAGAATTGCCAGCCATTTAATTATTTATCCAATATTATTTAGATATTATTCTAGCCCGAAAATAAATATGTTTTAGCACACTACACCAATTTTAGGTGTCTTTTAGTGGCTTTTAAACTCACTATCCTCGTTTTCTACCGGCCTTATGTTTTTGGACATCCGCCATATCGGGTATGACAGCGGTTCTCTTTTTGAAATTTTCAGCCGACCGCACACGGTGCGATTTGCGGCTACGTGTTTAGATTGTGCGCCGCAGAATTTGTCACGCTGCCTTGTACGCTTTTGTTTTGCGGACAATTTGTACAGATTTAAGATGCCAAGTTTTAGATGTCTGTGCTTAGTAAATTAAATTGACGAAAAATAGCCATCGCAGGTATTTCCTGCGATGGCTATTTTTCGTCAATTTAATCTACCGTCAGAAACGGAAAAACTAAATATTGGAAATATTAGTTGAGCTACCTCTTGATTGTTTGATACAGTCTGCGGTTAGCTCAACTGTTTGAATTATAAATAGTAGTTCTAATTAGATTCAAATTATTAGCTATAATTTTATTTTGTTAATAAAACAAAAAGTTGTTTATTTCATTATCATTCTTGCATATTTTATCAATCTGCTAAACCCGTTGATGACATGAAGTTCTGTAGACATACATACATAAGTCATAAAAGCTTCGTAAAGGTATTAATGTTTCTTGTATGTATACTTACCTATTAATATGATGTGTTTTGTTATGTGTTATGTATGGTTTCAAATAAATTTATTTTCTTTTTTCTCTTTCTTACTAAAAGGACGACAATTCGTGTTCTTCCAGCACAGATAATGGTTCATAGTTAATCCGCTTACATCCGTAATGGACAGATACGCTTTATCTTTTTATTTATTTATAGTATTTTGGATTCAAACTTGGCCTAGCATTTAAGGGATATTTGTCTATAGTTCACTAGTTCCTACTAGTGCAAATATTTTTCTGACTTTTCTAATAATTTCACTACAGATAGAGCTAGGTCCCTCCGTCTAATGATAGACTATATCGATCTGCTCTAGCGGAGTAATCACGTAGATCCCCTCTCCATTAGACTAAGCCTAACGCACTGCAATAAGCTAATTGGCTCATGGTAGGCCAATTAGAGGCTCACAGGCCAATTAGAAGCTCATGGGCCAATTAGTGGCGGCTCCTGGCTCCTAGGGAGTAGGTATGTCTAGGAGTGTCATTGCAGTGAAGCTGTTTAAGACTACTTGACATAATGTAAATTATGCTTGGCTTCATCCGAAGAGAATGGATGTGATTTTTTAGTGATTATGTACTTCCGAATCTAGTAGTATTGTTCGTACACCACGTATTGTAACTATAAGCTGAATATATCGGGAAAACCAAGAGATACATTTTAACTGATATATTAATGATAATATGTCATCATCATCATCAGCCTATATTAGTCCACTGCTGGACATAGGCCTCCCCCAATGAGCGCCATAGCGCCCTGTCTTCGGCTTAACGCATCCAGCATCTACCTGCAGTCTTTCGCAGGTCGTCATCCCACCTGGTCGGAGGGCGTCCTACACTACGTTTACCGAGTCGTGGTCTCCACTTAAGAACACGTTTGCCCCAGCGGCCGTCGGTTCTTCGCGAGATATGGCCGGCCCACTGCCACCGCAGCTTGCTAATTCTCAGAGCTACGTCGATAACTTTAGTTCTCTGTCGGATGTATTCGTTGCGAATCCTATCCTTCAGAGAAACTCCGAACATAGTTCTTTCCATAGCTCGCTGAGCGACTTTGAACTGGTGGACCAGCCCTATCGTGAGTGTCCACGTCTCAGCTCCGTAGGTCATAACGGGTAGGACGCACTGGTTGAAAACTTTCGTTTTCAAGCATTGCGGTATGCATGAAGAGAAGACTCGACGTAGTTTCCCAAACGCTGCCCAGCCCAGCTGGATCCTCCTTTTGGCCTCCTTCTCGAAATTGTTTTTACCTAACTGCAGAATCTGCCCGAGGTATGTGTATTCGGAAACGATTTCGAGAAGGTGACCATGTACGACCACTGGCCTTGGATCAATGTGTCCATTGATCATGACTTTGGTTTTATCCAAATTCATGCCAAGACCGATGCATCGGGAGGCTGAAGCTAGGCCGTCCAGCATCTGGTTCAGCTCCTCTAGCGACTATATAACGATAATATGTAGCTACTAATAAAATGATAGTGAGACGCGTGTGTCGATTGAAAAGTGTTCGCGAACTGAGTATAATATAAACACTTTCTTTCTTCGATCTCAAATAGTTAATATTTTATGTATTAGTGTCTATAATCAGTATTTATTTCCAAGTATATATGTATTTGTATGTTTTTTTTGTATATAATTTATATTTACATTACTCTATAATACGCCACCGTCATACCTATACTATAGCTACGTGTCCATCCAAAGGTCTGCCTGGAAGAAATCGCTCTTAGCGCCCATTGTGCATCTGTATCTCTGTTTGTTTGTTCTTTACTGTTTTTTTCTGTGTTTGGTGTGCAATAAAGCGTATTTGTATTGTATTGTATTGTATTATAAAAAGTATTGCTAAATTTGATGACTAGCGTAAATGCGAGGTTGGCATTAATTAGGGCAATGCACAATGTACGAGCTCGTGTAAGTCTAAGTTTCTTCGGACAAGCCGAGCATAATTATGATAGAAGTTCGACTCACAGAAGAGTCTCGTTTTATCACTTAACTATTGTGTATTATTTGTCTTAGAGTATAAAGTACTGTTTGGTTTGAAAAGTCCCGTTACCGTTGATTTCAGTATAAATTTTTGACACAATAATCTAAGTATATTGTTGTGAATCGTTGTAATACTTACTACTACTCAGTTTTGTGTAATTTGTGTGTTAGTGGTATCTTGGTAGGGATTTTACTTGATATTCCACTTAAACAAACGTTTCAACTATGCAAGACATATATTTGTTATAGGCATTATAGGCAATCATTATCATCATCAGTGTCACTATCGTCCTCGGTCGATAATGACAACAAGCTGAGATTGGACCTTATTAGCCGCGCACATAGGGAAAGACCAGTTATTCTTATACTTTGGAATACTACACGCTACATTATGTAAAGTTTAACTACCTAAGTTGTTTTGTATTTTTCTTTTTTTGTTACTGTTTATTATTGTGTGTGGCTATAAATAAATTCTTTTTTTATTCATCAGCCCATACACGTGTACTGCTGAACATAAACCTCCCCCAAACGACGCGACGCCGCGAGTAGTGGTCCTGAGCCGCCTCCATCCATCGACTCCCTGCGACCGCAACATTGTCGGTCCATCGAATGAGAGGTCTTCCCAAACTCCGTTTCGCATCGCGATATAAAAATTTGATATGTATAAAAACTACGTACTTGGAATCGTATTATGAATTAAATATTGCAGAACCATATGAATGTCTTCAAAGCTAATTTTTCAAATTAAATTTACGAGCAATAACGAGTCTCAAGCAACAAAATAGCAATTATAAAACAAGTTTAGTAAAGAACAAGCCATTCCCAACAGCCGTGTTCGTTATCTCCAGATACATTATGGAATAAATTGTCTTAAGATTTAAGTTTGAACAATAAATAATTGTTTCTAGCGTAATTGCCGTAATTTCATGAATAATTACAGCCACAGAGCAATTAAATAAATAATGGTGGAGGAACGGCCTCTCTGGGCTTTAGTTTAAGGCTAGGGCGTGATGTAACTCTTTACTTGCACAAAACTGAGAAACCATAAGCAATGGTTATTTTTATTAGAAACTCCTCAGACTTTGAAAAAGTTCTAAGAGAGTAAATAAAACTGTCGTCAAACGAACTGTAAATAACTTTAGTCATTGAACAGGATTCTTATAAATTAACTGATGTGATTAAATTCAAAGAAATTATTTTTTTAAATTTGAAATCATAACTGGACCAAACATGCCTCAAATACCTAAAAAGAAGGTTGTCAATATATTCTTTGTGTTAACTTAAAATTTTTAACTATACATATCATACAGGTATATTGTAAGTACGTACTCCACCTAAGAATGTTATGTAAGTATACAATACATTCGACTTATCGATAATAATCTAATGAGTTTTATTGAATCTACTTCAATACTTAGATTAACTTCAATGTGCTGTAGCTAATGGCGATAGAGTCCGTAGGAAGTCACAATGATTTAGGACTCGTCGTCGTCGACAGAGAATATATAATTCTAACACTTGACTTCGCAGCGCAATTGGTAACGTATCCCGTAACGAAGGAAGGTTGCGGGTTGAAGTCCCGTCAATGTAAAAAAAAATGTTGTTAGGGATATTAGATTTAGTTAACATTAATTCTCTTAGGCCGACGTTTTTAAATGAAGATATTAATCTGATCTAACCGAGATTCCTGAAGAAATATTTTATAGGAAATTTCGCCGTTGATCCACAGTGTGGCGCTTCGTATGATATCGAAATTGTAGGCTAAAATATTTTTTATGTCTTTATTTGTTAATGGAGTGTTGTCACTCCGTAAGAGCTCAATTCTTTATACATAGAAACATGACAAAATACATAAACTCAACAAAAAAGAAATAACAATAACGTTTGCCACACGACATTGCATGGCCGCCTCTATAGATGACTTATAAATTGACTATCAACACCAATGATTACTATCTTTTCTCACCTTGATCATGGAAGGCTGGTTGATGGTTTGTACTTAGGAGTCTCAATTCTAAAGTAAAGTAAGGTGTGTAGTAAAGTAAAGGATGGCTAAAATCTTAGCTTATTGTGTTTTAAACAAATCATGCAACTCTATTCACCTGCCATCTGATGAGAAAATCGGGTCAGAGCTCACGTGCCAAAGTCCCCGCTATCCAAACAAAATGCTCGCAAAATATCAATTAGCCACACTCGAGATATACGGCTCCTAATGAATTCGTAATCTCCGTAATCTGTTCAATGAGAAATGGCGTTTTGCGAGCGAAAACAAATTAAATGCTACCCAATGTTACCTCACGCTCCCAATGTTACCCAAAAATTAATTTATCACGACGCCCGTAACTATCCATTGTGGCCGGACTCGGAACGATTGTGGGGGCAAAAATACGTTAAATTTTTGAATGTCACCATTGCTTTTGTAGGATTTTGTACATTTAATAGTTACTAGTTTGTGCTCGCGGATTCACACGTGTTGTGTAAGGAAACATTTTAAGTTTTTTATCCCTCGAGTTTAATGGGATAAAAATTAGCATATGTTTGATTCAAGCTACATCTATGCAAAATTTCAACCCGATCCGACATCAAACAACACCCTCAAAATCCAAACTTTCGAATTTATAATATTTGTACTATATGCAGATATTTTTTCCGGGTGTTCTGAGTACTTAAAAATTATCTATCTATCTAAGTAAAGAAATAATACGTTACCTAGTACACATAATACAAGATGTGCTTAGTTTGATGCTGTATGAATTGTCCAGCACTACATTTTACTCAGTTTATCAGCTATACTTAGAGCAACATGACTGTAAAATTAAAGATTCTAGAGGTGGTCATGTTGTTTGTTTGAAAATTTGTTATTTAAATGAGATTTGTCCATTTCTCGGCTATTAGCAGCAAGTGTCGGGATGACCGGATATTTTAATTTGCAGGGTCCGGCCGCCAGATGGCGTTGTGATTAATATTCGCCGGACACTTCGGACCACTTGCTCTTTTTGGAAGGCGTGCCTAAATTGCGGTTTGGACCAAGACCCGAATGGGTTGAGTCGGGTTGAGAATATCGCCGAAATTAACAATGCTTGTATTTTTCAACTTTTTTGATATCAGTGTTTCAGCTTAAAATCGTTATATCAGCTTAAAATCATCTATCTGTTCCATCGCCTCTCAAGGTTTGCTGGAAGAAAACTCTTTGTCAGGGTTACCCTTGCCTATGTACAATTGTACATATCCTGTTTAGTTTAGTTATTTCTATATATTATTGTGTGTACAATAAAGATTAAAAGATTTAGACCTATTGAAAGAAGAGTCATAAAATCGTCCTAATCAAATTAAGATATTTAATAAGTTATTTTCCAACTCGTCGTCGCTAAGTCTTACAACAAAACCAACAAAAAACTGATGTAATAAAATACATTTTTTGTATCGGTAGATACACGTACCTGTCGTATCTATACAAAGTTGTTAAGTGAACTCTGCTACGCACAATAATTTGCAAGATATATAGTATTAATTTGCGTAGTTTTAAGTTTGTTGTGTATGCTAGTTTTTAAGGTAAATAAAAATATTTTCTTTCTTTCTTTCTTTCAAGTGCATGTGTGCTTTAACGGACCTGCCCTCTATCGGAAAGTAACAGTTATTGAGTAACCCTAGTAAAGTTCCTCAAAGGGCATTTTTCCCGTGATGTAGTGGCGCGCAAACAATATACGGAGCACGTGTTAACACGCTCGTAACAACGCTAACTGCCGAACTTAGGGCATTTTGTAAAATATGACGCTGCGAAGCGCTTATCGCCTAGCGAGTTTGTTTTATAGCAGTTTTGTAAAATTTTGCATTGATATTGCAGTTTTTATGTGGCTATTTTTATACTTTTTCTGTTTGGGTGCGTTCTGCCTGGGTAAGCAGTAGGAGCGGCGCAGTGAAATGTCCTTTAAAAGTGATTAAATATTATTATTTCACATGCAAATCATTTTAGAACGTATATGGCTGCTCATGCCTTCGGAAACGCAGATGGTTGTGGGTTTGATTGCTGCCTTGGGACAAAAGTTTGTACGATCTGCAGATAGTTGTTTAGGGTGTTCCGGTTTTTCTAAGTATAATAAAAATATATATCTATTTAATGTATTGTATGAAGTATAACAGTCCTCTAGTACCCAAAAAACAAGCTCTTCTTAGCTTGGGGCTAGATAATGCTGTGTGGATTGTCCAGCATATTTATTTATTTGTTTATTTATGTGTAACCTAGTTCAGGCACATGCATTATCTTGTCACATAAAAAATATTAGTTCAAGTACTTTCTGTTATCTTTTTAGTTCTAAGTTATTTTTGAATAAATTTATTTATTTCTTTATGTCGCAAGGTTGTTCGTATATCTACACAGTTATTTCTTGTTAAACGTTTATTCCCAACAACAATAAACAGTAACCTAAATCCGAGAAAACGAGATCTTATTACGTTTTATTTATTTGCCCTATCAAATCCCGGAACAAGTTTTTGCGCTATTCCTCATGTTAAGCCAATATTTGGAGGGCCAGCGGTAATATATCGCCGGGCAAACTGAAGTTTATCGAAAGAACGGGAATAACTTTATTACGTAGTGACCGGACGTAGGGCGGCCGGCTGCCCGGACACTCGTGCTCGAAAGGGACATTAAATTAATGTATATTTATTTATTTTGCTTTATTCGGAAGACAAACAGTTGTACACACTCAACAGATAACATAAATAATAACTTATAACCATTTATGTGTCCTCGCATGTAGAAGCTAAAGGATTGCTTGCTTACGGAGGAGTAATGAAAATTAAAAAGTAAAAAACAGCTTAGTCTTAAAACTTACACATAAGTACATTGAATTAAAATAATATGTTTAATTTGAAATAATATTAGCTTACTTGTTTAACCTACATGGAAAACAAAAATGTGTGTGAAGTGGAATTAATTTTGCAGATCTTTGTTACTTAAATTAATCTTAAATCATTATCAAAATAAACGTATAAAAGCATTCTGCTTTACAATTATGATGGTTTTCAAAAATAAAATAGCGTAATTTATAATTATGAGACAGTTTTCGTTTTTCAATCGATTGTAGGCTTCAATATTTCGGTCAAAATTAGAATAGAATAGAAATCATTTATTGCCTTAATTGAAAGAAACCCAATATGCAAAACATAGCTTTAAAAAAATCATAGAAAGAATTAAATAATTTTTGTACATAAAAGCATAAATAAGCCACATTTAGTTACTATACTTCATTGCTGAAATTTTTTGAGACTACTTTACTCAAGCGCAACTCTGCTATCGCCTGTACCGTTTTGCGTCGCCATTTGTAAAGAGTCGCCGGTATTTCTTTGCTATGAAATATGCCGCTCGCCTTCATTGTAAACACATTTCCAGTTCCGGTCCGTGCGTTTCACTCATTTTATTGTGGACGAGGAATTTTCCTTTGTCATATAAAGGGATAGCAGTGCTGAAGAGTTGAAGCGGGGCGGATGACCTTCAAGGCTATATTTGAACATGATAGCAATTTTTACTAGTATCTGTATAGCCTCTATTAAACCCCGTCTATATAAGTGGCAGTGAGCCGTTCATATATCGCGAAGAACCGACAACCGCTGGGATAAACGTGTTTTTAAGTGGAGCCCGCCACTCGGCAAACAGTAGGATGCCCTCCGGCCAAATGGGATGATGACTTGCGAAACCTGTATGCAGATGCTGGATGCGGTAAGCTGAAGACAGGGCGCTATGGTGCTCATTAGGGGAGGCCTATGTCCAGCAGTGGACTATTATACTATATCTATACTATATCTAATCAACCTATAAAACACTTCGTATTTTGTTTTTAGGTTATACTGATCACAGTATAACCTAAAAACAAAATACGAAGTTTCGGATGCCGGACCGCATAAAACGTACAATGAATTTGCTCTTTAATACTAAGTTGTGTGTCGTCGTGTTATCAATTGACTCCATTCGTATCAGATCTCTAAAGTCGGGTACTACCCGGCGTCAGGGCCTTTGTGAACACACGTTTTTCTCACCGTGAATATACGGGGCATGACACATTTAGATCGGTCGGATATGGGAAATACTGAAACTATTATAAGAAGATCTATTCTTAGGAACCATGTCATCGATTTTAGTAACGAGAAAAACTGCACTCAGCTCGGAGACGTTTTGAAAAATAAAACGAACACTATTTATATTTAGTTATCGATTGTGTAGGTCATAAGCAGTAAATGTTACATGATGTCTAAATTGAATAAAATTAATTGTTTTCATTCTTTTAATTTATTTTAGTACGTTTTCGAAATGACTACCATTTTTTCAATACAATATTCAACACGTCTAAGTAACGATCTTACTACTTTTCCATATTGAACGATCTAAATGTTCCACCCTGTATACGGTTTCCATAGTGATAATTCTATCATCTGCGAGTTGTATGGAACACGTAACATTGGCCAGTACCCGTGTCAGCAGAAAAAGTATTCTACGAATAGCCATAGGTAATATATCACACAGAAATTATTTACAAATAGAATCGTGTCCTCTCGACAAAAACCAGTCAAGTGTATTGTAAAAGCCGTCCGTTACGGACATACAGAAATCTCTTTATGAAAAACGTCCAATAAAGTTTCATTTGCCGCCCACTTACAACTTACGGACGATACTGCACGCTTCAGTTCACATATTCATGGTGACAGGGTCTTTACTACTACGTAGAACGTAACGTAGATTTAACGTTATATTTTATTAATAAGGTCATCAATAACCGCATATCTTTTCAAACGCAAACTTATGTTATCAATTTTCGTTAACACATCTTGGAAATAAAACTGAGCTTGATTTAGAAAAAATATTAAATTCGATCAGTAAATTTTTAGCAAGTTGTAAAGAAGAGTATAGACGCTTCTTTTAGAAGAAGCGTCTATACTATATTCTTTTAGAAGAAGCGTATAGACGCTTCTTTTAGAAGAAGCGTCTATACTCTTCTTTGCTTAGTTTTTAGTTGCGGTTTTTTTACAACTTGCTAAAAATTTACTCTACGTATAATGCCAAATTACCAAATTAATCAAACAGAAGTTACTTATTTGCAAAGTAATTTTGTAAATACCCGTCTCAATCTATCTTTGTATTGTATTGTTATCAGTTCCTCGCCCCCCACCTCGCCATACTTTCCTAAGGAGTGGTACAGCGGTTTCGGTCAAACTACATATAGTACCCATAACACGCGCTTTGCTTAACTTGGGGATAGATGTGACTGTGTGGATAGTCCAATATTATTTATTATTTCATATTTATTTATTTGCTTTTCCAAGTTACATTCTACCTCATCGCCGCCTAACCAGACGTAGATAAAGGATCTGTCACAAAGTGAACCGCGCCTGTCACCAAGGCCGACGGGCGGACCCGATCTTAGGACAATGTAGCCAAATTTCTATCTTTCTACTAAATTAGTAACAATTTGTGAGTTTCTTAAAAGCTCCAGTTTAAGGTAAATATTTTCTAGACTTCTTCCACTGGTGGATAAAAATTTCTAGTAAACAGAAAAGCAAAAACACCTTATTTCTAATTTGATAATAATTTATAGTATACAATTGATATCTCTAAGTGCTTATTTTGTGGTATAAAGGAATATGAATTCGAATTTGAGATAAATTGCGACGTTTGATTCAAAATCTTTGTGTTTCCTATGTATAGTAAAACATCTCTATTATATCTCTAAATATATATACCTACTAAAAATATCTGTTGTATTAGGCTTTTGGTGAATCTAGAACTCATAGTACAAGCTCTGATTACTTTGCAATTACATAAATACAATGACGATTTCAATCTAAAGGATTTTTTCTGCATTCTTGTATAAGAATAGACATATTGGAATAACAGAAACAGCATCATAAACAAATCCAATGAACCAGTCTGTATTAAAAAAAAGTATGAAACTGATGAACGTCAATAGGGACTCGTTTTCCGCGTATCAAAAACAGAAAGCATAATTTTCAAAGGACTTGTTTTCTTTGTGGTTCAGTAAAATTGGCAAGAGTAGTGTAGCTGGAACCTGCTACGCGGCTACGCCGTAGTGATGCGTAGACCTACGAATCACTTAGATATGACATGTATATATAGCGCTTGGGTAATAAATATACACACACACAGTGGTACAGTATGATTTTTTTTATTATTTACTGAATAATTAGTTCTAAAAAAAAAATAAAAATAGAGGTTTCTTAATTTTACACTGTTATTAAGTTTTGCGGGACAAATAGTATTCCCACGGGATTACAATTTTTATAGGAAAAGTCGGGATCATTCTCGTTTAAATATTGACAGAATTTTCATAATCAGTCCATAATTTCCACTGAAATCGACATAAAAACATACACACAGCTGAACATAGAACCGACTGCTTTTTTCGAAGTAGGTTTAATATTAAAAAAATCTTTATGTATCTTATTAGCACATATTTGAGTTGAACCTTAAAAATAAAATATATATAAATTATTACATTATTGTAGATGATAGGAAGGTAGTCTAGCATAACAGTCTGACCTGATGATAATCCATCCACTACAGTGGGATGATATTTGTATGACAGAGATAGATATATATAGGTATAAATTAGATTTCACCGGTCAGTCGATAAACTAGCCTTCAAATTCATGATAAAAAGACAACATAGAATTCAATACCCAACAATTCCTGGCCAATTCTAGTATTTACCAAGCTCATTGTTTGCGGGATATCGCTGTATCTGATGGCGCGGCACTAATGCCGTATGAATGAAATTTACTGTCAATATCGAGCCCGCATGCGGCTTTGTGACGCAAACTGTCCTTTTATATCAGCCATTATTCCGTCCTTTTTCTCTTTGCATTGTTGCGATGTAGGTATTTATCCTGTTTTTTACTCTTTTTTCAAATTATAGCTAGGTAGGGGCTGTCTGTTTTAATGCGTTAAAACGTCTGTCTAATTAAAAAACTTTTTTTTTACACTTAAAACCTACCTACTTGGAAACTTAGTGAGGTTTTATGTTTCTAACTAATGTTCTATACAGCAGTTATAGAACCAAACCTAATAAATCAAAGTCCTTAATCTCAAATTGCTCATACGAGTACCGAATCCCTAAACGTAAAGATATTAAGATCTCGATAATTCCACACCTTTACCTGAACGTGGAGGTAATCAGTATTCGCAGCAAGTTCAAGGAAGATAAGTCCGGGAGTTATACATCCCGGGATCCCGGGGCTTGACTAATCGGCGGGATTCAGCCGCGTCTCGCGATAATCCCGGACAAATTATAGGGGCGCTTATTACCGAGCGGGTTTGTGATCATTATTTAACACACAGTTGAGGGCGGTTTATGTCTTTTGGTTGAGGAAAAGGGATTTAAATGTGTTGCGTCTTTTTGTTACGGTTGTTTTTGACATCTTAAGCTGGTATTTTAGGAAAAACTTTTGATAAAAACGTCTTGCTGGGAATTTTAAGATGCCATCCTTTTTTTCAGAGAATACAAAATTTTAGAGGTTAATTCCTGACTGTTTTGATTAAAATCGGCTGTGTGAGTCGGACTCGCACGAAGAGTTTCGTACCATTCTTCATCTATGTATAAAAACGAGCAATAAAAATCACGTTTGTTGTATGCCCCCTTAAATATTTATTTTATTATGTTTTTTTTAGTATTTGTTATTATAGCGGCATCGGAAATACATCATCTGTGAAACATTCAACTGTCTAATTATCACGGTTCATGAGAAAAATATAGCCTGGTGAAAGACGGACAGATGGACAGCGGAGTCTTAGTAAATGTAAAAACGCCGCAGGCTGATTATGTAAAAGCAACAGCAACAGCGACGCGAACGCAACCGCTCCGCGACCGGGTGCAAAGTGTCACTAGAAACCGTATTACGGAAGCCTGTCGCGCACCGATCGCAAAGTTGTTACTGATTGCTCATTGACTATGGACACTAGCGCCACTAGCGACAGAGTAGCAATAGGTGGAAACAATTATTTGTAGTTTTAACGTTCCCTAGCGCCACTAGCAACAGAGTAGCAATAGGTGGAAACAATTATTTCTAGTTTTAACGTTATCTATGGTACAATTTTTATTCTGTGCGTCTTTCTTGATTTGTTTTTTGTTGTTATGTTTGCTATTTTTTTCTTAGTTTTCAATTAATTTTACAAGATTTCGTAAACTCCCTTGGATATTGGATCTAAAAGTAAGTTATCAATCAATTATAATGCGTAGTTTTGTTTCCTGTCTCTATAATCTTCTTGTAATTTAAGTGGAACATCGAACTTCAGACAACCAGCTAGACTAGTTGCTGCAGCACCTCATGACGCACTCGAGCCTTGCCAAAGGCTTTGGCTTGGGAGATAGGTCAAAGGAGACCATAGGTCGTGAGTGAAATGATCTTGCTACGAGGCTTAAACGGTCACGGCGGTGGCGGGGAGGTGCAATAAAAACCTGCCAGCAGCGGTGCAAAAGGTGTAAGAATCCAAACAGCATGAGGAGTCACGAGGGCAGCGGTTGAGGCTGTTAAGTCTTATATCATATTTTCTCAGGAAAATGACAATTGCGATAAACAGCTGACCTAATTCACTTAAATATTTTATAGGTCAAAGAGTTGGATCATCGAGGACTGTTGAATTGGAGCAGAGGCGAGTAAATGCAGAGGGCAAGCTGGCTGATGCCGCCGTTATAATAGCAGAGGCGACGCGAACGCAAGCCGATGCCGCGCGCCAGCAGGCGGGGGCAATCAATAATTTTCATTCCGGCCCTGGTGGGGGCACAGAGAGGGGCCTCGAGGCTTGGCCTCATTACCCCGGCGTCAACTCGAGGGGTGACGACCCCTCGGTCCTTGGGTTTTGTGGGAATATATATATTTTTTTTTTTCCCTGTTCTCAATGTTTTTTTGCTTCATGGCTTCATTTGGTTTGTAGGTATCTATTTTTTTTTGTGTTTTTTAATAATAAACCCAAGGACTCTATGGTGGTTCCGCAGGTATTAGGTCCCGCGGAAGGGGTCGCCACGGGCGGTCATCTTCCTGGGGCCGGGGCTGGGGAGGCGCGATGTTGTGGAGGTGCTCGTAGCGTCCGTTGTCGGCGCGATCGTACATTCGACGCGCCGTCTGCACGACGAATTCCTCCACGGATTGGATCTGCAGGTCGCGGGCGATGACGTCGTTCCTGACGTAGCGGCCCGCGCCCGTGCAGATCCTGAGAGCCACGTTCTGCAGCGCCTGGAGCCGGTCCTTGTTGGTCTGGGAGACCAGAGCGTACCAGCTCGGCGCCGCATAGGTTAATCGGGACCGGACGTATGACTTGTAGACCCGCACTTTAGTCCTCAGCGGCAGCCGAGATCCCAGGACAGGTCGGAGGAGCGCACGGGCGACGCGCGCTTGTTGTAGCGCGCGGTCAACCTGCGGCTGCATCCTCAACGACCTGTCAATCTCGATGCCGAGGTACCTCGTGTGCGAGCTCCAAGCCAAGTCCTGGCCCCGAAGCTGGAGTTGAGGTGGGTGGCGGCGGCGGCGGGAGACAAACAGCGCGGCCGTCTTACCCACATTGACGGCCATGCGCCATTTGTCCAGCCATGGCGGCAGGACGTCTAGCAGCCGTTGCATCCTGCTGGCTGCGATGGTGGGGCTGGTGGATGACGAAAAGTAGGCGCTGTCATCCGCGAATAGCGCCAATGAGACATCCCTCTCCCCGGGTTGTAGGAGGCCCTCCAGTGTAGGGATGTCGTCAGTGTACAGCGCGTATAGGGCGGGCGACAGGCAGCTACCCTGCGGTACACCAGCTGAGATGGTCCGGGTGGAGGAGGTAGCATCCTCGACTGCGACGAAGAACCGCCGGTTGGCGAGAAAGGATGCCACAAGCCTGGTGAGGGCTGGCGGTGTAGGAGTCTGCAGGAGCTTGTACAGAAGGCCGGGGTGCCATACACGGTCAAAGGCCTTCTCCACGTCTAGAAAGACCCCGACGGTGGATCGCCCGGCGTTGTGCTCGACTGCGAGGTGGTGCATTACCCTGGTGAGCTGCAGCGTGGTGGAATGGCCGGACCTGAAGCCAAATTGCTCTGGGCGTGGCTCGATCGTTGAGGCCAGGCGGCCCAAGAGCAGACGCTCCAGGAGCTTGGCCACTGTTGGTAGCAGGGTGATGGGGCGATAGCTGGCGGGATGGCGGTGGTCCTTACCCGGCTTCGGCAGGGCGATGACCCGCCCGGTCTTCCATGGGTCCGGGAAGTGGCACGTTCGGAGGATTCCGTTGAGGAGCCGGGCGAGTGCGGAGACTCCACGGCGGGGCAGCTGGGCGAGTGCCATGTTGGGGACTCCGTCATGGCCTGGCGCCTTCCGCCTGGGTAGGCGGAGGACGGCCTTCCGCACCTCAGCAGGGGAGAAGAAGTAATTCCCACCTAGGGGCGGTGTCGGGCCAGACAGGAAGTCCTCAACTGCCTCCTCAACCTGGTGGTGATGGTTGAGAGTCTCGAAGCTGACATCTGCTGGAACAGGGTGTGGCGTGAACTGCTCCGCCAGATGCTCGGCCAGTATCTCGGCACGGTCGGCAGGAGCGAAGCGCCGGACCCGTCTCGGTCCAGCAGCGGGTAGGTGGGCGCCGGCTGGCGCGTGAGCGCCCGGTTCAGCGCATGCAGGTTGGTGTCGTGCTCGGAGGCCCGGTCGATTGCGCGGTCCCAGGTCTCTCCACGCCATGCCTGCACGGCGGTCGAGAGCTCGGCGGTGAGCCGGTTGAGGCGAGCTTTTAGTCGTGGGCATCGGGAGCGCGCCCACTCGCGCCGGAGCTCGCGTTTCTCCGCGATGCTCCTTTTGAGGTGAGGTGGGAGGTCGCGGCGGCGGCCTTGGCGCCTGGTGATGGGTGAAGAGGCAGCTTCTTTGGCCTCCCTGATGCGTGCCATTAGAGCGGACGCCTCGGCCTCCACTTCGGCCGGCGTCAGGATGGGGCCGACGTCCATGGACTCTAATGCCTTGGCGTACGCCACCCAGTCAGTCCTCACGCCCAGGGAGGGGAGGTCGAGCGTTATGAGGAGAGGGAGGTGCTGTGTGTCCAGGTCATACAGCACCTCAACCAGGACGGGGCAGCGCACGAACTTATGGAGCACTATGTCCAGGACGTCGGCAGCGTGTGTGATGGCGGTGGGTATATGTGTGGGGGAGTCAGGCCCCACAACGGTGAAGCCGGTCGCATCGCTGTCGTCCAGCAGCTTGCGACCGGCAGGGTTGATCACTCGCGATCCCCACGCTGGGTGCTTGGCGTTTAGATCCAGCCAGCGAGCAGCGTTGGGGTGCGCGAGTTAAAGATAGCTGCAGTATCGGTGGTAGCGTAGCGGGGTGTCGGCGGGCGGTAGCCGGCGAAGATGCGAAGTTCCTCGCCCGCCGCTCTCACTAACACCCCGGTGGACCTCAGCTCCTTGAACGGAGCGAGCGCCAACTCCTCGTGGACGAGGTCGCGTCTGACCAGGGCGGCCGTACCACGGTAGGCCTGCCCCGATGTGGGCGACACCTCGTCGCGGCGGTACGTGAAGAAGTTGGGCACGCTCAACTGGTGGTTGGGCTGGAGCTTCGTTTCGCCCAGGAGGACGATGTGTACGTCCTGCGACTGAGCGAGTAGGCGGAGGGGCTGTAGATGCTTGCGGACCCCCCCGGGATTCCAGTATTACGGAAGCCTGTCGCGCACCGATCGCAAAGTTGTTACTGATTGCTCATTGACTATGGACACTAGCGCCACTAGCGACAGAGTAGCAATAGGTGGAAACAATTATTTGTAGTTTTAACGTTCCCTAGCGCCACTAGCAACAGAGTAGCAATAGGTGGAAACAATTATTTCTAGTTTTAACGTTATCTATGGTACAATTTTTATTCTGTGCGTCTTTCTTGATTTGTTTTTTGTTGTTATGTTTGCTATTTTTTTCTTAGTTTTCAATTAATTTTACAAGATTTCGTAAACTCCCTTGGATATTGGATCTAAAAGTAAGTTATCAATCAATTATAATGCGTAGTTTTGTTTCCTGTCTCTATAATCTTCTTGTAATTTAAGTGGAACATCGAACTTCAGACAACCAGCTAGACTAGTTGCTGCAGCACCTCATGACGCACTCGAGCCTTGCCAAAGGCTTTGGCTTGGGAGATAGGTCAAAGGAGACCATAGGTCGTGAGTGAAATGATCTTGCTACGAGGCTTAAACGGTCACGGCGGTGGCGGGGAGGTGCAACAAAAACCTGCCAGCAGCGGTGCAAAAGGTGTAAGAATCCAAACAGCATGAGGAGTCACGAGGGCAGCGGTTGAGGCTGTTAAGTCTTATATCATATTTTCTCAGGAAAATGACAATTGCGATAAACAGCTGACCTAATTCACTTAAATATTTTATAGGTCAAAGAGTTGGATCATCGTGGACTGTTGAATTGGAGCAGAGGCGAGTAAATGCAGAGGGCAAGCTGGCTGATGCCGCCGTTATAATAGCAGAGGCGACGCGAACGCAAGCCGATGCCGCGCGCCAGCAGGCGGGGGCATCTCTTACTATAATAAATAAACAAATAAATTAAAAAAGCCATTTTTTTATCCTGCTACATTGATTCCTAATTTAGGTACTGTTATTATGTTATTATATCTATAACACTATGTTTGATTATTAGCAGGGTCCCCAGGTTGGGTAAAGGCCTCTCTCACTATAATGCTCAGTAAATTATTGGACATATTGTAAAAAATAATAAACTTGTATATCACTTACCTTCTTTATTTAAGTCATAATAGAAAGATATATATTTAATAGGATGTCACTGTACAATAGGTGTACCTAAACATTTAACAGACACATTTATTTACTCAAAATCGCACAGAACTAAACAGTACAATTGAACTACCTACTTACAAAAGGTTAACAAAAAATGTACTGAAAACTTTAAAAACACTGTGATATAGACAAATCAGCTCAAAGCTACTCATTTATATATCACATATCATAATAGATATGTAGTGATGCAGTGCAGGCTATGTTTTCTTATTCCACAATGGCAGAATAGAAACTTGTCGACGACGCTCATTTTGTAGCATCTGGGATTGATCTTGATCCCAATGTGGGTCTTCATTCCAAGCTTACTTTTGTTCGTCTTCGCTTTGCAGGCATAGGTATGTGGTTTAAGTTTATGGCACAGTATCGTGAGAATAGCTCTTTAGAGAGCCTATAATGGGCTCCAAACTCGTAGGTATCTGAAAATGTCGAAGGATTAGCTTGATCTCTAAGATTTCGCCGCAAACGAGCGCTCTCAAGTTAAACTCTCCCATCTTCGCTTTCAAGAGCCTCTACGAGAAGGACAGTACGTGCCATATCTTTGAAATTACAACAAACATTTATTTATTGTATTAAAGGTACACATTAGAGGACAATTTCTATCAAAGTAATGATTTTTAGATTCTGAAGGAAGGTATAATTTATTGAAACTACAACTTACCTATAGTTATTTTTATCGTTCCAATGAAAAATCTAAGCGTTTCACGGTTTTTATTTATAACTTGGGGTCACACAGGCATATTCTTCATAAAATTCTGAATAACTTATCAGTCGCAATCGCCAAATAAACAGATGCTGAGGTTGTTGCTATATTGACGTTCAAATCGCTGTCATACTTTATATTCTCTTTGAAATCGAGTCGCTACTGCTGTCGTGTTGCTTTTACGTAATACCAATTTGAATCAAGATATATGAAAAGTACTTGAAAAGTAAGCAATTTTTAGTTCACCGATTGTCCGGCAGAGGGAAACCTAGTGCTCGATTGCTGGGTGACGTAGTACCTGGTGTCATCTAATACAAAATTGGCTTTTGACAGCACTGATTGCTTAATTTACGCCTGTCGCAAACTGGTCGCGAGTTACATAATCAGGGGGGGCCCCCTTTTTACTTTTTGGGTAAGACCGCTTGGGAGTTTTTTTGTAAAACCATCGTCTACACCTTTATTCAAGATATTTGTCTACTAGTCTTCTATGCTCGTCTACTGCTGGACAGCCTGCTTTAATGAGAGCCATAACGACTTATTATCTTATCGTATACAGGATTACGAGTACCTATTTTGCAATCTATTGAAACTAAAGACGAAAGCTGAAGCTGCATTTTGGTTCTGAAAACTCGTCAAGTAATATCCACATGCAGCCAAGTACACCGTATCCATTTACTTAGCGGATACTGATCCGGCACATAATTGGGGTTAATCAAAGCATGGCGCGGATTGCGCACGACAGCTGACCGCACGACGGAATTAATTGCGGCAGGCCGAGGTGCCTCCGTAATTATTAACGTGCCTGTGGATTGGACAGACACTGTATAGTTTCGAAGGGTTAAGCTGGTTGTATGTTTAATAAACATTTTTTTATTTATACTTACGTATAAAATTATAATTACACTAAAAATTCAATACAATTATAACGAAAACTTTTCTTGCTCACTCACTACTGTTTATTAGTTATAATCATTCGGAATAAGCGGCCAGATTTTTTCATAAGTGCTTATTTATAGTAGCCACTGGAAAATATGAAATGTTGCCTGGAAGAGATCGCTTCTAAGCGATAAGACCGCCCATTCTAATTATCTTATGTAATGTAGTTTTTCTGGTGTACAATAAATCTTTTTTGTATATATTTACTGCATGAATCAAGAATATTAAAAACTAGTGAAGAAAACTGAACTAAGTGGTTTAGTTTAGCAGTTACAACAAAATATAAAATTGAAAGTGCCGACCGACGAGTGACGACCGATGTGGCGCGGTGGGCGAAGGTCCGCCTGCGACGCAGGAGGTTGCGGGTTCGATTCCCGCCTCGGAACAAATGTGTGTACGATCTGCAGATATTTGTTTCGGGTGTTCTGGTCGTTTTCTATGTATAATAAAAAATATATATCTATGTAATGTATTGTATTATGTATATCAGTTATCTAGTACCCATAACACAAGCTCTGCTTACCATGGGGCTAGATAATGCTGTGTGAATTGTCCAGCATTATTTATTTATTTATTTATTTATTAAGTGCACCATTTAACTTGGCTGGTTTATTTTATTTATAGGCCCTAGTTTTTTATACAGTTTTCTTGTAAACCTTCACTTCAAAAGCATAATAACATCGTCATGAAACACGTAAGTTCGTACAACGCAGGTGTAAATGACATTTTATACACTTTTTGCACGAAAAGGGGTGGAAATAGCAGTAACTGTCAACTGAAGTATGAACATTATCGTTCAAAGTATAATATGTGATTTCTGGCGAGATTACAAAAGTTGGAGTGTTGTATTTTTGTACTCAAGCTGATTTTAAGGCTTACAAAATAAGCACTTAGACAAGTCATATTTTATATATAAATTATTATCAAATAAAATTATTTTACTGTTCACTAAAAAATTTTGTCCACTAGAGGAAGAAGTGAAAAGAAACCACTGGCATGTTCATCTCTTATATGTCTAATACATGGTTATTTGCCTATTTAAGTCTAAATATAATATGATTCAATACATGTCAATATTTAGGTAAAGTTATACACAACAACAACAAAGACAAAAACAAGTTTTGGTAAGAAGGATCTTTCCTAAACGTACTTGTTATCTATACTAATATTATAAAGAGGACATTTTTTGTATGTTTGTTGGTTTCTTTGTTTGTTTGTAATTAATCGGCTCCGAAACTATTGGACCGATTTGAAAAATTCTTTCACCGTTCGGAAGCTACTCTGTCCCCGGTGAACATAGTCTATAATATATTTTCAATAAAGTTATAGATCCGTACTAAAACCGTGCGAAGCCGGGAAGGTCCGCTAGTGTTTATTAAATTCGTTTTCGCAACCGCCCGAAATCATTAAAAATATTACCCGTGGAGAAGAAATCTATGAATAAAAATAGTTGATAATCTAGCCAGTAGGGGCCAAAGCACGATCGTGTTACACGGCAGCACTCTTCTGGTTTCCATGGTCAGGGCGAAGCCAGAAAAACTTGGATAATTAAAAAAATGGCTACTCGATACTCTTCAATTTAGGTTGAAGTTTTACAGGCACAAAAAAATTAAAAAAACCATAAAAATAAAAGTTTTTCGAAGCGATTGTTCAAGTTTCAGGCATTTGTTTCTTTGAATGAAGCCTTAAAATATTGTAACAAATACCCCAAGTATTGGATATTTAAATGAATTATCGAAAAGTTTTTTCTTCTGCTTTGTTGTAAACTTCAAACGAATAACAAAACAAGCAATTAAGTAATCTTATAACTGTGCCTTACGTTGCGTTCATTTGTTTACACAACTACACGACGGCCTAGCCTTCGGGCACGTTCAATACCCAAAACCACCTAACATAAATTACAGCATTAATTTTACAACTCAAATGTAACAATTTAGTAGTAGGCACTTAGTTGTGTGCCGGCGGCGCCTGCCTTGCAACTTAACCAGCCCTCGCTTACCGCTAAACAAATTTGACAGCTTCAAGTTAGCCTAAGTTTGTGTACACGTATGCAAAAGTAGAACTTCACCCCTCTAAACAACTACTTACCCTTACCCTCATCGAGATAAGGTCGAATTTACTTAGAACAATGAAGGGCTACACGAATTCACGAGTATGTCGTTCGATATTAAAGTTGCGCAGGGCTAGTCAGCATTGTACCCACGTTGAAACAAGTTGTCATGATTATTAAGGTGTTTAACGCCGAGACGTGTGATTACTTTAAAATTGCTTACACTATTGAATGGACGGGTCTTGTAGAGCGTATAACTTTCTACTAAGATTTTTTATGACAGATTACCCTTATTATGAATTATTAAGAAACTGAAATCATTATACATAATAATCCAATTAATAAGTTCCATTCGTTTCCACATTCGCGAAATTAATGGAACTTATTGATTTCTAAAGTTTTTCCGATTTGAAGAAATTTTGTTGTAAGCGGAAATCATTTTATTGCGTAATACATTCCGAAAAGTCATCGATTCATATGAAGATTTCCAGTTCGAGCAATCAACGAACACGCACATGAACTTTATTTTTCTGATTGTCTGGCCATTTATTAGGTACCTAACTTACTATAATCATCATCATCATCAGCCTATATTAGTCAACTGCTGGACACAGGCCTCCCCCAATGACCACCATAGTGCCCTGTCTTCAGCTTGACGCATCCAGTATCTACCTGCAGTCTTTCGCAAGTCACACTCACGTTTACCGAGTCGTGGTCTCCATTCAAGAACACGTTTGCCCCAGCGGCCGTCGGTTTTTCTGCTGCCACTTCAGCTTGCTAATTCTCAGAGCTACGTCGATAACTTTGGTTCTCTGTCGGATGTATTCGTTACGAATCCTATCCTTTTGACTGATGGACCAGCCCTATCGTGAGTGTCCACGTCTCAGCTCCGTAGGTCATAACGGGTAGGACGCACTGGTTGAAAACTTTCGTTTTCATGCATTTCGGTATGGATGAAGAAGACTTACTGTAAGAGTTAGGCCTAATGTGCGTATTTTTTTGTGTTCTAAATCACGAAAATTAGCCTTTCATCAGAATCATAATAAGAATCAAAATTCTGTTTATCTACACGGTCTGATATCATATATGTTAAAAATAATAATTTTACGCGACACACAAATAAAAAATTACGCTCGTATGAATACTAGGTACTTTACCAGGCTTGAGTTTGAAGATTTCATCCACGAACTCGAATCCATCCTAGACAATACCATAGTTAGACATTCAAAACGATACAAGCTTATCTGCGAAGCCTTCCAAAGTAAGGTAAGCCTTTGCCCAAGTTTCGCACCCCAGGCTAAGATTACGTCGGAACAACTAACTCAGAGATTTAAGTTTTGAATTTGCATAGAATACATAAATTCATACGTCGTGAGTTAACTTTCAACGCTTTGCGGGTTGGAATATTTTGGCAGTTGATTTTGAGTTTGAAGTGAATTTAGTATGAGGTTAGGTCTTGAAGAGATTCAATTTGATTTACTATAAAATGCAAATTGTATTTTCTCACAATACACTGTGCAATTACACGATACAAAAATCACTACATCATATAAAACAAATTTGCTTCCCGCTGTCTGTCTGTCCCTATGTATGCTTAGATCTTTAAAACCACGCAACTGATTTTGATGCGGGTACTTTTAATAGATAGAGTGATTCAAGAGGAATGTGTATAAACTATTTGACACATAAATTTCCATGCGGGCGAAGCCGCGGGGCGCATCTAGTGTATAATAAGTCCGAAAGTTTAGATTGTTAGTTAATTGTGAAGTATTAATTCATTCTTATTCCTTTAATAAAGTATGTCCTATAGATATTTACAACGTTGACTGAGCCGGTGGCTGTGCGTCAGAATCAACCCCAACCACTCAGCCCGTTGATGTTGTAAGAGCTGACTAAGGGAATCTCACAGAGGAAGGGAATCACCTTCCTTTTGTAAGTTATTAAAACCTCTACTGCGATCACCAATCTACTTGCCTTGATTGTCTGGTACATACAATTGGCAATCTTATCGCTCTTGAGCGATAAGATTGCCAATTGTATTTAGTTTTTTTTATTTTTTTTTATTTTACTTTGTTCTTATAAACTAAGTGTGAAATAAATTAATTATCCATCTATCTATCTTGCCAAGCATTGTGATTGGCTAACATTGAGTGTCTCCTGTTGCCCAGACTCTTAAGAGACTGGATTCTCGGGAGACACAAGTACACTTACAACACTACACACAGTCACACACTCACACACTCACAATACTCCATTACCCACTAAAACTAAAACTTTAAATTCTTAGCATAGTTTTAAAAATAGGTATGTACTATCACTACACATAAATTATAGCTCTGTGGTGGTACTATTCTATTATACAGGGTCCGTCACTTGAACTGTTACTAACTGTATTTTGTGATTATGGCAACACCCTCTATTCTTCGGGGAAGGCATGTCCAGCAGTAGACTAATATAGGATGATGATGATGATAATTTTCACTTACAACATTCAAAGTGGTAATTGTGTTCAAGTATTTATTGTATTACAATCCTTATAGAATGTGAGAGGTCTTAAAAATAACTTATGTATTAGGATATTTGTTAGGGCGACATGCATCTTGGCAGGTTAATTGTTGCTTAATTGTCCATGATGTAATGAAATCCGCAATATTCAAAAGCGATCAGAAAAACGGTATTAATTCAGATTTAAGCCCCGTGAGCTGAAATCTTGGATTAATAAATATAACATCGCTATCGTTCACGATTTATCACTCTGGAGAAAGAGCGATCCCTACCTCCTGCATTTTTTAAGGCCAATGACACATTCGGGCATTTTCTCGCACCACTGAACCATGTACAATTATATTATATATCTATATCTATACATATATATATATAAAAGAAAGTCGTGTTAGTTACACTATTTATAACTCAAGAACGGCTAAACCGATTTGGCTAAAAATTTGTGGGGAGATAGCTTAGAACCAGGAGACGGACATAGGATACTTTATATTTTTATCATTTAAGCCATTTGACATATACATTTCCACGAGAGCGAAGGCGCGGGGCGCAGCTAGTATTATAATAAGAACAAACATAACAAAAAAAAACACCGGAACAGAATTTAATAGGCTTTTGCCAAAATCATACTGCAACTAATGTATGTCCTTTCATTTCCCGCAAGTCTATACAAGTATTTTTGCCCATCGTCCTTTTGTAACTGCTATGTTTTACCTTTAGTACTCCACGTTGAACCGTTTAAATACGCATAAATACTACATGTCATGGCGTCCGACTGCCTTTATCAATTACAGCAGGGTTCCGCATCAAAAAAGTGAGCGGGAAACGTTACACGAGCGTCGTTTAATATTTACAGTGAAAAGTGCGTTACAACTCGTCCCTTCATTTGAATCGTGCGTGTTCGGGCGCTTCGTTAGTATCGTACGGAAATAAAAAGTTTGAAAAAAATGTCTTTTTAATTATGTTTTTCCTTTAATCATTTAGCTTTGGGCAATTATGTTGTAACAGGCACCTGTTCTCACTGAACACAAATATGTAGGCTCTGCTAAAAATTCTAGTTGGAAATTAGAGCACTATGCATAAGATATATTGTATGGCTGGAACATCAATTTCAGATTTTTTTAGGACAATGCATCACCTCTATATATTTCATTTATGCAAAGGACAGTAATCAACATACAATACAATACAATAACTCTTTATTGCACACCAAATACATAAAAGATACACAAGACAGGAAAAGAAAAACAAATACAAAATATGCTGTACAATGGGCGGCCTTATCGCTAAGAGCGATCTCTGCCAGGCAACCTTTGGATGGACATGAAGTGCTAGAACAAGTATAGACGGTGGCGTGTAATACAGAAAAATAAAAAAACATACAACATTATATCAGCTCACACACACCCACAGCTGGACAAAGGCGTCCCCCATACAAGACGCTACAAATAATAGTACTGAGCCACCTCCATCCATCATATTTATTTAAACATCTTGCATCATTTTCTTACTTTATTAATCTTAAAAATAAATACCAAGCATATTTTGTCAAATAAAAAAAAATACAAAATCATTTATTTGCCAATACAATAAATGCTGATACGGTTTACTGGGTGGTCCCCGCATTCAGAACCTGTATCGTGGGAGGCCGAATTACAAACAGAAATACTAATATTCAAGACTGTAAACAGAACAGTAGAAAAATATTTAAGAAAAACAAAAGAAAAAAGCAAATGCTACAAATAACAGCAGTGATTCAATCAAAGGCCTGTTCAAAACATCCCCATACTACACAAATGTAACCACTTGTAACTATTCGAAAATCATATCCCGTTACCGGGCTTTGACCAATTTAGCGTCGGATTGATAAAAACTATATTTCGTATTGAACGGTCCTTGAAACGGACCGGCCATGCCTGTCCGAGCCGTTTTATTACACTTAATGGATGGGATGGTACGGATTTCAGCTTTAAATTGAATCGTATTTTATTATGTTGTCATTGAAAAAAATATTCAACATTTTACTTAGCTGCGTACGTTTTATTTTTAAGTCTAGCGAAGCTTTGGTTGTCGTAGACATTTCGTAGCACTGTCTATGAATAAGCCAGTTCTATGTTTCGAACCTATTCACGATAGATAATAGTAGATTGTTTTACAAGGGACTAAACCATCCCATTATATACGAGGTTGTTATACTCCCGAGCGTAGCGAGGGAGGATGACAAGACCGAGTTATAAGCCCGAGCAAAACACTCTACTTTTCACTTCGATTGCGAGAAAATAAATGAAGAAAATTCTAGAGATTTAGCGCCAATACCATCTTTTTTTTTAAATCTCTATTTAACCCGCAACGAAACAGTTCGCATTCTACCGTGAAGGGAAGAATCAACCTTCATAAAACCTATTTTCAAAAAAAAAAAGGTTGACGGAGCACCAAGAAGTCGAGTTTTTATGTAAGAGAACGAATGCTTTGTACGGGCTGATGATTTTAGACAAAAATTAAAAAGAAAAAATACTTTTTAGCCCGAGGTATTAAACTCGAGTTTTAGGCCCGCTAAGCTACACTATTATGATACACATTTTGAGCAAGAGAAGTGAAAATAAAATTGCACTACGACTCTGACTTAATATGCTTGAGTCAACCTCAATTTCAAAGCATTAAGCATTATTTATCCTCAAGAAACATTTTATTAGACTTACATAGACATAAGGTCTATGTAAGTCTATTATAATGTTTGTAAATAGTAATGTAGGTAATGGTATGTAGTGTATTTGTTTTCTTTTTTTTATCTACCTATATATTTACTAAAGTACCACCGATTATTTTGTTCCTTCATGTCCAGTACATCCTAAGGTTCCCTGGAAGAGATAGCTCTCAGCGATAACATCGCCCTTTATACTTCCTTTATTCTATTGTTTATTCCTGTATTGTTTTCTGTTTTGTGTGGTATAAAGTGTTTTCTATCTATCTATCTCAATTTGACACATAGATTTCCACGCGGCCGAAGCCACGGGCGCAGCTAGTGATGAATAATAGACGAGTGTCCACACGTCAACTAAATACATATATGTTTGTATATATATATATAATCATTTGTTTATTTTAAAACAACATTGTAAAAAACTATTGCAGAATAAACTTTATTTTTTTTACAACATCATAAGTTCACTGAACTTTAAGTTGACACCTACCCATCTAGCTTTAAAGCGATATTAATTACCCAAACGTAGTGCATAATGGATTTCAGCCGGCTCCCGGCACCGCACTTTTAATAAAATTGTACGTTAAATTAATGCAAGTGGACAACACCGGGTATTTGCTCATTTTCTGGCGAACATGATAAATTGTAAATTACTTGGAAATGTGCGTTTTGGCTGCTCTGACGCAAGTTATAAGGTGTAGAAGGAGTGTTGGATATAAAAAAACCTAGCAGAAGTATCTTTCCATATCTTGCTGTCGACAGTTACCTCTCCCCGCTCTAGAGCAATAAATTATTTCTTTTCAATTCAAGTTGTATATTTCCAGACATCAAAGGTACACAAAATTACAAAAAAATACAATTACAGCGAAGAAAATAAAACCAAAATAACGAAATGTAGAGTACTTAACTTTACTTGACCAGTCTCTTAGAATATTAAAACAAAGGTATTGTCACGTTCGCGTCTCTTATTATTATTTTAATGAGTTATCACAGAGTATCCTACCTAGGTACGTGAAAATCGCAATGATACATATGAAATTGTGTACACACAGTGTAAAATCAAAGTAGTTCTTAACTTTTAGAAGAATCTGGTCTTTGACCTGATCTATCTATAAGCCTCAAAGGTTTTTGTTAATTCGACGACCGATGTGGCGCGGTGGACGAAGGTCCACCTGCGACGCAGGAGGTTGCGGTTTCGATTCCGCCTCGGAACAATTGTGTGCACGATCTGCATATATTTGTTCCGGGTGTTCTGGTCGTTTTCTATGTATAATTAAAAATATCTATCTATGTAATGAATTGTATTATGTGTACTAGTTATCTAGTACCCATAACACAAGCTCTGCTTACCATGGGGCTAGATAATGCTGTGTGGATTGTCCAGCATTATTTATTTTAATTTTGAACACACGTAGGTACTACATTCACTTCATAAAAATTAGGAACACTCAGTTTCCCTCTATAGTTTACAATGCTACAAACCGAGCTTACATTTTAAAATGGGAAACGAACGGAACGAAATGCAAGGGGAAGTAATGAGCGCATTAAAAATTCAGAAATTGATGAATGCACAGCTGACGATAAATATGTGCCGACTGCCAGCGCTTATTGGGTTGCAGTGCTAATTGCTCTGTATCCTACTGTTTGTAGGTTTATTGTACCCAGGGTGTAAAAAAAGCATTTCTTTCACTTATCTCTGGAAAATTCCTAATGTTTAATATAGATAGATAGATAGATAGAATATATTTTATTGCACAAAAAGTTGTACATAGGCGAGCATAATGCTAGATAGCATTCTCTACCTGCTAACCTTTGGGTAGTGTGGACAATAAAAAAAATTGTGGAATGTTTAATATACACCCGACAGAGAACCAAAGTTATCAACATAGCTCTAAGAATAAGCAAGCTGAAGTGGCAGTGGGCCATATCTCGCGAAAAACCGACGGCCGCTGGGGCAAACGTGTTCTCGAGTGGAGTCCACGACTCGGTAAACGTAGTGTAGGACGCCCTCCGACCAGGTGGGATGACGACCTGCGAAAGACTGCTGGTAGATGCTGGATGCGGCAAGCTGAAGACAGGGCGCTATGGCGCTCACTGGCTCACACCTATGTCCAGCAGTGGACTAACATAGGCTGATGGTGATGATGAATACCACCACACCCATTAAAAAACCCATACAGGTTGCGCAGATAAATATTGGAATGCGGGACATTCCAATCTTATGATATGGGACAACATGAGAGGCTGTGACTTTCTGTGACTGAAATCTTTATCTACGCGACTTATATACAGATTTTGCAAAGATATTTATTTATATCCCCGACTAAAATATCTAGGGACCTAAAAGGTACCCTAACCTACACTGGCGGCACCTATTTATTATTATAATGTTGAACAAAAGAAATATACAAAATTACATTGGGGATTTTGTGATTATTTTGTAATCTTTTTTAATGTCTCTGTAACAGTTTTATTTTTTAAGGTTTAGATAGAGATGCGGGAATAGAGTTTGGTGCCCACCTAGGGCAACTTCGAGTATCTCTGCGTAAACTGCTACCTACATCTCATTCATTTTTAAAATTTCCACGAGAAGGCAAATCCAATATATCGAAAATCTGTGTGATTTTAACTCGGTAACGGCTTTATTGCAATCTCTCATGGAGGTCTCTCAGGACAAATACGCAATACACCTTTACGCGTAAATACGGAAATGCACGTAATGGCAGTCACTGCTAATGAATGTTTGCGTGCCCTCGAGCAGTGCTGTCGGTAAATGTAAAATTGTATTATACTGTCTTTATGGCTGCTTTGAAATTGCTATCATAGGAAGATGAGAAGAGATATTTATTGTAGTAGAAAGTGTGGCTACGTTAATGCCTCGTTGTATCTTCGGATTTGCTTACATATACACATGACTGGACATGATTTCAACAAAACAGTACAAAAAATAAGTAGCAGGTTTCTGTTTTAGTTCAATTTAAAATGTCATTTAAAACGGGATATTTACCATGATTTGATTTTTGAGTTATCCAATATTTCGGCACTGTTTCATGCGCCATGATCACGGAATAACGTTTCAACCGAGAAGATGGCTTCCAATTATCGGGATCCTGGAACCCTGTGGTGAGATTGTGCAAAAACCGAAGAAGTGATGTACCAACCGCGTCGCGTTCTGATACCGTCAGTGTTGTGCGTCGTGATCGAGCTGCGTTCGATAATAATGAAATCGGTGGTAGTGGTAATGTTCTTAAAAGACAAAAAAAAATGAGGGTAGATCGGTATGTCTGCCCATAAAAACTTACTCGCAGTTGCAGTGCCTTCAGTTATTCCGTGATCATGGCGCATGAAACTGTGCCGAAATATTGGATAACTCAAAAATCAAATCATGGTAAATATCCCGTTTTAAATGACTTTAGTGTTGATAACCATGATAGTTTCAAAAGTTTTATTCAATTTAAAATGTATTACAGAGATCTAGTCTTCAGTAATATGAAATCACGCTGTGAGCAACCAGGTAAAGGTATTCGAGATCATTTTAGTGACAATCGATTACTTTCATATAAACATGAGGTCATATGATCCTGTTTTCACACCATGAATTTTTTTTTTACACTGCTGGCCCGTCGCGTCGTGTCATAACATAGGTACCAAACGAATTGGTGGCTTACTTTCGTTCGTAATCTTCCCTCGATTAGATTTTTTTTTTCGTCAAATATGAAACTCATGTTGTAAGATTATCCAAAATTTCGGTCCACAGGACATGCTAAGATTAAAAAACCTTTGCAGTTTATCGCTTATTTTGTATAATTCAGGCCACAATTAAATTTTAAATACCAGTCTCAAACCCCCACGATGTAGCTGAGGACCATATCAATCGCAAATCAGAGGCATTTTCCCCACATTAATGCAATGGTCGCGTGCCCAACTCATATTAGGTGTCATAACCCAGAGGTTGGAGCCTGGTGGAACAGGCACGACGTCTGCTAACGATGCCTAGAACTGGCTAGGACTATGGAAAAGTATAAAAAGCCGAAAAGAAGAAGAGGTAAGTGAAAAGATAACAAGAAGAATAAAGTGGCACTACGTCAAATAGTGTAAACTAGCGGCCCGTCCAGGCTTCGCCCGGGTGGTCATTTGTTTCAGACAATTTTTTAAATTTTTCTCTTTTTTCTCTCCGTAAGAACCATCCTCGTACTTCAACGAATATTCTAAAAAAGAATTAGCGAAATTGGTTCAGCTGCTTTCGAGATTTGCGCTTAGCAACACATTCAGCGATTAGTTTTTATATTATAGAAGATAATCCACATCTGTGTCCAATTATTAAGCAAAAACTAAATATAGGTATAAGTCGGCGACATGTTGGCGGTTTCATATCTAGGTCCACCAAAAAACTAAAAACGTTATCAGCAACTTTTGACAAGTGTAGCGACAGCGATGTCGCGGTCATGCACGTGTCGCAAGACGTAGACGGGCACTATCAAGGACATCCTACTAATATTATAAACGCGAAAGTTTGTAAGTATGGATGGATGGATGGATGTTTGTTACTCTTTCACGTAAAAACTACTGAATGGATTTTAATGAAACTTTACAATAATGTAGCTAATACATCAGAATAACACATAGGCTACAATTTATACAGATATATTGTATATTATCCAAAATATCTATCACCAAGCGGGTGAAACCGCGGGGCGCAGCTAGTAATTCTATAAAATAAATTTGCCGAAATCAACAGGCTAGGCTGTATCGGCGTGTCGTTGCCGAATTCTTTCGATAGACTCCTTTAGTAAGAAATATAGCAAAAGTTATTATTATTATGGGAACAATCTCTACCACACTTTGATGCAAACGGATGTTATTCGTTCAATACCTTTCCGAAACAAGACAACATACATATTTGTTTTTATTGAAATGTTTTAATTAATAGAGACTAATCAGCTTACGGACAAACGGGATAACCGTTTAAGTTAGCTTTTAGATTAACATGTAATTATTGTGAAATATAAATAAAAGAAAAAAAATAACTAAAAACTCCGCAGTGCAAGTCAGCCTCATCCGACCACTAACTCTCTTTGTAGATGCACTGGCTCCGATCGAGCGATAGCGCGCCATGCAACAATGCCCGGCCCCGCTAAACACCGTAAACTTGTGAATTATTAATCTTATCGCCTCAAACACGGCTCTAGCTTCATGAAAAATTTAATAAATCGCTCTTTGGATTTATTGCACGGTTTTTATGAAAGTGTGGTGCAGCTAGGTCACAGCACCATGCTGCATGTTTTATAATAATACCTACATAATGTAGTTTGCTGCTTTTTACAGTACTTGTCGAAATTTTAATTTCTTTCATCCTTTGCCTCTTGTTAGCGGAATGAAAAAGAACGCGCCGAACAGAATATCTGAAGGAATCGTAAATATTGAAAACAAAATAAATTCCAATCTTATTAACTTTTGTTTATATTCGCTATCTAATTAGTAAAAAGGTATTTACTAACTATACCTACTTAATACGTCTGAGGTGCAGATTTAGATTTCTGTGCATTAAAATTTAATCAGATACTAATCTCACATTCATCATCATCATCAGCCAATAGCAGTCCACTGCTGGACATAGGCCTCCCCCAATGAGCGCCATAGCGCCCTGCATGTCTTCAGCTTGCCGCATCCAGCAGTCTTTCGCAGGTCGTCATCCCACCAGGCGGAGGGCGTCCTACTCTACGCTTACCGAGTCGTCAAGAACACCACTCAAGAACATGTTTGCCCCAGCGGCCGTTGGTCTTACATTACCCTGGCGTATTGGCGATCTTGCACATTATATCGTAAGACTGAAGTGAACTAGCTGGAATTAATAGAATTATGAAGCCAACATTTCGTGCCACCAGCAAACTATGCCTAGCCTTTAAATGTGAATGCATTGTTAAAAGCGCTATTCAGCTCTAATAATTCTTCCGGGGTCGGTTTTTGTTCATTCCATGGAATGTTTGCCTCAACCGCCTTTTCAGGTTTTTAATTGTAAATGCGAATAAAATTGCAGTTCTCACGTTGTTACTTTCCTTTTATTTGCATAATCGTGGAATTTCTGATTTCACAACAAAATGCATAATTTTGTACTTGTTTTCTTGATATGATTTACCTACTAAAAAAGAGTTTAACTTTTTTTTCTAAGAAGCGCAAATTCTTTGTTCTTGTGTGCTCTAATACCTATATATGTACAATACTCATGCCTACATCATCATCGAGTGCACATTCTGGACAAAAGCCTCCAAACGACACCACAAATAGCGATCCTTAGGCTTTATCCATAGTCTCCCTGCGACCGCTACAATGTCGTCAGTCCATCAAGTGGGATGTCTTAGCCTCCGCGCAAATGTGCCATCGACCACAGCCACCGGTGGCTGTCGCGCGCTACCACATACGATATATACGCTGTAGCGAGTGGCCGCCGCCGGCTACACGTATACGGCGCGTCTATACAAAATATATGAAAAAGTATGTTAAGTGGCTGTCGCTGGCCACCAGTGGCTGTGGTCGGTGGCTCGTTTGCGCGGAGCCTTAGGCCCGTCACCCCACTTGATCTTTCGAATTGACTTTCTGTCATCATGTCTCTGTAGACGTGACGACAGAAAGTCAATTCGAAAGAAAGATACAAAAGTATCAAAGGTGACAAAAGTAATTACAGCTGATTATAATTTATGATAACAATGATAATTAACTTTAAAATTAACAAGAAAACGTTATAAAATGAATCTTAAAAACCTCAGCCATAAATTAAATTTAGAGTATTATCTAACCCTTTTACAAATGGAGAGGGTGGAATGAACGAAGTGGCTAATTTCTAAACTGAATTAAGATATACTTTCCTAGTGGTTTTAAGATAAACGAAGAAATTCTGGTGTCTATAAATCAGAGTTGGCTACACTTCGAGCGAAAACACAAATGGTTATACGGATTTAATTTATTTAGTTAGATTTTTTTGTAGATTTTTTTTTTTTTTAAATAATTTAATAAATTTAATAACCCGGAACAAACATCTGCAGATCGTACACAAAATTGTTACGAGTCGGGAATCGAACCCGCAACCTCCAGCGTCGCAGGCGGACCTTCGCCCACCGCTCCACAGAGGTCGTCAAATATGTATATTTAATTTACTAAACTATAGTTAAGCTATAGCTTAGAAATTGTATAAAGCTCTTGTTATTTACACGTTCTTCTTGGTTGAAAAAATTATCAAACAACAATTATAATTGTTGCAAAGGTTCAAACTTCCGTTTGATCCTATGCAATTGAGAAAAATATCAAAAAATAAAGAAATAATAAAAAAAACGAAAAAAACTAAAAATAAACAAATAATAAACAAATAGTAAAATTATAAAAAATACCAAATTATCAAAACCAATGCGTGTACGGAATTGCAAAGGTTCAAACGGAGGTTTAATTAAGATGGTTTATTCCACGCGCTGTCTACTAGTCTAAACCACCGAGGTCCGGTGATCAGCAAACAGTCAGATATGAGCGGAATGCATGCATTCGCACACAAGAATTAGACGAGAGCTCGCTGTAAGAGAATATACCTCATGTAGAATTGCGATGACAAAACATTCCTAAACTACCCAGGTCCGATCAACAAATAGTCGAAGAACAGCGGCACGTACGCATTCGCGAACGGGAATAGTCTGAGAGCTCGCTGTAAGAGAATATACCTCATGTAGAATTGCGATGACAAACCATTCCTATCCTACCCAGGTTCGATCAACAAATAGTCGAAGAGTGGAAAGAAAGAAAGAAGAAAGAAATACATTTTATTTTCAACTACAACCAATCACACAGACGAGACCTTAAAACTATGTATAATTATTATTGTACATTAGGTATATTGTACGCATGCATACTAGAATAGAATGAGAGCTCACTGTAAACACTGCATGTTACACGCCCATTGTACATGTCGCATGTAATGTATTTTTATAATGATCTGCATATGGTGGACAATAAAGCATTTTTGTATTGTATTGTATTATACAAGAATAGTGACGTCACAACACTCCTTATAGACCCAGGTTCGGTGATCAGCAAGCAGTTGGAGATGAGCAGCACGCATGGATCAGCACACGAGACCGTCTGACAGCTTTTGGAAGCTAACACACTCTTTATTGTAACAGGTTGCGATGACAGAACAACATAATTATTTTCAGATATGTATACCTAATCTAATGATGTCGTTTAAGGCATGTCGATATACCTATTATAATTTGTTCACTATAACTATAATGCAAGACGTTTGCAGATACTCTAGATAGTTATATATGTGAAGTCTTTTTTATTTCCACAGACCTACAATATTTTTTTCACTATAAGTATGCATTTAGATGTATGCAATTACTCTTTATAGTTATGTGTGAGGAAGCTTTTTTATTTGCAATAGGATTTATTCGGAGTCGTTCAAATTTGGAAAGACTATCAGTTCAATCGAAAGCTGTCCACAGTAAAATATAAATTATCAAACAATCTCCCGTTCTACAAGCCTGAAACAGAAGCCGAGGCATGCATGATGCGAACGAACCCGGAGAATGTTCATTAACGAGCGGCCATGATGTTCGAACTTAGCTTTCTGCTAAGTAGGTATTGTTTGATACGGAGATGAAATGGGGAAACAAACAGAATTGGACGCTGCAATTGGATAATGTAGTTTCTGGTCAAGGCTTGAGATACTTGTGGTCTGCGTGTTTGGGCCTAGAATCATGGGTAATATGTACAATACCTAGGTAGACTTCAGTTAGAATTTTAAATAAATAAATAATAAATTATGCTGGACAATTCAATCTATGTCATGAACAGCGTTTAGTTTGTTAATTCAACTGCATTATTTGGTACAATAAAATACTAAACTTTACCTGTATAATTAAAAACGTAAAGTTATACAGTCATATTAGTACAGTCAACTACAAAAATAGGTGGGTAACTAATTCTGAAAAATAGGTAGTTGGCAGTTAAAAAAAACTAGTTCGAACTCGTTTTTTTTTTACTGCCAGTGCCAACTACCTATTATTCGAACAAAATAACACGCCAAACAGCGTCCTCAAATGCTGAGGGCCTTTGTGCACACGCGGTTTTTTCGCTGTGAAAATCTACGGTTTATTCGCCGTGGAAAGACACGGTCGCCACTCTTGTATGTATGGGTCACTATGGAAGCTTGTTCACTTATGCAGCGGGGTGGTACGGGATTTGTTCGTTTGTGGGGCGGTACGGGATGGCGACGGCTCCGTTTGTTTGTATGCATCTCGGCGCGTCGTGTCTTTACCAGATTAGCGCCGAAGGTTTTCCATGGTAGCAATTAGACATTTTATAAGAAACTAGCTGCGCCCCGCGGCTTCGCTTGTAGAAATCTATGTGTCAAAAATGGTTTATAAACCTTCCTCTTGAATAACTTTATCTATCAAAAAAACCGCATCAAAATCTGTTACGTAGTTTTAAAGATCTAAGCATACATAGGGACAGACAGACAGCGGGAAGCGACTTTGACTGACTTTGACTTTTATTGTAGTGATAAAACAACTCATATACTAGCTCGCAAGATTTCTTAACCGCACGGAGGCGGCGCGGCGTATTAGCCGGAGATTATTGTTCACGACACATTTTCTAAACAGTACGCGTTCTAGCTGTAGGTACCCTTAAGAAACCGTATCGTGAACAAGAGCTCCTACAGTAAGTAACTATTTACCAGTTTTGCCGTTTACTGCTCGAGGTAAACCGAACCAAACAAACTGTACCTATTCACAACCAACTAAACCCCAGTCAAGTTTTGCTTATAGCTCAAACTACCGCACGTAATCCTGTCAAAATCGGATTTCTTTCATCAATCGCTGCAGTCGCATTCCGAACGGGGGTCTCACAAAGTGCTTTATGCGTGCTCGTCACAGCCTGGCACAGTGTAGAAAACTAAGCAGCGTCCGTAGTATAAGTTGTGTCATACATAAATTACTTACCATACTATTCGAGCAGGCCATGCCATAACTGGTACTTGCGTAGGTACTATGCAAATGATGTCATTTCAATCATCTCTTAACCTTTTATACCTGCTGAAAATCCCACAAACCGATTTACCTGAAACGAGCTAATTAGGGTCATTCTATTGTTATGTTGCTGCTGCAAAGGTTTCGAAGGTCAAGGCTAGACATTATGAGTTTTTAGAAAGCTAACAGTGTGTACTTTAATTTAATTTGAGTATAGTAGTATTTTCAAAAAAATGTTAATAAAAAAAGATAGGGTCTAAATAAAAATGTAGGGGGTGTGCGATTTCTATGCTCTCGAGTATAGTTTTCGTGTGTTGAGAGATTTGGCAAAGACTATTTTCTCGGGAGAGAAGTTAAAATCTATCGAGCTCTAAACTTCAAGGGGCGTTTTTTAGGAAAATATTAAGTTTTTATGATATAACAAAACACGTGCCCATAATTGCTTAATGTTTTCAAACATTTGATAAGGAAACCAGTAATTAACGAACAATTTATTTGGACAAAACTCTCTACAGAAGTTTGAGGGTTTAGAAATTTTCTGTACTTTGGAGGACAAATTCTTCCAGCATGTTGAGATTGAGCAGCTAAAAAAATACGTGTCTGCTATTTTATACTACATACCTATTAATAAAAAAATCTAATTATATAAAAATAAATCAAATCAAATTGGAGCCTGACCTTTCGTTGTCAGTTGACATCCTGTGCAAATATTACCCTGCGACATGTTTGCAAAAACTGCATCCTAATTACCTCGCATTCAAAGTGGCCAATTTACCGCCTGTTGCGGCCACGAGAGCCTTAATTAAGGTAAATAATGTTTATAATTAAAATAACACTCGTGCGGGAATCAAAGAGAGATTTCGCTCCGTTGGCACGTGTGTACTCAGCTTTATGGTGGCTTTTTCATGCCATGTCTTTGGCGGATTTTTAAAAGGTTTTATTTATGGTCTCACAACGGAGTTTTCTGCAATGTTTTTATGAGACAAGGTATTTTCTCTGGAAAAGAACGTTGAATTGAATAATTTCTTGTTAGTACCGATGCTACAAGCGGTCGAAGACTATGGTGTCTTTAGTTCTTCAAAGCGGGTGCTTTGGAGCACGTTCTCATATGATGACACGCGCTTTTGGAGAGACTTATGTCTAGCTATGGATTACTATCGTATTGTGTAGTACTTCCGCATTTTGAGGCGTTCATAAATTCATATTATAGATATATAGATAGAATATACTTTATAGCAAAAAGTTGTACACAGATAGCATACTCTACCTGCTAACCTTTGGGTAGTGTGGACAACAATATTTTAGGTAGTGCTAGATTACAGAACTTACTTTTACATAAAAACATAATAAAATATACTACTCATAATAATACTACTACTTACTACTAACTAATTTTATAGGTGTATTGATAGTTTTCAATGAAAATCATTAAAAAATTCGACACTTGAGAGACTCGACAGGTCCGGGGTTATAGTCGACTCATCAGCTAAAATTGCATTTGCTCAGGCCCTAAAAATTCAATCACACCACAAGTTAATTGGGGCTAATTGACCAGTATTTCCGGGAGAATAATGAACAATTATCGGTGGCCATCGGTAAATGTTTGCTAATTAATGGCTGCCGAATTTGTGTTTCGGTGGTCAGTGCAGCGGTGGCAAGACAGGTAAGTACTTCTGCATTTTGAGGCGTACATTTATTTGGCCAAACATATTTTCCGTCCATAAGGATTGAGTGAGTTACATCAACTTCAACTTCTTGCTGTATGAGTCTCATGGTAGCATCGCAAGCCTTCTTTATATGGGTTACGCACTAGTATAGTAAACATTAATAAATAGTATTTACAATAAAGAAAAACATTAACTGTGAATCAACAAAATGTACCACAAAACTAAAAACAAGAAAATAAGAGGAAACTGTGTGAAAATAAGACTAAAATGTCACTGTCATTTGATTTGACAGCTTGTAGAGTACCTACAGGGAACTTGCCATGACTTGGCCAACATAGCTCGTAAAATAGCACAGCTAAAGGTTTCTTCGTCGCTTCTTTCCTTTAGTCTACAAACATACCGAAGCGACAGAAATCAAAAATAACACTTTATTTCTGTGTCCGTGGTTATCGCGTGTATCACTTAATTTTCAGAATTTGATTATAACACAGAATTGATAAGTGTTTAGAAAAACAAAGGCCTCCCTTCCAAATCAATCGATGTTAAAACAATATTTTCATGCAAAGCGAAGCTAGAAACGAGCCTCTTTATGCATAGCAGTGGGGCAACGGTTTTACACCCAAAGTTTCTTAAACAGTCTCAACAGCGTCTCGTCACTATTTCCTATTTAATTCATCATCATCATCATCATCAGCCTATATCAGTCCACTGCTGGACATAGGCCTCCCCCAATGAGCGCCGTAGCGCCCTGTCTTCAGCTTGCCGCATCCAGCATCTACCTGCAGTCTTTCGCAGGTCGTCATCCCACCTGGTCGGAGGGCGTCCTACACTACCTTTACCGAGTCGTGGTCTCCACTCAAGAACACGTTTGCCCCATCGGCCGTCGGTTCTTCGCGAGATATGGCCGGCCCACTGCCACTTTAGCTTGCTAATTCTTTGAGCTATGTCGATAACCTTGGTTCTCTGTCGGATGTATTCGTTACGAATCCTATCCTTCAGAAAAACTCCGAGCATAGCTCTTTCCATATCTCGCTGAGCGACTTTGAACTGGTGGACCAGCCCTATCGTGAGTGTCCACGTCTCAGCTCCGTAGGTCATAACGGGTAGGACGCACTGATTGAAAACTTTCGTTTTCAAGCATTGCGTTCGTGCATTCCTATTTAATTAGTTCCTAGAAATACTTTCTTAGTCTCATCGTGCGCAGCGGTGTGGCAACGGGCTTATACCCAAATTCAAATAGTTGATAAGATGGTAAATAAGAGAGGTGGTATCACTATATTGTAAAAAACAAAGTCGCATCCCGCTTTCTGTCTGTCCCTATGAATGCAAACTACGCAGATTTTGATGCGGTTTTTTTATAGATAAAGTGATTCAAGAGAAAGTTTTAAAAACCAGTTGACACATAGATTTCCATGCGGGCGAAGCCGCGGGGCGCATCTAGTTATAAATAAATTTAACCGTAATTTTTGTTTTACTCCCATAAAAGTTTCTTTAGTACCTGTCTCAATGGTATCTCCTCAATATTTCCTATAGTTCCTAGAAATACGAACTTTCACCAAAACCTACAAAAGCATTCGCGGTTGTTATCTACTGATAAGAATGAGGGAGGTGGGTATCGGCCGCCCCGGCGCCATTAACTCAGAGTATTCTATGGGCAAGGTTATCGGTCGACGTGAATGAGACGATGTTTCCTGTGCTCTTTGTCAATGGACGGTGAATTTTTACAAAGGAATATTTTGAGGACGTTTGCGACCGTACTCAGATTTGGATATTTTAAAAACTATCTATCTAAAGTAGGTTTTGATTTAGAAACCAAGAAAGGCAATAATGTAACTTGCCAAAACACTAATTGTTGACATACACACACACTGATAAATTAGTCACATTTGAACCCATTGCAGCTGACTAGAACTATTGCAAATAAATCATTAATCTTGGTAGAAAATATTGACTTAAACAAAAATCATAATACCTATCTCCCAACGTTTTTCCAATTAAATCAACTAAGTATGTTTATGTAAAAACTTTTTGCATCAAAAAGAAAACACCATTTGGAACCATAAACTTTTTACAGATTCAATAATGCACTTGCAACATTTTTCCATTAATTAATTGCTATACATTTTAATTAACGTGTTAAAAGAGCCATTATCTGGGTTTATTTACAGCAAGGCGTTACAGTCGCGCTCGTAAATCAACGACGAGACAATGTAAATGAGAGTTAAAAAATACTCGAGAGCGAAATAAAGGACTTTGCGCAATCTTTGCGGCGGTTAATGAATTACTTTTGCTAATTTTTCATTTTGGGAGCGTATTCAGGCGTTTTACTTTTGGAATTCTTATAGAAATTGAACTAAAGTTAATTATAACATTATATAATATAATAAATATAGGTACGGTAAATAAATAGGTTTACGCATGTCAAGTAAAAATAAAATAAATAAGTGATAAATGTGCATATCGAGATTTAGAGATCAAAATCCAAAATAGATCTTTTTTACAGAACTGCTACTGGACTGGTTTCCGCAACTTGGTCACAGGTGGGCCCTTTTTGCGTGTCGGGCCCACCCGACACGCAAAAAGGGTTGCTAGTCTAACCACCCGATGTGTTCCAGGAAGGCCAGCAGCTCGCTGATGCCGGTGCATGCCTCCCTAGGCGTCCTCGGTGTCCCAAGGTGATGCAGTCTTTGAGAAGCTACGCTGTCGCAATCTACATGCGCTGCTGTCTCCTCTGCATTCATGCACCCTCTGCAAAGGGGGCTGTCCGTGATACTCAAATTAAATAGGTGTTTGTTTAGCATGCAGTGTCCCGTGACAATACCGACGACTTGCCGGAGTTTGTCACGTTTGAGATTGAGGAATTTTCGGGAGTATCGTGGGTTTAAAGCCGGGAATGACTCCTTCGACTGCCTGCAATTTGGAATACTTGCCCAGTGCTCTTCGTGTCGTTTGACTGTGTCGAACCACTGTGTCCCTTTATATTTTGTAGTGTGACTATTGGACTTACTTATTTGCTCTAGCAGGTGGTGGCATTGCAAAGTCAGTCCTGAGTTGTGTTCTCTCCTGTTCAAGGCCTGTAGTACTGCCGCGCTGTCCGAGAAGATCCTGATGTTTTGGTCAGTTACCTTTCTTCGTAGCTCTGCGGTCGCAGCTTGGATAATACTACACATATCGCCTAGAAGATGGAGTTATGGGCACCCAGTGCTGTTGTTTTGTGTATGTTAAGATCTTCCAAGAACGTTCCCGCCCCCGTACCTGTTTTCATTTTAGAGCCATCAGTGTATATTCGTACTTCGTGTATGTTTGAGCTATCACTTGGCTCTTCGTGCACAGCTACAGAACTGCTAAAAAAATAGAGCGATGTTTTTAAGGCTCTTATATATATGTGAGTTTCTTTCTGTGCTTCTATAAATTCACGATAGACTTTCGTTTTACTACAATCTCACCTTAACAGTTTTAGATGTAGGTACGTAGTCATAGGTGTTAGACTTTTTATCATCCGTAGTAAAATTCTTAGTATTTTTTTATGTGTGGGATATTATTTGATTCTTACCACATCGCTAGCAATACTAAGTTAAAAAAAAACTATTTTTTTTATATGTGGACACATTCTTAAACGATATAATTGTTCATAGTTAGGGTAGATATGCAAAACTAACATTATTTTCGTCTTTGGCTGCAAATGAATCTATTTTAATTTTTCTGTAAAATTATTTTGTAACACTACAGGTACCTGTACCTTTAAAGGTACCCTCATTTCCAAGTTCCTATAAACGTACCAAGAATCTGCTCGTGAAAATCATCTAGCTATCATTTTGTAGGTTTATTTCTGAGTCCATTTCTGTTTCTGAATAATACATAAGACAATATTATGAAGGATTCTCGGTGGCCTGCCCTCCGTTGAAATCTTAATTAATCATTGCAGATTAACGTGAAATATGGGCTAGATAGCGAATACTTTGAATTATGCTGCTCATTGCATTTGACAAAAAGTTAAATTACATTCTTTTAATTTTTTCTTTTTTTAAATTAATATTTCTGTTCTCAAGATAGATTTTTTTTCTATCCAGAGAAAAAGCACTTGTACAAACTTTATATATAAACATAACTGTATTAAATTAAGTCATTTTTAACTCGGTATTTACGTTCACATAATATAAAATACATATTTAAATTGTTCTAATGATAAACCGTAGAATTTCTAAGAAATAACATTACATTTCTAATAGGAAGATATCATATGCAACGCATTTAAAATTTTAAAACAAACTCTCTAAAACTCAGAAATTTTCAGCACAGCATAAAATATGCAACTTACATAATAAATTTCAAAAGTTTCGAGTCCCATGAGCAATGAAATAATCGTTAGAGATAAAGCGCTGTGCGCAACTGTACTGTCTTTATAAGTTTATTCACTGTTTTATATCTGAGTTATATTACTCGACAGAAATTTTGTGCGGAACTGTATTTTGCATAATTGCTCTTTGTTATTATTTGAGACCGGTGCGTTTGATTTACCGTAAATTTGCCGTGTAAGGTTGTATGGTACCGATGAATGTATGTATGTATTTAGCTATACTTCTTCTTTAAGGCCTATTCAAATCTAATCGGCATTCGCTATCGGTATGTTACGCTTGGCTTTCACGCAATCCGCGGTATTCTGTCGAGTATTTTAGTGATAGTAGGATAGTATATTCGGTTTACGCTAGCGCTCTAGGTAGCGAATGACACATCCGTCGGTCTTGCTATTATATCATTCTAGTTTTTGCCCGAGGCTTAGCACGCGTTGTTGTTTGAATTAATTTAAATTTTATATAGTAAAATTTATTTAATTTTGTTATTGTTTTTAATATAGGAATTTTTAATTTGATGATAGCTCGGGTACAGAAAATCTCGGCAGCTTATTACTAGCCTCAAGCTCTACTTAGCTTGGAGCTATATGATGCTGTGTTAATTGTCCACGATTATTTATTTATATTGATCAAATTTTCAGAGTCCCTGGCCAACAACAGGAGCCAGCCGCCACGCAGCCCAGCTGGAGCCTGACTGAGCTCTATCCGGGTGGGCGTATCTCACCGGAGACACGCCTACCGCTCGCCCCGCCCAACGTGTCCACCCGCTCTCATGAAAAACGTCGACAGATAGGCGGAGCCTAAACTAAAGTATCGTTAAGGACACTTTATCAAGTAATTTGTAACGTCCGATACGAATTTAAAATTTATTTGTCTAGCTGAATGCTGAGCTGGATAATTTCATTTGGAGTTTTAGTTGGATCTGTGGAATAGAATTTGTATGTAAATTGTACGGTTGAGATATTAAGTTTAATCAGCTTAGGGTGGGTTCAATTCTCAGATTAAAAGTACTTAAAACTTTGACTGCGGTTTTTTTTCGACGACTGCGGTCTTTTTTTTTACCTAAAAAATTCGTGCTGCCGCTCTACACAACGGCTGTGTTGCGCCGCACATGCGTTTTGTTCGAAAAATATTACAGCTCTGCTGAGTCACAAAGATGTGTATTTTCTTAGCCGCTGCGCTAGTGTGGATTTTCGCAGATTAGTCACTTGTAGAAAACTCATACCGTGCGTTTTCAGCACTCAAAGTGTTAAGGGAAGAGAGTTCTTGGGGGAAATAAGAAAAAGAGAAATACCTGCAGTAATATCTTCTTTATATGTCTAAGTTATCAGAATTTCATCAGAAATAGACAAGGTAGAACGTTCTGGTGCTTTCTGCTAACCAACCAACTATGACAGTAGAATCGACATAGAATCATCCATAGATGAAAGACACTATAGGTTAGATACTCGTAGTGCGGTGACATTTGCACGGAGAAATTGATAAAACGGTTTCAACCTTGCCACTTTTGACGCGCGACCTTATCTGTAATTCCTTATAACATATGTAGGTAAAATGCCAAAACGTGTGACGATACTATTGTTTGGTAAAACCGATTCATTTCTTCCAGTGACATTCATTTAGTGGAATCAGAGCCCTGGCTGACAATGTCTCCAGAAATAAGTCGAATATCCAAAACGTTAAACGTCCTATTTTCATCAGAGCCTAGTTCGTTATCTAGCAGGGTGTACCACGTGCAGTTTAGGTTGGTTTGGGACGAGATGTTGGACTCCCCCTAATATCAAAAAACTTCATAAATTAATTACTCATTGATTTAACAATTATTTTGCTTTTACTTGACACTGGCGGAACAGTGTCTAACCAGACAGTTGTCATTAAAAAAAATCACCATTATCAACATCAACGTCCTTTCATACTCTAAAAATAATATGAACTACATTTCTATGTAAAAACTTCTATTTATAATGATAAAATGTAATGTATTGCATTTTGTATATCAGTCATCTATTACCCATAACACAAGCTCTGCTTAGCTTGGGGCTAGACGATGATGATGAGAACCAAGGTTATCGACATAGCTCAAAGAATTAACGCAAGCTGAAGTGGCAGTGGGCCGGCCATATATCGCGAAGAACCGACGGCCGCTGGGGCGAACGTGTTCTTGAGTGGAGATCACGACTCGGTAAATGTAGTGTAGGACGCCCTCCGACCAGGTGGGATGACGACCTGCGAAAGACTGCAGGTAGATGCTGGATGCGGCAAGCTGAAGACAGGGCGCTATGGCGCTCTTTGGGGGAGGCCTATGTCTAGCAGTGGACTGCTATAGGCTGATGATGATGAGACGATGATGATGTGTGGATTGGCCATCATTATTTATTACTTATTATAAATGCAAAAGTTTAGATGGATGTACTCGTATGTATTAAATTTGTTCCTTCTTCACTTCAAAACTACTGAACGGATCAGGCTTAAATTTTGTACAGATATAGCTTGAAGCCTGGAATGGCTATTTTTTGTCCCATAAAATTGTTCCCATGGGATATAAATAACGTCTAAACGGTTCCATATCATGGCACAACGCGTGCGAATCCGCGGACAGAAACTAGTTAAAACATAAATTTAGCTAAGCAGAGAAACTTTTTTGCAAAAAGCTTGCTCTAAAAGCAAAATGAATGGCATCTTAACAATGGCCGTCTATATTCCCCTGATAGAGTTATCAAAGCGTTACAAGGAAGGAATTTCTTTGAAGAATAGCTGGCGTAAATATGCCACCTTGAATCCTGCTGAAACGCGTGAGGTAAGTAGCTAGGATGATTTTATCATAGATAACTATTTACAAGGCTATTTAAAAAGTGTGTCCGGAAGGGACACTCTTTTTAAATAGCCTATAATTATCTGTCATCAGGATATCGTATACAACCCTGATATAATCACTGTCGGCCTGTGGCGCGGTGGGTGAAGGTCCGACTGCGTCACAGGAGGTTACGGGTTTGATTCTCGCCTCGGGACAAATATTTCTACAATCTGGAGATATTTGTTCCGGGTGTTATTTACATTATTATATATGTCAGTTATCTAGTACTCATAACACAAGCTCTGCTTAGCTTGGGGCTAGATAATGCTGTGTGAATTGTCCAGCATTATTTATTTATTTATATAGAGAATGGATGAATGAATGAAACATACGCGCTAAACGCAAAATATTTAAATTCTTACCATTTTAAAATTGACAATGGTCATTACAAGCATTTTCCATCAAAATACTTAATTTCGCGCATCCAACATTTTTAAGAATTCGCGTTACCTTACCTTCGAATTTCCCTTTGAAAACCTGCGAGTCCTACAAAAATAATACTTTGTAGTAACTATTAAAACAAACTTGCTGCCTAACTTAACCCCTCCAGGTGTCATCTCGCTTATTTAACCCTTGTCTGGCTCATGAGGCCTCTCACTTTGATGTAGCCGTGTGGATGCGTCAAGCTGAAGATAGAGCGCTATGGCGCTCATTAGGAGAGGCCTATGTCCAGCAGTGGACTAACATAGGCTGATGACATTGTTAACGAACTCAACTGTTACGAAATTTCACACATGCAAAATTTCTAAGCACAAAGAATCGCGTTCTTACCTTACCTTCGAATTTCCCTTTGATCCTACAAAAATGATACTTTGTAGTTACTATTAAAACAAACCTGCTACCTACATTAACCCCTCCAGGTGTCATCTCGCTTATTTAACCCTTGCCTGGCTCATGAGGCCCTTCACTTTGATGTAGCCGAGATGGCATTATTTCAAAGTTATCTGAACAATGTCGGCCTCGTTCACTAAGGAGTTAAATACCGGCAAATTTCAAGGGGGTTTGAAATAACAAGCTTGTTATATTAAAGCCCGTCTGGTATTGCTTAATTTATTTAGATTTGAGGTAAAAAAAATATTGGTCATATAATTTTATTGGTTTTGATTTTAATATTTAAATTCTTTACAGACATTACTTATTGCGACAACTCGTTGGCGCGGTGGGCAAAGGTCTGCCTACGCAGGAGGTTGCAGATTCGATTCCCACCTCAGGACAAATGTACAGATCGAACAAACATTTTTATTCCGGGTGTTCTGGTCGTTTTCTATGTATTAAAATTGATATATTTGTAATGTATAATGTATATAATATCAGTCATCTAGTGCCCATAACACAAGCTCTATCTAAAATATAATATGTATGCTCTGTCTATAATATAATAATAATAGTCTTTATTTCAGGTCATAAAAAGAAACCCATAGGTTATTTATAAATAAATTAAAGTAAACATTAAAATACAAATAGACCTAATTACGGTTCCCACTCTGGTGCACAGAGAGCCAGAACCTGTACATAGGGCTACAGATGTTGTTATCCATACAACTGAGGATGCCATTTTTAGATCGTCTAATATTGGCCCAAAATGACGCAATACGAGATCTGATTATAGCGAAAAAATCCGGAACCCGTGCATCAGCAAACATGCCTGACAAAAACGTGGTTTCTTCATAAGGATGCGAAAAGCGATATATGTATGTACTAGCATTCTTTTAAAAGTAGAAAATGTGTGAATGAATATATTAATAATAAGAAATGAAAAAAAAAAGGATTTTTTTTTAATAAAAATAAATAAATAATACTGGATAATTCACACAGCATTATCTAGCCCCATGGTAAGCAGAGCTTGTGTTATGGGTACTAGATACTGATATACATAAAACTATATATTACATAGATAGATATTTTTTATTATACATAGAAAACGACCAGAACACCCGGAACAAATATCTGCAGATCATACACACAATTGTTCCGAGGCGGGAATCGAACCCGCAACCTTCTGCGTCGCAGGCGGTCCTTCGCCCACCGCGCCACATCGGTCGTCGACATCGATCGACGGAACATGTAAGGGCGCAGTAATACCTCTAAGCTAAAATAATGTGGCAATGCAAGTGTAAGCAATAAATAAATGAATATGAATGCAAAATGCTCGTACATACAGTATAATCTCAGCAGACTAAAGTGCACCCAGCACCTGTCAATTAGGTCACTCCCGATCAGCTGGCACTGATTTATACTGGATAGATTCGATTTATCACCTGCCATGGTAATCCTTCCCGGCAGAGGCGTCCGATTTGAAAATGGATAAATATTGAATAACATTTAGAGGCTTTTCTGTCTATGCATAGATCGTTTCGTTCGTGAGCTCAGCAGCAAAAGTAAAAGTAAAGTAAAAGTAAAAAATCATTTATTTCTTTAGGCTTACAAAATAAGCACTTAGACAAGTCATATTTTATATACATGCCTAATTCAAACGAACTTATGTAATTATAATTAATTTAATTGACGAGAAACTGATAACACCTGACTTTAGCTTAACATAGAGTTAACCATTGTTATTGTGTATTTCTTTTTTAATAAATATTTTCATTTCATTTCATTTATATAAATTATAATCAAATAAAATTATTTTACTGTTCACTTCAATTTTTTGTCCACTAGTGGAAGAAGTGAAAAGAAACCACTAGCATGTTCATCTCTTATATGTCTAATACATGGTTATTTGCCTATTTTAAGTCTAAATATAATATGATTCGATACATGTCAATATTTAAGTAAAGCTATGCACAACAACAAATTACTTACTACATACTATTGTCGGTGCGAAACTGAGCGACATCTGGCCAAGCATTAACATCATTGAGATAATCATTTATGGAGTAGCACGTGATGAAATCATCCGACAGAGAACCAAAGCTAACGACATAGCTCTAAGAATTAGCAAGCTGAAGTGGCAGGGGGCCGGCCATATCTAGCGAAGAACCGACAACCGCTGGGGTAAACGTGTTCTTGATTAGAGACAGTGACTCAGTAAACGTAGTGTAGAACGCCCTAGGGCCCGGTGAGATGATGACCAGGGAAATACTGCAGGGAGATGCTGGATGCGTCAAGCTGAAGATGGGGCACTAAGGCGCTCATTAGGGGAAGCATACTCGTATGTCCAGCGGTGGACTAAAGTAGGCTGATGATGATAATGTGTCCACGAGAGCTACTACTGTAAAACTGTTGTACAGTTTAGCAGAAACTTTATATCGTAATGCACTTTTAATTTGGAAATAATTAAATATAAATACAAAAAACTATTATTAAAATTATTCTGTGCCTTCTTGTATAATTCATCGTCTACGAACATCATCCACACCTCCCCAAACCATAATCTAGATCGATTTATGAATTACCTCGAACCTAGAGGCAGATTGTTAACATCTAAAGCCCACATGGATCCAGTTCTACCGTACACAAACGCCATACGCTATCGTAATACGAGATATCTTGTTAATCGCGCGATAATTAGCTGTTAATGAGCTATGACGTGTGTAATGATATGATTGATCATAGAACTGCGGGTGCATTTGACGACCGATGTGGCGCGGTGGGCGAAGTTCCGCCTGCGACGCAGGAGATTGCGGGTTCGATTCCCGCCTCGGAACAATTGTGTGTACGATCTGCAGATATTTGTTCCGGGTGTTCTGGTCGTTTTCTATGTATAATAAAAAATATCTATCTATGTAATATATTGTATTATGTATATCAGTTATCTAGTACCCATACCAGAAGCTCTGCTTACTATGGGGCTAGATAATGCTATTTATAAGTATTAATACAACGGGTATTTATCGCGTTTATTTACCTATTTTACCCGAAACCTGTTGAAACGTCGGGTAAAATAGGTAAATAAACGCGATAAATACCCGTTGTATTAATACTTATAAATATGTGTTCAGATCGCGTAAGTTTAATAGATAATGCTATGTGGATTGTCTAGCATTATTATTATTATTTTGTTTTTTTATTGTCTTTATAGGTTTATGTCGCTTGAAAAGCCTTAGTAAAGCCGGAGTAAGGCTAGGCGTATGCTGGGACGCAGGCGACGCAAATTCACGCAGCGCAGGGCAGAGCGGATTTTGTAATGCATGAAAGTACCGAGTGCTCCGTACGTTGCGGCGCAAGCACGTGCGACGCAGATAATTATGTATGAGTCCTGTTAGGTGGGATGATGACCTGCAGTCTTTCGCAGGTCATACACTACGTTTACCTAGTCGTGGTCTCCGCTCAAGAACACGTTTGCCCCAGCGGCCATCGGTTCTTCGCGAGATATGGCCGGCCGACTGCCACTTCAGCTTGTTAATTCTTAGAGCTATGATTTTAGTATATAGTTATATTAGTATCGCGGTTTGTTAGAAAAAAAAACACTCACAGTAATATCTCATCTAGCCGCAAAGCAATCTAAGTAAGCAGAGCTTTTCGAATATTAAGTTATAGGACCCAAAGGTGACAACCTAGATAATGAAATGAAATGAAAATGAAATTAAAAGTTTTTTATTTCTTTAATTTGATTTGAAAGTAGGTATGTTAAACCAATATTTACGAATGGATATAGATAAACTTTATGCAAATGGTTTGGTATGTAAGTCGCTATGAGTTTTTAATTACAAGAGCGACTTATTTTTTAAAGTTGATATATACATACCTACCAAAATGCTTTCGTCTGAATATCTGATTTACTAAGACAACGAATACCGATGTGGCGAGGAGGCCGAAAGTCTCTCTGAAACGCAGGAGGTTGCGGGTTCGATTTTTGCCTTGGGACAAAAAATGTTTGTACTATCTGCAAATATATGTTGCTTACAAATAAGCACTTAGACAAGTCATATTTTATACTATTAAATTATTTTATAGTTCACTTCAATTTTTTGTCCACCAGTGGAAGAAGTGAGAAGAAACCACTAGTATATTCATAACTTATGTGTCTAGTACATTTGATTTGCTTATTTGTAAGTTGGTAGATTTTGAGTTGGAGCAAAACTCGTTCCAATTATCGTATTTATGTTCTAAGTAATCTGATATTTTGTAATAAGCAATGGATAGGTAGGTAAATTACTTAAATGCAATTTAGGAATACTTTTTATAAGGTAACACAACAATGTTAATAGTAACATAGCAATCTTTTGCTTTTCAGAAAAAGAAATATCAAAATGTTTTATTTCCTTTAGACTTTTCTGGGACACGTCACGTTTGTAGTTTTGTATATTAATTTCTTGTTTTGATTATTTCGTTATTTTTGTTTTTGTTATTTTTCCCTTGAATCATCTCATGTTTATTTTTAATTTTTGTAGATTTATGTGACTTTTTAATTATTATTGTGTACTTTTAAGTTTATATGGACCCATGTAGTCTGAAATAAAGATCATTATTATTATTATAAGTAAAACTAGGACATAAAACGATCACTTTGATTTTTGTTCACTTCAATCTTTTTAAGGTAAAGTAAAGAAGCGAACAAGAAACCTTTACCTTGTTAGGTTGTCAGTTTTTGAGATATTCACCCACCTTCCTCAAGAAACACTTCACCAATATTGTCCAAAGCAACATCCCATCGCTTCATCAGACAGAAGTGTATCAGGCCTAGGGTCAATTGCGTCGTCCATTCGCTTCGACAGGTTTACGACAGGTTCGTTCACGCCGCGCTCCGTTGCCTACTTTTTATAACCACTACGTCATTTTTAAACGACTCACGGATTAAACTGCCGGATATTTTACGACTACGCTGGGTTTTTGTTGATTAAAGTGTTGGTGTATAGTTTTGAAGTTAAATTAAAGTTTTAGAAAGGACAATCAATTTATAAAAAATAGTAGTTTGCTTATTTTGTTGGTGAAATATAAAAATATAGAAAATACTGTTAGTCAGTTTATTTTGGGCGAAAACTTTAATATATATAATATAATATAATATAATGCTGGACAATTCACACAGCATTATCTAGCCCCATGGTAAGCAGAGCTTGTGTTATGGGTACTAGATAAATGATATACATAATATACATTACATAGATAGATATTTTATATTATACATCTGCAGATCGTACACACATTTGTTCCGAGGCGGGAATCGAACCCGCAACCTCCTGCGTCGCACGCGTACCTTCGCCCACCGCGCCACATCGGTCGTCTTATATCTGCATCTATTTCGCTATTGAAGGTTATATTTGTAATACAAGTTATGTTATTATCTGCTTTAATTTATTTATGTGCATACATATTTCAATTCTATTGTATATGGAAATGGATATGATCTGTGATTTTTTATTTATGATTTTGTAATGTAAACTTAAAGTAAGGTTGACTCTATGATTTTTGTGTTGTATTATAAATTATTTCTAATTTTAATATTAAATTTAAATATGTACTCTATTGCATTGGGTGTTCCCGTAAAAATAGAGGTACGTTTGTAAATAAATAAATAAATATGTTGCGCTTAACAGAAAATTGTGGTAAAGAAATATGAAAAGTATGTCTAAAATAGTTTTCAGATTTTATTTAGATAGATAGATAGATAGATATCACTTTATTACACCACACAAAACAGAAAATAATACAGAGATAAAAAATTAGAATAAAGGTATAAAGGGCGGCCTTATCGCTGAGAGCGATCTCTTCCAGGCAACCTTGGGATGGACTGGACATGAACGAACAATATAGACATATATATATGGATTTAGATTACCTTATTCTATGGTATTTTAATGTAATAAAACCATTAACACATAGATTTCACAAGCGGCGCGGCGACGTCCATAATTTTTAGTTTATTAATTATAAAAAAAGATTTAAAATAAGTGGAATACTAATTGTAAAATTTTTGATATCATTGATTTGTTCTCAAAGTATTATAAGAAACGTAATAAACTGTTGTAACGACTGTTCACGCAAAAAAACAGTGTGAGCTCTCGCTTGGGCTGCATTTTTACGATGTAACTGTGACTTTAAATACGACCCAAAAGGGTCCAAAAGGGGGAGAATGCCCACGTTTGGATCGGCAGCCTAAACAGACGTAGCTAAAAACTAAGTATTTTTCATATTTATTTAAATATGTTGTGGCTAGCAATTTATCTTGACCTTAAAATGTTTTTAAATGTATGTTTTTTTAACAAGATTGTATTATCTATACTTAATATTATAAGGGATCCTTACTAAAACTCCAATAATGTAACCCAAGGTGTGAAAAATGTACCTATAAAATTAAATACGCCATTTTTTCTAAATAAACGTGGTTGTCTAGCAACGCTCTTTTGACAACAAAGGTTTGATAACAATTTACTGTATGGAAGCTCTTTTGATAGGTTGTACGCCTTTTTTGATAATTTTGTAGTAAAGCGTTTACATTATCTTTGATTTTGTATCTGTAGACACGATAATAATTTGTTGTGGTTGTGTTTGTTCATTGTTATTCTTTCAGATTATTTGCGAAAACTGACTACAATACCCAAATCATAGTTCTCTATCATAATGGTTGAGACAGACTGGCGAGAAATATTGAGCTTCTCACAGCGAAAGCTCGGGCATGCTGATAAAGAAACTTTGCAAAGGTCTATCATGGATGGAAGCGGACGATATTGAACTCAACTTTTCAGATCTGAAAATACTGTTTAGACTCGCTCAAGATATCTTAAAGTACAAAAACGAGCAGATCGTGGGCGTAGAGCGAAAAGTCATCAAGTAGGTCATTTGGTGTTTTGAGTTATGAAGGTTTAAAGTTTTTCAAATGAAAAAAAAACATTACTTCCGTTTGGTATAAGATATTTTAAATTTTATGGTCTCAAATCATAGAAAATAGAAAAGCGCATAGGTTTAAAGTACTACATTTAATGTAATTTGTTTTTTTATTAGAGATTTCGACATAAAACTTACTTGGTTATTTTTCGCCCTCAAATCCTGCATCGACATTTTTAATTAGTGATTTTTTAAATAGAGTTGGTTACTTTTTGCCCATGTTTTGGCTATTTTGATTGAGAATTATCTTGAGTTAGTTAAAATAGGACTAGCTTTTGAAAATTCAAAAGGTATTTTAGTGCTTATTTTAGACTCTCTACTTTAACCTATTTTTTGTTTTTATGACACCTTATCAGATAATAGAGAGAAAAATATTAGGTAATAAAATGATATTGTCGTAATTTTATAAAAAAATATAATAAAAACACATGCAGAAACAGAATAAAAAAGGAACAAAGTTAAAATTTCAAATACGAGTAAACAGTTCAATGATTACTAAAAACTAAAATCAGCGAGTTCAAACCTAGATCTTAACTGAAGTTTATGATGACATTCTAATTTTATACAATCAGTCTTCATCTTCTTCGGTGACATTGGCTCTAGCCTGTCAATAACGTCATTGTTGGTAGGTAGAGATTCATACCAGGAATGTAGCTCTTTTGGAATAATTTTTGCCTTGCTACAAAGACCAACAAGATCTTTTTTCATAGCCTCAGAAATCGGAAGAGGAGCTGTGTAAGCCATAGGGATTTTGAAGGCCTTTAGTTGACCAATCAAATCACTTTCTCTTGCGCTATAGCCTTCCTGAAGCCTCATTCTTTTCCTAGTTCGTGGGACCACCTTTTTTTGTTTTTGGCACGCATAGAATACGGAGTACGGGCCATCGTGACTGTACCTAAACTTTACTATGCCTGGATGTTCCTTTTCGAACCTGAGACATTTTTAGCCACATTATTTTTTTCCCGTCTTTATCCTTGCTTGTGTTGGTAATAAATTTCTCTGTCAGGGTCTTGACATCAATCATTTCTTCATAGGTAAGCATGCGGTTATAAATTGATTTCGGTTCTGGCCTGCGCAAGTGTCGCTGTAAATAGTGACTTCTTTAACAGTAGATGGTACTTTACTGATCCACCAGTTTATGGCAGATGCAATCTCAACACTCGCTCTTTTGCCATTTATTTCATTCCATGTAATGCAGTAAGCTTTGTTAGGAGGCTTTGCAGTATGAACGTGTAGTTCTGTACATTCAGCTTTCGGGTATAATAGAGGATGCCAACACCACAAACAGGACTATGCAATGTTGATTGAAGGTCAGCTGTGAGTACAAGATAGGTTTCGTCTTCAATAGATCTTGCTTGCTAGTTCCTTGGCAGCTTGTGCCGCAATTTTTCTCGCAATATAGGTATCATAATCTTCTTTAAAGTGTGCAGGTCGACCGGTATTATCATAACGTGTACGTATCATGCACAGATCCTTCTTTGGCACGAAAAATGACAAGTTGAACTCCGATCCAAATATTCTTTTGTAAACATACAAAGAACTCGGTTTTTCGTTAGCCAGCGCCAGTTGTTCTTTGTAAAGCTCGTACATTTTAGCAATGCTTAGTTTGCTATCTAAATACTGTCTTTGGGTTGTGTTTCTGCAATAATGAGATTCTTGACGGGGAAAGGAGTTTATGTGATCAATATTTTTTTGTTCGGAATCAGGACTCGTTTTATTCACAGGGTCATAGGAACCACGTCCGTCTTTCCCCGCAAAATTGCCGAACTCGTTCTTATGTTTCAGTGCTTTATTTATTGGTCCATTTGAAATGCACAATGTTTTCATAAAATACTGCTTGCACACCCTTATTTTGGTGTCATTTTTGATGAAATAGTATTCGTTTGAGGTACATCGATGTTTTTTATCTGGAAATCCAGCCTTTAATGGTTTTACTGGCATGGTAACTATCAATTGCAATAAAAACTGTTTTTGAGCCACATAATCATTGATTTTCCAGTAGTCTTGACAGAGTTTTACTCTATCATCCTCTGTAAAGCTACCAAAACAATGGTTCCGGCATTTTGTATCGTAATCCACAGGTTTAGGCTTCTAGAGTTTTGGAGTTCAACAGATCCCTGTGTATCTATCATTGCATTAACGTTTTCGTCGGAGTAGTTTGGTGATGCTGCCAGTAGCCAGTCATATTGGGTTCCTCTTCTTCGCTTGCACAAAAAGTGTTACTAGATGTGTCGTCATTTCTGTTGGAGGGTCCTGGTTGATTTTCAACGCTTAACTGACTTTTTCTATTCTTACTATGTATCAATATCAAATCATCGCTATCACTGCTATCACTTGAAGATAACGTGATCTGCCTTTTTTTCAATTGACGTTTCTCCTCGCTATCTGGATACCAAGAGACGCTAGAATCAGAAAAGTCCCCAACGTACTGCACAAAAATCGTACTGCACAAGTACTGCAGAAAATCGGTAAAATCAAAGGCGTACAACCGGTACAACTATGACTAAGTTGCGCGCCAAATGCGCCCGACGAACGGATATTTTCAATGAAAAATCATCAAAACACTTTAACGACTATTCAAAACAAAGCTTTGTGTCCACAATTATTAGGATAGAACTCTTTAAACCAGTTTAATGATTTCTTGCTCCTGCATAGTTAGCGTATTTTTCATAAATGTTGATCGAAAATTCGGTAACTAGAGTTGGTTAGTTTTCGCTTTCATGTTTTGTATAGAAGCAGTCATACTAAAACGAATCAAGTGGATTAAGTTAGTTTTGGGTTCTTGTTAGTATTTTATAATTGCCTATTTTATAATAAGGAAAAGTAAACAACTCGACTTAGGTATCGAATTGCGATTTCTCCCAGTAGAGAAAAAATACCTAAGTAAGTTAATTAATTTTCGACTACAATATTATAGTCCAAATGTAGAATTAGTGTTTTTTCGCATATTCTGAAATGAAAACTATGATAGCTACAGACATGGTTGTAAGAATGAAAAATGCAGAAAAAATCGGTGATTTTCATGAAATGTTTAACTCAATTTGGGCCAAATAGCGAGTTGATGATTTTTCGCTCTACGCCGACGAGATATATTCCACTTTTAAATACCCAAGTGACATCCTTTATCCTACTTAATATTATAAACGCGAAAGTTTGTATATTATAAGAGGAAAGGTTTGATTTTTTTGTTTATATTGAATAGGCTCCGAAACTGCTGGACCGATTTGAAAAATTATTTCACCGTTGGAAAGCTACACTATCCCCGGCGAACATAGGCTATAATATATTTTCAAAAAAATTAGGGATCCTTACTAAAACTCCAATAACGTAGCCAAAGGTTCTAATACCCGTGCGAAGCCGGGACGGTCCGCTAGTCTATACTAATATTATAAAGAGGAAATGTTTGATTTTTTGTTTGTTTGTTTGTAATGAACAGGCTCCGAAACTACTGGACCGATTTTAAAAATTATTTCACCTTTGGGAAGCTACACTATCCGCGGTGAATATAGGCTATATCATATTTTCAAAAAAGTTAGGGATCCGTACTAAAACTGTGCGAAGCCGGGAAGGTCCGCTAGTTGAATATAAGAGTATTCATGTTCTAAGTTGTGCATCTTTTCTTTAATAACCAAAACAGCAACCCTATTAGGACTTCTAGTAATGTTTTAATGAAAATCCCTTCAAATTAGCTTTTCATATGGTGTGTTACCGCTTCTTTTAATTAGTAGAACCATTAAAATCTATCACGATGACCATTTATATCATAAAATTATATTGTCCTATGTCTTTCAGTGTTTAATTGATAATAACTAACTCATACCAAATCTATAATTGAAGCTTGCAAAAAAATCTGGTAGAGCTAGATAACCAGTCGGGCATCCGTTACCGTTCGCTACTACGTACAAACAGGTTATCAAATTACGCCGTTCGTCTACGCCAGTGCTACGGCGTAGCAGATACGTTCTACGTTCTACGGGCGATCAATTCGCAATCACTAGACACTAATCACTCGCGACGGACGGACGGCAAATGACGAGGCATGTCGAGTGGACGGACAAATCAAGTGACACGTGACGTGAAGGTGGACACAGCTGGTACACTTCTGGACAATTTATCTAGAGGTTTTTGTTTCTCTTCTTCCACTAGTGGACAAAAAATTGAGCCGGGGTTGTACCGAAGATAAAGCTAGAATTAATATATTTTTTTAATAGTTACATGTTTACATGAAATGTTGGTTGCTTACATAGGATCTGCGTGCACTAGGCCGCCTAGCTAGCCTGCTGAAGCCGAACATATTATGATAATATAAAGGAGCCCACACACTAAGCAGCCACGAACTCCGCTCAAATATTTTTCACACCGTGCGTAGCCTGTCTGCTTAGCCTAGTGCGCGGGGACCTTTGTGAGATAGCTGTCCTACCAAAATCACCATCATACATATCAGGTGACGCCGGTAATGAATTAGTATGGACACAAAACGGCATTAGGGACATCAGCTTTGACAATTGATACGCGACCAGAATTAATTCACGATGCTTTGTCACTGGAAACTGATTTTGAACTGTGTTTTGATGTAATTTGATATTGAAACAAAGTTGGTATTGGCTTTCGGTGATGGCAGGGAATTTACAAATGGTTTAATACTTCTCATGGCATATTAATAAATAAATAAATAATGCTGGACAATCCACACAGCATCATCATCATGCATGCATCATCTAGCCCCAAGGTAAGCAGAGCTTGTATTATGGGTACTAGATGACTGATATACTTAATACAATAGATTACATAGATACATTTTTTTATTATACATTATAACGACCAGAACACCCAGAACAAACATCTGCAGATCGTACACACAATTTTTCGAGGCGGGAATCGAACCCGCAGCTTCCTGCGTTGCATGCGGACCGCGCCACAGAGATCGTCATAATACTTCTTACTTATACGAATAAAATCTTCTTCTCTTTTTTTCAGGTTTTTAGCCAAGAAGTAATGATTAAACCAATGGTTAGAATAACACAATAGACCAAGCAGCAAAATAATAATAATCTACTTTACAATCATCGAAACTAATGTTACTGTGTGAAATTGTACATTATTTATTTATTTTTATTGGAGTTGCCTTACTGCTGCAACTGCATTCAATAATGTAGAAATGCAGCATGAAAGAAGTTCAATGAAGTTCATATCTTTTGGCCACGGTTTCACTCGTACTTTTTTTTATATCTTTATTTATTGGAGTTTTGTCACAAAGTGACTATGTCACTACCATATGAGATCAATTCTTTATATTACAAACATGTCAAAATATTTACATACATTTAACAAAGAAGAAACAACACTAACGTTTGCCACATGACATTGCATGGCCGCCTCCATAAGGAATGTGGATAACAATGTGCGGCTTACAAACTACTAAGTACCTACTACCTATCCTATTCTACCTAAACTATACTTCGTCATCGCAATCGATGAGCACTCGTACTTTACGAGATAAAATTAGCATATGTCCGACTTTGGGATACCGTTTACTTTCCTAAAAAAAATACACTAAAATCTATTCAGCCATTATGACGTGAAAAGGTTACAGACAGATAAAAATACGTACACTTTCATAATATTAGTCCTCCGCAACCTCCTGTCGCCTGCGATGCAACCTCCTGCGTCGATTCCCGCCTCGGAGCAATTGTGTGTACGATCTGCAGATATTTGTTCCGGGTGTTCTGGTCGTTTTCTATGTATAATAAAAAAATATCTATCTATTTAATATATTGTATTATGTACATCAGTTATCTAGTACCCATAAGACAAGCTCTGCTTACCTTTATTATTATTATTAGTAGTACGGATTATGTTTATCTGTGTACAATAACATGTATCAAAACGAATAAATAAATGAAGTTGTAATTTGTGGCAACACTAAATCAGAATCTCAATTTTTGGAAGATGGATCTAGTTGTTGTAAGCTGATTGGCCCTCATGGTATCTAATTAATGACGTCACGGTCCACGTTCGCCTCGTCAGCTGTTCGTCTGTCATTTGTCACTGTCAAATTGTTTGGATAGTCTTAGTATATGCAGGTCTTATGTATGAGGTTATTAGGTTACTTTTGCGGTGTGATAATTTGATAACCGCTGAAAACACTTCTTGGAACAATAAATTATATTAAAAATAATAGTAAATCAAGTCATAATGATTTACCTACTAGCTGCGCCCCGCGGTTTTACCCGTGTGATGATATTTTGGATAATATACAATATACATATCTTTATAAATTGTAGCCTATGTGTTATTCTGATGTATAGCATTATTATAGCATTAAAATCCATTCAGTAGTTTTTACGTGAAAGAGTAACAAATATCCATCCATCCATCCATACTTACAAACTTTCGCGTTTATAATATTAGTAGAATATATTTCTTTGTTATTTGTAAACTGCTTTTTTAAGTTTTTTCATTTATTTTCAATTTTATTTCCATTGTGCTGAGTTAGAGCCTTTATAACAACTACCTATTCTATAAATTTGTTTTTTGGTAAATTTATGTTGTTATAAATAAATGTCTTTTTATTCTATAAATCAAAGAAGAAACATCTAACTCCACCTAAAGAACGTCAAAAGTGTACTGAGATTTTTTCTAAATAAACAAACATTATCCTTTATAGACGTAGGTAAGCGATAAATGGATAAACGGATGGACTGTGTCGTGTGTCATATGTCCTTTGAAAATAACCGTATTCGCCAGGCGTTGTGGACGCAAACTACCGTATTCGCCAGGCCTTGTAGACGCAAACTCCAGCACTTTTATATACGTGTATAAAACCCATCCGGCAACCAGACGAAAGGGTCACATTCCGTGGATTAGCCGGATTCAAATGCTTCTCTCGCACTAATTGAGTTAATATTTGGTTATCGGAGGCGCGCACGCCTCGCTCTCGTTAGGCGACGGCGACGGCAGACTGGACACTTCTTTTGTTACCAGAATAAATAATGCTGGACATCGTTGGAATAGCGTTGCAATAGTAAACCTCTGTGGCGCGGTGGGCGAAGGTCCGCCTGCGACGCAGGAGGTTGCGGGTTCGATTCCCGCCTCGGAATAATTGTGTGTACGATCTGCAGATATTTGGTCCGGGTGTTCTGATCTTTATCTATGTATAATAAAAAAAAACTATCTATGTAATATATTGTATTAAGTATCAGTCATCTAGTACCCACAACACAAGTTCTGCTTCATCATCATCATCATCATCAGCCTATATTAGTCCACTGCTGGACATAGGCCTCCCCCAATGAGCGCCATAGCGCCCTGTCTTCGGCTTGACGCATCCAGCATCTACCTGCAGTCTTTCGCAGGTCGTCATCCCACCTGGTCGGAGGGCGTCCTACACTACGTTTACCGAGTCGTGGTCTCCACTCAAGAACACGTTTGCCCCAGCGGCCGTCGGTTCTTCGCGAGATATGGCCGGCTCACTGCCACTTCAGCTTGCTAATTCTCAGAGCTATGTCGATAACTTTAGTTCTCTGTCGGATGTATTCGTTGCGAATCCTATCCTTCAGAGATACTCCGAGCATAGCTCTTTCCATAGCTCGCTGAGCGACTTTGAACTTTGAGTTCTGCTTGGCTTGGGGCTATTATTTATTTATTTATTTATGCCACACAAGATAAGCAAGAGCTGGTATTATGGTATGACCGATCTACTTAATAGAATAGATTACTATATATATTTTAATATATGTACCTTCAAATAAAATAACCAGAACACCCGGAACAAATATTAAATATTAAATTCAGATCCTAAAAATATTTGCCCCGAGGTAGGAATCGAAACCGCAGCCTTCTGCGTCGCAGGCGGATCTTCGCCCGTCGCGCCACAACGGTTGTCTAAAAAATAATATTAAATAAAATAAAAAGTTTCTTTATTCAGACAGGTTGTCCACACCAATATTAACCTAGGTACGTTACCTCCGAAAACAGTCTCCCGTTTGCAGCAACCTAATCCTGGGGAATTAATGACACTGATTTATCATTATTAATGTGTGCGTGCCCCCGCATGCACCTGAGTCCGGCCCTGTGTGACGCGTTTATTAATGGCTTGATAGCCTGTGTTTGTTGAGGTATTTATGTTTTATTGTTTGTTGAGGTATTTATGACGGACAGGACAGGATACACATAAACCTATTTTAAAATAACTATCTATATTTGCAAATTAATTATTTTTACCACGACTTATGGCCTGTTGCAGCATTGGATCGAGAGGAGTGGAAGGAGAAAAGGGAGGCCTTTGCCCAGCAGTGGGACAATAATGGCTATGAATAAAATAATAAATAATAAAAATAAGACGTTATTGATAATTTAATTAGATTTAAGAACATAACACGTAGCTTATAAAAGTTTTTAATAGAATAAACTGAAACTGAAACAAAACATCTGACAAATTGAGTTCTTCAAGCATTCTGCAACAAAAGCGAAAACACCCAAAGCGCGTAATCTCAGTTAATTATCTGCAATACCCACTCGTTTTAATGACGTTCCTTCCACCCAATCTCAGTTAAAGAGACTCTTGGAATCGCAAACACAATTAGAGCCAAGTTGTTTGTTGAAATTGTGAAAAGAGTGCATATGATGAGCAAACCTCTTGATTATAATGTTGTAAGTGAACAATGAAATTTTTCAGTTAGATTAATAAATAAATAAATAAAGCTGGACAATCCACACAGCATCATCTAGTCCTAAGCTAATCAGAGCTTGTGTTATGGGAATAGATGACTGATATACTTAATTACATTTCATAGATAGTTATTTTTATTATACATAGATAATGACCAGAATACCCAGAACAAATGTCTGCAGATCGTACACACAATTGTCCCGAGACGGGAATCGAACCCGCAACATCCTGCGCCGCAGGCGGACTTTCGCTCACCGTGCCACACAGGAGAGGCTCTTCAATTGAAACAATCGACAGTCGAAACTTTTCAATCCGTGCTCGTTCACCCTGCTGTTGGGTATATTTCGCTGGCATAACTATAACTGTTATAAAACATTTTTTTACAATTTGAACCTCTTATTTTGATGAAATTATACCTCAATACCTACCATCAATTGTAAGTCTTGAAAATTCACAAAATGCAATCCAACCTTATCTTCCGAGACTGTAGTTACTGAGCTCGTTATTATAATAACACAAAAGACATATAGAATCAAATCAGTCGCAACAATGTGGTAGTTAAGCCCTGGGAATTTTTGTGGCTTTGTTTCATAATGACGTCACTCTTTTTCTTATAGTTTTGTTTATACTGACGTTTAGACCCGGTTTTAGATCCATACTAATAATAGAAATTCAAAAGTAATTATGTCTGGCTTTGTGCCTGTCAAGTGTGGTAGATTGTATACCAAGGAAGGAGCTTGTATCCCAAGGAAGGGCTAAAGCTTTGATATTCCAACACCGTTACCACACAGCACAAAAATGTGCATTCAAAAATAGGCTTCACACTTTCATGACGCAAATGGACGTCTTTCCACTGCAATACCTGCGGCACGACATTTCAGGACTGTAGAATGAAGCTGTCGAGGCAGTGAACATAGGGAACATCATCATCATCAATACGGACCGTTCCCCCGCACCCTTTTGCTTTAGAACCCTTAAAATAGATTGTGCTATCGTTAAAGATAGCTCGACGGTAGGGCTGGTCAAGGCGTATCAAGTCTCTTCGGCTCAGTGAGCTATGAAGAGAAATATGTTCGGAGTTCCTCTGAAGGATAGGTTTCGTAACAAATACATCCGACAGAGAACCAAATTATCGATATAGCTCAAAGAATTAGCAAGCAGAAGTAGCAGTGTGCCGGCTATTTTTCGCAAAGAACCGACAACCGCTGGGGTACCTAAACGTGTTTTTGATTGGAGACCGCGACTCGGCAAATGTGGTGTAGGTAGCTGCGAAAGATTGCAGGCAGATGCTGGATGTGGCATGCTGAAGACAGGGCGTTTTGGCGCTCATTAGGGGGGACTATGTCCAGCAGTGGACTAACATAGGCTGATGATGTTGATGATCGCTAAGGACATGCAATAGATTCAAAACTCTTGATAAATTACGAACTATTTCTATTGCAAAGAACAATAAAGGTACACGTCTAAAGGTGAAAGTCTTTACGGCTCAAATCTCAGTAATACAAATAATGATAATACAAAAATCAACCCGACCTCAATGCCTCCGCTCCAATTCAACCCAAGACAAACTTAATCCAATCCAATCCGAGACGGTTCAAACAAATTATTTGACATAATATCGTTAATTAGAAACTCTCTTTTGTAAGCGAGGGAGGGTAATTAGGTTCGCAGACTATGAATAGGCCCTTTTTCTGCTCGTTAACATAGAAACAAAGGGTGGGGGTTCCCTTTGCTTACAATGAAAGAGTTCGAGTAATTCTGTTAGAGTGTTGATTTTGTGGATGTTTGAACGAGATTACTTCGGTATTGGTTTGAAGCTGTGATTGAAACTTTGAAATTACGTAATTTTTTATGGTTCAGTTACATTGCAATTAAGCTCACCCATCACAGCAGAGTCAACTCGAACTTTGAATCGCTCAGGGCTGTAGTTAACAGCTAATCTAAAACAAGGAAATTCTTGGCCGAGTACAAACGTCATAACTGCACTATACAATACAATACAATACAATACAATACAATACAATACAATACAATACAATACAATCCAATACAATACAATACAATTATTCTTTATTGCACACCAAATAAAACAGATACACTAGACAGGAAAAAGACAATATATATGTACATATACATATATATATACGTTTGTTGATCCCTCAGAAGCACATAAACACTAAACTAACAGTTGCATTTTTGATTAATTGAAAAGAAAAGAAAAATGAAACAACATTAGTTGTATATTGTTCGAATTGTCGGTCACTAAATTTAAATGATTATTAATAAACAATTGTTTAAATTCCAGACATCATTCTCACAAGAAACAACGGAACTAGCCTTTAATTAAAGTCAATTTTTATCGGATTGCAGCTTCCTGTAATTGGTGCATTTATAAGGCTCCGGCAAAACAATAGTCGACCGCGAATATTGAATATCGAATACCAAATACTTGAAAAACCCATGCAAATTCGTGAAAACCTATTATTATCTGCATCGCACACCACTGGACGCTCTTTTCATTGGTTGCCTTTTGTTGTCGGATTCAATTAAGTTTACATCGGCGTAGGGTCAGTTAATAAAAACCTACAAAAATCTACGTAAATCAAATTCAATAAAATGCAGTACAATAGTCGACACGGGGAAAGCATTCCGGGAAATGATTGGACAATGCGGACGCGTCGACGTGCGGAATGTTTGCCGTATAGACTGCTTAATTGGCTTTGTTTTTATATCATATTAGCTTTGCTTTGAAGCTTGTATAGGAAGGATTAATATTATACTCGTATGATATTGGCATCGAGTATATCCATATATATTATATATTGAGAGCCATAAATAAAAATAAATAAATAAAATAGCCTTTATTGCTGAACTAATTTTTACAATGTTTTTACAGTTTTCTAACAAATATGCTTACTTTATAACAGTTACTTATCTTTTTACATAAATTAAGTATCGGTAAACGGTCGTTTCTGTATTTCAGCTTGTCTTTCGACATAGGCCTCCTCTAAAGATTTCCACTCTATTCTATCTTTCGCTATGCGGGTCCATATTGGACACGCCACTTTTCTAATGTCGTCCTCCCATCTTCTAGTCTGTCTGCCTCTTTTTCTTTTGCTATCTCGTGGTTGCCATTCAGTTATTAGTCTCGTCCATTTCTCCTTCTTCTCTCTTATCATATGCCCAGCCCATCTCCACTTTAAGCACCTGTATGTCGTGTATGCATTCTTAAATTTTGTTTTACTTTTGATACATTTCAGTTTAACTCGGTCTTTTCTTTTAACTCCTATTGTGCTTCTCTCCATTCCATTCTGACAAATTTTTATTTTTCTTGCTAGTTCTTCTGTTAGTGCCCATGTTTGGCACCCATATAGTAAGCATGGTAGGATACACATGTTGTATACTCTCCTCTTGTTCCTCATAGACATATCTTTATTTTTCATGACTTCACTGAGTGACCAATATCTCTTCCAAGTAATAGTTATTCTTCTTTCGATTTCCTTTTGCATACATTCCTCAGTAGATATTGCTGCAACGATAATTTCAGACCAGCTACACATGAGTATAAAGCAACTCGAGTCATAACTCGATTGTAAAAATCTGATGCTTTTCACAATCGATTTATGATAAAGTAACTATTTAAAATTTTAGAATCTTTTTGGAAACCTAGTACATTAAAAGATCGAAGAAAAAACTCAATATACAAAATAACTTTTCTCCATTTCCGACCCATTTGTCATTACCCTTTACCTATCTACCCATTACAATACAAAGTTTATAACTGCAATAGGCCCTCTTAAGAATTCTGAACACCTCTGCGAGCCGAGTTAATCGCCCAGGAGCCTCTATCAAAGTTTCTTTCGACTTGAAAACTCAGATAATGTTAAACATTTAGAAGCACGGTGAATAAATCCTCTGATTCTTCGAGCGTTTAATATTCATATCATTCGTGAGCGTAGCCGGGTGCGTCGTAGAGTTTCAGTGTTCTCTCGAGCGAAAGGCCGTACCTTGGCGTACCTTTGGAGGGTTGTCTCATTAACTAAGAATGTGGACTTTGGAATTTACAGCAGGCAAATCCGTATGGAAATAGTTGATGTGACATGTGACTTAATAAGTCGGCGATTGACCGAAGAAATTTTGTAAAAAATCCAGTGGATTCTGTGACCTCCGGTTGTTTGTACTCTGATCATCTCAATACTCAATATTTTTATTGCAAACATGTTATACAGGAGATCTTAAGTACCTATAAAATGTGTCAAATATGCACCCTGCTAGGGCATTGCAATATTTAGCTAGATGGCTAATACGTATAATCTAACGACTTATTCAAATTATTCTAGAAACAAAATATAATTAAATAATAGCTTTTTAATTGGCTTCATCAATCCTAATATTATTGAGATCTTACGACGGTTTTAGTGAATTACTAAAACCGTAGGTAATCTATAATGTACATGAAGTTATAACAAAGACGATTTATACAAAGCATCTCTGAATAGTTTTCTTCATCTATAATTAAGAGAACTACTTCTCTATATAACAAGATTTTATATATATAGAACGATAAATATAATAATTGATTAGTAGAGATTAGATTGGTGCCCGAACAACGGATTCGATTAATTTTTTTATTTATTTTAACAAAACATCAGGTACCTATAGTGTAACTACCTTTTTTGATCCTAGCCTTATATTATCGTTAAGTATATTAAATATGTTTCACAAGCACTTGTACAAATAAAATAACTTACGGCATTGATGTTGATATAAATAAATAAAGGCAAATTCTATTCACAGGGACTATGTTGGCGATATAAAAGCCGTTAAAGTTTTAGAATTAGCGTTATATATTAGATAGATAGATAGATAACACTTTATTACACCACACAAAACAGAAAATAATACAGAGATAAAAACTTAGAATAAAGGTATAAAGGGCGGCCTTATCGCTGAGAGCGATCTCTTCCAGGCAACCTTGGGATGGACTGGACATGAACGAACAATATAGACGGTATACTACGACGGTATATTATTACGTTTAATAAAATTGTTGCTAAAAGCTTATAAATAAATAATGCTGGATAACCCGCACAGCAAATTCTGTGTTCTAGATATTTTGTATATACTTATAATAAAAAAAACTTTGTGTGTAATACATTTTATTAAGTATATCAGTAATCTAGTAGCAATAACACAAGCTCTGCTTAGGCTGGGGCTAGATAATGGCTGTGTGAATTGTCCAGCATATTATTTTACTGTATTTTCCACAGACAGCGATATCATTTTTATGAAATCGAAATCAAAAATCTAACTTTACTAGTAACAGACTTATATTTGTATCGCAAAAAAAAAACGATATATAAGTTATTTTACAGTATTTTCTATAAACAACGTAAAATTTCAGTAAAATATAAATTCTAAAATCTTACTTCCCTTATAACAGATTAAGACAGACAGATACTCTAACTTCGCTTAGCTTGAATTAGTATTAACTCTACAACATTACTAACCGTAAAACAAGACATTCAAAAGTAAGACAATGTGATGGCCACAAATGAGCAGTAACAGAACTGCTGATGTGGCTACATCGACTGGTCAGACGATTACCTCCGCCAGTCTATCCTGACCTCTGCCGATCAAACCCTCAATTAAACATGTAGTGAAAAGTAAAGTTTTAAATGACTTTAAACTTTATTTGTTCTTTACAAATAAAGTACACTTTGAGTGTTGAAAACGCACGGTATGAGTTTTCTACAAGTGACGTACATGCGTAAATCCACACTAGCGCAGCGGCTGAGAAAATACAGATCTTTGTGACTCAGCAGAGCTGTAATCTTTTTCGAACGAAACGCATGTGCGGCGCAACACAACCGCTGTGTAGAGCGGCAGCACGAATTTTTTAGGTAAAAAAAAAGATCGCGGTCGTCGAAAAAAAACCGCAGTCAAAGTGTTAAAGTCATTTAAAACGGGATATTTACCATGATTTGATTTTTAAGTTAGGTATCCAATATTTCGGCACAGTTTCATGCGCCATGATCACGGAGTAACTAAAGTTTTAAGTTTTATTCAAATAAAGTTTATTGGTTCACTATGTTATGTATGTTGTATGTTTTTGTTTCAGGGTAGATGAAGACACATATTACTACGCCACGAATAACGGTCCTGAGTCGCCTGAAAAATCACTACATAGTATAAAACAAAGTCGTTTCCCGCTGTCTGTCTGTCCCTTTGTATGCTTAGATCTTTAAAACTACGCAACGGATTTTAATAGATGGGAGTTATTCAAGAGAAACGTTTATATAGTATATAATACATGCATTTACACCCGGGGCGGGTTGCTAGTACATAATATAGCTATGTATATAGCTAATGTTTTTTTTTATTAGGATGAGAAAAAGAGGTACTCTCCGTACCTACTTTAAGGATTGAACATAAAGACTCGAAGACGTAAGGTATCTTTTAAAACTGGTGTTGAAGTAACGACTGCAATGAACTGGCTACGTGTTTGGCTCCGGCCACTTTACAGGCAATTCAGCACCTCAAGTCTATATTATAATTCAATATACTTTTATGAAAGCATGAAACGAATATTTAATGGCTATTCGTTGCAGTCAATGGCTTTATTGTTTTGTCGGTCCGAAACTGTGCATGGTACACTAGCTTTTATTAATGCAGGCTTTTGTGCTCAAATAGGTTAAAGTTTTGATAAAACTATAGATTAAAAATTAAATAAATAATGCTGGACAATCCACACATCTAGCCCCATGGTAAGCAGAGCTTGTGTTATGGGTACTAGATAACTGATACATAATACAATACATTACATAGATAGATATTTTTTATTATACATAGAAAACGACCAGAACACCCGGAACAAATATCTGCAAATCGTACACACAATTGTTCCGAGACGGGAATCGAACCCGCAACCTCTTGCGTCGCAGGCGCACCTTCGCCCACCGCGCCACATCGGTCGTCATAGATATAGTAGTATCGAGATGAGTGTCAGAATATGAATAAACGAACAAGAGTTTCTATGTGAACATTACCCGGTTCTGTGCGAAGAATATTTTTTCCTTATAAGTTGTTGGTAATGTAACTCGGTAATGTACGAGTAACAAGAGGATTCTAGGGGTATATTTTGTAACATGACTACCTAGTGTGCACGACTTTGACAGTGCAGACAGAAACACTATGAAAACGAAATGAAAAAAAAAAAATGTTTTATTACTACATCTAAACAGAACTATATAGTTAATACAGATTTGGTATGGTTTAAGTAGACAGAATTAATTAACAAAAGTGCTAATGATTCCCACACTAAGCTGGGCCTGTATCGTGGGAATCAATATGATTACCTGGTAAGAAGTGCATCAATTTAATGACAAATCTATGCAGATTTATACAAAATAAAGTTTAAAAGAAACAAAAAAATAATAATTTTAAAGTACAGATATTAAAAAACAAACAGGAAGTAACTAAAACAAACAAACTATGGACTAATACAATGTGTTTTGTGAAAGTTGATTGAACGAAATGTGCTGATGCTAAAAACTTACCAATAAATATCTGAAAAAAGTTATTTCGGACCCATAGAAAAATATTTTAAGTTATACGGAGTACTTATAATTTCTTTGACTAATCATATAACTGTGACCAAGTAAATAAAGGAGCAAAATAAAAAAAATATTGATGCTAATAATTTTATTAGGTACCTAGGTATTTCATTGCCTTTGTATAGAATGCCTACGTTTATTTGAATATTTAATGTTTTATAAGGCTATGAAATAAATGAATAATAATAAATAATGCTAGACAATTCACACAGCATTATCTAGCCCCATGGTAAGCAGAGCTTGTGTTATGGGTACTAGATAACTGATAGGTATACATAATACTATACATTACATAGATAGATATTTTTTGTTATACATAGAAAACGACCAGAACACCCGGAACAAATATCTGCAGATCGTACACACAATTGTTGCGAGGCGGGAATCGAACCCGCAACCTCCAGCGTCGCAGGCGGACCTTCGCCCACCGCGCCACATCGGTCGTCTAAATAAATAAATAATGCTGAACAATCCACACAGCATTATCATAATAAAGCATATCTACCTCTATTTGTATCGAAATTATCTAGGAGAAAACTAGCGAAACATATTACAGACTTCCCATCCTGTTTCATTTGACCCAAAGTTCGTATTAAGGCGAAGATAAAATAAAATTTGAATGGCATAGCGTTGCCGTTCGTCGAGATAGCTCCCGGGGGCACGATCCAGTCCACCTTCTTGCGAACAAGGCTCCTTCGTACGACTTTATCAACTCTTGAGTTTGTTGAGAATTAGGGTTACTGAATGTTAGAAATAAATAAATAAATAATGCTGTACAATTCATATTGCATCATCTAGCCCCAAGGTACGCAGAACTTGTGTGTTATGGGTACTGGATGACTGATATACCTACTTAATAAAATACATTACATAGATAGATATTTTTATAATACATAGATAACGACCAGAAAACCCGGAACAAATATCTGCAGATCACAATTGTTCTGAGGCGGGAATCGAACCCGCACTGCAGGCGGACCTTCGGCCACCGCGCCACAGATGTCGTTATGTTGTATTTGTTGAATGCATTATTAGGTACTATCGATGTTTTAAGAATTAATTAATTAATTTATGTACACTTTATTGCACTTAAAAAAGTAGCAATATACAACCTTATATATAATTATTAAAATAAATAGTATAATAGGCGGCCTTATCGCTGACAGCGATTTCTTCCAGGCAACCTAATCGGTTATAGGGTGAATGAGCTGCGCATTTTGTGAGTAGATATTATTCTCCTGTAAAGACGCCTGAATCCAACGCTGGGCAGTGCTTTCGTCGACTTGTTTTTTCACGAGGTAAAAAATATTTTTTTTTACATGTCAAGTTTGTTTCGGTTGCGACATTCCTATTTTCTCTCTCTATCTTATCGACATAGCTATAAAAAATATACAAAATAATAATCAATTTAAAAAAAAAAACTTTTTTAAGAATATAATGGTAAGTCATGCCATCGATGGACAAAGAAAATTATAAGAAATTTGATATTTCCCGAAAAATATAAGTCAGTTAAAGAAACAATTTATAACAATAATGCTTATCATTATGATCAAAGAAATCTATTGATTATCATTATGATCAATAAGATGTCCTTAAATAAGATGTAAGAAACAAGTAAAGTAGATATAAACACGATATACTGCTACAAATGAATATACCTACATAATATAAGTCTTCTCTTCTCTACTACACATCAAATTGACAGGACTCATCAAAGAATTAGAGATCATCATCATCAGCCTATATTAGTCCACTGCTGGACATAGGCCTCCCCCAATGAGCGCCATAGCGCCCTGTCTTCAGCTTGACGCATCCAGCATCTACCTGCAGTCTTTCGCAGGTCGTCATCCCACTTGGTAGGAGGGCGTCCTACACGACGTTTACCGAGTCGTGGTCTCCACTCAAGAACACGTTTGCCCCAGCGGCCGTCGGTTCTTCGCGAGATATGGCCGGCCCACTGCTACTTCAGCTTGCTAATTCTGAGAGCTATGTCGATAACTTTGGTTCCCTGTCAAGAATTAGAGATCACTTCACAGTAAATTCCCATTTCCTTAGATTGGGGTTAGTTTCCAAGCAGAGACATTGACGGCTAGACAATCAAGTGCAACAAAGACGTTCAGACCCCAGCCAAGTTTTACGATGCAATTCAGTGGATCATTCTGATTTAAAATCTACTCAGAGTGTCGATAACTTTAGGAACATTTTTAAGTAATACGAGTAGTACTTTCTTTGCGACGACCGATGTGGCGCGGTGGGCGAAGGTCCGCCTGCGACGCAGGAGGTTGCGGGTTCGATTCCCGCCTCGGAACAATTGTGTGTACGATCTGCAGATATTTGTTTCGGGTGTTCTGGTCGTTTTCTATGTATAATAAAAAAATGGCTGCTCCTGTTGCCCGGACTCTTAAGAGACCGGTGTCCTCGGGCACCTAACCCAAACTCTCTCTCACACACACACACACAACACACACACCCTCACACACAACACACACACACAACACAACACACACACACACACACACATATAAAAACACGTTATCACACACTCTTTAATTCAACTCACACCCACTCTCAATTAGTTTCTCACCATGGATGACTGGCTTTAGAATAACTTTATTAGACTAGGTTAGACTTTAAGTATTAAAATGTATTCATTAGTGCTAATCGTACTGGTTTGTGAGGAGGGCGTTGTCATTCTGCGACACAGTGTTAAACTACTGCAGATGACATCGTTTTTCAAAATAGTTTTTTGTTCCATGTCATGTACCAATAAACGATTATTATTATTATTATGGGTTAAGATCTATTATTATTATGTATCTATGTAATGTATTGTATTATGTATATCAGCTATCTAGTACCCATAACACAAGCTTTGCTTACCATGGGGCTAGATAAGGCTGTGTGGATTGTCCAGCATTATTTATTTATTATTATTTATTTGCTATCGACGCGGCGGGCGAAGTTTCGCTTGTGACGCAAGTAGCGGGTTTGATTCCCGCCTATAGACAAAATATTTGACGTTGTCTTGTTTTTTTCTATTCCTAATAAAAAAAACTATATATATATGTATCGATTATGTAAGTATATTTGTCATCTGGTGCTATATGAATTGTTCAGCATTATACAGGGTGTTCGATAGACCGACACAAGCCTTAACCCTGAATAGTCTTTCGACTATTTCGATACTGGCTTACATTATAACATATTCAGTTAAAATCAAAGTGAGGTCACGAACAAGAGCCAGCTAGGCACTGAACAAGCACTTCACGTTATCCAAAATGCTTGTCGTATTTCAAAATATCGAAAAGTCGAGCAATTTTTATGGTTTCGTTCGTATTTAAAACTGGAAGACTTATAGAGCTCTGTGGCATCCCGCGCCCGCCCAAGTCGTGTTCGGCGAGCGTTTTAAATATACTGCCCTTTTATTCCGAGCTTATTTAGGGTACGGCACAGATTTTTCTAAACTTGATTTAGGTGCTGAGCAATAAATTATTTGCATCTTGTATTTCATAAAGACGAAATGAAGACCTACTAATAAGTAATTATAAGTATTAATACAACGGGTATTTATCGCGTTTATTTACCTTTTTTCCCGACGTTGTCAGTCATCCCGTGACCACGACAGAGTGTAAACCTGTTGAAACGTCGGGAAAAAAGGTAAATAAACGCGATAAATACCCGTTGTATTAATACTTATAATTATGTGTTCAGATCGCGTAAGTTTAAAAACATTTATTACTAATAAGTAGGTCTTCATTTCGTCTTTATGAAATAGCGTTAGTAGAAAATAGTAAGTATGTTATTACATACTTACTATTTTCTACTAACGCGTAGAAAAGCTTTTTTACGATTTGGTTGTTTTTGATGAAGATGTCGACGAACACACAAAAAAGATACATACAACCAAACATAGTACCTCCTCCTCTTTGTTTTTTGTTTTGACTTCAAATTTCTTTATATGAAATCTATTTTTAAGTCTTGCGGTACAAATACGATTCGTTCGGGTTTTTCTTAAACTATTTTAACACTTTGACTGCGGACTTTTTTCGACGACTGTGATCTTTTTTTTAACCTAAGCCATTCGTGCTGCCGCTCTACACAGCGGTTGTGTTGCGCCGCACATGCGTTTCGTTCGAAAAACATTACAGCTGTGCTGAGTCACAAAGATCTGTATTTTGTCAGCCGCTGCGCTAGTGTGGATTTACATATTAGTCACTTGTAGAAAACACATACGATGTGATTTCAGCACTCGAAGTGTTAAGATATATTCTACACAATGGCAAAAACAAATTCATCAAAATCTATTCACAGTGAACATTACATACTAACAGACCAACAAAAAACACCTCTATTTTGAAGTTTGTTAATTAAGTTCGATCTTGACCATGAGGATAGTATGTAAGTCATAATTCTAAGACATATCACACTATTTCCTCTGCTATGGTGAAAATTGGCTCTTAGGACCTTGGACGAGGTTGGCAAGAGACTTTGAAAGCACCAACTCTATTCTTGTTCTCTGTTCCGTCAATAAATCAATAAAAAAACTATTTAAAAACTCCGATTCGTTACCCGCATTTCACTTTGTTTTGTAGTAAAATGTGGTGGCAAAAGGTTTTGAAAAAAATAATTGTTAGGAACATAATAATGTGCACTATATTTGAAAGTTCTTAAAAAAAGATCTCAAAAATTTTACTATGAACAACCACGGTTACTTACTTACTTGTTACTTGTTACTTGTTTCTGGACTGGTTTCCGCAACTTGGCCGCCGGTGGGCCTTTTTTGCGTGTCGGGTGGGGGGGCTGCTATTCTAACCACCCGATGTCCTCCAGGAAGGCCAGCAGCTCGCTGATGCCGGTGCATGCCTCCCTAGGCGTCCTCGGTGTCCCAAGGTGATGCAGTCTTTGAGAAGCCACGCTGTCGCAATCTACAAGCACATGCGCTGCCGTCTCCTCTGCATTCATGCACCCTCTGCAAAGGGGGCTGTCCGTGATACCCAAATTAAAAAGGTGTTTGTTTAGCATGCAGTGTCCCGTGACAATACCGACGACTTTCCGGAGTTTGTCACGTTTGAGATTGAGGAGTTTTCGGGAGTACCGTGGGTTTAAAACCGGGAATGCCTCCTTCGACTGCCTGCAATCTGGAATACTTGCCCAGTGCTCTTCGTGTCGTTTGGCTGTGCGTTGACGGATCCATGAGCGGACTTGACTAAAGGGGAGGGGAATTATTGGTTCAGGCCCTGCCGTTTGCCATTCTGAACCTCTCCTCGCCAGTGAATCAGCTTCGTCGTTACCCCTGGATCCGCTGTGGCCTTTTATCCATTGTAGGGTGACTCTATTGGACTTACTTATTTGCTCTAGCAGGTGGTGGCATTGCAAAGTCAGTCCTGAGTTGTGTTCTCTCCTGTTCAAGGCCTGTAGTACTGCCGCGCTGTCCGAGAGGATCCTGATGTTTTGGTCAGTTACCTTCCTTCGTAGCACTGCAGTCGCAGCTTGGATAATACCTACACATTCCGCCTGGAAGATGGAGTTGTGGGCACCCAGTGCTGTTGTTTTGTGAATATTGAGATCTTCCGAGAACGTTCCCGCCCCCGTACCTGTTTTCATTTTAGAGCCGTCAGTGTATATTCGTACTTCATGTATGTTTGAGCTATCACTTGGCTCTTCGTGCATTTGTAAAGTGAAGCTTTTTGAAAGTATGTGTGTTTTAGGCACCCTATCATATATCGAGAGTAGCATAGGGTTACTTTTTGCATAATCGTCTATAATTGTGGTGTGTTGTGCTTTTGTGTTGTGGTTCAATAAACGTAAAGCCCAGAGTCTGTATGCAGCTGCGGCTGCCTCTTGTTGCACATGTAAGTGCAGTGGTAATAGGCCAATTAGGGCTTCGAGTGCTGCCGTGGGGGCAGTTCTCATACACCCTGTAGTCGCAACGCAGGCCAGTCTCTGGAACTTTTGTAGTTTATTTATGGTAGTGCTTTGATTTGTTCTTGGCCACCAGACCAGGGCACCATATGTCAGAGAGGGTCTAATTACAGTGTTGTATAACCACAGGGTGATCTTTGGGCTGAGACCCCATGTTTTCCCTAACAATCGGCGACACTGCCAGAATGAGATGGTAGCTTTCTTTATCTTGTTTTCTAAATGTGTTGCCCAGTTTAGTTTATTGTCCAAAGTTATACCTAAGTATTTAACTGAATCGGATAATGTAAGTTGCGTGTCGAATAGAAATGGGAGCTGATATGTTCCTAATTTACGCTTGTTGGTGAACAGTACTAGTTCTGTTTTCGTTGGATTCACGGTTAGTCCATAGTCTGTACACCATTTTTCGACGGTCTTTAGCGCGTTACTCATAATGTTACACGTCACGCTGGCAAAGTGTCCCGATATGAGTATCGCAAGATCGTCCGCGTAGCCTACCGTGAAGAAGCGTTGAGCGTTGAGCTTGGTGATTAGATCGTTTGCTACCAGGTTCCACAGAAGCGGTGACAAGACTCCGCCTTGTGGACATCCTCTTGAAACCACTCCTCTGGTCCCCCCCTGCACATCGATCCGTACTGCTCTCAGCTTGAGCATACTGATTATCCAATCTACCAGCGTTGGCTCTACGTTGTGTTTCTGTAGGGCTGCGTTGATGCTGTTAAAGTTTGTCTTGTCAAAGGCTCCTTCAATGTCTATGAAGGCTGCAAGACACAGTGTTTTGTTTGAAATGTCTTGTTCTAATCTACTGACTACTGTGTGTATCGCAGATTCAGTTGATTTACTTGAAGTGTAGGCGTGTTGTTGTGGGTGCAGTGGTTTTACAGTTAGTATGCTATCTCTTATGTGTCGATCACATAGCCTCTCTAGCGTCTTTAGTAAGAATGAAGTGAGACTGATCGGCCTATAGGATTTTGCTTCAGTGTAGTCGCTTTTACCTGGTTTGGGTATGAATAGGACTCTAACCTCTCTCCACATAAGCGGTACGTAGCGGAAGGCCAGGCAGGCTCTGAAAATAGCCGTCAACGCCCCGCCTATGTGTGCTATCCCCCAGCGAAGGAGGCCAGGAAATATTCCGTCCATCCCTGGCGACTTGTATGGTTTGAAAGTGTTGATGGCCCAGTTTACCTTATCTCCGGTTACCACTGAGCATGCTACGGTCCAGTCGGTCTCCGATGGTGTGGCTTGACTGGTATCGTGCCACTCTGTTTCACCGTCTATGAGGCACCCTGGGAAGTGTGTTTGTAATAAGAGTTCATGTGTTTCTGCCGTCGTTTTCGTGTAGGTGTTGTCAAACTTCTTAAGCGAACCGATCTCGCGGTTTGGCTCTGCCGCCAGGATCTTTCTGATTCTGTTCGCTTCCGAGTTTGATTCTATGTTAGTGCAAAAGTTTTTCCATCTGAGACGACTCCTACGGCGTAACTGTTTTTTGTAATCGGCCCGGGCCTTCTTGTATACGTTCCAGTCGGAGTCGTCGTATGTATTCATGGCTCTGTTAAAAGACTTACGAACCTTACCCTTGAGCTCCTCCAATCGTCGAGACCAGCCTTGCTTCCCTTCATCCGTTTCTCTATTGACGGTTAGAGAGCAGGCTGACTCGTAGCTCTTGTTAAGGCTCTGCGTGATATGCTGTACTGCTGCTTCTATCTCTGCTATGTTACCTATATCCGCTACCGGGCCACCCTCGCCTAGGTGCTGCTGCAAGGATTTTGCAAACAGTACTGTGTTTGTTTTGCGGGGATTACGCCTGGGTGCTGGAGTAGTTTTGTTTAACGACAGTTCGTACCTGATCCACCTGTGGTCGGAGGAGGAGGTCTCATCTGATACCCTCCAGTTTTGCACGTAGTCTGAGCAATTCTCCGTTACCAGTGTCAGATCAATTATGGTGCGGCATCGCCTCGTCACGAAGGTTGGTTCTGCGCCCTTGTTTGCTATAGTGACATTAGTTGTGAAGAGGAAATTTACCAGATCGTCTCCTCTGCTGTTTGAAACGGGCATGCCCCATATGGGGTGATGCGCGTTCGTGTCTGCTGAAATTATTAGTTTTGAGTTATTCAGTTCACATTGTCTTACCAGATCCGTAGTGTCTTTCGTGGGCACGGCCTCGTCGCCGGGCATGTAGGCTGACGCTAGCACTACGTCTTCGGTTTCCCCTCCGAAAACTCCCTGAAGCCTGACTGTCGTCAGGTCTCTGGAACAGAACTCGGTTAAGGGCACAGTTTTTATGTTGCGTGGTACAAAAATGCACGTACGCGGATGTTTGCAAGTGTTGTCATATATTAGCTTACCGTTAAGGTTGTTGAGACCACATACATGCCCTGCCCTGATCCACGGCTCCTGGATCAGGGCTATGGTCTCGCTGTTTGGGGCCCCCAGCACTCTGCGCAGGTTAGCCGTTGCAGTGAGGCTGTGCTGGAGGTTTGCTTGGACGACATTATAAGAGGAGGGGCTTTGGGTCACCATCATTTTGGATTCCCTTTTGCTCTTCCTCCCCTGTAGCCTCGTCTGTGTCCCCATCCGAGGCCAGCGCCAGTTTCTCACTCATCTCCTCACTCATCACCTCCATCGTATCTGAGCACGACGGTCTGGGTGATGAGTGTTGAGGGAAAGGCACCGGTGAGTCGCGGCCTTCGGACGTGCAGCCCTTGCTGGGCCCAGGTTCGTTCCCAGCTGCTTTGTTCAGCAGGCTGGGAGGGTCGTCTTGGAGCTTCCCGTCCGCTCCGTAGAAACGTACGTATACGTTTCCCAGACAGTACGCCAACTTGCGGCCATTCTCCATGATGATAGGGATTAAGGATTCTGGGATCCCTATCGTCACGAAGAGTATGTTGTCTGCCTGCTTTTGGTGTGTGTACACGGTCCACTGGTGAACAAGCGCCCACTTGTTCTGTTTCCCCAGTAGGATGCTAGTGTCTTCCAAGGAGGTCATGCATTCGGGAAAGAAGATTGCTGCACGTACCTTCCTTGTAAGCTCATGCTGCTTTACCACCGCAAGGTTTGGGCAAGCAGAGCTCGGCAGCTGCTTGACGGTGGCGATCAGCCATTCCACCGTGGGCTCATCCACACACCACAGCTTTAGGGCCCCGTCGGTGAAGATGGGTTTACCCTGGAAGCGCGGCGTGAACAAGATGTCCGGGTTCTTGGCCTCGTCCATCATCCGACTGCCGAGGTACCTCTTCAGTGCGGTGGCTTGCTCTTCTACCAGTTGCTGTTTGTCTGTCTTCACCACCGCTACGCTAAGGCTGCTTTGCGCGATTTCAGCATAGCTGGTAGTGGGGACGCGACGTGAGTAGTCGAGCCTTGGCTTCTTCTGTTCTCCTCTCGGTGACACAGTATCGTCCAGTCCCTTCCGCTTGCCTGGCTCCTGGCTCCTGGCGGCGACTTGGATCGAGGCCGGGGCCGTGATCGGAGTCGCGGCAGGGGCTTGAGCTGATCGGGAGATCGCTTTGGCTGCTCGGTCCTGACGATTGAAGCGTTTGCTATGCTTCGTCGTTTTCTCCTTGCCTCGGCCTGACTCAGACCCGGCAGCCACCTCGAGCGAGCTCGTAGGTTTCGCCAGCGGGGCTTGCGGCTTGGAGTTAGACGCATGCTTAGCATTTTGCCGATGCTTATAGTAGGAGCTAGGACCGTCTGCGTTCGCAACAGTGGCTCCGGTGTTCGAAGCCGCCTGTTGGTCTTGCTTCAGTCGTAGCTTCCGCAGTTTACGTCGGGCGTTCTTGCCTAGGGGAGCATTAGCTCTCTCCGAGGTTCGAACTTCGGTAGTAAGGGCTTCTGCCAATGCCACTGGCTTTTCCCCTTTCCCTGCCGCTCCGTCTGATTTGTTGGCTTTCGATCTGACGATCGACCAGCCAGCAGTAGAATCCGTGGCAACCTTGACGGCCGCGTAGGCTTCCACCGCCTCCTCTGCTGAGGGCCCAAAGTGGTCATTTTTTGTAGTCTGCATTTTAAGTTTTGAACAACCACGGTGTTCGGAAGAGTGTTTTAAAACCTCATTAGAATCTGTCATGCCGTTTAGTTGATTTTCTTTGAGATAATAACAGGTGGCAGCCGACCACATAGAACGGTGAGCTCTAAAACCATCATACTCTACAGATAAAGGCTATTGACCAGCGGTACCATTCCAGCTCTGGGCCGCTCCCAAGCCAGTGATCTACAACGGCAACAAGATTTACATTCCCCGCCTAGGGTGCTAATACGGTCTCTTAACCACCCTACATGAATAATTAGGCGTCCCGCAGATTTACCCGCGCCCTTATCTCCAAACACGCGTTTAAATTCACAAAGTCATTCTTTCCTCTTTATGAGGATAATACGTCTTGAATCTCGAGGTTCTGATTAATGCTTCAAACGCAACTTTGTCGAAGATAGCGGAGAAAAATAAAGGGACGTGACTCGACTAATTCGCGTTTTATGATGGGAATTACACCAGTAATGGTTTATTTAAATCTTTTTAAACGGTGAGGATATTTTATCTCCTAAAAAATATGCTGGATAAAAATTGGAAAAGCGTGAAAAGGTTTTCCAAACAACGACTAAGTTGTGTAAATAATATAAATTTTTGCCACAGATAATTGCGAAATTCGTAATAGCAATCTTATATGAAACCCGTACAAACTCTTTGATAATTGCCTAATTGAGCTTATTGGTCAATCATTTGGCAGAATAATCGCTGCGAAACTCGGCATAAAGTTTGTAAATACTTTGTAACCTTTTTTCATCGTGGGGTACAAAACTTTTTGCTTTCCTGACTGCCCCATAAAAATATTCTTCTTTTGAACTACGATGACTTTGCTCAATGACAGAAAGATGTCGTATTGAAAACTTCTGTCCTTGGTATTTTTCCAATCTACTGATTTTGTAATAATGAAAAATAGTTTACTAATCATATTTTGCTTTGGTAAGTTTTTTTCTGTAATAAATGTGTTCTTTATTTTGTTTAATTTTAAACGAGATATTTCGTGATTGCAATATTCTGGAGTGAGTTACGCGAACACTTGAGTTGGACCTGTCAGCGAATAGCATAATCTGAACCTTTGCTAGACTTGCAATATCCGAGAATATTACCAAAGGATACAAAACCACTAGAGGACTGGTTACGTTACGTACCTTTCTAGTCTCAAAATAATGTTGATGAGACACCCTGAAAATCCAGTGCGATTTTTTGTTGTTTTGTATGCTTGAAATTTGAAGAGATATCTGCTTGCAGGTTTTTTTTGCAGCAAAGGAGTATTTGGTGAGGATGACCTTGTCATCAAAAAAGGCACTTTTCCGTACATGGTAAGGCAAACCTCAAACTAAACGATCCTGGGTTTCCGAAAATAATTTTATATACATGTGTTTTGTTACTATTAAGAGGTAAGTTTATTGGAGATACCCATAGGATTGATGCAGCTTAGCTGGGGGCTAGATGATGCTGTATATTATTATTATTGATAGAACACGTCATGACCCAAATCATATTATTTTGGTTCTTTTTGAGAATAGTTTATCAGCAAGGGAGCGATCGGAAGCAAACGGAAGAATCATAATTTTTTTAACCTTATTGACAACTCCGCCACTTAAAAACCCTTAAACCCTTATTTCCACCGCAGGCCTTCATATACTATGACGATCCATCTGTAGTAAATACGCTTGGCGAACGCATCATGCGTTCTGCGATCCTAGTTCGCGAAAACTGGCTCATCACCACCGCCTTAGGAACCAGTGCAGTTAACCCTGACGGCTTCCCGCAGAAGACACTCTTAGCCAGGGTTGGAGCTATCAGTATTGACGGAAACTTCACGCTCAGTGAGGATGAAGAGGAGCAGGAAAGGGAGGTAGGTTTTGATGGAGTGTATGACTTAGATATTACAGTACACAAAGAAGAACGAAAGAGGAAATAAAGGGTGCTAGACAATTCACATAAAATTATTTAGACCCTAAGTGAGCAGGACAGTAGTTAGTAGTTACCTGACAGATAGCAGCTTGAAGAAAGGACGAAAGCCAAAGAGAGATGACTATTTATTAGGGTAGACGTTTAAAATTCGACGGCATTTATTTTACAAAATGTCAATGGTATCGCGAGCTTATAGTTGATATGGGCAGCACACATTGCTAAGCGGGACGAAGACCGATGGACCAAGGCCAGTACAGGCTGACCAAGTAGGCACGTGGCGCCTTCTAGACATTAAATTGATCCTGAAAATTAGGGAAACCGAGTCTTTAAAACAAAATAGTGGTCCAAAATGTTTGTTATAATCACGTTTTAGTTTGATACCTATTATATATAATATAAATTTACAGGTGATCCAAATTGTCCGGCCTTTTAACCACAGTGCAACCCAATGGTGGACAACGGACATCAGCCTTCTGAAAACACTCTTTCCATTCAATATGACTAAAGTTGTCAACTTTAAGATGATCAACGAGAAGCGAACAATTAGTGAAAAAACTTGCATCATCTTGTTTTACACAGTGAGTTTATTATTCGACGGACTAATACCACTAATTTAGTTTATTTTAAATTATTTATTTATAATCCTCAGACCGTTCATCTTAAATTCTTGTTTCAGAAACTGAGCAATGAATCGGATGAAAAGACGCTTACGCAAAGCTTTGTGGAAGTAATGGACCCTACCATAGAGAACTGTGGAACGCACTTTACTGCCAACAGTATGACATGCGCCATTGACAAGCCTGATGATACCAACGTTACATACGACTCGGAATTCTGCCATGTATGTATGCTTACATCAGTAATTTTAGCAAAAACTCAGTATATCCGTTCACTTACACCCATGGGTTGAGTGGTTAATCTGAATTTTCACGCTTAAAAGTCAGATTACATCTACCGGCACAGTGCGTGTCAGACCCGCGCAGACTAAATACTCATTCCGCCAGCACGGCCGGTGTAGGTCGTTTTATGCATTGTACCTACAAATAAATACGTTTAAACACACTATACGTACAGTTTAATATATTTTTGTCTGGTATGTACCTACGCTGGCATCTGGCATGCTCTATATCTATCGATATAAACGGACTTCTCTCATCGATATTTCCAATTGTTTTGTGAAATTATTTTGTTCTAGCTTATTTTTCTATTCTGGATTTTGTGTATTCCTATTTTTTTATTACAGGGCAACAGTGGCGGCCCCCTCATTTGCGAAGGCGAGGTCATGGGCCTCCAAACGTACATCGAGAACCAATGTCGGGAGCCCCATCTCTACCAACTCCTCTCTGCCTGGGAGAACTTCATCATCTGTGGCATGGAGGAGAAATGCGCTGAGGAGCAGTGCGCTAACATCTGTGTCGTCACCAACAAGGACTCCCTCGACATAAACAAAACTACCGAAGCTATCACCGTAGTCCCCACTCTGTCTGTTCATCATACAACCACACAGCTGCTGACGTCAGCTGCCCCTGAAACCGTCACTCCAGAGGGGGAGATCGAGACTACTACTCCGTCTACAGCATCTACCGTTGTAACCAAACATACAACTATTACTACTACTGAGAGTACGACGCTGCATACCACCGAGATGAAGGCTTCCACCAGTGAGCCAGAAACAGCAGCGGACACGGAGATATCCTCTATCAGCGTGATGACAACAGAAGATGCAAAGAATCTACGAATAGAAGATAAAAAAGAGCACAGAGAGAAGAAGATGCAAACGCACCGCCAAATTATGAAAAAGAAGAAGTTCCGTAGGAGTGCAGCTGAGAAAAACATGTGCTTGGTACAAACTGTTGTGTTTGGACTTATTTTGTGTCTGTTTTAAATTGTTTTGGTTGTTAAAAAATTATTTAAAGATAATTTCCTAAAAAGCGTTCGTATTTTTACATGCGGTTTGCCTACTAGATACTAGAAATTATTAGGCTTGTAGTGAATTTTAACAAACAGTATTTTTAACTAGATATGGCTTTATTACCAAATAAAATTTTAATCAAATAATATCACTACATAGTACTTATATAACAAAGTCGCTTCCCGATGTCTGTCTGTCCCTATGTATGCTTAATCTTTATAACAACGCAACGGATTTTCATGCAGTTTTTTTAAATAGATAGAATGATATAAATTCAAGAGGAAGGTTTGCAAATTATTTGAGACATAGATGTCCATGCGAGCGCAGCGCAGCTAGTATATAATTTTAAAAAAATACCAATTGAAATATACTTTGAGCAACTGAATCGACTTAACCCTTCAATATGTGAAATTGATTGAATGTAGTAGGAAGAATTTTGTATCCAAACTTTCTTATATAATTCTATCAATGAACTTCAGTAAGTTTACCTCTTACTATTCAGGTAGGTTTCCACAAACACATTAAACGGATTCAAAAAGCCTTCGAAACAAATTACAAGAGGCTTGTAAACTTGGAAGTTAAGTGTACTTAACCGCAACTTGTGAAAATGTAAATTGAGTCCCAGAGAGGCTCAGGGCTTAGCCGTCTACCGCGATATGCTAATGATTCTAACCGTTGGAATTGGTAAAAGATAGGGCTACTACGCATAGTAAATGTTGAAGAAAGATAGCTACTCATATTCGTGGTAAATCTATAGATAGATAGAAAATACTTTATTATACCACACAAAACAGAAAACAATATAGGAATATACAACAGAATAAAGGAAGTATAAAGGGCGGCCTTATCGCAGAGAGCGATCTCTTCCAGGCAACCTTAGGATGAACTGGACATGAAAGAACAAGATCGCTAAACTGATCGAGTTCCAGTTTCAAGCGCGAAGCGTAATGTACCATTCATTCGTTCACCGTGGTACTATTAGATAGTTTCATCAATGGTACTGTAGCAATTATTGTTTGCCGTCGTTCCATGACACGGTTGTCTGGTAGTGATCGCTCTTGAGCGATAAGACCGCCGAATTGACGCATATTTTCTATTTTATTCCATCTTGTTTGTTTTTATTTTTAAGTGTGCAATAAAGAGAAAAAGTTTTCTCAATGGAATCAAATGGATCTTGTTCACTGGATCTACAGAGAGTAAACGGATAATTATGTATCTATCTATCTGACATCGATGGTACCATTGCAAATAATATTTTTGCTAACCGTACTACATTCAGAAAATAAATAGCAGCGAGCATAACACGTTACGTCGTGTGCTAAAGTTTGTCTGATTGCTCGCGAGTGCCGTCTTTGTCTTTCTGCACGAACCGTAGGTTGAGAATAGTCTACGGCACGAACTGTGCAACACGTTGCTCGCAAATTTACACAGCATCCGTTTTACAGGAACCGCTTTTTCCGTGATAATAAAAATAAAATAAATATAAAAAGTTTCTTTATTCAGACATAAATAGAGCTCTGGCTGTACGGGGGAACATGATCGCGCGTAGGTTCGCACGCTGCTCGAGAGAAGAGAAAGTGACGTTATTTAAGGCATACTGCCAGTCTTTCTACTCGAGCAGCCTCTGACTGAACTGTACCCGCCGCGCAGCCAGCGCTCTACGCGTACAATACAACAACATTTTCAGGATGCTGATGCGGCTGCCTCGCTTTTGCAGCGCATCTGGTATGTTCGCGGAGGCGCGCACGGACGACTTTTACGCGATTATTCGCAAAAAAGTCGCATCCTTATCGCAGCGCGCGCGAGCCAGTAGCAACGGCATCCTGCAAATGATTATGTCCCGTCTGGACTGTCCTATCAAAAACAAATGGATGAGGATAGTAATGGGGAGTAACTCCATTTAAGTTATTAGTAAGTAATTATTTTATTTTATTTTATGTTACCTAATATTAATTTGAACCAATTTTATTGTATAATTTTAATTTTATAATGACATTATATTTTAAGTTTTTATTTTAATTTGATTGTATTGTTTTATGGAATATGTTTCTGAAATAAATGAGTTTATAATATAAATTGTCCACAGACATAAAAAATACAAAATAAAATACAATTAAAAAATAATAAGACCTTAAAATAATTTAAAATTAGATTGTTACAATTATAATTTGCAGCAGTCATTCAACAGACTCCACCCAACCCATGGAGGCTAAAGAGTGTAGAATCTGTTGAAAGACTGCATGATGGGCGAGGCAAACTTGCTGCCCACAATCTGCAGGATGGTGTTGGTACTGCTCCATGTTCTGCGCAGCAGCGAGGTGGTTTTCGATTCGGTGATGGCGTATGTAGTTTTGTTGGAGCGAGTTCACACACCCGACAGTATTCCGGATCTAGTAGCAAAGGATCCGTAAAAAACGGTTTTGTAAAAACGGTTTCGTTGTATGAATGCACATTGACGGCCCTTAATGCTAGACAGACTGCTGTATATTTTTTAAGAAAGTCAAACTCAATTATTTCTTTAGGCTTACAAAATAAGCACTTATTTTTTAAATAAATTTTAAATCACTTTAATTTAAAATAATTTATTATAAATGAAGAATAAATAATTCGAATATAAAAAAATATTAAAATTAATCTTTAGACAAGTAAAATTTTATACTATTCATAATTTTCAAATAACATTATTTAAATTTTAATGTTCACTTTAATGTTTTGTCCACTGGTGGAAGAAGTGAAAAAGGTTCCACTAGTATGTTCATATAACTTATGTGTCTAATACATTTGATTTGCTTATCTAAATCTAAATATAGTGCGATTTGAGATACATGTCAGTATTTATTTACAGCATATATAACATTGAATTAACTACTACTTGCGCATAACATATTCCAGCCGATTACCGGATAAAAGTAGCCTATTATTAAAGTTTATTTTTATCTATTACTAGCTGCTCCCCGCGGCTTCGCCCCCGTGGAAATTTATGTGTCAAATTGTTTAAATGATAAAAAGTATCCTATGTTAGACTCCTGGTTCTAAGCTACCTCTCCACCAATTTTCAGCTAAATCGTCCAGCCGTTCTCGAGTTATAAGTGTTGTAACAAACACGACTTTCTTTTATATATATAGATAGGTACTATTGGAGCAGACGATATTCATCGAAGGGAAACATACGACAATTATTATATAAGGCATTGTGAAAATAGTGAATTTTACTAAAATACTCATGCAAATATTCCCCTACAATATTCCTTCAATACGGTCTGGAAACTTGCTAATGCTATTAGCAAGGCGTTAAGCTCCAACCTTACTTAATTCTACTTAAAGTTGCGAGCAAACTTTGAGTGCCGCATCTTTTATAACTAATTCTCTTCATTGTTAGGTTACTTACAGGAATTTACATTCGAGACGAGAGGATGCCGAGACCTTGAAGCTGCCGCTGACACTTGGAAGGGGTATTTGCAGTTAAGCACAGAATAAATACCTGCACAACTGAACCATATTGAATGAAGGTACAGTGAATCTTGAGTAAATGACTGGCAGAATATTTATTCTATAAGAACAGCAAAGTCACAGAAACGTTAAATATTTTTGGATAATGATATTTTATATCCCTAATTTGAATGAGAAATTACGTAATACAACATTTTGGCAGTCGTGAGGTAACAATATATAATTTACATTTCCAACATTACCGTTTACATAAAACAGTATATAGGTACAAATAAATAAATAATGCTGGACTGGAATTCACACAGCGTTATCTAGCCCCATGGTAAGCAGAGCTTGTGTTATGGGTACTAGATAACTGATATAATTATATAATACAATACATTACATAGATAGATATTTTTTATTATACATAGAAAACAATCAGAACACCCGGAACAAAAATCTGCAGCTCGTACACACAATTGTTCCGAGGCGGGAATCGAACCCGCAACCTACTGCATCGCAGGCGGACCTTCGCCCACCGCGCCACATCGGTCGTCAATCAAAAATAAATATTTAAGACAAATATTTTAGTACTTAATACTAGTCTGTGCAGATAAACTAGCGATGGTGGTGAACATAACTGAAAAAATCAGTCACCGGATGAGATTTGATAGTCCTTGGGAGCAAAACAACAAAAACTTAAGGTTTCAAAAATTACAGCAATAATAAAACCAACAAAAACCAATATTTCAGGCAAACGTTGTTTTATAACCTAGATCAAAAGTCGATGAACATTTAAAATAACTTCACGGTTACTCAAGACTACATCACAACCGAGTTCTCTTAAATAGGGCAGTTGAAAATTGAATAGAATCTCGCAACATCCGAAGCGCACTGAATCGAAATGTACCCTAATACGATTCGATGTGTTTAAATTCGGTAGGGATCCGAACGGAAAACTGTTATGCATATTTTAAAGTTCAAATTTACTGACAGCACGTGAATGAAGAGTGGAAATATCTCTTTTATAACGGAGTTGTGGATCAGCAACTTTTGCCGCACCAGTTAACAGGCATATAGAGTCTAAATTGCAACCCACTTCTATCAGTGAAATAATAATTAATCCTTAATTATATTTATTGTCATTCATTTGACGATAATAAATATATAACTAAGGATATAAAATACATTTTTATCTAGCCCTGAGCAAAGTAAGTTAATATAAATCAAACACACTGATGACGAGAGATATATTTTTGTAACACACCGGAGCACACAGTTTCAGATGTTTGTCCAGCGGTGGAAATCGAACTTGCTTGTTTATAAATCTTTTCAGGTCGCAATTTGCAACCGTTGCTCTAAAAGGTGACTTTCAAAAATAAGGACATATGTCGCCACGATGACAATATTTCTAATCGTAACATAGTCGGAATTTAGTGGCAAAAATAATTGCCTGTGATACTGAAGTCTTCAGTATCACAGGCATTTTGTCGCCCGTTTGCAACTATTCGAAATTTAAAATGTTTTATGCTTATCTTCAGACGTGAGGTATTCTAAAATATTCTGAATAGCCTCGTATTAGATTGAATTTACCGTTTTGTTTGAATATATGTATTCCAGTATTATTTAAAGTGGGAAGAGTCGATAATCTTCGAGATCAAATGATGAAAACGTTGCGTAAAAGATGGTTACATGGTTACATTTTATGGTTACGGTTTAATTACACTGGCCAACACTAGTCATGCCACACGAACTCTGATAGCTAATACTGTTTTAGCCACCTACCCTCATTAATAAATTGCAGTAGTTTTGTTTCGATTGGCCTCAGATTTTTTGTGATGTGTTAATAAGCATAATCTGTACTAGGGTAATAAACGCAAGTAAACGGTAGCGAATAAATAGACATAAAATTAATCATTTTTGTATTTATTCAAATTTAGTGCTTTATAAGTAATTGTTGAGTTTGTGTAAGTATGCTGAGAAAGTGTTTTTACGATCCGGGTTCATTTTGTCATATTAGTGGTGATTTAACTTTCAAAAAACAAAGACAAGAAAAATTAATTAAAAAAAACCATTATCATAAAAAAGTATGACCTAAGCGAGCATCTTTAACCCCTGGACAAAAAAATGTGAAATATTTACCCCTTGTAGAGCCGTCCGAAATACTTCTTCCACCAGTACATATTAAATTAGGCTGCATTAAAAATTTTGCTACGACGATGTATCGCAATGGAAACGTATTTTGGTATTTAAAAGAAAATTTTCCTAGAATAAGTGATGCGAACATAAAAGAGGGTACCTGTTTTCGTTGGACCTCAAATCAGGGAGTTAGTAAAAGATCCAGAGTTTGAAGAAAAAATAAAAATTCTGGAAAAAACGAGCATGGATATCTTTTAAGACGGTGTGTTCACATTTTCTAGGTAACCATAAGAGTGACAATTACAGGGAGTCTGTTAGCGAGCTGTTATTGGCTTATCAAGCTTTGGGTTGCAACTTGTCACTTAAGATTCATTTTTTAGACTCGCATCTAGATTTTTTCCTGAGAATTTAGGTGCTGTGAGCGATGAGCACGGAGAAAGGTTCCATCAGGATATTTCACAGATGGAAAAACGCTATAAGGGCAAATGGAACCCAAGGATATTGGCTGATTACTGCTGGACGATAAAAAGGGACCAACCAGAAGCTAAATATGCCAGAAAATCTTAAATTGGACATTCATAAAAGAACATTTTCGCTTTTTTTTTATCAGAAATTCACTACTTTTAAATATTTAAACTATATCAATAGATTAAATTCTTGGCCAATAGATTTTTTTTAATTACATATTTTCACTAACAGTCATCCATCAAAGTAAAAAATATAAGTGAAGTCCGTGTGGCGCGACAAAGTTCGAATTTTGTTGCCCAGTGTTATGTTTTTATTTAGGAAGAATATTTACATCCTCATATAAAACTGGAAATGTAATCCGAATCAAAGAACAAATATTTCTTAACTAGATTCCGCCCGTGGCTTCGCTCGCGTTGTACCAGGATAAAAGGTAGCCTATATGTTATTCCAGTACACATACATGTTCCAAGATCCGTTCAGTAGTTTTTACGTGAAAGAGTAACAAACATCCATCCATGCTTACAAACTTTCGCGTTTATAATATTAGTAGGATACATTACGACCGATGTGGCGCGGTGGGCGAAGGTCCGTCTGCGACACAGGAGGTTGCGGGTTCGATTCCCGCCTCGGAACAATTTTGTGTACGATCTGCAGATATTTGTTCCGGGTGATCTGGTTATTTTCTATGTATAATAAAAAATATCTATCTATGTAATGTATTGTATTATGTATATCAGTTATCTAGTACCCATAACACAAGCTCTGCTTACCATGGGGCTTGATAACACTGTGTGAATTGTCCAAAAAAAAAAAAAAAAAATACCCGGTTCTATGCGAAGAATAATTTTCCTCGTACATGGCCGGTTATGTAACTCGGTAATGTTCGTGTAATAAGGGGATAAATAGTAGCGACGCATGACCCGAGAGCTTAGGTTAGTATCTAGCACAGAGCACCAGCATTGTCACTCATACAGTCAGTGGGGCAATGCAGTCAGGGGGACACTGCCGACCGAGACTGATACGGATCGGTTGAGCTACCTTTAGATTGTTTGCAACAGTCTGCAGCTAGCTCAATTGTCAAATCTAAACCGATTTTTTTTAATTTTGTAAGTAATTGACAATAATTTGATTGCATTTTACCAACTAGTAATACCTACTTATGTTTGTAAACACGGCATTATTTTAAATAATGTATTTAAATTTAAATTGTGAATAAAAGTTCTTATTTGTTTCTATTATATGATTGTAATTTTATCCTACTAATATTATAAACGCGAAAGTTTGTAAGTATGGATGGATGGGTGTTAGTTACTCTTTCACGTAAATCTACTAAATGGATTTTAATCAAACTTTACAATAATATAGCTTATACATCAGAATAACACAGGCTACCATTTATAAAGATATATTGTATATTATCCAAAATATCTATCACCACGCGGGTGAAACCGCGGGGCGTAGCTAGTTACTTAGCTACAAAAAACAACATGGTATTGGTCCTCCTTTACAACACACCCACATTGACTTACACGCTTAGGTATGTACATAATAATAATCCTACTAATATTAGAAACGCAAAAGTTTGTTAGTATGGATGTTTGTTACTCTTTCACGCAAAAACTACTAAACGAATCGGGCTGAAAAACATACAGACACGGCTTCGCACGCGTTGTTTCTATGGAAACATTTAACTAGAATGATGATGATGCTTCTAAAACAAATGCAAAACAAAAGCAGCCCATTTCACTGAGTGTCCGATTTACTTCTATCCTTACGCGTAAAAACCTCTTTAATTAATTTGATGACGCTGAAAATTTGTTAACACACAAAAAGAAATTAATTCAATGATCTCGTTAAAAGAAATAAGCAGTTAATAAAACTTTTAATAATTAAAAGTGGAAATAAAAATGAAGGCATCGTGGAGATACAACCAGCTTACGAAGAACTATGCCGTGCTTTTGAGAGTAGGCTATCTTGTTCTTGTTTGATTTATTTATTTTATTATGATTTTGATTTTTCGAATTGTGTTAGATATCTGGGAGAAGTTATTTAAGTATTATGGAAGCCAGTGTTTGATTATTATAATCCCAAAATGTCCATAATTTTTATTACAATTTTAATAAGTCAGGCATTAGCCACTGTACTGGCAATATATTGTCTCTAGAAGCAACAAAAATACGGTATTATTTTCTAAAGTGAGACAAATAACATGTTCTTTACCTAGTTTAATCCAGATTTGATATTTCTAGAGCCTGAAATAATATATGTAGCCATGCAGATACAATTGAGCTAAATAATCAAAACAATACCGCAACTTCCAAACACTTTCCCATACCCTCGGTGACCACCTATCCGACGGGAGTATATTGAAAATCAGCGCCGCATGTCTTGACATGCAGCACAATGCTGAGTATACTCAATTGGCCTATTATAAGAAATTTATTTTTGTATTTAATATTAGTTTAGATTAAGAAATGGCAATAAATGATTTTATTATTATTATGTCTCTCATTTACCATGATCTCGGGCCATAAAGTGACCCGGTCCTTTGGAAGGCTTGCGTGGGGCCGAAGCCAACAGCACAGAGGCCCTTTGAGAAGTTAATCTAAAGGCGATGGCTACACAAAGCGGGTATCATCCTCGGGTGCACAATATGATACACCCAAAGATGGTATCCGCCAGGTGTAGAGACTATTGCAAAGAAAAATGAAAGAAATAAAACCAGGCTATTGTGATGGATGGATGGACTGGGTAATTATTATTATTATTATTACTTGTACCGAGGCGGAATTCGAACCTGCAACCTCCATCGTTGCAGGCGGATCATCGCTCGCCGCACCGCAGAGATCGTCTAGGCATAGTTACAAAAGTAGTCAGTGTCTTCTTCCAAGCTCAGCTGCCTTTTCTCCCGCGGATCTTTCTAAGCTGGCTGCTACAACCCCAGGCTCTAAGGACCCCAGACTAACTGACAACTGTCGTTAACCAGTGTAAACAGGGAATAGGTCGTTAGAATAATAGCCCCACGATTATCGTGAGGCGCTTGCAGCTTTTTATAAGTTTCGTACTAAGTTAAAATCGTGTTTTTTTTATAATTTAGTGTGTTTTATAAAACTGTACACCGATTACACCGATCAAATAACTGAATGATAAAAATTAGTTTAGAAATCGTTTTAACCGCAGAACACTTCGATAGCGCGATGTTATTGTGTGTGTGTGTAAATGAAATAAAATAAAATAAATAATGCTGGACAATTCACACAGCATTATCTAGCCCCATGGTAAGCAGAGCTTGTGTTATGGGTACTAGATAACTGATATACATAATACAATACATTACATAGATAGTTTTTTTTTTTTAATACATAGAAAACAACCAGAACACCCGGAACAAATATCTGCAGACACACAATTGTTCCGAGGTGGGAATCGAACCCGCAACCTCCTGCGTCGCAGGCGGACCTTCGCCCACCGCGCCACATCGGTCGTAAAAATAAAATATTATAAGTAATTAAAAATGCTGTGTGAATTGTCCAGCATTATTTATTATTATAAACAATAAAACATTTTTACTTATTTATAAAAAATACCTTAATATAAATTATGATAAATATATAATATACCAGCGGCCCGTCGTGGCTTCGTCCGGGTGGTCATTTGTTTCAGGCAATTTTTTAAATTTTTCTCTTTTTTCTCTCCGTAAGAACCATCCTCGTACTTCAAGGAATATTCTTGAAAAAGAATTAGCGAAATCGGTTCAGCTGCTCTCGAGATTTGCGCTTAGCAACACATTTAGCGATTCATTTTTATATTATAAGAAGATATGGATGGAACTGAACAATTATAGCCATTTCTATGTGTAAAAGAATTTCAGTAATTTACCTATTGAGGAAATCAGTTATTTGGTACCCATAACACAAGCTTCGCTTAGTTTGGGGCTTGATGATGCTTTGTGGACTTTCCAGCATTATTATTTACTAGCTCCGCCCCGCGGTTTCACCCGCGTGGTGATAGATATTTTGGATACTATACAATATACATATCTTTATAAATTGTAGACTATGTGTTATTCTGATGTATAAGCTATATTATTGTAAAGTTTCATTAAAATCCATTGAGTAGTTTTTACGTGAAAGAGTAACAAACATCCATCCATCCATACTTACAAACTTTCGCGTTTATAATATTAGGTAGTAGGATTTAAAAGGTAAACTCTATGCAATTAAGCTACTGTGTCTAATTCAAAATAATAAACAAGAATTCTTTACCAATTCTCTAATTCTTAAGTTTAACTAAGCTCCGTGAGTTTAATCTCCAAGTAGAGTTTAGCCACAAATAAAAGATAATTTAATTGTCTTGTTATCTGAGATCGCTCACAAACTGGAACCTGCTAGTAAATAAATCTCCCTCGGCGTCCGCTATCGCGATCTGACCTGACGGATCCGTTTCATTTTAACTTTGGTTTGTGCTAGACCTTGAATTGATAAGGCTGATGCAGACGAATTCTTTTCGTAAATGCTATTGTAATTGGATATTAATAGAATTCGGTAAGGTTACTTACGAAAAGTCTCTTAGATAAGCTCATCTAAAAGATTACATCTATTTCGTGTATTTTATCATCAAGCAAGGTATTAGCCGCCTCCTTATACCTTGATTTTTGATTATACTCAAATAACTTTTTGCATCACGCGTGTTGTTTCTATCGAAACGTTTTAAGGTTTTATTTAAACGTTTTTATTTTATGCCAAGGGAACTGATTTATGGGATAAAAAGTAGCCTTTGTTTTATTCCAGGCCTGGAACTACCTGTATGCAAATTCAACCCGATCCGTTCAGTAGTTTTGGCGTGAAAAAGAAACAAACATCCAAACTTTCGGATTTATAATATTAGTTTGATGTGAAACTTTGCTTACATTGGGCCTAAGCGATGAGTGACAACAAACATCAACGTTTATTTAGTATACAATTCAGTTATTTAACTTAATTATTAAGGCATGTACGTAAATTCAAAACGCATTACAGAAAAGGCTTGCTTGCATCATAAAGGCGGAAGCAAGTAATTGAATTACTGCTATGGCCTAGCCTCTGGCTACGGGCTTTCGTAGACGTGCTACGAAAGTACATGTGCTACGGGCTTTCGTAGATATGCTACGTGATGCTACGCTTAATTATGTATCGAACCATGCGGGAAAATTATCACCGAGATACCTCGTAGAGTAAAGCTTTCCAATACCGCGCGCAAAAATGGACGTAAACTCGTTATCTTTAGATACATTTTACAGTGACAAAATGGCTTCCCACGACCTTCAAACGAGTCTACAAGCTGTCTGTCATCTGATACCGTCATAAGCATCTAAATTGTATGAGTTCAAGCCCATTTTTGAGTGCACATTTTTGTGCAGTGTGGCAGTGGTGCTCTGATGTGCGACAAACTACAGGATTTGCTGGTTATGCATGTGGTAGTTATCGGTCTAGAGTGATAAGACCGTCAATGGTCATTAATTATGTAATTTATTTTTCTGTAGATACATTTAACTTGGAAAAAGTCAAGGAAACGTTTAATTTAACACTTTGACTGCTGGTTTTTTTCGACTGCGATCTTTTTTTTAACCTAAAAAATTCGTGCTGCCGCTTTAACACAGGGGTTGTGTAGCGCCGCACATGCGTTTCGTTCGAAAAATATTACGGCTGCGCTGAGTCACATAGATCTGTATTTTCTCAGTCGCTGCGCTAGTGTGGATTGACGCATATTAGTCACTTGTAGAAAACACACACACCGTGTGATTTCAGCAGTCAAAGTGTTAAGTCTTATATTAGTATGTATATTTAATCTAAGCTTTTATTCCGATCATATTGTATAAATAAGCACATATTGTTGTTCTGTGTGGTTTTTTGAATCCAATAATATCAATTGGAATATTAGTACGACAAAATTGTTTATGCGTTATTGTAACTCCTATCTCAGGATCTCGCCAGCCGCAACAATCCAATCCAATCACACGCAGCATCAAATCAAAAAGCAACAGAGCATCCGTCGGTACAAATTCCAATCCCGTTCCTATTTGACAGTAATAAGCAGCCGGCAAAAGTCAACAATCAATTTTGTATTTCAATTTATTCCCGGCCTTAGTCCGTGTGATAAGAAAAAGAAACGTTCATTGGAAACGGAAATTATTGCAGGAGCAGTCGGAGGCGTGAGCAGGGCTTCCCGTGTTATTTTCTTTTTATTATTTTTTTTTCTGAAACATAGAGTTAGACGTCTAACGCCGGTACCTAGAGAAGCCTTAGAGGATAGAGAAAATATAAATCGTATGACTTCTGTAAATACTTCATGTAATATTAATTTACACACATTATTATTTATAGTTCAGTTAAATTCATTTAAATTTATGACATTTGAATTGACATCAATATCTGTTTCAAGGAAATTATACTTAAATGATATAATTATTATTTTAAATGTTATTGTGCAAAGGATTTTCTCCTCCAACTATCTACCATCGAGTAAATGTTCTTCAAGCTCATCGACATATGATGAGTAGTCATATGAAAAAAATATAAAATAAATCATTTTTTTCCTTATTCTTCAATAAAATCAGGTGTAGGTCAAAGTTTAAATTTTCCCCGCTCTATTCCTTCAACCGTTTCACAGTTTTGATTTGTGACCTGTCATTGCGCGCCATTTTTCACGCTCCTCATTGTGTCGTTCACGGTCTAAAGGCAGAGTGTAAAGGAGCGTCACTCACGCCTCTATATGCGGACGTCCGATTTCAATGCATTGTTCTCTGGTTGATTCGTTTCACATTTGTCTTCATGTCGATTTGTAGGGTTACGGTATTGTTGGTCAGTGATTTTTGTGTCACTTTTTGGTTAAAATTTCAATACGATAGAAGGGCTCTTAACAAAGACAGCGTACAAAAAGTAACCTAATTAGGGACCATATAATAAATACTTCAAAGACCAACATAGATAAAAACATTGAAAATTAACTGAGTCAGCGACTCTCCGATGACGCACGCGCGGTGATGTTTATCAGGCGTCCAATGACCTTCCTAAAAATTACACCTTTCAGCATAAATCCGCTGGTCATATACCTACGAGTATATAGAGAGTCGACACTCTCGTCTTAAACGGACCACGTTACGGCGAGACATCAAGCTTTGACTCTGGACGAGATGCCGGTCAATGTACTGACAAAATACTGACGACCGATGTGGCGCGGTGGGCGAAGGTCCGCCTCGGAACAATTGTGTGTACGATCTGCAGTTATTTGTTCCGGGTGTTTTGGTCGTTTTCTATGTATAATAAAAAAATGTATCTATGTAATGTATTGTATTATGAATATCAGTCATCTAGTACCCATAACACAAGCTATGCTTAGCTTGGGGCTAGATGATGCTGTGTGAATTGTCCAGCATTATTAATTATTTCATAATGTATACCAAGGCCTTCGCTACATAGATAGTTTTCCAGTTTTCCATTTTTTTCCGTTTTCATAAAAAGTTTAAAACAATATCTGCGCTGTGCTTTCATGACTTGGATTAGTGCTTATATAGAAAATTCAAAAGGTAATTGATATTCATATTGCTTATTTTCCTTATACAGAAAGAACAGGCATAGTCTGGAGGAGGCTTTTACTCAAATAGAGATCAAGAATAATACAATTTTTCATATTTATAAATTCATATTTTAACAATGTTCAATATAATATTTTTTTTCGCTTTTAAATACAAAACCAGGGTTATTTTGACGTCAATTTGTTTAAAGTACCCTTTCAAAACGGGACAAGGGGTTACATTTTAACAGACTACTGAGTCGTATAAAATCAATAGAAATTATGACTGTGATAATATCTGCTCGTTCCAAAAGTTATCTTGGAAAACAACACAAAGTTATATTATGTTTTTAATAACCATGTTGCAAAAAGTTTATCTACAAAAGGTTACATAAAAAACAATCATACTTGAAGTAACAAAGGTAAAGGTAAGGCAAAGTCCTTTAAAAGAACATGACAATCAGCTCATAGCTCAAATATTAAACTAAATGTTTAATATTTTAAGTATATTTCATTATTGTTAATTTATTCTTTGATAATAAATGGCTATAATAATAATAATGTATACCAAGAAACGAAAATATATATAAAGATAAAGTTTGCAATGAGCTGATTGTCATGATCTTTTAAAGGACTTTGCCTTACCTTTACCTTTGCTACTTCAAGTATGATTGTTTTTTATGTAACCTTTTGTAGATAAACTTTTTGCAACATGGTTATTAAAAACATGATATAACTTTCTTTAAACTTTGTTTTGTTTTCCAAGATAACTTTTGGTACGAGCAGATATTATCACAGTCATAGTTTCTATTGATTTTATACGACTCATTAGTTAAAATGTAATCCCTTGTCGCGTTTTAAAAGGGTACTTTAAACAAATTGACGTCAAAATAACCCTGGCTATAGGTTTTGTATTTAAAAGCGTTTACCTATTCCAAAATCCCTATCTTCTGCTTTTTTTGTGTCCGTAAGTATTTTCCACGTATAATTGATGTGGTTTCCGTGATGGCGTGTTAGCGGCGGTATAGAAGCGAAATTAAAGATGGCATTGATAACAGTTCTATCAAGGCGCTTGCACAACAATGAGGGCTCGGAAATTGAGGTGATTCCTCTTCGCGGGCCACCTCCGCTAGGTGACGTCAGATGCAAAGATTTCAACTTTGGTATTAAATTAGGCAATTTAACAGCTTTGCTTTTGTAAAATTCAACTGCAGCGATCGTCTATTCGACTTGGCTGGGCCAATACTGTAACCTCTGATAGTTTCAAAAATATTAAATTGATATTTAATAAGCACACTTTATCGACAAAGAAAATTACAGTTAAAAAAATAGGAACAAATTATAACTAGTATATCTATGTATTAACGATTATAAATGAAATTCATTGAACTCTACCTGAGTTCAATGAAATTCATTAATTATTTGTAAGATTTTTAAAGAAGTAGACACAAATTACTGTACTGTAGAAAATAAACTTAAAGCGATGTTTCGTCTAAGACTTAATCTCTTCCGATCAGCTTGTCAAGAAAGTTCGACATGATAGTCTTAAAGCAAGACTGTTTTGGTCAGTTTTTAATAAAGAACCAACTATTTCCTTGCAGTCTACTTTGGCATAAGTAAAGATCCCAGGATGGTGTATGTTCAAGCAAATTTGAACTTTTTCTTCATAGACCTAAAGACAAGGAGAGTTACTTCTATCGGAAACTGTCAGTTCTCGAACTTCGTAAAGCAGAACAAAGTTTGACTTGTTCTTGCTAACAACCAGTTTTTTCATAGCAATAATAATTATGGTAAATAATAATAAAAATTAACGCCATTAGAACGCTTTTAAATCAGTTGTTTAGGTAGGCTATCAAAAACATAAACATGTCCAAAAACAGCGTAGACATATTTTACGAAAACCTGGCGAAAGCCAAGAAAAAGGCACAAAATGTTATTGAAACAAAATTATAAATTATTTAGTATTGTGTGGATGTTCAAAAATGTGTAATTTTTAGTATAAGTAGTTATCCTTAGGGCTCAATAAAAAACCTGTTATGATGTTATTATCTCTACATAAATATATAAAAACGAACTATTCAGGATATAATATATAGTAATTAATTTATTATTAAATAATATCAGTTATCTAGTACCCATAACATAAGTTCTGCTTAGCTTGGGGCTAGCTTGTGAATTAAATAAATAAATAAAATTCTTTTATTTCGGAAACTACAGATCCATAATTTGTTAGTAATGATATTATAGTAAATGTTACTAATTCTTACGGAATTCTTAGGAATTGTCCAGTATTATCATGTTCCTTTGTTATTATTTACATGAGGTATTGGGGGGGCGCATGTTAATATTATTATGTTAATTGCACCACAGTTAATTTCATTATCTAACTCGACATAAATGTTACTCTTACCGTATCAATATGAAGTTGTTCGAAATGGGTACAATATACTCACCAATGTCATTTTTATCGCACCTCTCTCATAAGAGGGAATTTTCAAATTTCCGCCAGACTTTTGCCTTCGGAAACGTATTGATCTCTGTATAAATGGAAGCATTTGACCTATCACACTTCTCGATATTATGACATGGTGTTGAGTCATATCACTCAACACTATGTCATAATATCGAGAAGTGTGCGTACACCTGATTATTACTTGTAATTCTTCTTCTTCTTTGTCGTTGTCTTCACTGCTGTCGTGCCCGTCCTGGAAGGCTTTCACGGTGACGCTGATGAACCGCTTCCACACCACTCTGTCTTCGGCTTGTCTCAGGGCTGCAGGCAAAGTGAGTCCCGTTATAGCCTTAATTTGGTCAGACCAGCGGGTTGGTGACCGTCCTCTTGGTCTTTTTCCCTTGTAATTATTAGTACCTAAATATCTACGACTAGCTGTTCCCCGCGGTTTCACCCGCGTTAAACTTGAATTGCATTTTATTAGGTGATATTTTACACCTTGGGTTACATTATTGGAGTTTTAGTAAGGATCCCTAATTTTTTCAGTAGCCGTTTGTCTACCTATCATCATCTTGCCTGGCAATGCGTCCAGGCTAACTGCTCTCAAAGATTTTAAATTTTATCAATTTCTACCATATTACCGATGAAAAGTACCTACGTCCTGTGGTTTTCGGTGTTATTCAAATCATAGATGGTCGTGGAAGAGTTAACGTCTCGTAAATTTTGACCACGCCTCATTCCTTATATAAAAACAGGTATACTTGCTGGAAGTTGGCAGAATTAGTATTGGTTCTTCCTCAGACAATCCCATAGAGCACTCTTTTCTGCTTTATAAAAAAAATATGTAATGCTATCTAATCTAACGGATAGGGGTTTTTTTTCTAAATAAAAAGCAATTAAATTTTGAACAATGCTATAATTAAACTACATCTTTGGCCATATCATTGGTTGTTCAGTTCTAACACATTCAATTGTTTAAATCTTTTCCTAAACAGATCTGTGAGCTAAGAGTTTTTGAACGAAATCTTAAGACGATATACCATAACGATATTATAACGTTTAGAAACGTTTTCGTAGTGATAAATATTTCGATTAAAAAATCTATGCCCATATCTTGGTATGTAGGTAGGTAGAGTTACGTCTCTACTAGAACAGAAGTGTCTAAAGTTTTGAGTCTTGACGAGCTACCATTACGTTATATACAGATTTAAATACAAAATATCTATACAACAAAATGTATGAAATTAAATATTGCACAATAATAATACATTAATGTTCAAGTTAAATGCAAAACAAAATATTTACGAAGGCTGATTTTTTTTCTATTTTATTTGAACTACTATCTAATACAATTATTTGCATAAATTGAGAATAAATTGAGTAACCGAAGATCAACTACCTAATATAAGTATTATTCTACTTAACTTTATTTATATAAATATTACAAACATTAATAACAATGGGAAAATAACATACAATAATTTACAAATAAAAAACAAACTAACAAAATCGCATTTAATAGATCGATTGGCTAAGCCAAATTTGATAACATTATTTGATCGACATTCTATACTTAAACTACTCAATATTTACTGAATTAAACTTTTTTTATTTGATTTATTTCATGTACAATTTGACAACTCCCAAGTTAAAACTAATTTTTACTAATATTTTCATTTATATCTTGAAAACTGTTCACATCTCTCTCATTTTACAAAGTTTAATCTTTCAACATCATGTGCCAAAAAGATTTGCAAAGATAAAACATCTTAAATGCAGCAGTAAGCTTCAAATGATATATCTTAGCTAACTATGTATTTATTATTGGAAAGGAAACCTCAACATAGGATATTTTGTTCCAGATTACTTTATTAGGGTAGCAGTTATTTGTTTTCACTAATATAATAGAATTAATTACTAATTCAGCAAATCGCCCGCTTGAGATCAAATATTGAGATAATTATATACACATTAAACATCTATAAACACAATTATATACGTACATTACACATAAAACTACTGAGTTGTCTGGTAGGGCTGCAAGTTTGTCTTTTTTTTCATATTTTGCAGTCGTAGTATCAATTATAAGTTTATTTCTATTTTCTATATATCAGAGCCGATTCTAAATTTTCTAAAATCTATGATGTTATGATGAATGCAATTATAATAAAAACTGTACCATTAATAATATCTTTAATTACGTTATGAGATTTTACGAACAGGGTCACAGCAAATACTTACAAATTTTTAAACACGTAATAATTTTATAGTTTCATAATAATATGCGTTACAGTTTTTTCTAGTTGCTATTTAGATATCTATAAACATAGTCATAGAGTTATTAAAAGTTATCAATCTGCCGCTCGCTGTTTACAATTTTAAATATCATCACCAAATCGACATTTATAATTTTTAACGCAAAATTGAAAAATGATACACCACTATTTACACCTCGTTTTAAATTTTACAAGTCCACAAACCAACATCATCAACTTGTCAAGTCAATATCTTGAAAATGTAACCATCACCAGCCACAAATCACATTGACCATAAGCAGCCATCTTGAAATCATCAAGTTCCGAAATCGCCATCTTGAAAAATTACACCAATCACAAGCCACCAATACAACGCCATCTAGCGTTTAGTTCTGGTACTTGTAGGGATGAGATGCGTCCCTCGCGCGGTAATCTCAGCTGGACGCTGACAGGCCTAGCGGCTTGAGGTGCGGGGGGGCAGCGAAGGGTGCGGGGGAAGAACCGGACATGTTGTTGTTGAGGTCGCCTGAGCGGCCAGAGCCGTTCATCAGGGCCATGGCGTTGCTGGTCTGCTGAAGAGAGAGGGCATGTTAGTTTGATGTAGAAGAGATTTAGTAATCAATCTGGACTAGTGTCAAGCCAATCTGGACTAATGTCAAGCCAATCTGGACTAGTGTCAAGCCAATCTGGACTAGTGTCAAGTCAATCTGGACTAGTGTCAAGCCAATCTGGACTGTCCAGATTGGCGATCGCTCGCAGTGCGATCACCGTTGACATATGTATATCTAGATATTAAATGTAAAGGAGAATATACGTGTGTAGGAGGGAATCGAACTCGCAACCTCCTGCTTCACAGGCGGACCTTCGCCCGCAGCGCCACAGAGGTCGTCAATCAAATTTTCAATTCAATGAAAAATTTTAGTATACATACCTACATATATGTGAACATTAAACCGGCGGATTGTAGATCAGTCATTTGTAGAATAGCTAGGCCAATTGCAAAACGACACTTATCTTTTGAGACAACCTAATTAATTTAATTCCACGACTAAATGACCTGTAGCCATACGTCGAGAGTACAACAATCAGAATAGGCAGTTAATAAGCTGTTATGCTGTCAGCCTAGCCATTCTACAATTCGCTGGCGAAATACAAACATCGATAGGGTGGTCCCTATCATTTAATACTGTCAATAAAGAAGTCCTAGGTTCATACCGGTGGTGGAGGTAAGTGCGTGGTCTGTCGCTTCAGATGCGATAGTGGCGGCGGGTTGTAAGCCATGTTGGCGAACACCAGGCGCTCCTCGTAGTCGTACTCGCATAGAATCTTGTTCTCGCACAGGTAGAAGCGATCGCCGACGCAGAATCTGTTGACAAACAAAGTTGGATATAAAACTAGACTTGATACTAGAGACTAGAGTGTGTAAGAAGTTTTTAAATCAAAATTAGTGTTTGCTACCGAAATGTGTGGTTCTGAATATCGGTCACCATCACAATACTGCCTCCCTGACTGGAAAGTATTCTGCTGTCTTTTAGTATGAACAGCAACAGAGCATTGTTTTATTGCTCGTTTTCTGTTTGTAGGGATTATAAGACGATGATCAAAAAACCTGAGACTTGACGCTAAAGGTAAATTTATAAAACCTAGCGCGATCGCCTTTTGTTTTTCGTATTCGGTCTAGATTTGTGACGTCATCGTGCATAATTGTATAAAAAACAATAGCGCGAACCATTAAAGATTTATCGACAGATTCACGAATAGACAGACTAGACTACGTAATACGCTACTAATTGTGACGCCACTAATAAACAGACTAATCCATCCGTTGAGAGGTTTAATGCGAGGTCAGCTGCAGTTACCTAAAGCCTAGTGGGCACCGAGATCCAATTAGTGGCCGTGGCGTAGGGCTGCACCTCACATGCAGAGATATCTCTTCCAATGTTATGAGTCCCTGGTACCATAGGTTCTTGTGAAAAAGTTGTGAAGGTTTATTACAAATGATGACTATGCTGTACTTGATTTACGGAAGTAAATGTTAAATTTTTCAGCTAATGTACAAAAAAAAAATCTGTAAAGAGAATCTGTTAAACAATTAATGTTAAAATTTGACTTGGTATAAAATTTGACTGGTTATGTGCTTATTTTGTAATTTTAAAGAAATAAACGTTATTCTAATTCTGAAAAAAGTCTTAGAAATTTTAAATTTTTCCAAAGCATAATACCCGTATTGTGTTATGTTTTGGTGGACCGATCAACTAAAAATAGAAGAAAAAAATAGATTAAATAGAACCACTTGAAAATGTAATATTGATTTCTTGATGACACTAAATAATCGTACTTGAAAACCCCAAAACCTTGACGTGGTAAATGAACGGACAAAACACCAAAGCTAGTATATCAACACGGATAATAATAGCAATTGCAAGATATTGAATAGCTATCAACAGTATCAACCCTAACAGATAGTGATACGCAAAGACCTGTCTACACCCACGCACTTATAGCGCTTCAGTATAATTCTAATTACTAGTCCGATCTGTTACACGATACCATCTAACAGGGCTGCTAACGTCTCAAGAACGAATTTACTATCGCCCGCGGAAAGGTCATCGCAAGAAGTGGAACGATAACGTCACGCGAACATCCCTCCCTCAAAGCAACAAAACAAAAGGTAGCGTTCGATGCCGCAGTCGCCGCACTGGCCAGCGGAACGATATCACCCTTATCTCCCCTCGGGAAGACGAGGGTGGCGTCTCGACACCCTGCCAACTCTTTGTTTCACTTGTCGCAAAAATTAAGCGCAATAGCTCGGCTACAAATGTCTCTTTTTTAAGGGGCCAATTTCCACCGCAACTCAGTCGATTTCGCCGCTCTTAATTAACTTTATTTCCTGTTCTCCCCGACTTTTGTTTTGGGCTTGTCGCGTTTTTTGTTTCGCTATTTTTTGTCTGCCGTAATGGAAAAGATGGAAACGAAATTTTAATGACTGCAAGCTTTGTGCGGCGCGCCATTGTGCGAGTGGGCAAGCGCCAAGTTTGACATTTTAGGAGCGGACGCCATTGACTGTTCTGTCCCCCGCTTCCTTCTCGAAGACAATAGCCTTCCGCACTGATTATCTTGACGCGAGGTAATTCTTTCGATTTCAAAAGACAAAAGACTGGACCAGCCTGTTTGAGTTTGCTGCGTTAAAACAGAAATGTCGAGTCACTATGATGCAGCAGATCCACGTTAATCAACTTCAGGTAGCGTGAAGATGTGACAGACGTGGCTGGCTGGCCGCGTAACTTCCGCGATAGCAGATTCTCGCTAAATAATTTAGCCGTTTAGCGATATTCCAGCCAGATACTCGCCGTCCGCTTCCATCGGACATAACGCAAATTGGATTCAGATTTCTGCCAGTGGGAATTGATTTGAACTTGATTATTAATAGCGCAACAGATTGTTTGTGATTTTCATGTTTGCATTGATAATTATTTTCAACGGAAATGTAAACTTTTAAAAATCTGTACGTAATAATAAAATTGCTGGATCCCGTTTTTGATGAGATTTACATTGATTGATTATGTTTGTTCAACAAAACATGACTTCTTTTCAAAATATTGCGTAAAATCAACCAATTGTTTGTATTTTAACAAAAAAATCTTAAAGCCTTATAACTAAATATTTACCCACCTAAATCTGCAAGGAAAGCAGCACAAATGAATATATAATTCGCAAAATAGTCGCACGAGATGTACTAACACTAGAGAGGTCCACTGGCGACATATAAACCATTCGGGGAGGTTCCAATCTTGTGCTTTCTATTATTTAAACGGACGGACGAAAATTGCAGCTTTCCTGTACCCCTAGAGTTGATCTTTTTGCAAATTTATTTTCTCGGATGAAGGAAACATCGTTTTCGTAATGGATTTTATTTTGCAGCAAGCTTTGACTTTTTAATTTGCGTATAGAAATTTAATAAATTTAATAAAAATTATATGGAAAATTAATTTTAATATATTCCAATTTAATTGCGTTATACATTCTTCATATTTATAATGAAGGCCTATTTACTTTTGGTATATTCCAGGCTATATTTTTATAGCTAGCGACCCGCCCCGGCTTTGCACGGGTGCAATGTAGATACTAATATGGGGCAGTGTGCGAGTGATAAAAAAATCATATAAACCTTCATCTTGAATCACTCTATCTATGAGTGATAACTGCATTAAAATCTCTGTTAAGTCTATAAGCTCTAAGCGATCAGACAGCGGAAGCGACTTCATTTTATACTATGTAAAAATGCCCATTTCCGTTCATCCACATTATCCGAAACACTTAATTAATTCGTAGGTCACCGTTAGGATGATGAAAAGCCTACCAATCCGTTTCAGTTTCATAATTCAAATGTAAAGCCTCGTACGACAAATTGTAGTAGCCTGAAGGTATTTTCACTTTGTAAATGGCCTTTGAGAGCGTATATTGCTGTCATACGAACTCAATGTCGTCTGAATTCCGGCAATGTTGCCAAAAAATCGTACAATCAGAGGACTGCAATAACAGCGTCGTCAGAGTTGAATAAAATGATGAAATAGTTTCGTAGCTTTATGAAGGACTTTTATTTGTATGATTTATTTATTTATTTTATTTAATTACTGTTGGCGAAGTCACAAAACGATGACAGATTTGATAACCTATAAGGTGAGGGGTTTTTTTAAATATCACCCGTGTGAATAGTTTTTAAATGTTCGTTAAGGCACGGTCTATGCTATGCTATATCACTCAGACACTGCCTGTACCAAACACGCCCCTTTTCAACTAGTAATTTTTTTCCATAAATTCGCCTTATCACAGGTTAGGTATTTTACGGTTTTAGATAAATAAATGATTAATTATTTAAAGAAATACAATTTCAAGTAAACAACAGTTACTAAAGTAATTACTAAAAAAAAGATCACTACTCAAAAAGAGTTCTAATATTAAAAACCAGATTTGAACAGAAATGCTCTCAGACTTAATAAAGCCGCGCTTCACAGAGGGCTCAATAAATATGAGCACGGGCGGTGCTATTTGCCGAGCTTGTGTGAAACAGCCCTTAGGGAGCTCCGCGTATTTATGACTAGCTGAAGTTGTTCGTTTGCATGTTACTTCTGAAGTGAGCCTTATACAATTCAAAGTTTATTGATGCAAACTTATTTTGGTAAATATGTCGCGTGGATCTTACTATCAGCCCGTTTGTAAAATGGCTAGGCGGTTTACAAAATGGCAAAATTCAGTTAATTCTACGATCCGGCAGCAACAGATACTTATTATATATGTATGTACTTCAAGATGACTTTAAATTACTTAAAAAACTTTGTGGCATCTTTTGACCTATGTCCAGCAGTGGATGTGTATGGGCTAATATAATGATGATGATTATAAATTGCAATGCAATTATGCAGAGCAGTTAGTAGAAGCTAGTTTTACTCTGTTATCAACATTACAATTGGTTCGATATTATTAATTGATAATTTTTCATCTCACTTGAAGTTTAGTTGTAGAAGCGTAAGTAAACTTTGCCCTTTAAACGATACATTGATCTTGTGTAGCCTAGTTGTAGGCACAGCGAGTTCATTCTTATTTCCAGTAATTAAATAATGTTATGCACTAGATCTTAAGGGTCGGTACATACATGACAGAAAATGCGTCGCGTATATCGGTCGCGTAACGCCAGAACAGGTAAATATATAATAAAACATTCAACCGATGATGCGTTAGTGCGTCGAGCGTACAACAGCGTCTGTTACGTTTCCGTCAACAACGCGTCACGTGTATCTGGTATAATGCATTCAGACTAGGCGTAACATCAGCGGAGATCGTTTGTGTCCAGGCCGTTCGAACTGACTAGACGCGTTGTGTGGCAGGTACCGAATAGACACGACCGATAATACGCTCGACGTATTTTCCGTCAGATATGTACCGATCCTTAGACCGCTTTCTTTTGTATGTAATATCATCATAGTTTTGTATCTTCTCAGTGTGATTTTTCTGTTGGGTGTCGTTATAGCTGAACCCCGCGGCTTTGCCCCCATGGAAATCTATCTTTATAGTATATCTATGTCAAATAGTTTATAAAATATAAACCTTCTCTTAATCTATTAAAAAGCCGCATCAAAATCCGTTGCGTAGTTTTAAAGATCTAAGCATACATAGGGACAGACAGACAGAGGGAAGCGACGTTGTTTTATAGTATGTAGTGATAATAATTAATTAAAATCCTTACCTATGATTGCACTGCTGGCAGGCAAAGCACTCAAGATGGTAGACATTGTTGCGCGCACGCATCACCATCTCGAACGCTGGTATCACCTTGCTGCAGGCGGCGCAGTAGCCTGTGTTGCCGAATAATCTGGGGAAAATATAATAATAACAATTTTTTTTTTTAATATATTTTTTTTATTTACAATTCACACAGCATCATCTAGCCCCAAGCTAAGCAGAGCTTGTGTTATGGGTACTAGATGACTGATATACATAATACAATACATTACATAGATAGATATTTTTTATTATACATAGAAAACGACCAGAACACCCGGAGCAAATATCTGCAGATCGTACACACAATTGTTCCGAGGCGGGAATCGAACCCGCAACCTCCTGCGTCGCAGGCGGACCTTCGCCCACCGCGCAATATTGAGCTGTATTGTATGTATAATAAACAACGACCGCCTCTGTGGATTGTGGTGCATTGGTGAGCCCGCTTGACACGCAGAAGCAGAAGGTTGCGAGTTCGACTTCAGCCACACGACAAAGTAAAATAAAAAAAGTATTTATAGCAGCAAAAGACAGAGGTTATAGGCACATTAGATGCACATTCTATACTGAATATGTTTGTTTTATGCATAGGTATGCATCCGACAGAGAACCAAAGTTATCGACATAGCTCTGAGAATTAGCAAGCTGAAGTGGCAGTGGGCCGGCCATATCTCGCGAAAAACCGACGGCCGCTGGGGCAAACGTGCTCTTGCGTGGAGACCACGACTCGGTAAACGAAGTGTAGGACGCCCTCCGACCAGGTGGGATGACGACCTGCGAAAGACTGCAGGTAGATGCTGGATGCGGCAAGCTGAAGACAGGGCACTATGGCGCTCATTGGGGGAGGCCTATGTCCAGCAGTGGACTAATATAGGCTGATGATAATGATGATGCATAGATGTAGTTTTCATCAAAAAACGTTTTATCGGTTATTTAGGTATTTTGCTGATGAGAATCGTCTTTCTCTAGACCCTAGGTAGACCTAAAATATCAAGTCTTACTCAACATTTTGATAATTTACTCTATACTACTCATTGGCAATTTAGCAGTGTGATGGCTTACTCTACACTCGATAACTTTACATACCTTAGGTAATCCCTCTTGCACAGGATGAGATTGGCCCTTGTGTAAAGAGTGTGACCGACTTCTCCCAGCCGGCAGTCGCAGCAGCCGCATTTGAGGCAGTCCTCGTGCCACAGTCGGTCCAGTGCCTTTAGCAGGTACCGCTCCGTGATCACCTTGTCACAACCAGCGCAGATCTGCGGATTATAAAGAAGACTCTTAGAGAATGAGCAATAAACTACTTAGACATAACCCTCCACTACATGTTCCTGGAGCCTCAACTAACTATAGAGAGAATTCATTTATGGTGCGAAAGAGCAGAATTGTCAATGGCTTCAGCAAGATGTTTGACATTGACCCGTTTCATACCAGCATTACCAAGGCAAGGCGTCACAAAACTCTTGACTTTTTTGGCACTTAACTTGGGTCTAGGTCGATTCTTGATAATTGGGTTTTATTCTGTTTTATGTTGTTTTATTATTTTTATCACTAGTTTAAGTATGGTTTCCTATAAAGTACGCTTTCTTTTGTATCACAATGTTGTTAGTGTTCACATTAAATAGCTTATTTAGTTTCTATCAGTGAATACCTATTATAAGCTCTCTTGTAATTTATAACTCTATAAACATTATGATATGGTGTTCTAAAATAAATAAATAAAATAAAATATGAGTGGGGTAATTCTCTAAGAGTCTGATAGAGTCACAGCAGTGGGCAGCCTGTCAAGCGGAGTATTTGTGATGCAGAGATTACTACAAGGAGACAGGGTGTTGTTATACTGTAGTAGTTGCTATTGTGCTATGAGCTGAATGAATCTCTTGGGTTTCATTATTATTTATCAGCCTGAATGATCCTAATGCAGGAAAAAACATCTACATTCCTCTACAACCTTACGGTCTAGTGATGACGCACAGACCATACCATAAGACGCCAAGGTTAGTACTGAGATTGTTGATTACTAATGCTAATAGCCTGCTGAGTTGTTCTTGTCACTGCTGACAGCGCACCCTGTCGTTTGTTACAGTCACTTTCTGCTAACAATAATAATAAAAAATCATTTATTTCAGGCAACATTAGTCTAGTACAGGATGGAAAGCACTTAAAAACTACGGCCCATATATAATACTCGTATATACCCGATTCTAACATTCATAAAATAAACCTTATTTACTAGCACGTAATGTCGGCGACGTGTGTGACGCAATATGTGCTGCGACCGGTAAGAGTCCGCGAAAACGCCGGAACAGCACATTCTTCCAGCAGAATTTTCCCTTAGTGAATGGTCGATGATTACCTGTGGCTGTGGCGGTGGCTGCGAGGGCGCAGACCCGGAGCCTGGCGGCTGGGGTAGCGGAGAGGCACGCGCCTCCTTGGTCACCTCCATACCGAGGAGATGTGAGCCCAGCGTTGGACTGCCGCCGCTCGCCTGCTGCGGCGTCCTTCTCTCGCACTGCTAACAATGGAGACAACAATATTAATATCGAGATGGCAGAGGGTAATCGGAGACGCGGCGGTCATCTGCGCTACAAGGATGTGTTCAAACTTGTTCATAATAGAAGAATCCGTAATATCTTGGGTCACCGTCAACGAAATCATTGAGGAGGCCTATATGATGAGGCCTATATTAATATCGCATTACTTTGTTTCGTTTATAACGGGTGCCAACAGCCTGAGGACAAATTACGATTGTTTTAATTAAACTTGCTGTAAATTCGTCAACCTATTGAATTTACACAGAATAGATAGAAAAGTTAGCAAAAAGTTAGTTTCACGAAGAAACTTATATAAACTTGTAATTTTACGGCTCATCTTTAGCGTAAAACTCTCACGTGCACTTGATTTAACGAAGTTATAAAGCTCTTCCAGGAACGTTTATTTTTTTTTTAAATTCTAGTTTGTTCAACTCCTTAGACCACACACAACATCCACAAGTAACAGTGTTTATCAATAAACCCGATTGGATTTGTGATTGAGTAATCATAGTTAAACTCTCGTTTGAATCGCCTCCATCGGAACGTTAATTATTTCCTTATTCATGTTTATAAATAGGAATTATTCGATATCCGCTCATTATTAAATCCATAAGTCACAGCAATCAGCAACGAACAGCGGCAGTGGGTGCCATTTTATGTGGCTGCGTAAAACTCGGTCCCATAAAATAAGCTGCCACAGAAACATTTCTCGAAAAAATTAGCACAACTACCGATGCGTTTAATGAGAACGTGAAACACGAGCCATGGCAAATTATGGGGACCTTTAAAATGGCGATGAATGAAGTGAGAGCCAAGTGTGAGTAGGACTTTAATCACGCAAAGCACATATTTAGCTAATTCTTTGCCTGCTTTTATTTAAACAGCTTTATCTATAGTAATGAATTATCCAAAGATATGGGTGTAAGTGTTCGAACGAGTTTCTAACGATCGTCCACAGAAAAACAGAACGCGCTACTAGCTACTAGCTGTAGCTTGTTCTAAGCTGGATTTTGAGGAACTATTTTCTTACAGAACCCTAATAAGTTGAAAAACTATAATTGAGCTCGATTCAGTGAAAAAAGGTAAGTATTTAACATCGGGTCGTGCGGATAGCCAGTCACGCTTATTTATTAACCTAAATACAGCTTAAATACGATTCAATTTTTCGCAACCAATTCTCTATGCGACCTTTCTGGTTTTTTATTCGTGCGATTTAGTTTTCTGGTACAACGGAACCGAAAATTAGAAGGCAGCGTGCCCGAAACAATGCTGTCACAGAGGCGGAGCAAGGATTTAGTTTAAGGGACATTCATTTTTAATTCAAAAAGTTTTCTAGTCTGCTTTTTAAATAATAATATCAAAAGAGTTGGGCAGGCAAAGACTTTAAATTTTTTAAATCGCAGTGAAATAATCGACAGCATTCAACTTTTACGTCTTTTATATACCAGCGTGCTACATAATAACACGCTGTAAACTTTTTGCTTTGTGGGACCTCCTTATAGTTTTAGCCACATTAGCCTACTTACTAGGGCTTCTCTCCTATTCTTCTAGTTTTCTCTGTCCCTAAGTGCAAATTGGCCACATCCCACTTGCTCTGACAAGTAAGGTAAACCCTACACAAACATACCTACGCGCAGTGTATCTTTGCCTCGTACCTGCAATCCTAGCAACATCCCTGATCCAGTGTGGGCACCGCGGGTCTCGTGACGAATGGGCCACAGCGTATTTTTGTTTTGGAGAATACGACCGGCCGTAAATAATGGAGGCGGAAGTACGCACACTGCTTTGGTAAATTGTGTCAATAGCGTAAGGAAACGATTGCTTGCTCATTGTTATAATGTTCCACGAACATAACTGTGGAGTGTCGCTCTAACCACCCCGCTCTTCACACCTATTTGAAATACCCCATAATAAAGAGAAGGAATGTGTGTTGCATTATATATGTGAGGTTTTTCTTGTGTATCTCTGTATTTGTAGCAGAGTCCATATGCAGCGGTTTTCATAACATTTGCTGTCATGAAAACCGCTACATACGGACTCTAAATTGCAACTTATAATCAAATTTTATTTCAGAATACCATATAACGAAACTCAAACAATACCCCATAATTTTCTTTTCAATTATAAAGTTAAGTTTTTAATGTAAACTTTTTACTTAGTTGCAATTTAGAGTCCGTATGTAGTGGTTTTCATGACAGCAAATGTCATGAAAACCGCTACATATGGACTCTGCTACAAATACAGAGATACACAAGAAAAACCTCATTACAAACTTGTGTAAACTTTTGTGTGTAAAAACTTTTTTAATAGGCAACATTTTTCAGCATTATTTATTTATTGTTTTTGACTCTGTCCGCAGCAACTTTCGCGATCAATCAGTCGCTATCCATTGCCATTTATCTACCACGAAGCCTTCGTGAATATCGTGAATAATTAGCGAGTCGTGACAGCGACACGCCACGGCACTCGGTGCAGCTGAGAGGCGAGATTAGACGAAAAACAACAAAAATCCTCCATTAGTGACCGCGCGTCAATACGCACGCATTAGGTTCCGAAATGCCGAAAACAACGGTTCGGTGAAAGGTTAAAATAGGGTTAGGTTATCGTATTCAGTGGACAGTAGGCACCGAAGTGGATTTTGGACAGTTTTCAATAGAAAGTTCTCCCGCCGCCACATAATAACTATCTACTCATACTTAGTATTCGCTCCACGCATGAGATTTTTTAGGAAAAGATCACAGATGAAGTTTTTCGAAAAAGTCATTTAAAACGGGATATTTATTAATGATTTGATTTTTGAGATTTCCAATATTTCGGCACAGTTTCATGGGCCATGATCACGAAATAAATGAAGGCACTGTGAGTAAGTTTTTAATGGCAGACATACCTTAATTTTTTGTGTTTTGCTACGAACGTTACCACTACCACCGGTTGCATTATAGAACCCAACTCGATTACAACACACAACACTGACGGTATCAGAACGCGACGCGGTTGATACATCACTTCTACCTATAATTATATTATATATATAATGCACACAGATCCCCATGTACAATCCAACGATCCTATCCATCCACGGTTGTCTGGTAGAGATCGCTCTTGAGCGATAAGACCGCCAAATTGTCACATATTTTGTATTTTATTCTGTCTTGTTTGTTTTATTTTGTAAGTGTGCAATAAAATAATTTTCTATCTATCTATATTATCTTGTGTGCATACTGCGTTAAAAAGATGGCGACATAACTAACAACGATAGCTAAGATAACTATTTAGAAACTCAAAACTTCTCTTCCAAAACCTAACATTCACCTCGGTACAGTCAGCCGAAAATAAAAATGCAACGCGCATGTGAAAACTCAACCTAACTCGATCCGAATAGTACAACGGCAAACGCATTACCTCTTGAATGGAAAAGTGCTGTTGGACTCGTGTCATTTGTTTTTTGTTTTCTGTTCCCTGCTGTGTTACCTGGCTGATAAGAGGGTTGTGATTATTTTATTAGGATATCGGATTCAGAGACGTATTATACTATCAGATATACTTAGCTCAAAGATAAGGACAGTAAGTGAATTTGCTATAAATATATAACGCTACGCTTTTTGATAAACTTGCTGTAATTAAGGAGGCTCACAGATTTGCGCACGTTCATATTTGAAAGTAAATTTTTGTGTTGCCTGGTAGAATGCGCCTTTAATCTGTAAGAACCGACGAACGAACGAATCTATTGATATCGGTTTGACGCCTTCACTGTCCATCCTTTAATACGAATACATCCGACAGAGAACCAAAGTTATTGACATAGCTCTAAGAATTAGCAAACTGAAGTGGCAGTGGGCCGGCCATATCTCGCGAAGAACCGACGGCCGCTAGGGCAAACGTGTTCTTGAGTGGAGACCATGATTCGGTCAACGTAGGGTAGGACGCCCTCCGACCAGGTGGGATGCATCTACCTGTGAAAGACTGCAGGTAGATGTTGGATGCGTCAAGCTGAAGGCACGGCACTATGGCGCTCATTGGGGGAGGCCTATGTCCAGCTGTGGACTGTTATACGCTGATGATGATGATGATGACATTATGTATATCGCTATTTTTAGTGAACCGATTGATATTTTTATGAGTGTACAACAAGTTTTCATAAATATATTGACATGGTACTGTTATTTTATTATGGTATGTTTATTTCTTTGAATTTATCACGAAGGGATTCTCTGTGACCCATATTATAGATCGCACGAACAGCCCTCTTCTGCAACACAATTTTTTTAACTACTAGCAGCTACAGCCGATAATAGACGTCAGTATTTCAGTCAGATTACCCTCAAATAATCTTTATGACGTAACAAATCGCGAAAGTTCAAAAAGTTTGATGGGCATGAAAGTGTTAGTTTTATCACATTCACTGCCTAGGCGAAAGGGCATGCCGGGAGGTTAAATATCATCTGTGTAATAGGCAATCAAAGTATTAAAAGCTATCTCTCTCTAACACATAGGCACTCTCTGCAGGCTATACACATAATTATTGGGAGGCGAATCTTCTTTTTACTAGGTTAGGTTTCCCTACAGTTTTAGATGTTCTTAGATGTTCGCTTTTAAAAGTAAGAAGCTATGGCACATATGGAATCCCTTCCGTGTAAGCAAAGCAAAGTATCGAGATTCCACTTCTGATGTTGCTCCTGAACAAAGAGAATCACCCAACTTTTCAGCCTCACATTAAAATAATTCATAGCGGCACAATGCAGCAATTTCAGTAATTCACTTTAATGCATTTTACCTGAACTGAATGCATTCGCACATTAAATAACGTCAGCCAAAAAACCTTTATGGGCCGCAGAGTGCGCCGGGGCCAGTTATGGCCCGCCCTGGGACCACAAACCGCGATTATCCAAACATTTAGCGGCCGAAACGGGTAATTTTATCTAAAACCTACTGCAGAGTAAAACGAGCGTACTTACACACATAATTGGGTTTTGGAAATTTTAAATAGATTAATATGTAGGAAGTATACCTACATATTTTATTCCACTGAGGATGATATTTTATTGATATTATTATTCGTGTGCAAAGATAATGATAATTATCGACTTGCATTGTACGAGTGTGCATTCGGCAAGGCGGCTGCTAAGTAGAGATAATTAACAGTAGGTACTATTAAATAATAGTACCTACTGTTAATTATCTGTACTATCAATATCTGTAAAGAATTAACCGCTAATTAACAGTAGGTACTATTCATTAATAGTACCTACTAATTAACAGTAGGTACTATTAATTAATAGTACCTACTGTTAATTATCTGTACTATTAGTTATCATTTGTAAAACTTTTAAACGATCATATTTACTAACACAAAAATATTGTATTTTCTCATTTGTTGTGTTTAAAGTAGGTACTTTATATTTCATTTAATTAAGTCATTGTTTGTTTCGAAAATGTTGTTTAGCCCTTTATTACATTTAAATCATCACAATTTCGACGATTATTAACAATAAATTTCTTTTTTTCTAATCTAATTGCATAGCGTATATTTAATTTTCATAATGTTATTTAGCCGTGAAGGCCGTTGTATTATTTAAGCTGTAGGCCGACATTAAAATAAATAGATAATATATTCTGTCTAATCAATATTTGATAAAAAGGATAAAACATCGCTATTTTCGAGATACCCCCTTTTCAAGATTGAATCTTAAAATAAGATTTATTTTTACTAATCGGATTGTTGTGGAATATTTTTACTGTGCGGTTACAAGAACTATCAAATAAAACAAACATTTTTTCTGACCTTTTACAAGAACTATCATAAAACTACTTAAATTGAAATAATTTAAGTTTAAAAGGTCAGCACTAATTAAGCGACATAGTTACTTTTTCTGAGAATAGCAACTGCTTTACTTGCTAGTGAACCCCGCTTTAATTGATAATGAAGTTGGGACTAATGCGCGAGAATAGATCTAATTCTGTCAGTAATTAGCGAGCTTGAGCCACGTTAATGATTTACGTTGAATACGGTCCCTGGCGAGTCGTGGAGCATCCTTCAACTGGACTGCATGGAATGACGTAGTACAGGAAGAATAAGTAAAGCAATGGATACCGTACCAGTAACAGTACGACCATAATGAACCAACTTTTGACTTCAATAACACTTAAGAGAAAAAAGCACGCTCAACCTACTTTTGACTTAAATTCCACTTAAAAAATATAAAAAAGTGCATAGTCAACCAAAAAACGGCGAATTAAAAAAAATCCTGTGAACTGAGATTTCCAAGTCTCAAATAACATTATATGTGTTTATGTAGAACAAATTTGCATTTGCCCGAAATATTTAGGAAGGAATTATCTTCAAAATGATCGGGAGTTACGTAATTGATGCAGCTCTCTGAACCTAGGCACAGGCAAGGTTACCTAAAATATTTTTTAGTCAATAAAATATGTATAAAGATAAAAAAATGATAGATTTACTAATTTGTCGATATTATGAGGTAACATAGGATGTTATGCTAGATTGGTATTTCCTTTTAAACAGCTAACTGTCGCATTTTTAACAAACGACGACAGCGGATGCTGATAACGTTTTGTGGGTGGACTGAGCAGTGTTTTTGTTTTTGCTGATAATGATAACATTTGTTTTGTCGAGTTTAATGATGCTTGATGTGTTTTAAATGCAATAGTGAGTTGTATGAAATAACTTTTTTTAAACACTTACCCTGTTAATATAAATGAATACTTCTATGTAATACAAAAGTATTAGTTATATATGTACATAATGGAGCTGTGGGTAGTATTCGAAGACATACAAAAACAACAACGTAAATAAGACTAAAGTTATTTAAAACGGGGTATTTACCATGATTTGATTTTTGAGTTATCCAATATTTCGGCACAGTTTCATGATCATGATCATGGTGCATGAAACTGTGCCGAAAAATTGGATAACTCAAAATTCTAATCATGGTAAATATCCCGTTTTAAATGACTTTAGTGTTGATAACTATGTTAGTTTCAAAAGATTTAACGTAGATAAGTGCGTCATACCTTCTAAAAATACTGTTACTGTTTATATTCAGTAATATCAGTAACCTGAACAATACTAAACTTTGAATTGTCGTACTTGTATAGGCTCCGATACAGGCCTAGCCTAGTGAGGGTGCCATCAGAAATTACATAACATTGTAGATAGGTACATCTCGGCAATAACACAATGTATTACACTAAATTTCAAGTACAGGTACTTTAGTAACCTACTATATCTAACCTCTTATAACTTCTCACCGTGTATGTAAGTGCTAATTATAAAATTGAAGTGTATTTACTTATAAGCTTTGCTGTAATAAATTATTTTTATCTTTATCTTATCTTATCTTATATAATGAAATATTTAATTATCTTCATCTAAAAATGGTTTTGGTCTTAGAAGTTTTGGTTATTATACTGCGTAAGCCTCAAGCTAATACTCAACTTCAAAACTAAGAAAAATGTCTGATTATCATCTGTTTTAGGATATTGTTTTAAAAGATAAGTTGCAGCACTGTTTCATCAGTTAAGCTATGTAACAGTGCACAAGGGAAAGCACACGTTTTATTTTAATAAACGTCCAATTAGGCTGCTCTGGACGCGAGATTACTGTTGGATAGTTTATTCTGTTTATTATATATATTTTTTTGTGTATCAAGTTGGCTAATTATGAGTCGAGACGGAAGAGAATTTTATAATGAGCTGGAGGAGTGTTTTATATTATTGTTTTGTTTTACTACTAACGGGTGTCATACATACTAACGGGTATGATACGAGTAATAATATATTATTCGCTACTTGAGAGCAGAGCCACGACTCGGTAAACGTAGTGTAGGACGCCCTCCGACCAGGTGGGATGACGACCTGCGAAAGACTGCAGGTAGATGCTGGATGCGGCAAGCTGAAGACAGGGCGCTATGGCGCTAATTGGGGGAGGCCTATGTCCAGCAGTGGACTGATATAGGCTGATGATGATGATGATGAGAGCAGTGTTAGTATTTGTTGAAGTAACTGTGATAAATTGTGTTTGGAGAGGAGAGAGTAAGTAAAATATTACAATACAATACGAATACGCTTTATTACCCATCAATAGGTACAGAGAAAAAACAGTAAAAACCAACAAACATAGAAACAGATGTACAACGGGCCTTATCGCTAAGAGCAATTTCTTCCAGACAACCTTTAGATGGAGACGTATTTATTGATTTAATATTTACAAGTATCATAATATTGATACTTCAATAATGTTTTATGAATGGAATCAAAACCAGCTTTTGGACTTGAAGCGACGTCCATCTTCGCTGTAGGTACTCTAGCCAATCAAATTAAATTGATTTCGGAGCAAGTCACGAGGACTCGAAACTTTCTGTTAAAAAATTCTACAATGTGGTAGAAAATCCCTTAAAAAATTATTCACCCACCCTATTTATAGTTTAGTTTAAGTCTTAGAAACTTTGAAAGTACTGTTTATTATTATTTTATTTAAAATTTTGCACTACCAAGGGTGCAAAGGGCGGGCTTAACGCCGAGGCATTAGGAGGTATAGCACTTAAACCTCACTTGTCTTCATACACTAAAACCAGACACTAAGCAATCACACAGACACATCCCATCAAGATGTGACAAACGTATGTTCTATGCAAAAGTGCGTGCAATCAGGATCAGTGCATCAGTGGGTGCTAGTCGGAAGTGCAAAGCGATTGGAGTCTCGGACGCGACCCGCGACCGCTACATAAAGTAGCTCGACTCCTACCAACAGTATCAAGTTTGCCAGTAGCAGTATCAAGCTCCACTTCTCCAATGCTCTAGTTGTTTAAGCCCAATAAAGTTCACATTGTGATACTTACACCTTATCACGTACCTATTAAGCCTTGAAGACAACAATAAATATATTGAGTATTGAGTATTGACTGCGGTCATCCTAATACTGCCCAATGATGAGCCCTCTGTCCCTCTTACCCATAATTCGCATTTCCTTCAGATATCGCGACGTTGGCAACCGGTTGTTTGTACGCTAATCATCTTTATAATATGTATACATATTAATCAATAATCATATCTCATGGCAATATCAAATCGGCAAGAGTTTTGATGATTGACGCTGTAAGCAAATCTTTTTAAACTCTGAGTTTTTAATACAAACGGTTGTTTCTGAGAATATTGTCCCGGGTTGAAAAAGTTCCCCTGGGTCACTACCTGGTTTGGAAGGTTCCTTTGCCACTTCCCGGTTTTAGTGACTAATATACATATAAATCAAACATCAGTGCTTTATTTCTTTTAAACCTTATAGGACACGTCACAAAATTCAAATTACATAAGTCAAACTAGTAATTAAAGTGATCACTTTCATGTTTTGTTCACTTAAATCTTTTTAAGGTAGTAAAGAAGCGATCAAGAGATCTTTACCTTGTAAGATTGTTAGTTTTCGTTGCGTCGTCCTAAACGCTTTTTATCGTCTAGATCAGTGTTTTTCAATCTGTGGGTCGCGGCCCCTATCAACCAGTGCTATTGACTTATCCAAGAAAGGGTTTAAAATCCATCTAAGCCCATTGTCAGCTTCAGAGCGCAAGTCTAGAAAGTATTTCAATAGATTATCTTGTAAATTATGCAAGCTCTGTATCATGCAAGAAATGTGAGCCCTTACTACAAGCGTTTGGTCTGTTGTATTATCTTCAACGATCTTCTGAACACATGGAAAAGAGTTAAGTATATTGTTTTGCAGAGAGGTTGACCATAATTGAAGTTTTGCATGAAATGCTTTGACTTTTGATAGAATTATCAATTTTTATTACATCTTTAAATTAAATTACTTCTTTGCCATAGCACTAGGGGGTCGCCATAATTTTTCAACCCGTAAAAGGGTCGAGAAATCAAAAAGATTGAAAAACACTGGTCTAGATAATCAGATTAATTTTATAGTAAGCCATTTTGCAAAGGATATGTTTCACAGTTTTAGAATTTGTTTTAAATACGAGTTTTTACATGATTACATAGTATAATATGTAAGATCATGTACTCATTTCTGACCGACAACGCATCGGTTGATGCGCGGAGCAACTCTTTTGGAGTTAAAAGTCGCTGGTCGTCGAACCACTGGTCGCGGTCGCAACCACCCGTCGGCTAACCTTGGAAGTGCAGGGCTCGGCCGCGGAAGAACAACTTAGGAAAGCAATCTGCTAAATAAGTACCGCCGCGATCGCAAGGTGCTCTACTTGGAGTTTAGGATTTTTGGTCGGATGGAAAGTTAGGTTTATTTCGCTACTTTTTAAGATTAATAAAAGAGTATTTAGAAGGTAAGAAGTAAAACTAACAAAGAAATACCTAAGTAAAATTAAAGTCATAGGATATTTATTTGGTATTTGTATACATATTTAGTATTTGAACAAATTGCCTTACTTTTTAGATTTATTTTATTCACTAGCTGTACCCCGCGGCTTCGCCCGCGTAGAAATCTATTTGTCAAATAGTTTATAAACCTTCCTCTTGAATTACTCTATGTATTAAAAAACCCGCATTAAAATCCTTTGATCTAAGCATACATAGGGATCTGTCCCTATGTATGCTTAGATCTTTAAAGCGGACAGCGACTCGATCAGACAGCGGGAAGCGACTTTGTTTTAACTATGTAGTGATTACAAAAAAAAACTACCGTTAATACAAATCACAACATTGACTTTCAAATATAAATATCAATAAATTTTTAGTACAAAAGTAATTTCTCACGTTTTTACCAGCTATCGCAAGTACTTGGTAATACGAAGTAGTTTTGTAATTACTTTACCTAATTACGTATTAACCTAGTTCATTAGTTAATTCACAATATTCGTAGAGAGCTCCGTGTAACCAGTTCGTGAATCACGCAGGTAATAAAAAGTTTTTATTGTTTTTGTCACATTTTATTTATCCTGAGTAGGCGTGCTTTCAAATATTTAACAACAAAAAATATTAAAAAAAATTGGTGCGAACCATAAAGCGATCCCTCGTAAAAATTGTTTTTTGGATTATTTCTAATATATTAAATGCTGAAGTGTGATAGTCATTTCCGCCAAGCGTGTTTTTACTGCAGCCAAGTCAACATAGACTTTTAACAGAAATATTTCTAACATTTCGGCAAACAAAGCGCACATTTGATATAAAAAAAGATATCTTAAACTCGTAAAAAATATTTTTTTTCGAAACTTCATTAACATAGATAGTTACAATCAAATAACATAAATAAATAAGAATAAACTAGTACTTTAATTTTTTTAGTTAGTTAGTTTCTTTATGTATTTTTTTCGCAAGTATTTTTTTTTATTTTTTTTTGTTTTAACAAGTATCATCACAAAGTGCAAAGAAATTCCTAAAATCCATAGTAGAGCAACATTCCCCGCGAAGTAAGTCGGTTGAATTATTTTGCTCTCGTCTCGTTACTTTCCGCGTTTCCGCAGGTGTGGCAATCATATTGTCTCAAAGGGGGGCTCGAGGGGTGTTTGAGGGGGTGAAGGGGGAGTATTCTTTAATCTTGCTGATGAATTATGATTAACAGAGTGCACTCAATTCTATTAGATGCGTTGGGATGTTTTTAAGACATGGTTTCAAGAACATAAATTCTATATCCACATAACATTATCTAGCCCCAAGCTAAGCAAAGCTTATGTTATGGGTATTGATATATAACGGATAACTGGTAATTATACATAATACAATAAATTACATTATTATTTATTTATTTTAAGCCGTTATTGTCCCACTGCTGGGCAAAGGATGAAATATAAATTACATATATATTTTATCTTAATACATTACATAGATAGATATTATTTATTAACCTTAGAAAACGATCACCTGAAACAAATAACTGTAGATCAAACAAACATTTATTCCGAGGTGGTAGTCGAACCCGCAACCTTCTAAAAAATATCAAGGTCCATAAGTTTCCATATAAAAGCACAGAATAACTACATAAAAAGTATACGCAGATATCTAGAACATATCTTCTAAAATACATAGGTACATTATTCACCACATAAATATAAAATATATATATATATATAAAAACCATTTCTTTATAATGCCAATGTTAACAAAATACTTATGTAAAAAAACCGGTGATATAATCGCGTGTGCGACAAAGCCCTTTATAATAAAAAAAACATCTAAAAGCTGTATCAATCTGTTATAAGCTTCAAAACATTTTACTCCGACATAAATTCTAATTAGTCAAAACAGGTAGGAGATAGCGAGAGGCTAATTACCGCGAGAATGTCATTCAAAGGCATTATAACGACCACCTACTGAGTTCGTATGGCACGATGTTTAGGCGAGAAAACAAGTTTGTCATTATTTGTGTCTTGAATGCTATGCTCGCGGGGTTTCTCTGAAGGATAAGATTCGTAACGAATAAATCCGACAGAGAACCAAAGTTATCGACATAGCTCTAAGAATTAGCAAGCTGAAGTGGCAGTGGGCCGGCCATATCTCGCGAAGAACCGACGGCCGCTGGGGCAAACGTGTTCTTGAGTGGAGACCACGAACGTAGTGTAGGACGCCCTCCGACCAGGTGGTCGATCTTAGAAAGACTGCAGGTAGATGCTGGATGCGTCAAGCTGAAGACAAAGCGCTATGGCGCTCATTGGGGGACGCCTATGACCAGCAGTGGACGATCATAGGCTGATGATGATGTGTCTTGAATTGAATTGGCTGAAGACGCAAATCGCGATCCTAGAAGATTTGATTGTAAGGTACAATACATTTATAGAATACTTTTTGTAATGATCAGATCATTACAAAAAGATATTAGATACGACAAGTCCAATGGGCGGCCTTATTGCTTAGAAGCGATCTTTTCCAGGCAACCTTTGGATGGTAAGGTATTGCAGCATAGCTCTTTGGTTGACTGTTTGTATTGCTCTTTGGGTAGTATTTGCATGAGATAATTTATTTTGGGGTCCTGGTCTAATGGTTCTTAATTTTTTATTAATATTACCTACTATAAAAATTATATATATAGGATTAAAAAATTATATGAAAAAGTTTAGCTGTTCAAATTCGTTTACATTTTCAACTTCAAAAAACGGTTTTTTGAAGTTGAAAATGTAGTCACGTACATGAAATTGAAAAACATTTGGCTGCGAAACGGATTATCTAAAGAGCAATAATATTATGAATACATAGTAGAATGAAATGAAGCTTTGAAGTTGACCAATGAAGTTATAATTGGTTGTGATGGCATTGGAAATATTTATAGCAAAACATAGTGGCCGAAAAGTCTTCGGCCAAAGCCAAGCCGAAATAAAACCGACAATCGTATACTACGAAGTCATACACAGTTATAGAGCTTCAACCGCGAATCTGACGCGGAATTCTGTTAATGCCATATTGCCCGCCCAAATCGTATCACCACCGCGCAATAACATTCAGTCTGGGAGCTGTTGTAGTTTTCCTACATCATAGAATTCCACGGGTAACATTTTTCAATAAAACATAGTGTGAAAACGATTTTTTTTATTCCATTTCTTCTTAACTGAGATGCATGGTAAAAAATAGATACGCCCATTTTTATTAACGACTTTTAAGCTTAGTTTTTCAAAGGCAAGTCGACACCCTAACGCTTCTGTAATTCTAAAGTCATTTAAATCGGGATATTTACCGTTATTTGATTTTAGAGTTATCTAATAATATATCCCGTTTGAAATGACTTTAATGTTAATAACCATGATAGTTCCAAAGCTTCTGTAATTATTTGAAAAGAATCTCACGGGTTCAAGTCCCACCGAAATCGATATTTTTTGGGATATTAATCAGATTAAAAATATTTAACCTATGTATACCTACATTCCTGCAAATAAATCCTACTAATATTATAAACGCGAAAGTTTGTTTGTATGGATGGATGTTTGTTACTCTTTCACGCAAAAACTACAGAATGTATTTTAATAAAACTTCACAATAATATAGCTTACATATCAGAATAACACATAGGCTACAATTCATAAAGATATATGTATATATTATTCAAAATATCTAGCACCACGCGGTTGAAACCGCGGGGCGCAGCTAGTGTTTAATACTTTAACGAGTGACGTAAGATTACCGCCACTGCGTCCTTTACAGCTGTCACCGCATCGCATTAATATAACGAAATTCAAACATTAATACCCGAAACACAATCACGGATGGGCGCTTAATCGAGTTAGCTGCTATACGGATAAACCCTTATCGGGGTAATCTGGCCCATTGTCTGTGTGATCATGAGGGCTATATACTGGCAATTTGGCCCTTAAGGGCTTTCTACACTTGCTGAGGCTCGGCTATTGGGTTGGAATGTGCGGTCCTAACGAGTTTACATTTGAATGTTATGGTTAAACGTCTTTTACAACTCTGCAGTCATGCTTGTTAAGGAGCTTACATAATGACTACTGATAAGAGACCCATATTCCTCAATAAATAAAAAACTTATTTAATAAAGTAGGGCTTCGTTGATAAAGATCATTCATCATCAGTATCATCAACTGTAGGTACCATGCCTCTCCTAATGAGGGTCATAGCGCCCTGTGTTCAACATGACGCATTCAGCTTCCACCTGTTCTCTATCGCAGATCGTATCCTACACTACGTTGACGAGTCGTGGTCTCCACTAAATGCCAAAGTCACATTCTAAAACAGAGTTTAAGCGCAGTTCAATACAAAACTCTAATTAAACTTTACAAAGCGTTAAATAACGACAGTAGACAGACAGACAATTTTCCGCGCCGCTCCTTGTAGACTATTCGATGTAGACTCTACATAGAATATAACTTTTCTGACAACCAACATAACCACCGGCCAGTATGAAATCACCTTTATCCAGTAGGCACAATGACAGAGCAAGACAAAGACTATCGAACAATGCATCTCGTAAAACGAAATGTTTATACGATTCCTGACAATGATGTTGTTTTACAGATCACTTGAGTCATAATGACGCTACTACTGTTTTATCTGTAGCATTACTGTGTCTTTCTTTAGGTCCGGGTAATTATTTATAATCATAATAGTACCTAATTATTTACCTATTTATTTGGTTCCGAACAATAACAGAATAAAACAATTGCAATAACAGAATAAAACAATAGCAACTAGAGTCATTTAAAACGGGATATTTACCATGATTTGATTTTTGAGTTATTCAATATTATTGAATAACAATAACAGAATAGAACAATTGCAACTAGAGTCATTTAAAACGGGATATTTACCACGATTAGATTTTTGAGTTATCCAATATTTCAGCACAGTTTCATGCGCCATGATCACGGAATAACTGAAGGCACTGCGAGTTTTTATGGGCAGACATACCGATCTACCCTCATTTTTTTGTAAATATCCCGTTTTAAATGAATTTAGTGTTAATAACCATGATAGTTTCAAGAGTTATAGTTGCAACTAGTATTTACACTTTATCTAGTATTTATAATGTATACTATATATATATATATATATATATATATATCAAATAATCTGTTATGTACCTTCACTTTGTTGAATTGGAACACATTACAACTATAATTCCCGGAGGTGGGCGTTGCGACCTGCGACACAGTATTTTACTTCTGCAGGTCGCATCGCCTCATATTTTTGTTCTAGCACCTAAGTATGTTTCAAAATAAAGACTTTTTACTTTACTTTTACTTATATCATCATCATCATCATCATCATCAGCCTATATCAGTCCACTGCTGGACATAGGCCTCCCCCAATAAGCGCCATAGCGCCCTGTCTTCAGCTTGCCGCATCCAGCATCTACCTGCAGTCTTTCGCAGGTCGTCATCCCACCTGGTCGGAGGGTGTCCTACACTATGCTTACCGAGTCGCGGTCTCCACTCAAGAACACGTTTGCTCCAGCGGCCGTCGGTTCTTCGCGAAACTGACTTATATCAATTTCCGAAAAATCTAATCCTTCACCATAAGGCGGAATGTTCAGAATGCTGGAAGCGTTGCCACGTTGAATGGCAATGCTTATTCCTTCTGTACTATTTTTCTGTATTTGTGTGGTCTAATAAAGTTATATCTATCTATCTATAGACGACCGATGTGGCGCGGTGGGCGAAGGTCCGCCTGCGACGCAGGAGGTTGCGGGTTCCCGCCTCGGAACAATTGTGTGTACGATCTGCAGATATTTGTTCCGGGTGTTCTCGTCGTTTTCTATGTATAATAAAAAATATCTATCTATGTAATATATTGTATTATGTATATCAGTTATCTAGTACCCATAACACGAGCTCTGCTTACCATGGGGCTAGATAATGCTGTGTGAATTGGCCAGCATTATTTATTTATCTTAACGTTGCTTATAAAAGTTCCCAGCTGAAATCAAAACATAGAAAAAAGTCCAAGCCAACTCTAGCTTCAGTTAACTTAAAAGTTAGAGCTCGGAGAGTAAACAGCGGTCAGAAACCAATACTCAGGTGGAATAACCGTCAAATACCAACTTAAACTTAACCACGAACAAATAAGTAGATAGAAGGGGCTGTCATAACTGTCAAAAACAAAACTATAAAGTTAGCTTTATGCACTAGATAGCGGGTGAAACGTCGAAGACGATCCAGTTTGTTCTTTTACAACCTGACTCACCGTTTGCGATATCTTCTGCTCGTAACGCGTCGTTTGATTAAATGAAGGTATCTAGTTTCTTGAAAAGCTAACATCTATAAAAAGTTATAAGTTAAGACCAATCTGTTAAGTACTCAAAAGATGTTTGAATATAAAACAGTGTGGCAATATACCTAATTCTAAGAGAATTAGGAGCCTTATCACACTGGTGATTCGAGTTCGCAGCGATCCCGCCACGACGACGCCGCGAAATCGCTCGAGATAAGGTTCTAACAGAATCATATTACTTATTCAGGAACCAATTCTGTTGTCCCATTGTAACTAAATATTCTAAAATTTTAGTGTTTTTTGATCCTGGCCACTGGTGATTCGATTTCTCCGCTACACAGTTTTAACTTTTGCGGCAGTCAGCGCACAATTGTACCCTATACTATAAGTCTCTTGTTTCGAATAAAGATTTTTGTATTTCGCAGCAATCCCGCCACGACGACGCCGCGAAATCGCTCACAAATTGCCAGTTAATACAGTAATTTTTAGTACTTAAATTTCCGATTATTTTTTTTTCCTATCAAAGCACCTATCAAATATCGACCAAAGTCAAAGACCAATGTTGGTAACCCACTTTGCGTCGAAACTCTACATAAATAATATTTCACTGATAGCGTATTCAAAATGTCTAATTAAGCCAATTGTGTTTTAATTAGTCAACCACTAAATGGAATAGCAATTAGGCATATTCACATTAATGGCTCCTTCATTAGTATAGGTTTCATTTCTTTAATAACATATAACATCAGTTTATAAGTTTAGTATCATAGTTTAACTTAAAGTTTGTATTTGTTGAAAATTAATATTTTTTCTTTTACTTTTTTACTTTTAATAATAAATAGAGTGCAGCACTCTGGCAGCAATCAGAGGAGGTTGCAAACAGATCCTACATTCATGGCTTCTTGATAAAGACTATGATGAGACGGAGGCCATCTTATCATACTGTAGGTAAATAGATAGGTAGGTATGGCAATTGTTAATTTTTTATTTGTAAGTAGTACGTAACGGATTTGAAGTAACAAGTCATTCAAGTATGTTCCGAACAATACCTATTAACTGTCACTCTAAATTAGAACCAAACTCCTTTTTGGTCTCTACGGCACAGGGTATCCTAGTGTATATTTATTACTAGTATATTAGCAAAATATGAATAATCTTAAGTTGATGTGATTGTATTAGTATGTATGCATGTATTTTTGATCAAATAAATTATTATGTCTCTCATTTACCATGATCTCGGGTTATAAAGTGACCCGGTCCTGTGGGGCCGAAGCCAGCACAGAGGCCCTTTGAGAAGTTAATCTAAAGGCGATGGCTACACATAGCGGGTATCATCCTCGGGTGCACAATATGATACACCCAAAGATGGTATCCACTAGGTGTAGAGACTATTGCAAAGAAAAATGAAAGAAATAAAACCAGGCTATTGTGATGAATGGATGGATGGACTGGGTAATCGGGCTATAGGGGAGATTGCTAAATTATTATTATTATTAATCAGTTTTAAAAGCGATGCATTTATGTATATTACACAATTCGATTAGGTATATTGATTTTATCACACTTTGACTGCGGTTTTTTTTCGACGACTGCGGTCTTTTTTTTACCTAAAAAATTCATGCTGCCGCTCTACACAGCGGTTGTGTTGCGCCGCACATGCGTTTCGTTCGAAAAATATTACAGCTCTGCTGAGTCACAAAGATCTGTATTTTCTCAGCCGCTGCGCTAGTGTGGATTTACGCATATTAGTCACTTGTAGAAAACTCATACCGTGCGTTTTCAGCAGTCGAAGTGTTAAACTTTATACATCAAAAAAGTGAATAAAAATACATCGTCAACTTTATCGAGATGACATAAAATTAAAACGTTTTACGCTTATAACGTAACGTTACAACGTTAATTCAACGTTACATCGTTAAGTTAACGTAACGATAACTTTATTGATACAGCAATTTTATGACATTATAAAAACAAACGTTTCGTATTAATTATGGACGCATCCCAATCGTATAATCTTTGATGACAGTTGTAAAATGTTCCAAATCGTCGTCGTCATAATTTATGAACCATGTTATGGATGGATTTATGACATTCTGTCTGTTTGTGCGTTAAAGTCTCATGGGGTGGTACCAGTCTTCAAAAGTTGTCTGGCAGTTACTAAAATAAATAAATAATGCTGGACAATCTTCACAACATCATCTACTACATAGATATATATTTTTTGTTACACAATGAAATACCCAAAAAAGGATCATTACGCGATTAACCTATTCAATCAATAGAAACATAGAAAAGAAAAGAAAATGTCTATTTTTATATTTATTTATTTAAAGAAAACTCAGAAACTTATAAATAACACACTAACAAATTCATTATTCATTTCATTTACCACATCACAATAAATGAAATGAATAATGAACTTGTCTTTTTTGTACGTTAAATATATAAAAAGGCCCACTTTGCACCCAGCAGTGGGACGAAACAGGCTAAATAAAAAAAAAATATATATATATATATATAAAATAGGTACAGAACACATAATAAAAATCGCTTGTTGCCAATTTTTATAGATAGGTAATCTATAAAAATAGCAACAAGTGACTCTACGCAGCGAACCAATAGGACCGACCTGTCTCAGCATAATTTGCTCCACAAGAAGTAGAAGCAACTAATTTCGTTATCTTTTATGAGTAGAACTCTAAAAACTGTGCATAGTGGGTACCTGTAGATCTATAAGTACAATGCACGGTCAGTTTTTTTTACCATCGTAAAAATAATTCCACCTTTTTCCCTTCATCATCATAAGCCTATAGCAGTCCACTGTTGGACATAGTTGTCATCCCACCTGGTCGGAGGGTGTCCTACACTACGGTAACCGAGTCGTGGTCTCCACTCAAGAACACGTTTGCCCCAGCGGCCGTCTCGGTTCTTCGCGAGATATGGCCGGTCCACTGCCCCTTCAGCTTGCTAATTCTTAGAGCTATGTCGATAACTTTGGTTCTCTGTCGGATGTATGTATTCGTTACGAATCCTATCGCTCAGAGAACTCCGAGCACATAGCTCTTTCCACAGCTCGCTGAGCGACTTTGAAATGATGGACCAGCCCTATCGTGAGTGTCCACGTCTCAGCTCCGAAGGTCATAACGGGTAGGACGCACTGGTTGAAAACTTTCGTTTTTTTTCCATACGTGATTGGAATTTTTTAGGATATAATTTTATTTCCTAAACGGTCAGTGTAACTCTGCTTCTATATTTTCTCCATAAGCCTCATAAAGTCATATTTTACTCCAATACACTCCAAGTAAAGTTAATTACAAAAGTTGATTTAAAAGGCGTCGCCATAACGGCTCTAAGTTGAAGAAAAACTTTTCAATCCCACTAAAAGGGCCTGGTTTGTCTCAAACGTCTCGCCTGGTTATCGGCCGGTAATGTATGAAGTCGCGGCTTTATTTTATAACTCACTCCGCGTAATAGGCTCTGTGTAATTCACTTTACTGTAAGTTGAGTTTAACCTACAGTGTTTTGTCTTTAAAGTACCAACTGCCGGACGCGATTATAGATACAACTTCCACAATGGTTTTCAAAAATCGACTGAGGAAATGGCTTCTAGAAAATACTTTTTATAACGTAGCAGAACTCTATGAACTACCAATTTATAAAATACTATTAACTATTAATAAGCTATACAATCTAAATATTATATTAAGGCAATATATTAATTTAAATATTTTTATTTGTCATATAACTTGGTTAACATGGTAAGTACCTACTTAGCTCAGCGCATCTGCATTGCCTACAACGGGGCAATGCAAATCATAAATTGATTATATCTACTATACATAGTTATCGTATAATCCTAAAAATATACGTTATTCTGCATCACCGTCGTTTACTAACTAGCCTACATAAAATAAATAAATAATGCTGGACAATTCACACAGCATTATCTAGCCCCATGGTAAGCAGAGCTTGTGTTATGGGTACTAGATAACTGATATACATAATACAATACATTACATAGATAGATATTTTTTATTATACATAGAAAACGACCAGAACACCCGGAACAAATATCTGCAGATCGTACACACAATTGTTCCGAGGTGGGAATCGAACCCGCAACCTCCTGCGTCGCAGGCGGACCTTCGCCCACCGCGCCACATCGGTCGTCTATAAAATAATAAAGATAATAGTAATTAAAGAATGGGAACAAATAAGAAACGGGTGAGCTAACTGACAGTCGTTGCAAACAATCTAGAGGTAGCAACTGATATATGTATTTCAATACCAGTAGAAACGTCCCCAAAACGCTGGCTGCATTGCCCCGCTGGCTGTAGGCAATGCAGATGCGCTGAGCTAAATAGGTACTTACCATGTTTTAAAATAATAGTTGTAGTAAGCTACTTGCAGTATTGTTATGGATCAGTTGAGCTACCTTTAAATTGTTTGCAACAGTCTGCAGTAACCTCAATTGTTTCCATTGTAAATATAAGTGTAATATAACTAACCTTGCATCTATACCTATATATAAGTACATATAATGTATACTACAAACTCCTAGTAGATAGTAGATGACGAAACCTAATCAAAGTAATGACTTCTATACAATCCCGTTGAGTGGATTAGCTATATTCAATTACTACGACAGTTCTGATATTATGCAGTCCCCTAAAAGAGCGCTCAGGCGGCTAATGTGATGACTCCGGCCATTCTTATTAGAATTTATATTTGTACATAGCTTTGGTGGCTTATCTTCTGATTATTTTTAAAGATACTTTCTAAGCGCATCCCGAGTGTATGTGGGGTACATAAATATCCATATTTTTCAACGAAATTCAATATTTTTAATATCAGTTGAAACAGTGTATCGTCTCAATGCTACGTAATATGTACTACGTACGACATATTCATGGATTGCACGTCAGTCAATCAATCGCCAAATCCGAAATTTTCCCTAAATCATTCCGTAATTTCCTTTTTTTTTTTATTTTTGCTGTACCTTTAAAACTTTTCTTTTTTTATATAACTTACATATCTTTAATATATAACTTAAACTTAATTTTAACTTGTCTGTAGGTATATACATATATATATCAATCAATCTGTTATGTACCTTCACTTTGTTGAATTGAAACACATTACAACTATAATTCCTGGAGGCGGGCGTTGCGACCTGCAACACAGTATTTTACTTCTGCAGGTCGCATCGCCTCCTAATTTTGTTCTAGCACCTAAGTATGTTTCAAAATAAAGCCTTTTTTTTACATCTGACTCATAAAGATGGTTGGCTTAGCCGGAAACAAGGTCCTTAGTCCGTCTAGTAGCTCCCTAATGCAATGAGTCCGGCCTACCGGGTTACCCTAGGCGCGGCTCTTACCTAATTCTTATTAAACATTTATTAGATTAGACAAAAGCCATTCGAGGTATCGATGTTTTATTTATTACCTTTTATTGGATTGCTATTGTTCCGTGTAATATTTTAAGTGATCTGACAAATGACGACCTCTGTGGCGCGGTGGGCGGAGGTCCGCCTGCGACGCAGGAGGTTGCGTATTCGATTCCCGCCTCGGAACAATTGTGTGTACGATCTGCAGATATTTGTACCGGGTGTTCTGGTCGTTATCTATGTTTAGTAAAAAAATATCTTTCTATGTAATCTATTGTATTAAGTATAAAGTCAACTAGTACCCATAACACAAGCTCTGCTTACCTTGGGGCTAGATGATGCTGTGTGGATTGTCCAGCATTATTTATTTATTTATTTAATGTCGGAGGTATTGTTGGGCGATAGGAAACTCTAGCTTTCACGTATCGCTGGACCGGGGGATTTTGATCCTTATTTTCATGGAGATAAAACTATTTCAATTACACGTTATTCCATATGTTCACACTTTTTTAAGTTTTGCGGGGCATATATTAGTGCTTCGGGAATTAAATTCATATGGGATCATAACTGATGTGACTGGGTTAACTATGAACCTTGTGTTAGAAGAAAACCTATGTTTTATATAATAAGGGTCATAGTTACATATCCATAGTAATTCCATAGTAAAATTTATAACCGGGAATATACAGCCGAACATAGAATCTACAGCTTTTTAGAACTCGGTTAAAAAAAGCGGTTATAAAAATGCTTTTACTAAATACATAAATAATTATGTATTCTGACCACTATTTGTAGCATTTTCATGAAAACCCTCAGCAAAACATGAGCCTTAATTGGAGTGACTCTATTTTTATAGAAACACTAGCTGCACCCTGCGGTTTCACCCGCGTGGTGATAGATATTTTGGATAATATACAATATATATAAATTGTAGCGTATGTGTTATTCTGATGTATAAGCTATATTATTGTAAAGTTTCATTAAAATCCATTCAGTAGTTTTTACTTGAACGAGTAACAAACATCCATCCATCCATACTTATAAACTTTCACGTTTATAATATTAGTAGGATAGATTAAATCCGTCCGGCCGCCATCTCAGAGGGATGCGGATTCCATTAGCCAATGAGATGAGTATTATTGCATCATTCGGTTCCGGTTATTTTTGAGACGAAAGATCGCTACAGATTTATGGCGTTTGATAAATATGATGGAATTCTTGAGTCTACCCAGAATACCTTAACGCGGCAGACAAAGCAACTGCAGTTGAAGGAAGTGTTGCTTTTTAATATTTTTCGCTTAAATTCTAAAAATTTGCCTAAAAGTCACGTTTATATGTAAAAAAAAAGAATAAAAGAAGTTATTTATAGCCACACACAATAATAAACAGGTAACAGTAGGGATTTAAACTTTACATAATGTAGCGTGGTAGTAGAGTCCCAAGTACGTATGTACGTACCCAATGTATGTACCTACATGTTTACGCAGCTAGTTGCATCGGAACCGTTTTTTTTATTATAATTGTTTTTTCTTTTGTAATAAACTAGCTGTTCCCCGCGGTTTCACCTGCGTTAAACTCGGATTTCTCTTTCAGAGGCGATCAAAGGGATTTTTGACACCTTGGGTTATTATTAAGTATTAATTAGAGTTTTTTTTTCTTATTGGAGTTTTAGTAAGGATCCCTAACTTTTTTGAAAATATAATATAATCTATGTTCACCGGGGATAGTGTAGCTTCCCAACGGTGAAAGAATTTTTCAAATCGGTCCAGTAGTTTCGGAGCCTATTCAATACAAACAAACAAACAAAAAATCAAACATTTCCTCTTTATAATATTAGTATAGAAAAGTGTGTTTGTTTGTGTGTTCATTCACACCCTAACTAAGAAACTAATCGACTTGATTTTTGGCACAAAGTTAGTTGAAAGGATGGAGAGGATGGTCCCTATGGAAAGCTAGCTATATGCCTATGTTACTCACATAGGCATAGCTAGCTTTCCATGGGGTAGAAGGTAGAAGTAACCTCCAAACTTTTTCATGAAAACAACGCGTATGAAGCTTCATATTTTAAATTATTTTAAAGTTTTCTTTGATTATTGTTGTTTAAAAAAACACTTCCAGTTAGTAAGCATGTTGACATGACATTACCCTCCTAACCGAATTTCGGCTACGCCGCCAGCCGGACTATAGACTACCTATGTGCGCAGTACATCACCATAGTGCACAAGTGTGCAAACACAGGTGTGTTATTATTTACCTTGATTCAAATGGTAGGTATTTACGATATTTGACAGGATATGAACCCATTGGCCAATTGCGCTAATTACCTAATCATCAAACCACAAAGTAGCGTAGGTAACTAATGTTTCCGGTAAAGATAATAAATCTTTCTAAAATAATTTTTTTTTTGAACAAAACTCACCAAATATTCAGATTCTTCCATTATAAAGTCAAACATTCAAAACACAAAAAATGTTATCTCCGATAAACAATACCATAACTGAAAATGGTAAATAATATTAATTTACAATTCACGTTATTAACGTTCGTTATTTTAGTATTCACGTAAAACACGGAAAGAATTCACGTAATTATTAAATAAACAAAAATCCGGTAAACCGAAGCTCTAAGGAACGTGTAAACAATACGAGGTTCTCGATAACACTAATGAACGCACTATCGTTACCACTTCCTGCCTGCTGCTATGGTGGGTGCTGTGGTCAGAATACTGCTATTTATTGTGATGTGAAGTATGCATAGCTTTATTTATTTTTATCATTATCATATTTTGTGTACACTGTCCAGTTCATCCTAAAGTTGCCTGGAAGAGAATGCTCTCAGCGATAAGGCCATTTATACTGAATTTATTCTATTGCTTATTTATGTATTATTTTCTGTTTCTTTTTATTGTGAAATAAAGTGTTTTATATCTGGATAGACAATAGGATTATGCCTACAGGTAAATTGTTCTTAGGCATTGTCTTAGTGAGAACACAATGCATAAAAACCCTGTCAGGGCGCAACAATTTTTGGGTTCGTTCATGTTAGATTGGTAACTTTACTTTTATACTTCATAAGCACTACATAACATAAAACAAAGTCGCTTCCCTCAGTCCGTCTGTCCCTATATATGCTTAGATCTTTAAAACTACGCACCGGATTTTGATAGATTTTTTTTTATAGATAGAGTGATTAAAGATTTTATAAACTATTTGACACATAGATGTCCACGCGGGCGAAGCCGCGAGGTGCAGCTATTATATTAATTAATATTTAATATTTCTTGAGTTTTTTAATGGAAGTAGGTACCGGTGAATATAATTATGTCTAGATAGAGCGTTTCACTGCAAAACAGCCAAAAATGGCTAACATTCGTGTATAATTCATTTAAAATTAAACTGTAAGAGTTTAATTTTAAATGAATTATACACGAATGAAAAGGAACGAAGAAAGTAATTATAGCGAACATGTTTTTCAGATCGTATTTTTTTTTTACAAAACACAAGCAAGTAGACTATTTTACTACGTATCTGACGCAATCGTGATTAATATATACTTCATACATATACTCGTAGTATCATGGAGCATTTTCAATTCAATGCATGGCATAGGCAACCAAAGGCTGTAGTTACAATCCAAAAAACGCAAAACCAACCAACGCTATTAGGCTGAGTTTTCGGTAGACAATTTTACTGGTCAATTTAGATAAATTTCTTCTATAATATACTTCCATTAACGGCTTAGCTTTAAATAAATATTGACATGTATCCAAAATCGCACTATATCTAAATTTAGATAAACAAATCAAATGTATTAGACACATAAGTTATATGAACATACATGGTTTCTTTTTCACAGTGGACAAAAAATTTAAGTGATCATTAAAATAATGTTATTTGATAATAATGAATTGTATAAAATTTGACATGTCTAAGTGCTTATTTTGTAAGCCTAAAGAAATAAATGACGTTGAGTTTGAGTTTAAGATGTTTTCATGAGTGTATATCATCATCATTCATAACTATTTTCAACACTTGTTGGTTTCATCTCTGTTGTAATTTATTCGTCGTCAAAATGCATCCATTAAACGACGAAATTATGAGTGATGTCATTTAGATAAAAAATGAAAATCAAAAGAAAATGAACCAATTATTGGCGAAAATAATAGGAGTAATACACTCACAAATATATCTTAATTGACAAGATGGAGCGGGAACAATCAAGAGTTCATTTTAAATTTCATAATGAGTTTTTGTTAATGGCAATTGTGTCTGGTTGGACACTTTCCTGGTAGTGTCAAGCAACAGAAAAAATTTGTAAAGTATGTTATCAAAATTATGAGTATTGTTTGATATTTTCACCAGAGTAGTTTTTCACCTAGTTCGTTATGTACCGCGAGCAGGCTTGGAAGACGAGATGAAATTAACGTTTTTCCGCCACTCGCGAGATTTTGTGTGAAACCTGTCAATCCAGTTATCTATCCGCTCTCGCTTCCGCTTCCGCTAGCCACTGAACACGCAGCCTTTTTATGGATAGTGCGCACCTAATCCTGCGGACAGGCGCGGCGGCGAAATGACGGAAATTGAAAATAAACATTTCATCTGCGCGACGCACTGCCCAAATTGACAATACAACCAATTTGCCGAAGCGCACCGCGCCGCCTTTGTAGGAGAATCGAAAAATAATATTACGATTTTTTTTGAGCGTGGAATGAACTATGATTTTTTATTTTTGAGATTCTGATGTGGGTATTCCGATGGGGTGTTAATTTTTGGTGTGTTGTTTGTATATTGAAATAAAACGTTATTGAATCAAAATTATACTTCTAGCAGTTCTTTTAAATTATCGTTATTTATCTAAAAAAAGAGTTCGAAAAAATAAATCGATTTATCCAAAAATGTATTAAACGTTATTGTTTTTTTATTGCGTTTCCACGCACAATGTCACGCGTTGCGGAACGTTATTTAGCGATGATGGGACAAAAAGCGCTTGTCAACCGTGTGCGTGCTATTACCTCAGCACCATAACTAAATATTTCAAACCTTAAAAAGGTTAACATCCATGCGGCTCTAATGGTTTTAACCGTACAATTTACGGATTATCTCGCGATGAGCGTAGCACACGAATTCAATAGACCTCTAGCCTTAGCGGTGATTAACCTTTACTAGCCTACTGTTGAATGGTACACGATCTTAACGATACTTGCTAAATACTTCCAGGTACCATTTTCTAGGTTTTCACTGGCCTATCTTACTAAACGAAGGTATATACGCGTAATTTGTTGATGTAATTTTTTACGGGATACTTCAAAAATCTCATAGTTTTTCTTACAAAATTCTACTAAACCTATATTATTTTTAACCATTTTGTTTGCTGATCTTATAAAATTTATCATTACTCAGAAGTACATTTATCGATTTGAGCGAGAGTGGTCGTGTTTGACTGAGCCTATACGATTGTCACAGAGTGGCGAGCGAAGCGAGCGAACCCCATTGTGTGCACTCACAAAACGTACTCTACTGCGTCCTGATGCCACATGTGAGTGATGTAACCCTAGATTTAGTCAGTAACTTGACTAAATTTAAGGATATACCACTAACATCAACAAACGGTATCAGTTTTCCTCATAATCGAGTAAACACAATTTTATCTACCTTTGACAAGTTTATCTCTACATCCTAACAGGGTTAAGCTACCGACGTTGGTGGTATAAGAGGCGTATATTAGCTTATTTTATTAACCGTGTTTACCTTCCTTTGAGCGGTCTTTAAACCGTGACTCATCTATGTGTTCGTGTGATCGAATGTGTTAGGCTTTTGAGACCGGCACATCGAGGGTTACTTGCACGATAAAACCTGTTCTATCAGTTGAGATTTTATTTTTCGATTCCGTTTAATCATATAATAGATATTTATAATACCTTTTACATCTGAAAAGACGTTTATATCTATGTATATATATACTTACGAATAGGTTTCTTATGTTGCAATCTCTTACCTGAAACAAACATTGGTTTATATGAAACACAAATAAATATTTTCTATTTCTATTAGTTAACATTGATAGACAATGGTAAGGACATAAAAATATGCGGAAGGAAAATCAAAACTCATAAACAGATCCAATTCAACGACAAAAATACATTATAGTCAGCTACTTTAGTTGTTTACGTTACAAAGAGAATTTAAAATCTTATTATCACTACATAGTATTAAACAAAGTAGCTTTCCACTGTCTGTCTATCCTATGTATGTTTAGATCTTTAAACTACGCAACATATTTTGTTACGGTTTTTTAAATAGATAGAGTGATTCAAGAGGTTTTTGGACTTAAACCATTTGACAAAATAAAACCTACATTCTACCAACAATCTATGAACCTTCCATTATTCACTCGCACACAACCGATAACCTTTTGTTACATAATACGGCCATTGACAAGAAAATGTCAATAGCTAACCTTAACCACTCCGTACACTGGATCAAAAATAACGAAAGAAAGACAAAGCATCACAGCACCCATTTTTTCAAAATTTTGGGTTAAGACGTTGAACTGACAGCCTCTGATCTTATGGAGCTACGTTAAGGTGAAATACTTCCCAAAACCCACGTTTTGACTTAACGGAAAATCAATTTTAAGGAAACAAAACACCTATTTTTCGAATATATTTTGATGAGGATCAAAAGTTTAGGATATTAGTTAGTATGTTATGGGGGTCGAAACACGATTGACTAAACTTGGCTCGATAGAAAAAAATGGCAAAGTTTCCTCTAAATCTTAATTTTTACAGAGATATCTCTACGGAAAACCAGTTTTATTTGCTAGTTGTTTAATATTATTATAATGACATTTCTTCTACGTGTCCCCTAAGAAATACTTTAGAAGATTATAATTTTATTTTTTTGAGAAACATTATTATTTTATAGCAATAACAAATTTAAAAATAAAAACCAGTGAAATTGCGCGCGGGCCGGTCATTCCGCCGCTCTTGCCTTGTCTCGGAAAAGCGAACTCACTTCGCTATCAGGTGTCCAGCCGACGATCGATGCGATGGTTAAAGCATAAGTATGTTTGATACATTTCTATGAACTAAAGTAAATATAAATAATCTGAGACGCCAAAAAATGTTTTTTGTAGCTAAAAACACGGAAATACCTACAACGATTTTAAACTAGATTTAAGGCAACAAAAACGCCCACACTCATAGGGGTACTGTAGCAGGAAATATCCCGCCTTATTGCTAGTCTTTCTTCATAATCTTCACACCAATATTTTCCCTTATAACTATTTGTTAACAAACAGGCAAATCGTAGTAAACTGAGTTTACATATTTCATTAGATTACTTGCATCAACTTTATTAGGTTATAAAAAATAAGTTTTGTAGATAGAGTTGTCTAGAATAAGTTTTGTATATAGTTTATCGTGCAAAAAGTATAAAATAGATAAAATTAAAATAAAAAAAAAATTGGTCAAATTTAAGGTCAAGGATATTTAAGTTCTATAAGTAAAAACTTAAGTTTAAGTTATACCACCACTGTTTCTACTTATTTAAGTTTTACAAACTGTTTGTTTTCCAACCAAATAAATAAAAAAAAATATGATTTGTACGCCCTTTAAACAGGTAAGTTACGGGTAAGTCGCTGTTAGTAATTCACTTGGCATTCCGGCAAAGGACTGAAATTGCATGTCATTTTAAAGTAAATTGTATAAACACGAGCCAAAGTGGTCAAAGTTAACGAGCCAAAGTGGTCGAAGTTACTGGTATATGGAAAGTAGGCATAATTGGACGCTTTTCTGGTAATAATGGCATGGATTAGAAGCTTTGCTATTTGTTTTCTTTATACTGTTTGTGGTTCCACAAAGAATCATACATTTACTGGTATTTGTATTGACTTAGGTATCTCCAAAACGACTCTTTCAAAAGATTTATCATTTTAGTGTTTTTTTACTATTTCTGCAGTTTCAGATGCTGATGGCAGAACTCTTCACGGTACCGAGATGAAAACTCAATTCCAGTCTTGGAATCCATCGATTTTGCGAATTGTCTAATGCGCAAAATCGATGGATGGATTAAGCATAAGGAATGGCCTTATGTGAATACTAGTTTCTGCCTGCGGCCTCGCACGCGTTAGGTCTATGGAAACGTTTAACACTTTGACTGCGGTTTTTTTTCGACGACTGCGATCTTTTTTTTTACCTAAAAAATTCGTGCTGCCGCTCTACACAGCCGGTTGTGTTGCGCCGCACATGCGTTTCGTTCGAAAAATATTACAGCTCTGCTGAGTCACAAAGATCTGTATTTTCTCAGCCGCTGCGCTAGTGTGGATTTACGCATATTAGTCACTTGTAGAAAACTCATACCGTGCGTTTTCAGCACTCAAAGTGTTAACACTATTTCTTTATCAGGGAACCTGTTTTATGGGTTAAAAGTAGCATACGTTTGATTCCAAGCTCAGAGCTACATCTATACGAAATTTTAGTATAATTCGTTCAGTAGTTTTGGAGTGAAGAAATAACATCCATGTATCCTAAACATTTATAATATTAGTCTGATGTTATTCACCTACCGAAAAGTAAACATTAACAGATCACATATCTAGCCCAAAATAGGCAGAGCTTGTGTTATGGGTACTTTTAGATGAATGATATGATGAACTATCTCCCTATTTTGTACACCTAAGCTACCCAAGTGAACAATTCACTTTTTTACGTCCATATATTATACACTAGCAGCGCCCCGCGGTTTCACCCGCGTGGTGATAGATTCTTTGGATAATATACAATATATCTCACCATCATCATTCTAAGAGTATATCAGTCCACTGCCAACACTACGTTTACCGAGTCGTGGTCTCCACTCAAGAACACATTTGCCCCAGCGGCCGTCGGTTCTTCGTGAGATATGGCCGGCCCACTGCCACTTCAGCTATGTTATTCCGATGTATAAGCTATATTATTGTAAAGTTTCATTTAAATCCATTCAGTAGTTTTTACGTGAAAGATTAACAAACGACCATCCATACTTACAAACTTTCGCGTTTATAATACTTGAAGGATAGATGCCATGCCGTCCCTTCAAGAATTTCCCACAACTGTAGGTGTAAAGGTAAACGTTGACAGATCACACAGAGCCATGCCACCCGACACGTACCACGGATGCCGATGGTACAACGGCTTAATTAACTCCCATTAATTAAATTATTAGAAATTTCGAACCCGACTAATTAATGAAGAATTCCAACATTGCCGTCCACCTATCCGGCTTAATTAAAATTGACAAAGCCCGGAGTCCGCCAAATATTGCCTCCACTAATGAAATTATCACTCGAAATTAATTAATTATTGGTGTAATGATGCGTGTAGGTGATAGCAGTGACTGGCAAATAGAAAAACTGGCAAATTATTTGGAGTTCAGTGCCTATGTATAATTTATTTGGAAAAAAAATGTCTTCAATTAGGCCTTAGTAATCAGTGTATATAGATAAGCATCTACTAACGATACAGAACACATATAAAGTTTTTTTTTATGTAAGCAGTTAAAAGCTTTAAAACGAAGGAAGGCCCGTGGGAGGAACAGCGATAAACTTGATGTGTGGGCATTTTTTGTAATTATCTCACACGTTGCAGAGAAATGCATGTTACAATGAAGCTGCTGAAGCGCTTTACCTACTCTAAAATGATATATTGAATGAATGAATTAATGAACACTTTCTTGCGCTTGCAACAACAAAATAACACCTTATATCTAAATATTACACATTAACAGTGCAATACCTTATCCCTTATCGCTGCGATTTCTCCCAGGCAACCTAGTATTGTTGCTGTTAGAACTAGTTGCTAGTATTATGGTTATTGTTTGGTTTTTCCAAATCCCCGCCACGGAGGCGCTCGCTATCCTCCCGCCACGTCGTCGTCGTCCGCCACGGAAGCGCTGTCGCGATATTAAGACAAATAAATTTTAGAATAAAATTTAAATATTTGAAAAATTGTCGTTTGCTGATGATTCTGCTCATATCTGCATTGAGTATTAGGGCGTTAGCCTTCTCTTTCGCACATTCTTAGCGACGCATTAGAAGAATGTAATACGCGTTAGAAGTTGGTTGAATTCTCTAAGGTTAGAAGACAAGATATAAAATATTGGGAATACTTCATTATTTATAACATTGGTCAAAGGAGCAGTGACTTACGGATGACTTACTGACTTACTGCGAGGCGGAGGACTACAGGCGAATGCTGGATGCGGCAAGCTGAAAACCGGGTGCTATAGCGCTCATTAGGGGAGCCCTATGTCCAGCAATGGACTACTATAGGCTGATGAGGATGGCTTACTGATATTACTATTATTCTATATCATTTATTTCTAGGCCCAATATTTTGTTTGAAGTTCATTTACATATTTTTGGTACAAGAACCTTTATTTATCTTTAGTTCATCCACTATTTTTCCTATGAACAAAAATGCGCTTCGCTCCACGCACTAGCTAATTATAATTAGACAGAGTGACAACCCACTCCTCATAAACGAGAGATTTATCGTCGAGATTATTTATATTATGTTTATTAGACGCCTCCCTGCTTTTCCGCTAATTGAATTGCTTGGGTATTTATATGTCACCTGCGGAACCCTGAACTGAGGAAATACGGGGTATAATATGGGGTCAGTGTATTATTTTGGCAAAACATTAAACATTAATTGTTCTATTTGTAAATTATATTTTTGTAATCTTAGGGACTTTTTAAATGGGTTCTTAGATACATATGTAGATAAAAAACCAACATTCCATTCAGTCTACAGACGGCACCAGCATCAGCACTCAGCGGTCGATTCCAGATGTATGCGGGAGTATATCACTCATAAAATTAGCCTGGAAGAGATCGCTTCTAAGCGATAAGGCCGCCAATCGTACTTATCGCATGTAATGTATTTTGTAATTATCTGTATCTGGTTTACAATAAAGTATTTTTGTATTGTATTGTATTGTATTGTATTAACACCACCAATTGGCTGCATTTTAATTACGAATATAAACTAATAGCTACGTGTGCACCCATAGGTTGCCTGGAAGAAATCTTTCTTAGCGATAAGGCCACCCATTGTGCATCTGTATCTTTCTGTTTTTTTTCTCTGCTTTGATGTGCAATAATGTATATTTTTATTGTATTGTATAAAACAAAATATTAAGCATTGTGTGGCGAAAATAGTATGAATGATACACTCACGAATACAACTGAATAGACTAGCATAAGACTTCTTAAAAAAATATAGATTTAAAATCTAAAATATCGTGATATCTTTGATCTCAAATATCGGTTGACAAGTTTACTCTCCAATTGCCAGCAAAATATTGTTATTCAAATCACTATCAACTTCGACATGATGGCTAACAATTTTAATGAGCACACAAATCACGGCTACAACGAATAAGTAACAGTTATTTTGGCAATGCCATATGATAAACTGTTATTTATGATGAATCGCTTCGGAAATAGCATGTTATTTTATAACAGTTCCAATTAACTGTTACGCGGAATAGGTTAAATACAGAACTATGGCTAAATTGGACATGTTTTGTAAGAATATTCTCTACTAACGGACCTTCCCGGCTTCGCACGGTTTTAGTACGGATCCCTAACTTTTTTGAAAATATAATACAGCCTGTGTTCACCGGGGATAGTGTAGCTTTCCAACGGTAAAAGAATTTTTCAAATCGGTCCGGTAGTTTCGGAGCCTATTCAATACAAACAAATAAAAAATCAAACCTTTCCTCTTTATAATATTAGTATAGATAGGATCGAAGATATAAAATGAAAAAAAAATGAATAATAAATTTATAAATATTTTCATTGAGTTTATTAAATACTAGCTGATGCCTGCGGTTTCACCCGCGTTAAATTCTAATTTCACATTTCTAGGGGCTTAAGATAATAAATATAATTAAGCCTATGTTACACTGGGATAGTGTAGCTTCCCAACGGTGAAATAATTTTTAGATCGGTCTATTAGCTTCGGAGCCTATTCAAAACAATCAAACAAAAAACCAAATCTTTCCTTTTTATTCAATAAAAGGCTTTATATACCAAGGACAGCCACGTGATTAAGGAGTACCTATTATTTTTTTAATTACTTAGCTGAAACTCAAAGTAATACTGTACCACTATTTGTTGACAACATGTTATTAATCTTTTTTCTATATTAATTTTGTTGACTAAAAATAATTAATGATAAGTAAAGCAGCTGTCCCGCAACCGATGACACCTGTTCAAAAACATTCATTTCCTTGTTCAAATTTAATTAAAAAATATATATTAAGAGATTTTATTATTGCGACCAAAAAACATAAAACTTCAAAAAAATCGAAAAGCTCAGACTATAATGTGTTGTAATACATTTTTTTCACAGCTTCAAACTTATTCATAAATTTCATAATTAACTAAATAAATCGAAATGTATTCTATACCTATTTGACGACCGATGTGGCGCGGTGGGCGAAGGTCCGCCTGCGACGCAGGAGGCTGCGGGTTCGATTCCCGCCTCGGAACAAATGTGTGTACGATCTGCAGATATTTGTTCCGGGTGTTCTGGTCGTTTTCTATGTATAATAAAATATATCTATCTATGTAATATATAGTATTATGTATATCAGTTATCTAGTACCCATAACACAAGCTCTGCTTACCATGGGGCTAGATAATGCTGTGTGAATTGTCCAGCATTATTTATTTATTTATTTATTTATACCGTAAATACCTGACATAATATTAAATCCAAACTAGTTTTTAATCAAAAATTTTAGTAAAATAACTCTCAAAAAAAATTGTATTCTTTCTGTGAATGAAAAGTCACTGATTTTCAATGGTATTCTAATAAATCAGTACAGTGACCAAATTAGATCCCTATCGCTAATCTGCAGGGTTGCCACTCGCACAACAATCACATTTCATTTTACGCTCGTGTGCTTACATTGATAATCGCCCGTATAAATTGAATTGTACATATCTCTTTCTCTCACAATATGAGTTAATTAAAGGATTTAATGGCAACATTCCTTTGAACAACGAAATCTGTGAGCCGAATTGTTTTAAGAATGGAATTTATCTCATTTGAGATCAAGAGTAAGTACCCTGTTATATTTCGTGATTGTATTTTGTATTACTAAGTACTTACCTTTATAATGAAAAAAAACGTGACGCTTTTAAGTTAAAAAGAAGTTATTTATATCTCTTATTTCTACAAGTGTATAAGCTATCATATAATAATGAGTGTTTTTTGCCTTCAGCTATAACAGAAAAAAACGAACTCATAATATTCTGTGACCATATTTCTCGTTCCAATTATTTTTGTGACATCCCTAATACTTTTTATCCGTGTGTAATTCGCAAAACAGATCCCAATAGTGATGTGAACAAAGTGACAGCGCAGTACTCAAGCTTGTCATATCTATCATAGTGCATTGAATCCGAAGAGTCATTTAGCTGGAGGGTGGTGCAGACAGGGCTAAATGGCAAGCGTGTTGGTGTACGAGGGTTCTCTAGGTGGTTGTTTGTTGTTGTATTAGAGTTGCTAAAGAATATGTTATATTCTTTATTCATATATCACTACATAGTATAAAATAAAGTAGCTTCCCGCTGTCTGTCTGTCCCTATGTATGCTTAGATCTTTAATACGATACGACAGATATGCTGATTCAAGATGAAGGTTGAACCATTTGACACATAAATTTCCACGTGGGCGAAGCCGCGGGGCGCACCTAGTACATATATACAAAAAGTAAAAGGCTATTATAAAACTTTTTAAAACTCATGGTTATTAACACTAAAGTCATTTAAAACGGGATATTTACCATGATTTGATTTTTGAGTTTTCCAATATTTCAGCAAAGTTTCATGCGCCATCGCGCGATCACGAAATAACTGAAGGCACTGCGAGTTCGTTTTTATGGGCAGATATACCTAGTGTATATGTATAAAGTGTTAGTTTTCTAAGTTTTAATGCTGGGCATATTTATATCGACCTGACTATTTGTTTGTAATATCTTTCTACGGTCCTGAACTATGTATATATCTAATTACATTTTGTGCTTTATCACTTTTTTCCAAAATTCCTAAAACTTTAAATGTCGGCCATTTTTTTAATTTAAATTAATTATCCTACGGGACCCTAAAGCCCATGCTTATTCAGTCTCATGAGCAGGCTAATCGTCCGCAGTGATGATGACAGGAGAGGAGCGCGGGGCGCGGGGCGCGGGGGTGCACGCGACCTGTCACTCGCACTCAAATTAAAACATTCCGCTATTATTTTCATTCGCCGACTGTACGGGGCGGGGCTTGTAATAGGGCTGTCAAATTTTAAAAATCTGTAAAACATTACAATAACTGTATCGTTAACAGGGCGCTATGGCGCTCATTGGGGAGGCCTATGTCCTATGTGGACTGCTATATACTGATGATGATGATGATGGTGATGAAGTGTATCGTTTTGTGTTGTCTGGGAATTTATTTTATTAATTTGAAAGTATAAGTCAATAAAAAATATTACCAACCAAACCAAAAAACAAAATTATGCAGTAAACCGACAGGCTCGACTCTTGTTCTTAAAAATTTTAGTTTAACGAAAAAAACCATAAATAATATTTTGTTATTTTCATTGTTAAATAATAAATTAATCGCTTAGTGTAGATTTATGACACTAATTAATAAAAATCCATAAAGGAAAACGCAACAATCAAAAGAGTCATGATACATTATTATACGAAGTTAGTTACTCCGTGATCATGGCATTCGAAACTGTGCTGAAATATTGGAAAACTCAAAAATAAATTCATATAAAGTATCCCGTTATAAATTACTTTTGGGAACCGTGATAGTTTCAAAAGTTTTATTTTTATACGAAAAGTATTAAAACAATAAAAATATGCAACAGCCATACGAAACAGATAACCGACAATGTCCGACATCAAATTTATATTAAACCGAAAAAAACTACAAAAATGCAACGGATCTTTCATTTAAATTCCTTTTAACGTTAATATCATTTTATAATTACATCAAGGAATCCGTATCGGTTTTTCTTCTCACTGGAGTGCAAAGGGTTAATTCGAAACGCGTTTAACGTTAAAATAATGTAACGGGCGATCACACTTGTCGGAAAAGCTACTTGAGGATAACGATTAACGACTATAGGGGCTTGTTCCGTACATTTTAAAATCGACAGAGTTCAACATGTTTGTAGAATCATCATCATCATCAACTTATGTTAGTCCATTGCTGGTCATAGGCCTCCCCCAATGAGCGCCATAGCGCCCTGTCTTCAGCTTGCCGCATCCAGCATCTTCCTGCAGTCTTTCGCAGGTCGTCATCCCACCTGGTCGGAGGGCGTCCTTCACTACGTTTACCGAGTCGTGGTCTCCACTCAAAAACACGTTTGCCCCAGCTTATAATATATAATATTTTATTTATGATTATATTTTCTTTCTAAATTATCAAAAAAACTTTACGCGTCATCAAAAACCGAAACTCTTCTTCAACGGTCAAAAAAGGTCAAGCTGCCGTCATGTGTAGCGGACCAATGATTGGTCATTAAAGTAGTGGTTCGCAGAAATTTAATTAAAAATGATAACGGATCTCCCCCGAGTCACAGATTATCTAGTAGTTATAGTTGGTACAGTCAACCAAGTAATTTTTTTGCGAATGGCGGTTTTTTTGGCGACTGGGCTTTCTAGGGCTCTTAAATGACTATACTTGGACGATCCTCTATGGTCTGATGGGAACAGAAGATCGAACAAGTAGAGTTGTTAAAACAAAACAACATTTCTATAGAAAAACAGTCATTACATGCCCTCTTGTCAATTTTAACTACTAGTTATTTTAGCTGTTCATTTCGTACTTAAATGAAGTTAACCTTCATTCTAAATAAAAATAATAATTTTATTAAATAAATATCAAGTAGGTACTTACATGGAAGCAATATTTACTCGTCCCGTAAAGTAAAAATACCTTCCGTTATAATTAAAAATACCAATCAGATAAATAGTTCTACACAACGCTATGACTTTTTCCCTCTGACTGTACATGTAGGGGTGATTTTTAATTATTAAATTTCTACGCCGCCGGCGACTGTCGATATTACTTTGATGTGTGCAAACATAACTCCATTGTGTAATTTTTTTCTTGATTTTGTTTATATTTTTCACCAACAGATTTTATCATCATGATGAAGTTTTATCTACAATATTTTATTAGGTTTGGCTTCGCTAAAAACTATACTACATCCAACAGAAAACCAAAGCTATCGACATAGTTCAAAGAATTAGCAAGTTTAAGTGGCAGTGGGCCGGCCATATATCACGAAGAACCGACAACCGCTGGTGTAAATGTGGTCTTGAGTGGAGACCGCTACACGGCAAATGTAGTGTAGGATACCCTCCGGCCAGGTGGGATGACGACCTGCGAAGGACTGCAGGCAGATGCTGGATGCCGCAAGCTGAAGAAAAAGGCGCTATGTCGCTCTTTAGGGGAGGCATATGTCCAGCAGTGGACTACTACAGGTTGATGAAGATGATGATGATGAAAAGCTATACGTAAATATTTTTTTATGTTTGATATTTAGATGTTTGTATGGGATTCAGTTCACCGGTTCTACCAGCCAGTATACGACTCTACAAATTCTCTACAAAAAAAACGACTCGTTAATATCGAGTAACCGAACTCAGGGTGCTGATCAAGGTGGCTATAATCGTTATGTTTATTACGAAGAACAAAAGTATATTTACATCTATGCAGTGGATATACATTTTGACTTACGACTAGAAACTTGCAAAAGCTATTTATTTAAAATCCACTTTGCGATCTCATGTCGTAATAAAATGGCAATGCTAGAAAAAACAGCAAACATCCATAAAGCAATTCCAATAAGCTAATCTAGAGTTATTAAACCTCGAGGCAACCCACCTGATCGCCGCCGTCATAATAGAAATACCGGGGTTATTATTAAAATTGCTGAGAGATCCCTCACCCCTCGGATTTCGCAGGGACTTATTGACGCTGTAATTACTATATTACTCTTATTACATTACTAAACGCATTCTCTCTGAGTGAAAACGTGGCAGAAACCAGAAACAGACCTAAACCGCTATTTTCCGAGTGGACTGAGTGTAATTTTGAACGAATCTTGTATTGTTTGAAATAATCGGAAAACAAAACACGGAGCATAGACAACTCGTCTTGTGGCAAACAGAATACAAATATTCGTTTCCATACTTAAAAATTGCGTTTGTGTTTAGAACACAATGTGACGTCACACAGTTTGGGCAAGGAATCTCCTAGTAGATCATAGTCAATTTCCCCCTCTAATTTACTTGCGGCGACGACGACGGCGGCGCAGGTGAGACGAAAAAACGCGTAGATATTTTTCCCATGTAGTACACTGATACAAGTTTTCAACAATCCCTCCAGAGATGTTAATCCCCCACGGCCGTTCCAAAAGTTTATTATTCTCTGGTTTTGTCTCTTATTCCTTTTTCTGTTTATTAAGAGCATCGAAATTCTACTTGGGATATAAATAGCCAATACGATGGATAAAGAATAACCCTGAATGAAATCGAGTGCCCTTGGACATATTATAATATTTAGAAGATCTCGAAGCACACGTGCGCAATAAACGATTCGAATTGAGCAAAAAATTCAGTCTTTTTTTTTAGATTGAAACTAACTCTGGCAACTTAAGCCGATCACCCACCATGCCCCCTTCTCCTCAATTCCTGCATTAATTTGCATGTGTGGGTGAATTTCGGTTAATTAATTGAGCATAACAAGCCGGTTAATGCCACCGCTAATCAGTGCGTAATGCCATCGTGTGTACAAGCCTAAATTGACGTTTATCGATTGACATTGCACATGTCTGGGAATTGGCAGTCATTGGCGAGAAGGGAATCGATATTGTTACATTATTTATCGAATCGATAAGTGTCTATGATTACGGGTCGTTTTAAGAACGTTTGTCATTTGTTTTTATGATATCGTTTTCACTTTTATGTAAATCAGAACATCAATACTTAGCTATGTATATAGGTGAAGATATTTAATGTGTGTAGTGTATGACAAAAGTTCTATTATAAAATTTTTATTATAAAAGTTTGGTCCTTTTTGTTACACCCTGTATAGAGATCTAATAAAGATTATTGTAAATCAATACCGACGCAAAAAAAATCTGCGTATCGTGTGAATAAAATGAATTATTTATTTAACAAATGCGTAATCAGTATGAATGCGAACATCAGTGACACCATTAGGAATTATCGATCAATTCATCAGCACGCATTCACGCACTCGCAAGCGTTCACTCCTTCATTCATTCATTCATTCACTCTCCGGTTTCATTCAATTAATATAGTCGACTTCATCTGGGTTCCAATTTTAGAAACAAACGATATAACAATCCTGAACACAGAACATTGTAGGTATATTTTAACATATGATAATGAAAATTAATATTTTGTATCTGTTCTGTTTCTATAAAAAAAAGAATCGTTCGTCAACTCACACCATGAATCTTGTCCCAACTGGTGTGAGTTGACGAATCGTACAAAAGATATACACTAAAATGATCGAATCAGTAACGATAAAAGTTTGAAATTATAGGTTGGAAGGGGCACCCTTCAAGGCCAATTCAACCCCACGCGGTATTTGATACCCAGAGCGGTAGCAAATGCTAAGTGGGTACCTATAGGTACGATACAAACAACATGACCGGCGGGATGACGAAAGTAACCAAGTGAAATTTTTCGTTTATGATGATTATGAATTTATTATTATTTTATTAATTATTCTTATTATTTCTTATTATTATTATTGTCCAGCATTATTTATGAATTTTCAAAATAGGTTTAGTAAATCCAGAGATTACTTTACCCCCTACAACCTCATAAACTGACAAACTTTACCCCTTTATAATATTAGTATACCTAGATCGAAGGGCTAGATCTAGTAGCCAACAGACATAACATCAATAGCCACTAGTAATGCAAACAAATAACTACCGAACCTACATAATTTATGTACGTGTACATAAATAATGTACGTTGTTTTGTTGCAACGGTTACAATATCCAGTAATTAGCGAATACCCTATGATTTTTTACTTCACCGCACTGCAGTTTCAAATTAGATGTTGCGTTACGATACAATGGCTAATTTGCAACTGCAATGAACGCACGCACCTACCTTGGTTCTTTTGATAACCTGTTTGACTCTTAAGTACCTATGTAATTTGTGAGCAGTAGCTTTAGTAAAAAGTATACGTTCTCTACGCATTAATGCCAAATTATATATCATCATCATCATCAGCCTATGTTAGTCCCCCAATGAACAAAGTCAAAGTCAAAATATTTTATTTTCTTTAGGCTTATAAAATAAGCATTTAGACAAGTCATACTTTATACAAGATTATTTTACTGTTTTACTGTTCACTTCAATTTTTTGTCCACTAGTGGGAGAAGTGAAACGAAACCACTAGGATGTTCATATTATCTCTTAATTATTATGTGTCTAGTACATGGTTATGTCATAGCACCCTATCTTGAGCTTGACACATCCAGCATCTACCTGCAGTCTTTTGCAGGTCGTCATCCTACCTGGTCGGAGGGCGTCCTACACTACGTTTACCGAGTCGTGGTCTTCACTCAAGATCACGTTTGCCCCAGCGGTGGTCGGTTCTTCGCGATAAATAACATATGAATAGATAGATAGATAGAAAATTCTTTATATTTATAAAAATATATTGTGCATATTAGTATTTTTTTTATAAATAAACGTTAATTATGAAACCAAAACAATGCTTACATGTTTTTTTAAACTTCTTAAAACTGCTTCGCAGATCACAGCGCCTTCCTCCGAGATAAAAAAATTAGAACCGAAGAAAATGAGCGAGATTAATGAATTTAGTAGAAAAAGTACCTACCTATTATACACTACAACACTATCCACACGCTAGCTCAAGAGTCAGTTGTCTCTTTCAATGCCATCCATAAAAAGAGAATTATAGCCTCGTTTATGTCCGGAGTTGACATATTGTAGTTTTAGTATTGTAGTATTTTATTTCTCATATCTCATAACCTACAAGCACACAGATACTGTCCACGATCCTATCCATCCATGGTTGTATGGTAGAGATCTCGGTCGCTCTTGAGCTATAAGACCGCCAATTGTAATTATTTTTAAGTTTTTTCTGTATATAGTTTTCTATTTAAAGTGCAATAAAGAATTTTCTAATATATCTGTCTATGTTGTGTGTAAAAACTCAATTATAAGGAGTATGGCAGATCGTCATTTTTTTTGGCAAATCGTTTGATCTTGTCGGACATGTACAAACGGTGGGTGGCTATATTGCCACCTAGAATATTTTTAATTGTATTTTTTCCGACCTAGGTACCCTATGGACTTACCTCTTTCTGTATATTTTTGTTTTATGTATTAGTTTTAACTAATTTAAGTAGAATTGGTGGGAGATCGTGCGTGACCGCTCTGAGTGGAAAGATTTGGGGGAGGCCTTTGCCCAGCAGTGGGACGAATCAGGCTAAATAAAAAAAAAGTTGAATACGGATCCCGTGTCTGGAAATCAGAATTTTTATGATATTTTTATTATAGTGGTATTGTGAAAGTTGAAGGAATATGAAGGAGTCAAAGGAATACGTTGATGCTACACATCCACGGAACATAAAACTAGAACGAGGAATACGGATACGGATATCCAGTACCCAAACAAAGAGCTTTCTAATTAGTATGTATCAAGGGGTTCAAAAGAACAGACTACGAGCTAAGTGGACTAATTAGGGAGATGATCTTAGTGCAAATTACCCTAACGGGATATCGGGTAACTGGTAACGGGAGTCGAGAGGAGATACGGGCACCTGTGAGGTCTCGAGGGGTTTATGGGCACTTGACGACTTGGCGTCGATGCGGATGCTTATAAAAGTCTTCGGATGGTGATTAAATTATTATCTTTTTAACCGTCTTCAAAAAAGGAGGAGGTTCTCAATTCGACTGTATAAATACTAAAGTCAAAGAAGTTAAGTCAATAAAAAAAAAATTAACATAGAATATTAATAGTGAAACTTGAAATTAGCCTATTTGCTGCTCTAAATTCGCTACTGATTATTCGAAACCAATAGTGCAGGCACACGTCTAATCGACAATGGCGAACTAATTCGATTTGAATCACACACAATATTCTATTAACCGTGACGGACAGGTGTAATCAATCCGGGCGGATTGCGGGCCGCATTTTCCGCGGGCCTGCAGTTGACAAATGTAACCTATGTTGTGTGCGGACGCAAAAATGATGCATGCCGCCTTCGCATTCTACACAATTCCATTGTGTGTAAAGCTTTTGCGTAGCTCAGAGTTTTTTGACGAATTTTTCATGTTCTTTTTTAATAGCCCTGGTAAAGTTTGGTGTTGGACTTTTTATTTATGTATATATTTATTGCATCAATTTAATTAATTGAATGTTAAATTAAAATCAGAATGGATCTTTTTATACTCTAAAGATATTACTTTATCATTCTGCTTTTGTCAAATCAGCTATCTATCTAGCTAATATATTAATAACCTGAAGCCCTAGCGTCCCTCTCTCAAACAACACTAATTATACCTAAATAAACCAAACAGATAACAAGAGATGCCAATTAAACAATACACTAATTAATTCCAAACATTGCTGTAGTGGACTTAATTAGAGTACGATTGCGGGCCGCAGTTAGGGCAGGGGGAAATGGGTTGTGGTTACCTGGCCCCCTGTAAACCAATATAAACTGCTTTTACTTTTGCGCCAAGTAACGTGTCCGATGCTTGAAGTCTTACATAATATTTCAGTTTTTACTTATTCAAGGTCTAAATAACAAAGTTTTTTCGTTACATTAATTTGTGTCAACATTTAAATACAACTTATAACAAAATCATCTAAACTAATCTACATTATCAGTTTTTTTTTTCTTTATAAATTATTGTTAGTTTTTTCGATTCAAAACGTGTTTCAACTACAGAGTAGGTACGGTACCGTGTACATACATCTATGCAGATGTAAGAACTAATTTCTGCTTTTAACCCAGCCCGCAGTCCTAACTCCAGCCCTGGCAAATTATCAACACAATACGCCCTATAGCTAACACAATGGGGAATTTAATGTTTCATAACAACAATTATTCATGTCATTCGATATGGACACCGATACCGATCAATAAACTAAACGGGTTCATAGCGGAGCGATTCGTTCGCTGCATGATAGATAAGATGTGGGTCGCTTTGAAGCAAGGCTTTATAACTCACCCTTTCATCAAATTAAGGCCAGTGTACATTGCTTAGAGCCTGTATGCATTATTGATACTAGATTCCACTAGCTGGCCGCTCAGAACCGAGATGCCTGTACAACTCTGAGAGACAGCTCAGAACCGAACCAGATGTCTGGAGAACTCTTGCGTCGCAGGCCAAGACATATATTTTTGGGTCGCTGAGCCGCAGGAGGAGCCCAAATGCATTATCGATTGAGCGGCACGGTTAAAACCGGGCGGTCACCCCTTTTTAGGGTTCCTTACCCAAAGGGTAATACGAGACCCTACTGTAAGACTCCGCTCCTCTCATGATCCGATAGTTAGACAGTTGAAATTTTCAAAGATGATGTAATTCTGTTGCCGCTACAACAACAAATGCTATAAAAAACAGAATAAAGGGGGCTTCCATTTTAACAAACGTGATTTTTTTATCGCTTTTGCTCGATATTGACAACGGCAACAACAGGTTACTTCCAAAATAAAAAAATATTTGCAGTTTTTATAGATGGTACTTCCCTTCATGCGCCCTTCATGCGCGAGTTCAACTCGCACTTGGTGGGTCTTACTTGGGCAGTTCCCGCACTTTTTGTTCGCACTGCACCCTCATAATTTTTAATTGCAGATTCCCACGAAATTGAGGCATACGGCTAAGTTTGAGAAAATTGTTCTTGATAGCTTCAAACAATTTGAGTTTTATTCCCTTAATTGGTAGAGTCAAAGCTGAGTCAAAGTAATATCAAATTGTGATTTAATTTGTTATCTAACTAACTCGAAGTGCCAACAGTTATTCCGTGATCATGGCGCATGAAACAGTGCGCAAATATTGGAAAACTCAAAAATCAAATTATGCTAATAATCCCGTTATAAACAATGATTTGTCATGATGTTATAAATGACTTTTGTGTTAAGGTTATTATTTTATTTTATTTATTTTTACTATCTTAGGAAAACTTACAGATAGATAAAGATATAATACAAAAAACAAAGATTATTATAGTTTCATAAGTTTTATTGGATAACATCATATTTCATTTGTCTCTGCACTATGAAGACAATATGAAATATCCAAATTCCAGTCTGAAAACTCATACAAAACAAGAAATGCAATCTCGCATCGGCCAGATAGCCGTCCAATTTAAAGCAGGACGGACGGAGGACCCAATCAACGGAACTAGCTGATGCCTATCGCCTTCACATTCAAAGATTTGTTTCTCGAGATTAAATCAAAGGCGAATTACCGTCTCGTGGCGAAAAAGAAATATCGTGTCCGGCCGCGCGGGTGCCCCACTCTGAAATTGCTTTTCAATCCCTCGGACTTTGGACTTGTAAAGAAGTTATTACCTTCCAAGGAGATAGCCGGACCCGGCGATACGGATATATGTCTATTTCGTATGTAATATTCCCTTTCCGCGTTTTATTAATGGAAAATGTTTCGGGCAGTGCGGGCGACGATATTAAAAAGCCTTGTAGTGCTGGCGCTTTTTATGATATTGTCGTAAGCAGTTTACGTTAGGGTCGACTGTATCAATATTCTTTTGCCGAAGAGTTTTAGAGAAAGGGTATTGTTTCTCGCGATATTTTATGTTTCGTTGCGTCCAAATAGATGTTATTTGGGAGATCAGTGGATAAATAAATAATGCTGGACAATGCACACAGCATCATCTATCCCCGAGCTAAGCAGAGCTTGTGTTATGGGTACTAAATGACTGATATATTTAATTGAATACATTACATAGATATTTTTATTACACATAGAAAATAACCAGAACACTCGGAACAAATATTGCTTATCGTACAAACATTTATCCCAAGGCGGAAAACGAACCCGGAACCTGAATCCTGCGTCACAGGCAGACCTTCGCCCGCCGCGCCACATCGGTCGTCAAAAAGATACATCTAAAGATTTACTGTAATTATGTATGGTTGCTTTGTCAGCAAAAAATGTTTTCATTATTTATTTCTTTATAACATAAAATCGTTTACCTTCGAATTTACTTCCTCTTTTCTTGGGCTAGATAATACTCTGTGGGTTGTCCAGCATAATGTATTGATTTATTAGTTAATAAATCAATACATTATGCTGTATATATCACTCATCTACTCGTCTGATTACCAGCCTTTGTTCAGTTCGTATTAAACCAGTTTTAGCTTACTATTTGCTTGAGCAAACCGTGTAAGAGATATCTACAGCGAGTCCTGTGCGAGTATCAATTTGCTTCGTATCAGTGAGTCTACGAACGCAAGCGGAGCGACCACTAGTCTAGAGAGAGGTAGACTATCGCCTTACCGGAGGCTATTCTCGAGATTGTGACATCATTTCGAAAAACATTAATAGGTATTATTTTTATTTTCGGGTGGCTTGGGTATCCCTGTGGCCATAATAGGCCTATTGTGATGGACATCTGTTGTTTTAGTGATTATAATTGTGTTCAGATCGCGTAAGTTTAAAAATATTTATAGATAAAATCAATTCGATAAGAATTGTCGGTTTTTTCTCGAACTCTATCGAAACCAGAGACAAAATCGGTGCTTTCTTTGCTTCGCTTTTGATTTCTGTTCTTTTTTTTTCATTTTATAAATGTATACATCTGTTTTAGTTTAAGATTCTATACTTATTGATACCAACTTATTGTTTTCCATTTAAAAGAAAAGGAAAAGTGTTTCATAAATCACAGTTACAAGCGTTACTTAGGTAGTAGGTATATCGAACACGATATTATATATCAGCAGAATATCTAAGTCTACGATGCAATAGCTAACCACAAGTTACGTTACACCCAAGACTCCGGTTCTAAAACCAAGACAATATTCTAATATGCTTCACAGAATACGAGTGTTAATTTTCACGAGAACCGGGAATATTGATTTCAATGCAACCTGAATATAGAACAAAGAGTTTCTCTTTGATTGCAAAGTCGTACCTAATAAAACCTTTTGCAGCAAACTTTTCATGACATGCATTGTCTCAACCGCGAGTTTCGAAATTCGAATCCCGATATAGGCTGCTACGATCTTCAAGTAAAAATAAGGTATTTTTTAATGCGAGTTTTGAATTCCTAAATCTGTTAAGTGAGTAAAAGATTCTGGCAGACATTTATTTAAAAGTCTCGATTTTAAATTAGCTACATGGTTAACTATAATTTATTTACTTTTACTGATTTTTTTTAATATAATAGAAAACACTTTATTATAACCACACAAGACAGAAAACAAATACAGAAATATATAATATATAATAATACTTAGAATAGAGGAAGTATAAAGGGCGGCCTATAATGAATTACATTACATAGATATTTTTTATTATACCTACTTAGGAAATACCCAGACCACCCTGAACAAACATTTGTCCCAAGGAGGGAATCGAACCCGCAAACTCCAGCGTCTCAGGCAGTCTCTCACCCGCCGCGTCACATCGTTCGTGAATAGTACAGTTGCTAAACACAATCAGCAAATTAATTAATAGTCAAATTAGCCAGTGTTATGACATCCTGACGGACTTACTGAAAATAGAATGTATTTCATCATAAAACAGTATTTTCAAATCACAAACTCTATTTATTTAGGTAAATTAATTATTGAATATCTAAATTAATTGTAATTTGGAATACCTGTAGGCAAATTAAAGTATGTTATTGCCTAGGTAATAAACCTGAAACATGTTACAAGAATATATGTAGGTATGTATATGTAATATCTACCGATCTACCCTTAATCGAGATCTTCTATGACTGCAGCGAGGTTTTTAACGAATAAAAAAAATAAAAAAAAATGCTGTAAAATTCACACAGCATTATGGTAAGCAGAGCTTGTGTTATGGGTACTAGATAACTGATATACATAATACAATACATTACATAGATAGATATTTTTTATTATATATAGAAAACGACCAGAACACCCGGAACAAATATCTGCAGATCGTACACATAATTGTTCCGAGGCGGGAATCGAACCCGCAACCTCCCGCGTCGCAAGTGGACCTTCGCCCACCGCGCCACATCGGTCGTCATGTGAATATATCTTTTTTAGGTTTTTTTTTTATTTTGTTGGTTTTTACGCAAACGTTACCTTTGTTTTCTGTTTTCCGAGTACAGATCCTGATTTAAATTTCCTGGTAACCCTTCCACATTTACCTAGCCAAAATACTTGAACAATTTTGTTACGAAAATATAAAACGAACGCAATTCTAGATCACGAAGATTGTCTATATTGAAGCCTCCTTTTATTTTATATTTTGCGTAATATAATGATGCTAGTAAAAATCTACGCAAAACGGAGTCAATTTGTGCAATTCCATCCGGCCTTTCGTCCCTAAGATCGCAATCGGGACTATTCGGGACAATTCGGGATATTTCGGGTCGTCTTATTTATTGTAATCTTACAATTCGTGGGGATCTTTTTATGTTTTCTTTTGTTTGAGTTTCGTTTGAGTTATTATTTTTAGTTTCAGTAACTTTCATATCAAAATATTTGTTCACTCTATTTCATTTATCTACAATAAAACATTTGAAACTATCATGGTAACATAAAAGTCATTTAACGGGATATTAACTATGATTTCAGTTATTCCGTGATCATGGCGCATGAAACTGTGCTGAAATATTGGTCTCTTCCATCGTGGCCTATTGCAGCGTTGGAACGCGAGGAGTGGAAAGAGAAAAGGGAGGCCTTTGCCCTGCAGTGGGATAACAATGGCTAAAAATAAATAAACTATAAATACCATTTCAGTTTAAGGTATACGTTATGACTGGTAGCGGCTTAGCTTCTCATTGAAACTGATTTATGGGGGAAGGAGGAGCCTACCCATTTGCAAAATAAACTAAATAATTGGTATTTAACAAGATTTCTTTGTTTTTTTATTTTTTGATTGACCATGAAAATATGTTTCATGGTCAATAAAAAAATAACAGCTCAAATCTCTCTCAAATAACATGCACAAAAAGCGGAAATCTTTTCTCGTTTTCAATATAGAGTTGCTTTCGCGCAGAAAATGGTTTGTGCTACGCGTGGGCGAGTTCCGCCACTTTGAATTAGGTGCGATTCGTATGCGGACTTGATATATTGCTATTAGGATTTCGGCTTTTCCTTCAAAAGTATACCTTAAGAGCCTTATGACACTGGCGATTTGCGAGCGATTTCAAAGCGAGGCGAGCACGAATTGCGAAATCGCTCACAAATCGCCAGCGCGATAAGGCTCTTAAGGTATTCAAATCACAATAATATGCTTATTAGTAATTTAGTACAATTTCTCGGATATTTAGATGTTTGTAATTCTACGCGGATGAAGTTGTACATTAAAGGTTCAAGTTATTAGCAAAAAGCTCACTGCAATCTTCCAGTGGCATTGAATAATAATAAATGAAAAGAATAAACTATATATTTTTTTTATAAACAGACCTTACCTACTCAATAGTACTTATGAACAAAACTTAAATAAAGTACTAAAAAAAACAACGCAGGTATTTACAAATTCATTCATTGGCATTTCCAAGAAGAAATTAAAAAAAAAATTATGCTGTAAAAATATATTTGGAACAGTAAAATGAGAGAGAGAGTTTTTGCCAAAAGTGAATACTGAACAACGAAAGCAAATATTTGCAATAGCATGCCTGAAATTTACCTTCCTAGTATTTTGGCAGTTTGTGTGTAGTGTGTGCTCGAAATAAATAACTAAGTACCTACATACCTACGTATTGGATAAAGGATATCATGCAAAATATATAGCTGAAGTTTATCTACCTACGGCTGATTTGCCATTCAATGTGGCAATGCTGTCAGCATTCTGGCCTCTCTGCTTCTATCAATTTGATAAAAATCTAAGCCGTACCAGACGGCTTAGATTTTTATCAAATTGATATAAGTGTAAAGACAGATATAAGTGCCAAATAAGGTGGCAATACAAGTCGTTCACCTCAAGCGTACTAGGAAGTCAGTGGAAAATAATCTCCATATATAGTTACACGTATAGTTTGAACTGTCAGTTTTAAAATCTATAGCATTATCTACATATATCTATGGAACCACCACAATGACAGAGTCAACCTCATCAGCCGTCCATTACCATCCACTTCCCCACATATCAACACCAGTCTCAAAGAGTTAAACCACCAGCTCGCTTGACCCTTCGCAAACTACCAGACCGCGACAATCCTGAAGCTTTCTCAAAACTACAGGAGGCCGAGACAGGTCTACACGAACTGGTCACTTTTAGAAGTGGCCAATTAGGCCGGTTTTATTTGCCAACCGAAACTCGGCTTTAGTTTTGCAAATAAACGACGCTAGCGTATGGGATAGGTAAATAAATAGCTACCTAATTCCATGTTTGTTTGGTTACGTATCATTTTTTTTAGTAATAAAATTCTGTCTATCTCCCGAACTCAGTGGATAGCGGTATTTTATACGAGAAAACACTTTTAATATTTTTAGTTTTTCGAAAATCCATAGTCACTAGTAGGTACTAGGTAGGTACTTAAATAAATTCTCGACGTGATGTTGCGGTTGACATCTAATGTCAAAGCGTCGAGCTCATCTAAAATATACAATAAGAAATTAAAAAAACTTCCTTGTAAAAGCCTATATTAGAAAAATATTAAAAAGCAAGGACCAAAGTAATAAAACTCGACTTTTCATCGAAGACATGAGGTTATTTGCATAAAACCTGGCCCACCAAAGTTTGGCCCTCTTAAAAAGCACTAAAAATCGACACTGGCTATAAAGGACCCCTAATTTTTGGGCCGAACTTTTGATGACCGCCTTGTTTTAGTCTGTTTGGCTTTTAATAAATTTTTGGTTAGACAGGGGAGCAAAGTTCCTAGTTAATAATGAGCTACGAATTTAATTGAAGAGCCATATGTGGCTAAATTATAATGGTAATAATTCTGAGACAAACACTTCGTAAAATGTATAATGGCATAGAAGAAGAAGGCTTAGGATGATAGCAGACACAAACGAGGTGTTGCCAAAAAAAATCGGAACTGAACTAAATTGAACTGAATTATGTTTTCACCTCGAAATAATAAATAAATCATAACTGAATATGACAGGGCGCTATGGCGCTCATTGGGGAGGCCTATGTCCAGCAGTGGATTGATATAGGCTGATGATGAACTGAATATGGGATAGGTAGCTACACAATTTTCCTCTGGGAGAGCGCTCTCCATCTTATCTACTTAAATGTCATGGCAGTCAAAACATCACAACCAGATTCAGCAGATTTTTGTTTATAAGAATACGCCAATTCAGAAATAAGCACGTTATTTATTTAGACTTACAAAATAAGCCAAATTAAAATTTTAAACTAAAATTTATATAAAATAAAAATCGAAACATGACTAATTCTACTCCATCTTGAACTAGAGTATGCTGATGATGATGAAGAATCGGGCCAAGTATAAAAAACGAATTTATTTGAGACAGTCCTCCAAACGGTTGATGAAAGTACCCAAACATTTCGCCCTTGATGACATAAAAAGGTCCAACTTTTTTCATATTTGTTTCTTAAAGTTCACAAAAAAATGGGTTTGAACGGAACACTTGAAACTCGATACTTGTCGTGTACCGTGATGATTGATTTCTAAATCTTTATGGGATTTTTACTTTTACTTGGTTAGCGATAAAATATAAAATGAACCTCGCGACTTCACTACATAGAATAAAACAAAGTCGCTTCCCGCTGTCTGTGTGTCTATGTGTGTGCTTAGATCTTTAAAACTACGCAACGGATTATGATGGGGTGTTTTTAAATACATAGATTGATTCAAGGGGAAGGTTTAAAAACCATTTGACACATCGATTTCCACACAGACGCAGGGCGCATCGAGTTTTTACTTAATGTCTAGGTAATGGTAATGTCTAGTATAATTTAACCAACGGAACATTTTCACTTCACACAGTGGATGCTTGAGGACGGGCGAGAAGACGAGACGAGAGAGGAGACCCTGCCGAGATGATTTCGGCGCATTCCGGGCAGATTGGTAGGATCTGGGCAACGAACAAGTTTTGGGCAGACCTTTGCCCAGCATTTGGACATTATATGTAGGTACTATAAACAACGAAATCGAAAACCTTTCGAAATGGGGAATATTCACTGACTTTACATTTTCAATGAATTCACGTATTTTAATGTTCTAAAATACCAGTATAATTTTAAACTAGTGATATTTTAATAGATTAATGACAAAGATTATAGTTAAGAGTATAGCAACAAATGCGACACTTGGAAAAGTTTTGGGGAGATCTTTGCCCAGCATTGGGACAACGTGGGGAATATAAAAAAACGTAAAATGTAACCCACAACTTCAGAGCGGCTACTGTATACGTCTACTGTATTTAGCGGTCTTACAACAATACGTTGGGTTCTGTGCCAAACAATGTCCCTTCCTGTCCAGTTGTTGTAGGTATTATTTTTGTTGTATCGTTGTTGCTTTATTTCTAGTTGTTGATTGCCATTTGGTAGTACCATTTGTACACTATGTTCCACCCGCACATTATGTTTACCTTTATACTTACGTATACGTAGGCCGGTTTATGTACCTACGTAATATTTTTTTAAAAGCCTTTATGCGCCGCAGCATTAGCATTAAGCAATGATCGATCAGCATTTATATGTACTTACATATATCAATAAATTCAGTCTTTAAACAATCTCCGTGTCGTTCAGTCATTTTAACTCCCATCTTAAGTTTTATCGTTGTAAATAAGTATCAAGCCACAACATTATACACTTCGACTGCTGAAAACGCACGGTATGAGTTTTCTACAAGTGACTAATATGCGTAAATCCACACTAGCGCAGCGGCTGAGAAAATACAGATCTTTGTGACTCAGCAGAGCTGTAATATTTTTCGAACGAAACGCATGTGCGGCGCAACGCAACCGCTGTAAGACGAATTTTTTAGGTAAAAAAAAAGATCGCAGTCGTCGAAAAAAAACCGCAGTCAAAGTGTAGTTCAGGGTAGCGTACATCATTTTACTAAATCGTAGTTCGGTAGGAATATAGATTATAATTTTTTTTTCTCTCGTTTGCAGGATCTAAATGGTTAGACAGAGTTATATTAATTATATTAACTTGCTTTGTGAGAGACTGGAGCCTGAAAAAGGTTAAGAAACCTTAAACATTTTGATGATTATTGCTAAATTCATTTTCGCGTAATTTTGGACAATCTTTCCCGTTCAAAATTAATTTTAACTGTAATAATGCTTTAACTATAATAATTTTATTATCAAATGCAACATATGACTGAGATTTGTCGTCAGTATGTATGTCACTTACAGCAAATCTTAGTCATACAATGTATGTATATTATTAATTTGTTTTTCTATGAAACGATTGGCTATTTCTGTCCCTGCAAACCAACATTCAAGTTTCATTTGCATGTGAACTTGATAAACACAGCAACCATACACGACGTGAATAAATTCTAATTGGGCTAATGAAGGAGGTATTTCTTAATTAGTAGTGTTTCAAGCCATAGGCTATGTACCGAAACGGTTTAATTACAGCCGATAACTCTTTAATTAACCTGCCTAATAACAGAGTATGCATTTGAGCCAATTATGGACGATCGATATGCTTCTATTTTTGAAGTGAGTGATGACTTGTTTTTGATCGTTCATTCATTCTTTTGTAATGTATGCCACGCTAGTAAACTCTTTAGTCGTACTTAAGCCTCACGTTTTTCAATGTTCTAATGGCGCATTCACACCGCGGATCGTGGAAGCGAAAAAGTGTTTCGTCCCGACCAAAGCTAGATAGAAATATACATAGATACCTGCTATCTAGCAAATGTCAGTCAAAGGAAGCCCCTTATGATCCCCAATAAAAAAATAAGAAAATAAAGCGCCGCAATCGGATAAAAACCAGTAAAACTCATATGTTTATAAACAAACCCATACACGTCAGCAGCCGTCACTGTCACGCCACTGGCACAGAACATACAATAGTAACCACTGGGGTTATCGCGCAGGATGCTCTAATGAGCCTGAAGATTACTTTCTAATTATCTGCTGCTTGTTGACGAAAATGACTCTATCTACTTCGTCAAATGTATCTCTTGTAACGAAGTATGTTTTTGTTGATAACAAATGACAAGCAAAGTATAGTCAGCGGCATAATTCATTCAAACTTCTGAAACTATCATGGTTATTAACACTAAAGTCATTTAAAACGGGATATTTACCATGATTTGATTTTTGAGTTTTCCAATATTTCGGCACAGTTTGATGCGCCGTGATCACGGAATAACTGAACTGATGAAACTGTGCCGAAATATTGGAAAACTCAAAAATCAAATCATGGTAAATATCCCGTTTTAAATGACTATTGTTCATTCATTCTTTCATTCACTCATCTTTGGTTTGTCATGGCCTCACAGTATTTTATATACCAAACTTTCAAGTAACACTATGGATATTATTATGATAAATCTCTAACAATTGGCGTGTATGCTTTGGAGCATAAAATGGCGGCCTAGCTTAGAGATATGTACATATGATATTTGACATCAGACGATTGACAAGAAAAACACCAATGAAATGTTTACAGTACCAAATTGAAGATGTCTATTTCCATAATAACTGTGTGAAGTAGGTGTTGACCCTTGATAAGAGTTGACCAATTAAAGCTGATTTATTATTAACGCAAATAAAGTTAATTGTTTATGCGTTATCATTGCGATAAATAAGACGTGACTACGTACGTATTGATCACTGTTTGTAAATAACTTTGTATCTTCTTAGCTACTTAGTAGGTCTATATTTTTATACCAACTAAGTGTATTAATTTCATTCCTACGCAAGTAATTTTAACGTTTTGCACCTAGCATATGTAGCCGACGAAACGAAAAACAAAAGAGAAGGAGGTTCTATGTTAGGCTGAATGTATGTTTTTTTTACGTATGTTCGTCGATTTATCCGTCATTTATGGACCTACGTGGATAATTATTTTGAAGTAGACGAGGTGGTCTTTAAAAATCTAAAAATCCTAAAATGTTTATTTTTTATTGATTCGTTTTCATCCATCCGCAAAACTTAAAAAACAGTTAAAAAAGAAGCGATTCGAAGAACCCCTTCCAGTCTCAACGATGAAGAAAGCCCAGCAGCAAACGTGTTAAACTGCGTTCTAGACTAATGGGCCTGAAAGAGAATGGTTTCTATATATTCGCCTTTTAACTAAAATCAATCGTGACCGAGATATTGGACAATGGGCAGCTAAATTCGAGCATCACACTTATAAGTATTTTTGGCCTATCTTTCTGGCCCTGGAATTCATTTTAGAGTCTAGAAGCAACGCAATAATGTTCACTTCATCTTGTACTTCTCCGTCACAGCGCTTAATGCCTAATAGTTGTATTTCTGCGTTGAAATAGAGGTCATCTCTTTCAAGACTATGAAAACTGAGCGAGCCTTGAGACCCAGAAAGATGTGAGAAAGAACCAGTAGTAATCAGTCGAAGAGGCCGGATGCGATGCCACAGGAAACAAGCTTATTATTCATTGAACCTTATTAGTGCTAATAAACCGTTTAAAATCGCATAACGAACGGAAGATTTACCAACAAATTGTTTGATAGTTTCTGACGGTTAAGTGGACTGTACAATTTACTTTTGTCACTGACTGTACCCGAAGTTCATCATCGGGTCAGCCCTCAGCATTTCAAGGGGATATAATAGTATCAAGTCGTGCTTTGTAGTATTTTTCTTGAACTTTGTTTAAATTGCTATAATATTTTGTTGGTATTTTTGTTTATTTTTATGTTAAGTAACATTATATCTATAATCAAAGAAATAATGTTACTGAAAATAAAAATTATACATATGTCTAGATAGACTGTCAAAGCCGTCAAAAATAGTCGACAAAATGGCGGCCAATAACTGTTGACCTCTATTTCTTCAACCTGCGCTTGCAAACTTTTTTCTTTCAGCATATTTTTGTGGACATTCGACGCTAAGGTATATTATTTCTATTTCTAATGTTAAGTTTCTTTACAACTGGTATCAATATGCCAAAGAATAATGTAAAAACCTAGCTGTCGCGCTTGCGTCGTCAAAGCTGGCCTGTTTTTTTATAGTTGCTGTACAGCGCGACGCTCTAGCTAGGCATATGAATAAATCAAAGCATAATTCTTATTCTTATAAATAAGTTTTGTCGAATCGAGTAACTGGAAAAATCTAGTATTACCCAACTATAAAAATAGCAACAAGTGACTCTCCGCAGCTCCGCAGGTCCTGTCTCAGCTTAATGTTACTCCTCACATACGTTTATACGTATAGTAAACAAAAACCTACCCTCTAATAAACTTTCGTTGACATCCACCATTGACTCAATTAACATGCACCGCCGCAACGTCTCCTGGCAAAAATAACAAAATTACCCATAATGTAGGTAATAAGCGCGGCGCAGACCAAAATGCAGCCTGGCAACACTGGGGACCCGGACTAGCAACCTTCTAATTAGGTAACGTAAGTAACGAGGAAGCGGCAATGAAAAACAAAAGCCCTGCTAACAATCTAATTACTGGTGACCTTCGATGGCAGGGTTGACTCGTACTTAACTACTTACCGTCCTTGTTTGAAAACACAACCAACATGCATTAGTCTATAATACGCCACCGTCTATACCTATGGGTACATAGCTACATGTCCACCCAAGGTTGCCTGGAAGAAATCGCTCTTAGCGATACGGCTATTGTGCATCTGTACTGTTTTTTTATCTTTGTTTGTTCTTTACTGTTTTTTTCTCTGTCTTGATGTGCAATAAGTATTTATGTATATTGTTTTGTATTGTATTTTACAACCCTACGAAAGTTATTAGTTAAAAGCCTTTGAAGCCCCCAATAACGATACACATGTATTCAGTACGAAATCTAAGATGACTCGTTATTTATTTATTTAGTTTTTCGTCGATTAATAAAAGATTGCACATAGGTCTCCCTCCCGTTAATGTTATGGTCGAAATCCACCACCGCATCCCCGAGAGGCAAGAAACCTTGCGGTAGTCTAACATTTTATTAATGATGGAGGAATACGTACAATAGATAATCCCAAGCATATAAGTATCATAGAATAAATATAAAATAATAATAAATAAATAATGCTGGACAATTCACACAGCATCTTCCTAGCCCCAAGCTAAGCAGAGCTTGTGTTATGGGTACTAGATGACTGATATACATAATACAATACATTACATAGATAGATATTTTTTATTATACATAGAAAACGACCAGATCACCCGGAACAAATATCTGCAGATCGTACACACAATTGTTCCGTCGCAGGCGGACCTTCGCCCACCGCGCCAAATCGGTCGTCAAAGAAAGACTATCTATCTCATTCTATGGCAACTACATACTTATATTTTGCCTGTGATTAAAATGTATTAAAGATTCCGGTTTAAAAATGTAGCAATCACTATTGTGTTAAATAAATCATCAAAATTCAATAGATCCGACCGACAGCTGGTATCGGGAACAAATTGGGTTTGCAAATTAATCCGTTACATGGTTTGATATTTTTTGTCAATTTTCATATTGAATGTGAACTCGTGGTTTTGAAATGATGTGAGAAAAATAATGCACAGTGTTTTTGGCTGTGAGCCCTGAGTTTTCTAGATCAAAGTCGAAGTCAATTATCATTTATTTAGGCTTACAAATTAAGCACTTAGACAAGTCATACTTTATTTTATAAATTATTATCAAATAAAATTATTTTATGTGCACTTCAATTTTTTGTCCACTAGTGGAAGAAGTGAAAAAGAGATGATCATCGTACAGATATTAGTATCAAAACGTCGTAAAGTCTTACTTTTGTATGGTCTCAGTCTTTTACGCTGTCCGCGTACCAAATCCCATACAAAAATGAGACTTCACTGTATCGCCTAGTTTTTTAACCCAGAAATGAGCATACAAAGCCGTGGGCAAAGAGCTAGTATCTAGATAATAAGATAACGGAATAAGCATTATTTAGTGTTTTAGTCGATTTCTATTTTATTGTAGATCTTAAGACTTTATAAAACTAGTTTATGCCCGCAGCATCCGACTCATGTGTTTCTATGGACACGTTTAATTTTTTTTTATATCCCATGGGATTTATGGGATAAAAAGTATATTTTATTCAAAGCTTAGAACTACCAGTACGCAAAATTACAACCCAATCCGTTCAATAGTTTTCATCCATCTAAACATTCTAACTTTTACATTTATAATATGAGCGTGATTTATGGGATGCTAAAAAAACCGGTACCAGTACCTAACCTACAGGTACTTTTTAACAGAATCTGTCATAAAAAGGTCATAGAGGACATAGAGGTCGTAACTCTCGTGGTAGCCCTACAAGCGTCGACATCCGTTTCTCTGGGTAATTTGTTTTTAGCAAGAGCTGCAGCCAATTAGTACGGGCCCGCGTCTCTAATAACCACATAGCACATGTCACTTTCATTATTTTTAACGATTTAAAATAAAACAAGGTAGACCACCATTTTTTAAAGGTCTAATTAAAAGAGAGACGAGCTTTTTGAGTGAAATATTCAATCTGTTTTTCATTTTACAAAGCCTCATCATCATCAGCCTATAGCAGTCCACTGCTGGACATAGGCCTCCCACAAAGTGTGCCATAGCGCCCTGTCTTCAGCTTGCTGCATCCAGCATCTACCTGCAGTCTTTCGTAGGTCGTCATCCCACCTGGTCGGAGGGCGTCCTACACTACGTTTAACGAGTCGTGGTCTCCACTCAAAAACACGTTTGCCCCAGCGGCCGTCGGTTCTTCGCAAGATATGGCCGATTACGAAGCCTAATGTTACAAATTTCTTCTTTGTCATCAAAAACCGTTCTTAACTAGGAGAAAAAATTGTTTTATAATTGTATAGATATATAGTAAACACTTTAATATCCCACAAAAAAACAGGAAAAAACACAGAAATAAATACGTAGAATATATTGGAAGAAGTAAGGGCGGCCTTTAATTATGTAGAAATATCATTTTAAAATTGGCCTGAGCATCTTAGATTTGTATGTCTCATTGCGTGATGTATACTAATCTTATAAAGAGGAAAAATTTGATTTTTTGTTTGAACTGAATAGGCTCCAAAACCACTGGACCGATTATAAAAATGCTTTCACCGTTGGGACGCTACATTATCCCCGGTGAACATAGGCTATATTATATTTTCAAAAAAGTTAGGGTTCCGTACTAAAACCGTGCGAAAACGGGAAGGTCCGCTAGTATTAGATAATCGGGTTTATCATTCCCATTCCTGAGAAAAACAAAGAGTACAGAAATGCAATTAAAATAGTTTTACGCTTATTTAGTATATAATAAGTTAGTTTTACATAATAAAATAGCAATAAATTTAATCTTAAACGTAGACACCAACTTTTAGCTTTATATTTTATAAAACGTGTTTCGTAAACCAATTTTTATGTATGTCCCTCTATGAAGAACACAGGGAAAATGGTATGAATGTACATTGTCCAGAGTCCATTAGAAAAACTGTGTGCTTGTTAGTTTTTAAAGCTCACGTCAAGGAGTTTTCTCTGCCAAAAGAATGAATATTGGTACTTACTATTTATTATGGTGTACAATAAAGATTTTTTATTAACGTTTTAATTAGTACAAAAATACAAAAGTAAAAAAGAAAGGGGAAAATCAGTGACTTTATTTATTATTTCTTGAAACTATGCCGAAATATTGTATAGATCAAAATTCAAATCATGGTAAATATCCCGTAATAAATGAAAATTTTACTAATCTTCAATTTTAAGTGGCAACCCTAGTCGTGAGCACATGTCATACCAATTATATTCAACGTAACAAATTGAATCGGAAAGGACATTGGCGGCTAATTCTGACCGCAACTATTATCTACTTAATTGGTTTTTTTAAATGAATATAGGTACCTAGTAATGTAATAAATTACATAGGTTATCCTTAGTCTGATTTGACCTCGCTATGAACTTAAGTACTTAACCTACTGTGCCCTAGCAGGGTTCATATTTGAGACTGTTGAAATTAAATATCTTATGTACAATAAAACAGTTAATTTGATTTGAAAGTATGATAAACCAATATTTACGAATGGATATAGATAAACTTTATGCAAATGGTTAGGTATGTAAGTCGCTATGAGTTTTTAATTACAAGAGCGACTTATTTTTTAAAGTTAATATAAACATACCTACCATATGCTTTAGTCTGAATATCTGATTTACTAAGACAACGACGACCGATGTGGCGAGGAGGCCGAAAGTCTCTCTGAAACGCAGGAGGTTGCGGGTTCGATTTTTGCCTTGGGACAAAAAATGTTTGTACGATCTGCAAATATATGTTGTTCCGGGAGTTTGGGTATTTTTTATAAAAAAAATGTCTCTCTGTGTAAATGTACTGTATGAAGTACGAGTATATCAGTCATCTAGTACCCGTAACACAAACTCTTCTAAGCTAGCTAGATGATGATTTGTGATGGATGATCCAGAATTATTTATTTATTTAACAAAATAAGCGACACTCGTTACTCACTGACAATATACCACTGTAGATACTGTTCAAAAACACAGGTTTTAGAACCTGTTATTTTTAACCAATTTAGTTAATTAGTTTAATTAACTAAAATTATTATTTGACCCATAGCGGTAAGAGCAATCAACTGATTAATACGCGACACCAACAGGGTTCTAATTAGTCCAAATTAATTACCTAATGGAAATGCATTATCTCCATGTTCTATACTTTCATATATCTACCTACTTTGGTAGCTTTAGGTGACGACTATCACTACATTGTATAAAACTAAGATTTTAATACAGTTTTTAGCAATCGATATAGGGTGATTCAAGAGGAGGATAGGGTGATACATAGTATAAAACAAAGTGGCTTCCCGATGTCTGTCTTTCCCTATGTATGCTTAGATCTTTAAAACTACGCAACGGATTTTAATGCGGTTTTTTTAAAGATAGAGTGATTCAAGAGGAAGTTTTATAGACTATTTATAACATAGATATCCACGAGAGCGAAGCCGCGTGGCGCAGCTAGTACAAAAAAAATGGTAATTACTTAAATAATAACTTTAAAAGTAATATTCGTAAATGTAACTTTGTTATCAATTATATTATTTAGTTTAGTATTATTAATATATTGAAAACAAAGATTCTCAGGGAGATGATAGATGGAAGCGGCTCAAGACGTAATGGAATGGGGAGATTTATGGCGTCGTAATGGAATGGGGAGATATATGTCCAGCAGTGGACACGTATAAGCTGATAATTATGACGATGATGAAGACTCTTATTAGACAGAATCTAACCAGCTTAAAATCTATCTTCTTTTTGACAGTTAATAGGTAGTTGCAAATTTAACCTTTTTTAAATACAATAAATAAATAATCAGAAAATCATAAAGCCGGTTTTCCACCACAATTCTCTCCTCAAATGTCTCCTTCCACCGCCGAGGCAAGATCTTCAATCATTTATATTATTTAAGTCAATAACAAACCTACACATACCTAAAAGTCCTTTTTAAACTCGAGGGCGTTTTACCGACAAGCTATTAACACCCTTAAAATGCACCCTAAACAGGGGAACATATTTTTTTTAATAATCCAATTAAAAGTCCAGCAAGATTTTCGCAAAGACAGGTAGTACGGAACCGTTGGAAGCCAATTAGATACCGCATCTGACTTGTTATTCTTAATTACCCAGTGGTTCATTAGTACGGCAATGGCTCATTCGTTTTAATTATAAACACTGGCTTCTTGTAATCGTATTGTACCTATAGGTAATTAGGCATTGTAGGTATAGGTACTATCTTGGTCCTAATTACCGTGTCTTGTACGCAATTGTTTTTTGTTGTGGTTTATTTGTAATATTGTATTAATTATTTTAATTGGATGGGAGAAACCCTCCCGGGGTATCTGGTTGCTTTTATTGAAAAAAGTAGCTGTCAGGTAGGTAACTGATAGACACGATCGGTTCATTTAGGTATTATTAAAGGTTTATGTTTTGAAACAAAGCGCGGCTTAATGAGGTAAATTAAAAAAACGCTGAATGATTTAGGAGAAAAAAACTATGTACAGACAGAAGCATTAATTGGTAACCCCCTCACAGAATATGTAATAGTGTCATTCAGTAGCATGCAGGTTCACATCCGTGAATATAAAAATATTGATTTTAGTTTACATTATTCTCGTTAATGCAGAATTTTTTTTAAATTCTGTTAATATACATTATTTTATAATAATATATTTTTAAATATTTAACTTCAAAGTTTACGTACCAAAAAATGAAGTTCAAAGTATAAGGAGTCTATTTAAATAGCTAATTGGTACCGTAATCTCGCCGCTTATTACTTTTATTTTTATTTTCTTTCAAAATAATATCTTTTACAAACTTGCGCTTTCACCATTTTCCGAATAAAGAATTTACAAAAGAACTCAAAGCATTTTTTCTAAAGCTCAGGACATACAGCGAAGTGGTAAATCATTAAAGCCCTCTTCAAACGTCACCGCATTACACTAATTGACGCAATTAGAGGGATTGACGAACGGAAATAAAAGTCAACTCACCTTCATATAACGCCGGCCAATTAGACCTCTCGCAATTAGCTCACTTTAGTCTAGTCTTTGAACTCTGCACAGAATCACAACACAAAATACATTTTCAGTTTTGCCGGCACAGAAAAGTTTTTCGTTAACGCGTGGTACGGTAAATCGCAGAGTGGGAATACGTGCGTGCGACGCGAGCGCTCGACAGCGAATGACTGCGGGAGGAGGCAGGCTCGGCTCGCTCACGCTAGGCGGGGTAGCCCTTCCTTCGCTACGAAAGCTCGACGACAGCTTTTCGCGTAGCCGACAGTGGAGTTACGCCCTTATTCTCGCGAGTAGACACTTAACTCTGTAAGTGGGCAGATTTTCTGCGGCATTGCATTTAGGCCTAAATAATATTGTTAAGTGATGTTTTCGTTTGTTTTAAAGCATTTTTATGTAGTTTAGATGCCTTAAGCGTAGCTGAATTTTTAAGCGTAGGGATACCGCTAAGTGCTTCCACAAAAAGCTTAAAAATAATGTGAAATCATACCAATAATGAAACCTAAAGTGAGACCGACCAACGTGCAACACGAATAAAGGTATTCATGTAGATACCATTCATAAGAATTTCAACACGTTTCACCGCCCATCACAAAGACGTACTTTTTTGCAAACAAGCTTTTAAATCATACAAAGGAATAATCAGTCTTATAAAAATTATGCATCCAAGCATCCGATCCATCCTTCATTGATAAAACAGGTTGTGACGCCTCATTCATTGCAACTGGCAACCACTTGCCGACGGGTTTGGAATAACCCGACAGCTTTAGAAATATAGTTATAAGGTATTTGCAAACTAAATGTATAAAGAATAATAGTCACAGAGATAGTTCGTACTAAACTAACGTACCTAATAATATATATTATATAATAATAATAAAAATTAACCTCTATTTCTTCTGGTCACGCTATAACTTGAGAACGGGTTTACCGATTTCATTCATCTACATATATTTTAATATTTTCTTATACTTTGTAGATGGTACTTACATTAAAAAAATTAAGAATATTGTGCTGAAATTTCCACGCGTGCGAAACTGCAAGGCGCTGATGAAAATGATTTGTCATTTCCAAGTCATACGTGGCATCTTATGTCTTAGTATTTAAATTATGAACGACTTGATGATTTGTTGTTTCAACATGTAGTTCAATTGACTACCTACGTTATTGACCATCGTCATTATTTGAAATGCGCAAGTTGATGGATGGATGCATGTTTGATACTTCTTAGCGCCAAAACTTATAAGTTTTGGCGCTAAGAAGTATCAAACATGCAAAATTTCAGCTGTTATAACAGCTGAAATTTTGCATAGATGTATCTATAAGAATGGTAGCTAGCTAGCCTATGTTTATAAATTATATAAAACTGATCCCATGGGATAGAAACAACCTTGAAACGTTTGCACTAGTTATATGTATATATATAAAATAAAACATATTTTAGTAAGTAAGATCAGTTTCTCAAAGGTGGTTAACTGTTATATTGATATACAAACAAATAAACCATAGCTGGATAAATAATCGCAGTGTGATTAGATTAGGCCTTTCAAATGAATATTTAAAAAGTGAACCACGTTCTTTATGAAAATAAAATTAGTTAAACCTACAACGTAAAAGACGCATAATTATAAAGACCTCTTAAACGACAATTTATAATATATTAAAAACATTTTGGCGACGACGCGACGACGGCGGCCAGTCTTAACAGATACTAGCCATGTGGGCAGGACGCATTAGATCTAGGTTAATATTTAGATCATTAATTGAATTAATTCAATAATTATTATACCTATTATATAAAATTCTCGTGTTGTCACTATGTTAGTTGCCATACTCCTCCAAAATGGCTTGACCGATTCTTTTAAAATTTTGTTTGTATATTTGTTAGGTCTGAGAATAGGATGCAAACTACTTTTCATAACACATTTCATATTTCCACGCGGATGAAGCCAGGCCCAGCTAGTAGGTATAAAATATGCTATATACTATATAAAGCTCTAAAAATTTGGTACCTATCTAAATATAAAATAGATAAGAAAAATTACAATTAAAAGCGTTGCAGCACATAGTAATATTTCATTATCAATACAATATTGCTGGATTTCTTACCGCTTTTTCTAACCTTAAGATACAAAACCAGTTGATACGCCTCAAGTGCCGTATAAATTGTCTTGTTATAATTTTTACGAGCACCCTGTATAGATTCAATTAAGCCAACTAAGGGGTGTCATAAAGGATGATTTATAGGAGATGCCATAATAGTTTTTAATTACATTTGAAGAGGGTACCTGGGGCTTGAAGGGTTGGGGCAACTGGCCTGATATGACCAGTATAAGTGCAGTGTATAGAAATCACTATATAGTATAAAACAAAGTCGCTTCCCGCTGTCTGTCCCTATGTATGCTTACATCTTTAAAACTACGCAACGGATTTTTTTATAGATAGAGTAATTCAAGAGAATATTTATAAACTATTTGACACATAGATTTTCACGCGGGCTAAGCCGTGGGTCGCATTAAATTAATTTTGGTTTAGTTAGGAAAAATCTACCCCATCAACCAGAAGGCTGAGTGCCTAGAATGCTGACCGCATTGCCACGTTTAAGTAAAAAATTTGCAAATGTTATATAAATTTTTTATATTGCATAAAAAAATTATATAACATTTGCAATTTTTTTTATTTAAATAGAAGCCAGCATACCGAAAGTAAGTGGACTCCATATGAGAAGCTTGGTATGATCTTCATAGTACACATAATTATGCCCCAGAACCGCATGGACCGAAGGTTTTTCACCCTAAAGAGCTCAAATAGGTAACCTCTGTCAAGATTAGCGAATAACCTATTAATTAATTATTTTTTGTTTTAACAAACACACATCCATATCAATTGCCACACCTAAAATTTACTCCTATATTAAGTTCGAAAATATTATTCAGCTGAAAGTAGGCTCTGTATTTAGTCAGGTTATTTTAATTTTGATACATATTATAGTTTATAGTTTAGTTTATTTATTTCCACCGTAGGTACACAATGTTACACGATGTCGTTAAATACTATTTTAAAAGATAATTATTTACAGTGAAGATTAAATTTAATAAGATTCAGAGCTACATATAGCAAAATGTTGCACACGCAATATGTTGAACACTTGAACATAATGGAAGCCAGCGAGCACATATCCAGGAAGCTTATGATATGATTTTGGACCAGTATTTGATTTGGTAGGCCCACTGCTATTATCGATTATTACTCACATAATTAGTGTTTATCATTTTATTCATATTATTTTATTATATATTTTAAAGAACGGTACAACAACAATTTAATTTGGTACCCTAATTAATTAGGGTACATTTACAACAATGAAAGAATAACCAATTAAAAGTTAAGTTTACATAACTTTAGACGAATTTTAATTATACAATATTTTAGCAGAGTAAATGTAGTAAATGAACCATGTAGCATTTGATTATATAATTGTATCAGATGAAGAAAAAGCTATTTATTTGCCGTTCGCGTTGAATACATTCAATTTACGGTAAATAAATCCAAGCGAACACGCTTTGTGACAATTTAGGGCTATTCAAAATGTGCCCTCAAGTTAAAAGGGCCGGGTAAAACAACCCTTTGCAAAAAATATATCGATAAATTGTTTAGAGTTGTATTTAATTATTTATTTATTATTAATAGGCCGAACCGGTGATATTTTTACTAGACCGCATCAACCCGAATGCGATTTAGCAACCATATTTCGAAAGTTGTCTAGGTACACCCTGCCTTTATTAAAAAAGAAAATGATAATCACATATTTATACAAACCAATTAGTACTATTACTATTAGCACTAGTATTTACAATTGAGCTATGTGCAGAGTCTTAACAATCTACTGGTAGCTCAACTGATCCATTTAATACCAGTCGGAAGCGTCCCCATGATACTGGTTACCTTGCCGCGCTGTATGGCAATGCTGATGCACTGCGCCAGATACTCACCAGCTCTCGGCCGGGTGATTATGTAACTAGCGACCGGTTTGCGACAGGCGTAAATTATTCAATCAGTGCTGTCAAACGTCAATTTTGTATTAGTTTGACACCAGCTACAACGTCAAATTGGTCAAAATTGACGTTTGACAGCATTGATTGCTTTATTTACGCCTGTCGCAAACCGGTCACGAGTTACATAATCACCATACGGGTCACCCGTCGGAAGTTGAAAACCATATACAAAATCTGATGAGACTTAATAGACAAAAAGCATTCTCAAAGAAAACTTGCCAAGATTCGCTGAGAAAAAAAAACTTCCTAAACATAATTTTATTGGATTAATTTCGCGGTTTTGCACTCGTTGTTATCGCCTAATGTGTAGCCTATTACTGTTGTTACTCAAGGTTTAAACAAAAATCTATGCAAAAGGTTTTAGGTTTTATGTTCAGTGTTCCGCTGTTATTTTTAATGTATCTTCGACGATTACGTCGTTATATTATGGACCTTTCGCTATTGTATAGAAAATGTGGTGGAGGCGGTCCCATAAAACTTTAACTCGCGGGGGATTAGTACTCTATATCTATTCCGCGAAACTTAAAAACTGTGTAAAATTAAGGGCTTCGAAGTTGTGTTTAATTTTTAAAATATCAAATTATTTTATTGTTCGGAACAACCCGGTAAATTATTATTCCATCCATTTTCAATACAGAAATACCTACTCCATATTAAAACTGCCAGTTATTTTTAATTGACATGACACGTTCACAACGCTAATTGATATAACATCTATTGCACACAAAACTCAAATCAATTACCATTTTCAATATGGTTCGAAATAAAAGCATAGATAGTGAACATAAGCCATTAATTATAACAGACATCGAACATCGTAATCATGAGAGTTGGAATATCGATATGAGTTATCGATAAGTAATGTGAACATCCTGGTACATCACTATACTTGTGGGGTTCTTGTTCACATAGAATACGGTTTAGTATGTACCTACACGAAGAATTGTATGATCCAGATTTTTACGCTCTCTAAGCATTGGCATCTGATCATGACCTACGAAATACATCTGATGACCTCTGTGGCGTGGTGGGCGAAGGTCCGCCTGCGAGGCAGGAGGTTGCGGATTCGATTCCCGCCTCAGGACAATTGTGTGTACGATCTGCAGATATTTGTTCCGGGCGTTCTACCGATCGTAAACACAATTGTCTCGAGGCGGGAATGGAACCCGCAACCTCCTGCGGACATTTGCCCACCGCGCCACAGAGGTCGTCAAAATATAACTTTCGATATAATTTTCTTTTCGATCTTTTCTATAACCTTATTTCTTTAGGCTTACAAAAAATCACTTACCTAGTCAAGTCATATTTACTATAAACAGCTTTGTGTGAGTATTATCAAATAAGAAATAAGATGTTATTATATCTTCACTTAATTTTTTAGAAATTTTTTGTTTGAAGAAGTGAAAAAGTATTTTTTTATTTATTTATACTTTTTGCACGAAAAACATAATACAAAACTTATTCTAGAAAATTTAAACAAAGGCGAACTTAACCCTAAAAAGAGTTCTCTTCCAGCAAACCTTATTGGGAGAGAGAGACAAAGAGAAGAGAGAAGGGTACATGTGCATAAATGAAATGAAATAAGAAATAGACAAAAGATTAAATTTTAACTTACTTATTAATTATACTAATATATACTATATAACAATAACAAATATAAAATACTATATAACCTAAATTCCAAAAATAATATTTCAATACTTACATATATACATATGATATATACATGAAATACAACAGAATTATGAAGATAGATAATGCTCTTTGACTTTACGCTTGAAAACGAAGAGTGAGGGGCTAGCACGAGTAGCACGAATTTGGTGTGGGAGAGAATTCCATATCCTGACCTGAAGTATCCACTAGTACATTTATGTTTCACTTATGTGCCTAATTGTTGTGTTACTATACATTAAATGATTTCATGACTGACAAACATTTTTTAGATTTAAGCAAATGACATCCCTAGCTTTTCATTATTTATCAATTTTATTTAAATTTATTAATTATTATATTCGATTTATTTACTAAGTATGTACAAATTTAAATTAAGTGACAATTATTGTAACCAGATTTTGCACGCCACAAAGGTAGAAATACATTGTGTCTTATTTAAACATACACCACCTATGTACCCTATTTACATGTATTTGATGCAATAAATATTTACTTTACTTTACTTTAATACATGTTTGATTTGCCTATCTAAAATATGAAGAAAATATGCCTATGTGTTGTTCTAAATATTATACCTACATATAACTAAGCAAAACTTCAGCCATATCCGCGCAGTAGTTTTGGCGTAGACAAGTAAACACTATCTAAAAAAAAAAACTATCCACCCGTATAAACTTTCGCATTTATATTATGAAATCATCATTATCATCAGCTTATCTTCGTCCACTGCTGGACATATGTAGTCCTCCCCTAATAAGCGCCATAGTGCCATGTATTCAGTTTGCCGCATCCAGCATCTGTCAGTACTCTCAGGTGCCACCTGGCCGTAGAGCGTCCAACACTACGTTTGCGAGTCGCGGTCTTCACTCAAGACACGTACCCCAAATATGCGTGAATTTAAGATTCAGATTCAGATTCAGATAATTTATTGTCATACTTCATACACATAATAAAATCACAATAATGTAACTTAAATTAAATTATGAGACTATGACTCGTCAAACACGATATAGATACAATAGAGATAGGTAATATAGAACAATTTTGCTGTAAAGGGGCAGTAGAAAAAGTATAATAAATATGCTTAAATCTAAGGTTCTTAAATCTATCACTATTATCTACACTATATTTGGGTAAGGTGATTCTACGAGGACGTCGGGTAACTTAGAGGATTTCACATTAAACTGACTGTAGTCGTTTTCTAAAAACTCTTTGATACTATATAGCATTTTGTTAAGTAAGAGATTTCGTAATTCTATATTAATTCATTTACTAAATATCAAACGGAAATCAAGATGGACTAGTTTCTTTCATCACTATTAAGTTAAGCATAATAATCCCATAGAACCATAGTCAATGTATTTTTTTTATTTGTCCGTGTAACCCGTTCTCCATTCTTCGACTCACATCACCCTTACACAGCACTCTTTTGATCTCCTGTATAATGTCGCTTTTGAATCACCCTTTATAACAGCTACGTTTTACGCTACTTAACCATTAATTCATAACCTTTGGATATAAGACCTAGTTAGCAGAGTTTTTGTAATTTTTTTTTCAACGGTGAAATTCAGTTCACTTTTAAAAGGTAAAGCAAAGTTTTACTACTCTTAATGCATTAAAGGTATTTTTCTTTATAACAAAGAACATTACAATTAAATAAAAGAAACAAATGAAAATTTGCATCTAGTTTCTGCCTGCGGCTTCGCACGCGTTGTTTCTATGGAAACGTTTTAAAGTTATTTCTATCCCCTGGGATCTGATTAATGGGATAAAAAGTATGTTTTATTCCAGGCCTAGAACTACTTGTAATGTATGCAAGATTTTGACATAGGTGGGCGAAGGTCCGCCTGCGACGCAGGAGGTTGCGGGTTCGATTCCCGCCTCGGAACAATTGTGTGTACGATCTGCAGATATTTGTTCCGGGTGATCTGGTCGTTTTCTATGTATAATAAAAAATATCTATCTATGTAATATATTGTATAAGCGGTATAGCGCCCTATGTGCACTGCTTACCGCATCCAGCATCTACCTGTATGTAGTTTTTCGCAGTGTCATCCCACCTAACCGGAGGGCGTCCGTCCGTACACAACGTTTGCCAAGTCGCAGTCTCCACTCATGAACACGTTTACCCCTGCTTTATCAACACAAACAAAAAGTAAGTATCAAACATTCGGGAGCAGTTCAAATTAAATCACACTAAAATACCACAAACTAAAATGATTCAAAAATCCACGACACCTATTTATGAATTTTAAATTGTTCTACTACTGAATGTTTTGTCCTCACTTTTTGCTACACCACGTATGTATACCTACGTTACTACTTACATTTACGCGTCAAATCTTGAAACTCTACCATATTGTTGCTCTACCTACTGTGACTCAAACGATTACGTCCAAAAGAATCGCCCGCTTTCATTGAATTCGGCTTAAACCAATTAATCACTCTTATCAGGTTGTTTCCTCGAGTTTTTTAAGGGATCTGGCATCCATTGAACTGGGGTAAACGGGACCATTGTGGCCCAATCGGGCTATTGTTGCGGCCCTGGCCCATTGTCCCGGAAACTGAACTGTCGATTAGTCTCGCTTTTGCCTGACGTGGGGATAATGCTAAATATCTACTGACCAAATTGAAATCTATAAGTCAGATTCTTCATCATCATCATCATCGCAGCTCCTTCATATAGATAGATAGATTATTTATTCATACAAATAGGTTAAATTATTAAGTAAATTAAGTAATAGTGCCTTAAAGCCTATGTTAGGTTTGTCTCAGCACTATAGTTCTCACTTAATTTAAAAATAAATTGATAATCTAGGTACTGTAGTTAACGAACGATCTGACAACAGTACAAGTTAACCTATATTAATTATTATCCTAGATCTTACATTTAAATAACTCATTTATACTTATGAATGATAAACACAATCACACTTACCTAATGTATAAAATATGCATAATATATAATAATAATAATGCTGGACAATTCACACTACATTATCTAGCAGCTGCTTACCCCCATGGTAAGCGGAGATTGTGTTATGGGTACTAGATAACTGATATACATAATACAATATATTACATAGATAGATATTTTTTATTATACATAGAAAACGACCAGAACACCCGGAACAAACATAGTTCTTGAAAATGTAGCTGATAAATTTGTAGTTTTAGGTGACTTTAACCTACCAAATGTTTCGTGGACAATGAGTAGCGATGGTGTTTCGCTGACACCAGGAAACATTCAGGGTCCGCTCCAATGTGATCTATTTGATAGTTTTAATACATGTAACTTGCTTCAATATAATTCTTCTCTTAATTTTAATGAACGTTTGCTTGATTTAATATTCTCAAACCACGATGTCACGGTTAAATGTTGCGACTCCCCCCTAGTTAGCGAAGACCCCCACCATAAATCATTAGTAGCTATAGCGGATTTCGTACAATTGCATACCATAAAACCGGTTTCTTACACTAAGTTTTTCTACAATAATGCCGACTTCCAGTCAATTCGCGCCGAGCTAGACAAATATGACTGGCTCACTGAACTTGGCTGTAGTAGTATTGAGGGTGCAATGTCTTTATTTTACAATGTTCTTTACAACTTGCGTAATACTTTTGTACCGTCTAAAATTATCACACCGTCTCGTAAGTATCCTTTGTGGTATAAGCGTCCACTGATTAAATTACTTAAGGAAAAATACAAATTTTATTCTAAATATAAAAAGTACGGAAACGCATACGACCGCGATTCATTCTTATTATTAAGGGAGCGTGCACGTACAATGGAGAGCGAAATGTTCGATACATATATAATTAACATTGAAAATTGTATTAAGGATAACCCACGCGCGTTTTGGTGTTATGTGAAGAGTAAAAGCCAGTCTAATAATTATCCGTCCGTTCTTCAGTACAATGGCAGAACATCGGATCAAGGAATTGAGATATGTAACATGTTTAGTGAATTTTTTCACTCTACTTTCCTCGCTAATAGTCCTAGTACATCATTAGATCCCGAAGCCCAACCCGTACTCCAACAGCCATGTACCTCTTTAGCCGACATCTGCGATATAGAAGTCCTGGAAGATGACGTGTTTAGGCTACTGAAATCTTTAGACCTCAGCAAGTCAGCAGGGCCTGACAACATCCCTGCTGTTTTTATTATAAACTGTGCAAGTAGCTTAACCACCCCCCTATCTATTTTATACCGTAGGTCATTCGGCGAAGGCCTTGTACCTACAGTCTGGAAGTCTGCTTACATAACACCTATACACAAAAAAGGGCCTAGAAATGTAGTTGAGAATTATAGACCTATCTCTAAGTTATGTTTATTTGCTAAAATCATGGAAAAGTTAGTATACTCTCAGCTCTATCCAACTCTTAAAAACAGTCTAGACTCGAACCAGCATGGCTTTCTCAGAGGGAGGTCTACCACTTCGAACCTATTGTTGTGTAGTGAATATCTTTCTCGACATATATCTGAACCCTCTCAGGTGGACATTATTTACACTGACTATCGTAAATGCTTCGACCGTATAGATCACTTGATCCTTATGGAAAAATTGCAAAGAATAGGTATCCGCGGCAACTTATTTCGGTGGTTCTCGTCGTACGTTCGTAACCGCTGTCAGACTGTCGTACTCAGCGGGTACTCATCTTCGCCGATGAGTGTCCCTTCTGGTGTCCCACAGGGATCCTTACTTGGGCCTTTACTATTTACAATAATGGTAAATGATATATCATCATGTTTCAGTTACTCAAAGATACTGCTATACGCGGATGACATGAAAATTCTTTACCCTGTAAAAGACGCAGTCGACGCGGCCCGCCTCCAAGATGACTTAGACCGACTTCAAAACTATTGCACACTCAACAAGCTCGATTTAAATGTTTCTAAATGCTACATCTGTTCTTTTACTCGTAAACCTAATGTCCTTAAATTTAATTACTCGCTACAAAATGTACAATTAACTAGAGTATCTAAGATAAAAGATCTGGGCGTTACGTTTGATAGCAAACTCTTATTTGACGAACACATTAATGCAGTAGTTGGCAAGGCATCGAAAGCATTAGGTTTCATCCTTAGAATGTCCCATGATTTCGCAAATGTTAAAACGTTTAAGATACTGTACTGTTCTTATGTGCGCAGCCACTTGGAATATTGTTCGCAGGTATGGAACCCTAGGTATAATATGTATATCTCTCGCTTGGAGGGCATACAGAAAAGGTTCCTACGATATATACAGTTTAGGGCAAAAATATTTTTGCCTGATTATTATACAAGATGTCGCAAATTCCATTTCTTGCCCCTCCAGGAACGAAGAGCCATAGCAGATCTAAGTTATCTTTCTGGCATCATCAATAGCAAAGTAGACTGCGCGGAGCTGCTGCAACAGCTAGGATTTAACACAAACTTTAAAACTAGATACACTAAAACTTTCCATCTTCCAACGTGTAAAACCAACTATAGGCAGAACACATTTTTGATAAGGTCATGCGGATGTTTTAACATTCTATCCAGAGAGCTTGATATGGATATTTTCATTGATCCTCCCACTAAGCTAAAAAGAATAGTGAGTGGTAGATTTTTTGGTACATCCTCTTCTTGATTATTTTCTTAAGTCGTAGAGGTATAATAAACCAAAATTGGTTGAAATTTATATTTATATGTGTACAAACTTTTAGATTAAGTATAATAATTTTACCATCAGTAGTCGTCCTGTAACTTTGTTTAGCATTAATTTAAGTAGCTTTTTGTGGAAATTTTTAATTGGCCTTCAGTATTCAGAAGTAAGATACCTACTCATTAAGTTAGCTGTTAATTTCCTGAATATTGTTAAAATAAAAAAAAAATAAAAAAAAAAAAAAAAAAAACAAATATCTGCAGATCGTACACACAATTGTTCCGAGGCGGGAATCCAACCCGCAACCTCCTGCGTCGCAGGCGGACCTTCGCCCACCGCGCCACATCGGTCGTCAAATATATATCATATGTCACCAACTGTTGCTAAATATATATCCTATGGGACAAAGACGCTTCTGTTGCCTTCGAACTGCTTTTATGTTACTATTAAATAAATAAATACGATTGATTTGGTAAAATCAATTTACATGTCAAGTTTTCTTTAAACTAGGTGTAATTATAATACAAATTGTACTGTCTAAATAGGTAAACAAGTTAAAATAAGTAACACAAAGGAAAAAGTATTAAAATAGTAAAAGTGCCTAACCTCACTTTACCATTTAACAAGTACTTTAAAAACCGCTTCCTTATAATCGCTTCACAGACGATAAAATGAAAGAAAATCGTCTACGATTTCGCAAGAATTTGTTGTTGAAACATTTAAGCAAATAAGCTGCAGTCTATACTTAACGAGCCACCCTCCGCGCTTACTAACTTAGTAAAGAAAACAACGAAACTGGAATTAACATAAATTAACCGAAGCACAGTGCAAACAGTTGGTTCTCTTCAGGCGTTTACATTTCTGAGGAACGCGGATGCTTTCCGGCGGGGCCTCGCGATTTCTGTCACGTTTGCTTGTCGTGCATAATATAATACATACATAATATAATATAGTACATTGTACATTGTGGTTAGTATCATCTCGTCTAAAAAAACATCTGGTCTAAGTACAAATTGGTCTAAAACGCTTCTCGCCTAAAACGCAACTGGTCTAAAAATACTTCTCGTTTCTGTTGGACGAGAAACTAGCAGATTCCTAACAAAGTGTCATAAAACAGGGTGTGTTTTATGACAAATGACATACCTAATGATTCCGCGCGTTCTAATAGAATTCTAAAAAGTTTTCCTCCCGCATTTTAGCACGACGGCAAAGACGCCTCCAAAAAAATCATATAAATTAGAATAATCACCTTACATACAAAAAATACGAATACAAATACAAATTTATTTATTTGCCATTTCACTTATATGTACTCGTACATGTACACATTTCTGGTGGCCCCCGCACGAGGCAAGCCTGTGTCGCGGGAAGCCGGTTTATCTTAAAAATTATATAACTATGTCAGTTATAATATATTCATATTCATATCGTTAGGCGATCTTATGCAAACAGGTAAAAGTTCTTAGGTGTAGTATCATAGTGGGTACAAAATGCATAAAAAATTAAAAACCTTGGTTCATAGTTTGGTGTCTCCCCAAGTCTCGCCTTTACAAATTTCAGGGAGCCAGTAACAATTAATAAATTCTGTCCTCACACTCTTGTTAAACCTATTTCCATTTTATTTATATTTTCGTATTTCCTACCTTTTTTCAATCGGAGGAACCTTTAGCTGTCTATGTTTATGTCTTTGGCCTCCTGTTTTTCCAAGAAACAAGTGTGACAAGTGCAACAATGAGCTAGCTATCCTAGTCCGCCTTGCGTCCGGAGGCACCTTTTGCCGACTGTAAGTGTGCTAACGACGGGGCGCTCACGCGAGCTGATTCCGGGCCACGTGACGATGTTTGTGTCTTCGAGCTTTTATCGCTTTCTTGAAGAGGTACAGAATATCTATATACCTAGTACTAACACAGAGGTTAAAGTAGAAGTAATGACAACCTTTCTTTGCCGTTATTTAATCTACCCTGTGACGATATAAAATATACATATCCAATACCACCTCTTTTTTACACCTCAGCAGTTTGTCAAGAATAAGTTAAGAAGACAAACCTCTATGGTTTTCTCTCTATTCTCTCTTCGAATTTTTGTTACAGATCTATAGTTAAAAAAGTTAATAGGTAAAAACAATACTAATTAAATAACATTTTCTACTGTTAAAGACACACAAATATGGAATTGAACTAAACGAAAGGATTCGGTTTCAAAAGGTAGAGCACTCAACAGAACGTCTGTAAGGAAAATTAAAATGCTTAAATTATGAAAGTACTTTAAATTCTATTTTACATGTGTAAATATAGTCAAACTTAGTTTTACAGTGCCTTTCCACGCAGAATGTTTGGTTATTGTTTTAAAGCCATCACTGCCTAGCCTCAACTGCAGCTTCAACAACGAAAAGATGGCATATGCGTCATGGGCTGTAAAAGATGGCATATGCGTCATGGGCTGTAAAAGATGGCTTATGCGTCATGGGCTGTAAAAGTTTTAGCGGTAGGTAAGGCTCTAAATCTGAAATATAGATAGATGGTAATTGTTATCTTCTGCGACAATAATAAGCTTTAAAACTTTTGAAACTATCATGGTTATTAACATAAAAGTCATTTATAACGGGATATTGATATTAAATGGACTTATATAATAATAAGTTTTGGTTAAAAATTCCACTACTTTCTTAAATAACAATAAAGCGTACAGTAGATCATTGAAATGGCACAAAAGCGGGTAAACAAACTCGGCGAGTCAATATTCCGTGGTAATGGAATGCGCAACATTACCCGCGAAGTTCGTCATTTCAATTTACCCCGAGATCTACACGGTAAGGTATTTAAAGGATTTATATTAAAAACAAACGGTAATAACCTGGAAGACGATGGATGTATGGAATGAATAATAGATGCGAGAGTTATACGGTGGAATGAGACTCTCGAGAATCTCGTAGGATGAAAAAAAATGTAGGCTGGGTTTTAAAACATGCATTTGCTTTACGAATAGAAAAATAGTGGTGGTATTTTTGTAATTTTTTTTTATTAAATGGACAATTCACACAGCATTTTCTAGCCCCATGGTAAGCAGAGCTTGAGTTATTAGTGTATTAAACATAATACAATACATTACATAGATAGATATTTTTTTATTATACATAGAAAACGACCAGAACACCCGGAACAAATATCTGCAGATCGTACACACAATTGTTCCGAGGCGGGAATCGAACCCGTAACCTCCTGCGTCGCAGGCGGACCTTCGCCCACCGTGGCACATCGGTCGGTATATTATTTGACATTGACATAAGGTAAGGAATTACAAACGGCTTTCGATTTTTTAGAAAAAATTACATTATTATTCCGGTAAGGTAACTAAAAAATCGCAGGCAGAAATTAGTTCGTTTATAATTAAAACCTGCTCGGCACAGTTTATTTAATTCAGGAGTTATAATTTCTACCATATATACTTGAATCAAAATACTGTCGATATTGAAGTTTAATAATAGAACTATTGTTCACTCACTCATTCATTCATTTTGAGATAATGACGATGACATCACATCGCATGTAGAAAAAAAAATACAAAACATGCTTACATTTTACTGGTGGTCCCCCGCACTAGATTCAGAACCTGTATCGCGGGAGGCCGAATAACAAAAAAATAATTACCAAAAATCAAGACTGTAGTAAACGGGGCATCAGTTCACACTAGAAAACTATTTAAGAAAAACAAAAGAAGAAAGCAAATACAAAAAATAACAAAAATTAAAAATGAATGAAAAATATGTAGGTAGGTACGTAAAGTTTTAAAACTTAACTAGAAGGTCTAATGAAAAAACTGATGTGATATGATGTGACTGGTGTGATCTAATGTGGGAGTTTAGTAATTGGCATTTCCGTGACAGGTAACTAATATTTTTAGACGACTTGAGGTTTTATAAATCGACCTGGATTTCTTTAACTTTGTTTCCCAACAGAACTAAATCCCTAGATAATTATCATCATCATCATCATCATCAGCCTATATCAGTCCACTGCTGGACATAGGCCTCCCCCGATGAGCGCCATTGCGCCCTGTCTTCAGCTTGCCGCATCCAGCATCTACCTGCAGTCTTTCGCATGTCGTCATCCCACCTGGTCGGAGGGCGTCCTACACTACGTATACCGAGTCGTGGTCTCCACTCAAGAACACGTTTGCCCCAGCGGCCGTCGGTTCTTCGCGAAATATGGCCGGCCCACTGCCACTTCAGCTTGCTAATAATTATAATTTATTGTAATGCAGCAATCCAAAGCAAAAACTTGAATAAAAAACATTGTTCAATAGAGTGAGACATTTTGCAACAATCATCATAATCTTATTGATAAACGGTTCACGTTCACCGCGCTTACTTGATAAACAATGTTTTTGTCAATAAAACTGTTGAAGATTGTTCAAATCGATAAAGATTGCATTAATGGCCTTATTTTTTGTCTTTTATTTCTATGCCATGCGTAATTGAAGGTAATTTCAGACTGGTTATAGCTAAGTAGAGATAATTTATGAGCCTTTCAGAGTTGAGAAAAATATTAATTATTATTGGTTTCTGTTTTTCTTAATTTTGGCCTTCTACGTATAATATTATTACTATTTTAATGTCGAGTGGTAAAAAATATTTTTACTCAGTTAATGCCGCACTTTATGCCAATCAAAAATACAAAGAAGTTGTGCAAACAAGTCCCAATTATTTATCGTGGGCATCAGGACCAATGTCCTCATTTTCAACGGGGATCTGAATAATGAGCACACCCCACATGGGAAATGTAAACACTAGGGTACACCCATTATAGAGATACCTATAATCCCCATCCCTAATTTGTTGACAAATAGAACCATACAAATGCAGGTAAACTTTTTTTGCTTATTTTAATTTGTCAGGATTTATTCGGGCGCGACCTTTTGTATTGAATTGTTAGAATATATAGGTACTAGTTTGTTAAAAAAAACAACACAAAAAACACACAAACAAAAAAACGAATAATGGTAGTTGCAACAAAATTTGGCAGGTCAAGTGAAACTAGTAAAAAACCCCAGATACAAATGAAGCAAACCACTTCTAATTCTGATGTGTTGTTAAAATTGTGATTCAGCAAAATGTGTTTTTCCCGCACCTATAAATTTTAACATAAGTTATCTTACAAAATTTGCAAAGAAAATGAACGAAACTGATTGATCCACAAAAGCTAAAGGCTAAACTTTATTCATCATTCGTTCATCCATAGAACAGTTCAATCACAGCATCCGTAATCAAAAACAAGGGGCAAAAGAACAAATGGAAAGGCCGTCTTGCCCAATCGGCGATTCAGCACGCGGTCTGGTCATAAAATTAAATAAATCCGTTATTTTTCAGTGTGAGCTGGGCCCTCGGTCAATCGGCCGGGCGATAACGGCCCACATTTGTAAAGATTTTGCGGCCCGCTATTCCTGCGCTGGCCATACGGTGAAATGGGACTTGAGAATCTCTAAGACAGGGCCTTACAGTTAAGTAACTGAAAGTTAAGGCTTCTGGCTGGATAGTTATGTGTATTAATTTTTTATTTTTTGAAGCCTGTTGTAACATTTTTTTATAATCTGATGTGTCTGCTATGCTCTCAAGTATTTTGACTTCTAGGATTAAGAAGACTACTTGGACTACCTGTGGTAATCGATACATTTTAATTAATATTTCCATCAACGTTATATTCCTGACTATCGTTCAATAACAAAACATGTTCACTTTTATGATATTCATTTCCATTACTTAAGTGTTACAACGTTTGGATTGCGTAGTACAACGAAATGAGCCCATTAGCTCAAATGTTCAACTGAGTTGAGCAACGCGGAACTCGCAGGGTTTTCCTCAAATTATGAATCTAATTTTTTGCCACTAGTGGAGAAAAAATTGAAGTGAACAGTAAAATAATTTTATTTGATAATAATTAATATATAAAATATGACTTGTCTAAGTGCTTATTTTGTAAGCCTAAAGAAATAAATGATTTTTTACTTTTACTTTTTTACTTTGCCATTTCTAATAATTATCAAGTCTACATCATAAGCCGTACAGTAGCCAGTGAGGCTAAGCCACAAATAAATGAAAATTGATTTTAAGATTGCGCCGGCCCAGCAGCCGACACGTTGACAAATAATATGGCTTTAGCGGAACGTATTAGTATTAACTCTCCGACCTTCGGGTAAGTATCAAGACGTACAAAAGGTCTTGATACTTTCCCGAAGGTTTTGTCATATTATACGTTTGTATACTTTACTGTAAAAATGGCTTTAAACATAAAAACGTTATCTGATAAATTCAACGACAAAATTAAGTCTCAAAGTCGCCTTCAGTACCTAATTTGTTTGTAGTTTGAGAAGAGTCTAGTAAAGTATTATGTATTATTATATCTGTGGAAGAGTTCGCTTCCATCCGTAATGAACTTCTGTTGACTTAAGTCAAAAGACACAATCCACTGCTTACAAAGAATAGCTGCAGTATTTTTGGAAATGTGGAAGCTGAAGGCACAGATAAGCTGAAGGTAAGCAATGTGAGGGAAGGGACTTATTTCTACGACCATGTATGTATTAAGGTTTTTGTTATTATAGTGCAAAAGCCTCGTAATCTGATGGGGTTATCTCTAAGAAATTAAATAAAATCCGAAAAAAAGGGGAAAAGTTGAGGTTCAAGTCCCGCCAAAATCATTTTTTTTAATAATTATTTTTTTTAGTAGATATATTACTAAAATTAAATTGTCCTTTACGACATCAATTTATTAAAACACCAAAATAATGAAATCTGACAAAAACCACAGAGCGAAAGAGGGGAGATCTATCATTACGAGTGGCTCCACCTGTGACGTCACTCATCTGCACAATGCTGATGAGAAATTAAACGCAGTTTTAAAAGTCTGTTTAAAACAGCGTATTTTTTCCCACTTAAGCGGCAGTTGGCGCGCAGCAATGTATGCAGGAAAATTTATATGCCTTTTTTTTCTGCTTTTTTATTTGTTTTAGGAAACCCCTAAAAGTTGAATTCTGAAAGAGCTCAAAATTCAATTTTTAAAATGAAAATATATACAGCCGAATTCAGAAACACCTACCTACTTTTGTAGAATGCAGTTAAAATCGTGAAAAAACCATTTTAGTCGAATTAGACAGGCTTTAGGAACATAGACATCATAAATGTAAGTAAGTATAGTAAGTGCCTAGATAATCCAGGTATTCACACTCACTTTCAATATCACACTAATATATAAATGCGGTAATTTAGCTGGATGGATGGATGTTTGCTACTTCTTTGCGCGAAAACTACGAAACGGATCGGCCTGAAATTTTTCACAGATCTAATAAGCCTATTTTTTTTTTGTTTTATTTTTATTTCTTTAGGCTTTTTGTAAGCCTAAAGCACTTAGACAAGTCATATTTTATACATTAAATTATTATCAAATAAAATTATTTTACTGTTCACTTCAATTTTTTGTGCACTAGTGGAAGAAGTGAAAAAGAAGATGTTATATAATCAAACATATGCTGGATTTTATTCCATAAAACAATTCCCATGGGAAAGATATCACATGTAAAAGTTTCCATATAAACAAAGCATGCGAAGCCGCTAGCAGAAACTATTTTTTATATAGTACCTAGAAATTATTAGGTAGGTACTTACTTGACTAAAACTGTAAATACACCACTTTTGCAAGAAAATTCAACAACGAACTGACATAAAAAAAGTGAAATACGCGATAATTAAAAAAAAATTGCGATGTCACAAACAAATGCAAAAATCATTATGTGAGCGCCGCTCTCGAATGTCATTTCAGATAGCCACCCTAAAGTGCATTACCCATCCCCACCGGATATAAACCCCAAGCTTTAATCACGTCGCCCTTCATTCATAAAACTTATTTCACCATACAACTCATTACACACCGTATTCCCACGTATTTTATTCAATTTACCGATTCTTTTAATTTTTTCCAACATTAATTTTAATCTAATGCGTTCACGCCGAATAATTTCTTCGCTATCCATTTTTGAAATTGAATGAACGTGCCATTCAACGGTTCCAATTACAATAGATTTGACGCGCGTTTAATTTGTTCATTCAGTTTGTGTCTGCTATGGTTAAGGTGAAGGCGATTCGTTGTCATGAGGGGCTAGGTAAGGCATACACAACATATTATTATAAACTCTTTGATGTCGAACCTTGGTAGAGCTCTAATTTAAGATTAGTTTGTGATTTATGTACATTATGTCAGTTTTACAAAGGAACTAGAAAACTTTACATAGGATTGGACTTTATATATAGGACTTTATATACATCTTTATATAGCATATAAATAAGTACATATGTTAATTTTAAAATCTTTATTTTATTGATCATAGTCAAATATTTGGCCACCATCTGACTTGAATAAGTGATGATGCAGCCTAAGATGGATTTGACGACTCCAAGATGGAAGCTGGCGTGATTTTTTTGTTCCACGCTGATGTCACAAATCTGTTGGTTCTGTTGGTGGTTGGTGGCCTACTCTAGGTTGTTCCATCCGCAGTTGCAAAGTACCGCAATACTCAACGTGCAGCTAATATAATATAAACCTTACTAATTATCAACCCGAAAACATGCCATCTTCAGTCAGTATCTTCAGCAATATAAGCCTAACACATCTACAATAAAGCTTAAAATAAAACCCACAACAATAATTAGATTCCCAGAAGGGCGATACGTGTGTATGACGTAATGAAATAAAACTGTAGAGGGCTCCACACGATCTAATTAAATGATAAGGACAATCTAAGATGAATTTCCTTAAGAGACCTCGGTCTAGGACTGAACGCTCATTGATATATTAATTAAGAGCTTTTGTAGAACTTATTATCCAATTTCAAACGTTACCTTCTTGAACAGGTGCATATAGGTTAAGTTCAAATAGTTCTATTGGGTCTTTCAAAAAGGAGATTAGATACTCTCCTACTACCTGTTAAGTAACGTTTTAAATTGGAAATAAGCTCTTAACATTTAGGTACCTACATACAGTAGGTAATGGTGTAGATTTTCAGGTCACTTTGATCAGGCACGTCTTTCCATCATTATTGTCCATGGTTTTTGTTGATTGAGTTACAAATAAACTATTGTCGTTCATTCATTCTCATTCTCTAACGTTCTTCCTACTAGTCTTTAGACACTTATTGGCACGTTCCACACACATTTTTCCTAATCCCAAACAAATCGGTAATTTATACCACAAATAAAGCTTATGACGACCGTTCATTAGTTGCGATGGTGTGATAAAATGCTAAATGTGGTAAATAATCCGCCTCAACCCTCCGTGGCTTGAACTCGTGCTTTCTGTGTTCTCACGGCACTTAGGAGTTACGGTTGCTGTTCGATAAAAGCCGGACACAAACGACCAGGACACGAATAATAATAGTTTAATAATAATAATAATTTCGTAATAGCGAGGAAACCCGCTCACGAGCAGTCTTCGTGATGGTGAAATCGGGGCCGCACCTCTCGACACCCTCAGTTGTTTGCGCCGATGTTGTTCCTCTCCGGTAATTTACTCCGGCTTTTTAAGGAACCCATCCAGCTTTCAGCAAGCCACCGTCTGCCGCTCTTCTTAACGTTATGATTGACTTGTTTATGGCAGACGTCCGCAATCTCCCCTATAGCCCGATTACCCAGTCCATCCATCCATCACAATAGCCTGGTTTTATTTCTTTCATTTTTCTTTGCAATAGTCTCTACACCTGGCGGATACCATCTTTGGGTGTATCATATTGTGCACCCGAGGATGATACCCGCTATGTGTAGCCATCGCCTTTAGATTAACTTCTCAACCTCTGTGCTGTTGGCTTCGGCCCCACGCAAGCCTTCCAAAGGACCGGGTCACTTTATGGCCCGAGATCATGGTAAATGAGAGACATAATAATTTATTCAAAAATAACTTATGACTAAAACTATAACAGAAAGTACTTAATCTAATTTTTATGTGATAAGATAGTGCATGTAGACGGAGTATAGACCGGCCTCTTATAAAAATTACAATTTTAATTCAAATTCTAATCCAGGTCAAAATTGTAATTAAATTGTGAATTAAGCTCATAGAGAGAATTGTGAATTGAGCTTCATACACCCTTAACTAATACTGAAGATCTTTTTTTATGTTACTACTAGTTTCTGGTCGCGGCTTTGCACGCGTTGTTTAAGGTTGCTTCTGCCTCATGGGAACTGATTTATGCGTTCCTATGTTTTATTCCAGGCCTAGAACTACCTGTAAGTAATTACAGCCCGAACCAAAAAAAAGAAAAGTGGTTTTGGCGGGACCCCTTCACGCCAAAACGACTTTTTTTTGGTAACAAACCATCAAACATCCGAACTGTCGCATTTATAATATTAGTGTGATGTGATGTAAATGTATAACTAACTACCTAGTTAATAAGATGTTTTGTTTTAGCTTTTTTATTGTGATACTACCTAGAAGTATTAACAGCTGCCTTGGTTTTTGTTCTTCACTGGATTATAAAAATACATTACAATAATGAGTGCAGTTTTCATCACCGATTCCAAAATACTAATAATTTAATCGCCATGTAGGTAAATCAAACCAAATATTATTAGGTTTTATTTAAAAATCTGTCATTCCGGCTATCGCAAAAAGCCGGACGTTCACCAACTCTAGCACCAGCTATATTAATCTTTGTTTATTCTGCGGTTTAATGCTCGCTGAGCGTAATGTAGCGTAATCTTCGGCTAGTAGAAAGTATTAACACTTCGGGGGTCGAAAGAACCCCGTCATATCAGCACAAATGCAATGCTTTGCATGTGAAAGATTTATATTCGTATTTCAAAGTCCTTTCAGAAAACCATAAATTAATATCAATTGCAATCAAAAACATAATTACATATATTCATATCATTTATTGTGATTTAATGCATAACAAAGAATTAGCAAGCTAAAGTAGCAGTGGGCCGGCCATATCTCGCAAAGAACCGACGGCCGCTGGGGCAAACGTGTTCTTAAGTGGAGACCACGACTCGGTAAACGTAGTGTAGGACGCCTTCCGACCAGGTGGGATGACGACCTGCGAAAGACTGCAGGTAGATGCTAAAGGCGTCAAGCTGAAGACAGGGTGCTATGGCGCTCATTAGCAGAGGCCTATGACTAACATATGATGATGATGTCTGTCCCAGAAGGAACACTTCACCCATTTACCGCAGGGATTTATAGTCATTACTCATTAGCTTTACGTCCACGGTCATGCGTCGCTTCGGTCGATTGTACCGGAGATCGTGATAAGGGCGTACTTACTATGTTTGTTCTGTGGTCGCGCGTGTGATATTTGCAAAATATAGGGTTACAAACGTTATAGAAGTGGTTTTGGAATATGGGGTAGTTGAATAAGAACTTAACAAAATAAATATGGTTTAATTTAAGAAAAATTGTAATGTAATGTGAAAAATCTATAACGTGAAATAAATATAATCTAACTAAATAAAACTAAACTATAAATATAAAATAATAAACCAATTGCTAATTTCACTGTAAGATAACTGTAGGTATTGATCTTTACAATAATAATAATTATAGTTTTAGTTGTGATGCCTGTATCAAAATCTTTCCATTGAAGCTACGAGTATGAATAGTGAGGGCAGACCGTAGATAAATTTCGACCCAGCTGATATCATCTTCGGTAGTATAGTGGTAAGTATCCCCGCCTGTCACGCGGGAGACCGGGGTTCGATTCCCCGCCGGAGAGGTATAACATTTTGCAATTTTGAATTGTTTTGCCTCCACACAGTTCCTTACGTTGATTTGTTGATGTATGTAAATTAAACATTTCTTGTGAGTATAACAAAAAATATAAAAAAAGGAACTAGTATATATTTACAATTGAGCTAACTATAAACGGTTGCAAATAATCTATAGGTACCTCAACTGATCCGTGTCCAGTCGGAAGCGTCCCCAAGAGTAAATTGGAAAAATAATCACTTCTATCAATCCTTAACTCTACATGCAGCTTGAAATGGCCACACGCGCCGGCACGCGACTTCGCCCGCTATCTTCAAATCGAATGCAAGTGACACCGCAGGGGTCGTAATGACCACAATTTCCTACCACCATGCCCCATTTGAAGTGTTGGTTTTGATTAAAAAGTTACATTTGGTCTGTGAGACCGCGTGTGCTCGATCGTGGGGACAATAGATTAGAAGTTATTCCATTAGACGTTCCTGCGTGGGGTATGGGAAGTTCTATAACATAAAAATATCATAAGTCCTGAATTAAAAAGAACAGTTAAAGTAGCAGCAAGTTCGCAAGTTCAATTATCAAACATATTATTTGCAAATTTTTTGCTCTAACTCGAAAACGAACAGCCTAACAAGGTAAAGCTTTGTTGTTCGGTTTCTTATTTTAGCTCAATACATTGAAGTGAACAAAAAATCAAAGTGATCACTTTATTTCCTAGTCTTACTTCATCATCATCAGCCTATATTAGTCCACTGCTGGACATAGGCCTCCCCAATGAGCGCCATAGCGCCCTGTCTTCAGCTTGACGCATCCAGCATGTACATGCAGTATTTCGCAGGTCGTCGTCCCACCTGGTCGGAGGGCATCCTATACTACGTTTACAGACTCGTGGTCTCCAATCAAGAACACGTTTGCCCCAGCGGCCGTCGGTTCTTCGCGAGATATGGCCGGCCCACTGCCTACAAGTCTTACAGTCTAAACTAAAGCAAATAAAGCACTGTGATGTTAATTTTTTTTTTTTTGATGTTAAAAATAAACCTTTAACAAAGAGCTAAACATTATTCCAGAACAAAAGGAAACATTCTGCATCCTATAAAAAATATCGTTCGTAACAAAACAGTATGTTTCCCCGTAAAACTTACCTTGCACTACAATTAGCAAGAGCCCTGCAATTAAAAACTACGTAATAGATAATTAGTCGTCGAGTTGCAACGCTCGCCCACTCACATGCGGATTTATAGTTGGTACGGACTATCCAATTTAACATACGTATATACATCAATTTATTATCTACTAGCTGAACGGCGGCGCGGCGGAGTACCGCCTAACAGTCAAGTCAATGACAGTAGTATCCTCATCCTTCCCGTGTCCTCCGATCGTCAGAAAATCTGGCTTTGAGTATGCCACTTCACAAAACCAGTTTCTACGACAAATCCTTCTCCATCCAGGCCATAAGGTTGTGGAATGCACTACCAGAGTCCGTCAGAAAAACAGTGTCCTTACGAGTTTTTAAAGCTCGCGTTAAGGAATTCTACCTGTCAGAATCGTGAATATTGGTACTTATTATTTATTTATTAACTAAGTATTACTAAGTAGTATACTATACATATTTTATATATATACAAAATGAATAATAAACGATTTGATTATTAATAAAATGTTTAATTTATTATTAGGACTTTTTTAATTTTTTTGTTGAAACCGGACTTAAGTTTATGGGGGTTTATGTACTGTAGTTCTGAGAATTAGGCAGGTATCTACGTGTATGATACACCAATCGAAAGGGCAATAATATTGAATATTTTTAAAAATGTTTGAATGTTTTAGTCTTCTCTATTTAAAAAAAAAGAACTATTTCAAAAAGTAATTTTAATTTTTGAATAATGTTTCATTATTAAACACCTCCCATTTAGTCAGTTATGTGGATACAGATGATTGTTTTGGTGTTTATCGACACATTATGCTAGGACGCAAACAAATTGTTAGGCACTAGTAACTGTCTGTTTGAACACTATGAACGAATAAGCAGTGAATACCTATTATTAGCTCTCTGTTGTCATTTTTCAGTCTATAGATATTATAGTAGCTGATGGTGTTCCGAAATAAATAAATAAATAAATAAATAAAAATAAAAAAATAATTTTGGTAAATTTTTCAAAAATCATGGATATTATGATAACTCGGAATTCGTCGACATTGGACTAAGGTAATCTAGTCAGAATAGATGCGTAACGAGGTGACCTACCCCCCCCCCCCCCCTCACGGCTTTGCATCGACCTTCCGGACACCTGTATATATATATTTAACATTTATTTATCCTTAAATATTCATGTTATGTTCATATTTATTCGAGCTCTATCCTTGGTACATCCCCTGCCTTTCTTTAATTCACACAATTCTTTCCATCCAAAGGTTGCCTGGAAGAGATCGCTTCTAAGCGATAAGGTCAAATGTAATTGTCACATGTAATATATTTCATAATGTTCTGTATCTGGTGTACAATGAAGTATTTTTGTATTGTATTGTAGTAAATGACAACCCATGAACATTTTGCATGGGAAAATGTTTTTTCTTTTATTAGATTTTTTCGTTAATTTTCCGATTTTTTTTAATAGTTGTTCTGCTATTTGGAACGGAGACAAATACAATAAACCAAAAACAAAACGGAGGAAGTGTACCGTCGGAAGACCTATTAAAAGTCAGCCGGTCTACAACGTTAGCTCTTATTCCATAGAATAGAGTATTGTCGGTTGTCCTAACAAGGTATCAAGTATAAATTGAGGGCAATTAGAGAGCTATAAATTGCCATAACACGCCACTCCACTCCCGGGGGCGTCATCAATGGCTGATTTATAGTTTTTCTTGTTAGTTTAGTCCTACTGTGCTTGATTGTACCCCAGGAAGTGCTTAACGTTATTGGAGGCTACTGTACTTGATTAGGAGTAGGTACCTATTTTGGTAACCAGCAAAATAGGTACATACTTTTTTATTGCCAAAGTTGGGATACGACTTGCAAGAGACCCGAATGCTTGGCTTTACAGAAGAGATTCGACGTAGTTTCCCAAACGCTGGCTGCTCGGCCTAGCTGGATCCTCCTTTTGGCCTCCTTGAAATTGTTTTTACCTAACTGCAGAATCTGGCCAAGGTAAGCAATTTCACCTACCAATATTTTACTTCTCTAACTTTGTGAATCACGTGGACCGAAAAGTTAATCACAATTTGCGTCATAAAGCCCGTTAATTACTTGAATTCAATTCTTTACCCCTTTACAAAACCAAATGGCAGGTACGTAAACTATAAATAAATGGAAGCAGAGTTAAATAACGCTCCAATACATCAAACTTAGGAACTTACCAGCACATGTTCGGGCACGTTTACAAAAGTTTAAGTACGTATGAGAAACTTAGAGGGAAGATTTCTGAGGGGTGTCTCGAATGTAGGTTGGCCAGAGTGTTTTCGGTAGAGCGTGGGTTTTGTTCAGTTTTGCTGTTTATACGAATTCAGTGTCTTGTTTTGAATGTTCAGTCGGTCCGTTAGATTTATTACCGATTCCATTTTACTTTCCTGAAGAATTGCTAGTAATATTTCCTTTAAAAACTGTAAACACCCACAAGCTGCGTATCAAAAACAAGCCAGAAGCAACTTTGTTCCGTTATATGTAGGTTCTAAATTGTTTCTAGTTCTGTTAGCTCAATTGTTTCCATTGTATACTATTTTAATAACTTGTTTCTATATTTGCCTGTAACTTTCTTTGTTAATAGTTTAAATGGTTCTTATCTTAATATCTTACTAAGACCTACCATCGCATGGCACACATCTTTTATCAGAGATTTACAAGAGATTATCGCGTAGGTTTTATTTCCTTCGGAATTACTTGCTGTACTTGCCGAAGTATGAACATACTGGTAAAGCACCGGATCGTCACATTTGCCCTCTATTCTATGAACCCTCTGCTAACGCGATCAATCACCCACCTACTCGCACCCCAAGGAAAAAACTCGCAGCGCTGCAGATTTATTGGTATAGTTAGAATTATCGCCATTTGCAATTCTTGTGAGTTTGGAACAAGATAACGACTTGTGGCGCACACGCATTGGGGACCTTTGTTGTTTGTGTTCTGAAAGTTTTATTTTGTTTTGAAAAGTTTGTATGTTTTTCGTTTTAAAATGAAGATCTCCTATCAATCTTCAGAAGGGAATTCTTTTATCTTTATCATTGTAAAACTGCATGAGTGCGGGCGTGCGTAGGTACAGTGATCGTCAGGTTACCCCCTTTATAAGTTAGAATTCAATTTCAATGATTACAGAAATTTTTCTATTTTAATTTTTAATTCTGTTTTGGAACTTGAATCTTGTGGTAAAATTAAGATAGCAAACTGTTTTATATAAAAGCAACAAATTTGGTATTGAAACGAATTACTTGTGAATAAGTCGAAGCTGAAATCTCTCACATCTTTATACAAGATTCTCTTAGTTAGAGCGAGGATCGTGGTGCCAATCTTTTGAAAAATTATTTAGACCTACATAACATTCCAATGTAAGTTTATAAAATAATAAATACTATTATTATCTTAAAATAATAGTATTTATTAAAGTTACAGCTTTAATAAATACTATTATTTTACGAAGAGGCTAGTTGGCCACCTCAAAAGTTACCTACTACAAGTTAGGTAATGCTCTACAAAAAGAGTCGATGCAATTTCATTTTAAGAAACCCCTCTATTGCACCGCTGTTCCTAATGCCGAAGGCGTCGACAGATCACACCCTGGGGACTGCTTAGCGTTCGAGACTTCCAGCACTTTTACAATCTGTCTTGGAAACCCTTGGCTTTTAGGTAGTTTTGGCTCTGGGGATTTTGGTTGCTAGATTACTTTGGTAAGCTGTCCGTTCGTTCGTCGTCGTAGGAGTCTTTTGATTCGAAGGTGAGGAAGAGGTGGTTTTATTGAGTTAGGTGGCGATTGACTACAGGTAATTGAGGTCATTATTCACCTTAACATTAACCGGCAATAAAAAGATAGGTAATAAAATCCCCTGCGGAAAATTTCATATTTTTCTCAGATTTCATACATAGCTAGTTTAAGCGCCAAACCTGATAATTGTCCAATTTTCTTTGGAAGAACACCAGCGTTAGTTACAAATCTGCCAAGATAAAAGAAATATTTGTTTGAATCCAAAATTCCATTGAGCTTAGTACCTACTAGGTTGAAATTTAACTGTCGCGTCGTGAAAATGCAGAGCAAGATTTAGAGAGCTCTGCGGACTGTTGAGTCGTGACCTATCTCATTGCCCTCTCATCACCATCAGCCTAACCTAGTCCACAGCTGGACATAGGCCTCCCATAATGAGCGCCATAATGCCCTGTCTTTAGCTTGCCGCATACAGCATCTGCCTGCGGTATTTTGCAGGTCGTCATCCTACCTGGCTGGAGGGCGTCCGACACTATATTTGTCGAGTCGTGGTCTCCACTCAAGAACACGTTTACCCGAGTGGTTGTCAGTTCTTTGTGAGATATGGCCAGCTCACTGCCATTACAGCTTGCTAATTCTTTGAGCTATGTCGATAACTTTTACTGTCCTCTAGTCATATGGTGTAGACAGGCAGATGCTGGATGCGGCAAGCTGAAGACAGGGCGCTATAGCGCTCATTAGGGAAGGCCTAGGTCCAGCAGTGGACTACTATACATATATGTTGATGATGATGATGAGACATGTGGTTATACGACACTGGGACACACATAACTAAGTAGGTCCTGGACCTATCATATGGACACCCTTAGAGAAAGGTTGTTATCTAAGACATCATCAATCAGTAAACTCCCAAGTAGGCTCTAAGTTCAGTAAGCACCTAATAACGAGTCAGACCTTTTCGCCCGAGTTAACCCTACACGCAATCACAGACCTAACGTGCCAACAAATAGCTATTTCCTTGTAATCATCACATTTAACCCTCAACTAGAGAGTTTCGTACACGGTTGGATGTAGGAATGTCCCGACCGAAGATTCTCATCTTGTGTATCGCGATGTTGTTTTCTTTTGACCTAATAATTATCAAATTAAAGATAACTATGATATTCCCTAAAAGGTTTTAGTAGAAATAAAACATGAAGTGCCTGCGACAAGTCCCAGATCACAGAATTCTCTGTGGCATCTGTGTAATAAATGTAGGTCAGTTCTACCTAACCTAATTGCTGGATGTTTATTTCATCATTATTTCAAGCTAATTTTGTTTTGGGTGACTAATTGACAGACAGTCAAGTCACCCAATATGAAATAACAAAGTGTTTTATTTCCTCTAGACTTTACAAGACTCTTGGACATATCAAAAAAATTAAATAAGTTTGTCGTAGTAGCAGTTTGACTCAAATGTTGTAACTATTGTATATTGACTTGTTGAGTCAAGACCCTGAGTTGAGATATTTACCCATCAATAGAATTCTGTAACTTCTATAGCAATATATAATTTAGAATTTTCCAGCTGGATTAACGAATTACGCCATGTTTCCGAACCGTAACCCGACAGGTCGTCAAGACCGGCAGTTAAAGTGAATGTTACTGCCTCGTATGCCCGTACAGCGATTATCTTAAAGTTAACAGTGTAACGATCCTTATTTGCGGTCTCGCAGACCGAAAATGTTCTAAAGGTGTGTTCACGCAGCTGGCTTTATAAGGGTTATAATTTTGGTGTATGTGCAAGATTATTATTGCCTAATACTGACCATGTATAATGAATTGCCGTTACAAGTAACTACCCTCTGAGACAATTTAATCAAAGTATTACTGCTATAACTAAAGTAAAAAATAAATAAAAATAGTATAATAAAATGAATATTAAACGGAGCTCCCATACAACAAACGTGATTTTGTAGCTCGTTTTTGCTCGTTATTGATAACGACAACAGGTAGTTATATTTATTTTTTATTTTAGTTTTATTAGGTACACAAAACACATGACAAGCAATAATAGAATAACATAAAAAAATATATGATCTGGCTTGAAACTTAAACTATATGCACACAACAAATAATAGAGTGACATGTTAAGAAGGAGATACATAATAAAATTTTGAGAATTTGTACATAAAAAAAATGTTAACAACCTTATAATTCAATTTAATTCAACTTGAATATTCACTTTAAAAATAAATCATTAAATTAAGATAAAATAAATATTTTAGGAGGCTCCCATACAACAGACATGATTTTTTTGCTGTTTTATAGATGATGGTACTTATTACTTCTGGTTTATGGATGGATGATGATTGATTTTTATCCTTATAACTACTATTTTGTTATGAGGCTTTTATAACAACTTTATCAGCGACTTCTCAATTATTTTCGTAAGTGTGCACGTGGCTTTATGGCTCGATACAGCACGGTAGAGCCCTGAACGGTCGCTCTGCGTCGTCGCTCGCCATTCAGCACAATGCAGTAGCACTTAGAAAACATGCCTGTCTTTGCACTAAAATGTTTTTTTTTTTTAACTTTCGTGGTAGCAAATAAGTACTTTAATGTACCTACAGTCAGTTTAACTTCTTTTTGTATATTTATTTATTACAAGGAAAACCAGCAGCACATACAGTAAATTAAAAAACAAGAAAATAGAAACAGAAGGCTATTAAGAGGTTTTCATGACTAAGAAGAGTATTAGATACATAAAAAGTGTGAACAAGCAAAGAAAACAGATGACGCCAACTCGCCATAAAAAGGAGTTTTGGCGATAATTGGTTTTAACTTTTTTATATGAATGATTTCGTTAAATGGGTCAGATTTTTTGGGGAACGTTTAGTGATATCTTGCTAAGAAGCCAATTAATATGGTTGTTAGTGATTTTGAATAAAAATATTAGGTCACCAATTTCGCGCCTTTTACTCAGCGGAAGAAGGTGGAATGTACGGCAAAGATCTATGTAATTAGATGAACTATAAGGAAACTTAAGACGATAACAAAGATATTTGATAAATTTTATTTGAATACGCTCGATTCTGTTTATATAGATATCGTATTGTGGACTCCAGATTTGAGAAGCTTATTCGAGTATGCTGCGAACATAGGAACAGATTAAAATTTTGAAAGTTTTACATCTATTAAAACTGGCTGAGCTTCTCATTACAAAACCCAGTGCTTTTGACGCTTTGTTAATAATAGAGTCAATATGAGAGTCGAAGAGAAGCTTAGAATCATGTAGCACACCCAAATCTCTAATAACATTACAGTCCTGCAGAATCTGTCCTGCATCATCATCCTGTTATGATGTTATTATCTCAATAAATAAATAAATCTGGTTTTTCAAACGATAGACTGACTTGATTTTAATTTATAACATCATAACGTGTGAAGGTTACTATTGAACACTTGGACGGGTTTAGATCCAGTTTGTTTTCATCACAATAGGTATCAAGCCGATGTAGGTCAGCCTGCAAGTCTAGTGCATCCAAGGGCGTGTCAATAATTTTAAATATTTTCAAGTCATCAGCAAAGGAAAGTAGGTGACTATTAACAAAACAATTAGAAATATCATTAACAAATATAAGAAAAAGGAGGGGCCCAGGAGTGACCCCTGGGGGACTCCACTAGGAATAAGAACCCAGCTGGATATATAATTATTGACAACAACAACCTGACACCTATTGCTGATATACGACGAAAACCACCGGAATAGATTCCCTCTAATACCCATCACAAGTATTTTAGACAAAAGGAGTGTATGGTCAATTCTATCAAAAGCCTTGCTATAGTCGGTGTAAATAACGTCAACCTGGTGCCCATCATCCATTGATTTGGATAAGAACAATAAGTATATATATATATATTTTTTTTATTTATTTGGCAGACAAAACAGAATACAATCAAATATAATACAACTAGAAACACACAATAATTAAAACTAGACTGTATCCCTAAATATGTGTACACAGCATGATCAAAGAGCAGTTTATGTGAAGTAAATACAAAATGAATTTAAAAGTAAAGAATAATTAAAGAGAAAAAAAATCACATAAAAATATGTAAGCATGCATTATTTTTTAATTACAATATTTAATTTCTTTTTTTATTCATTTTTAAACAATAAATTTGATTAGGGCTAGGAAATATATATATAGTAATAATAAAGGGAAAATTACAGAAAATTAAGACCACTCTCCTTAATGAGAATGGTTTCAACGTCTTTTTTAAATTTAAATAGTTTTCTATTAAAAATGTCAATATTATCACTATTATTAACTAAAAGATCGTTGTACTGACGACACATTCTGACCACAGGGTTGTAATAAGACGTATTGTTGGTACAGACTTATAGGGCGAAAGTTTTTTGAAATGGATAACGAGATCTCGTCCTGGTGTTAAAACCAATGGTATAGAGTAAGTTGGGGGAGTCAATTTCCGAGATAATGATTTTGAAAAAAATGATCATATCAAGGTATTGGCGACGGGTTTCCAGAGACATGAGTTTGAATCGACTTAGTCTATCCCCATATGCTTGTAGAATTCGATGTATGCCACACCTGTATCCCAATATTTTGACAAACCTTCTCTGGATTTTCTCAAGGCGCTCAATATGCACTTTGTAGAAAGGAGACCAAACTACTGAGTTATACTCCATAATACTGCGAACAAGTGATTGGTACAGGCAGATGAGGCTCCTAGGATTTTTGAAGTCTCTTGTGGATCTTGATATAAAACCAATTAGCTTGCAGCAGTATAATCTGAAAGTCTGCAGAGTATAATCTGATTATGGCTGCTTTGACTGATCTTTTGTTGTATCAGGTTTAGGATATAGACATAGACATAGATATCAATGTAGTATAAGAACCCTAGTTATAATTCTTACTGAATTGTCAAGATTCGATTGTTTTCTGTTTTGTGTGCCAATAAAGTAAATAAATAAAGGCAACTAAAGTCTATTAACAGTTGCAGTTTTTCAAAGCTTTCTTAAACCGAATCAAAAAAGAAAACCACTATTTAGGTTCGCACATAATTATGAAGCATTTTAGCTGGCATGTATTCAGGCCAGGCTGCACTTAAGTTTTAGAATATAAAAAAACTCTAGGAGTTCCTAAGTTATTTGAGTCAAAATTAGGTTGATAGGTAGAATCAGTTGAAGGATAGTTTTTTTAGTGGTAAGTACATAAATTAGCATCATTAATTGAAACGTTGGTTATCATTATTAAATATATTAAGATTTATTTTATTGTGAACATTCATCTAATGATAAAGAACCACGTGAAATAACTCGCCATCAATGCCATATTAGAAGACCTCCTCTGAGCATAGTTATTCTCTTTGCTTTCGTATATCTACTGTCAAAATTTATCTTCTTTTTGACAAATTACCTGACACATTACATACGACTTACTTTTTAACCGTTAATTCAAAACCAGACAAAAACCAACTGATATTTCAAAATGGTTGTATTTGAGATATCAATGGCCAATTCCACAATAAATTCTGGAACACCATGAAAAATGAAATGTTTAGTTGAAGAAGTAAAGTTAAAAGTGCACTTATCATTCTATTACCTTCTTATGCAGGTACTAGTGTCTTTCGAGATGTTCACGACCGGGCGAAGAATCATGTCCTCCGTACCCAACTGCTTCCATCATAACTTCACCAGAAATGTCCAAGTATCGGTTATAGGTGCATCCAAACCTATGGCACAGTCTATTTCCCTGCTCCTCAAGCAAAACCCGAGTATCCATAGACTGACCATGTACGGTCCTTCCAAAGAAACGTACGGCGTAGCATTAGACGTCGCCCACATACCCCGAGAAGCTTCTGTGCAAGGTTGGACCGGACGAATGGAGTACGCCCTGAAAGGATCCGATATCGTGATCGTCGCTTGTGGAGAACCGAAGCGGAAAACCGACACTGAAACTCACCACTTCCACAAGAACGCTGATGCGGTCATCCAAGCCATGACCTCTATCGCCAAACACTGTCCACATGCTTTTATCGTGGTCGCAACAGATCCTTTAAACAAAGTGTTACCACTTGCATGTAAGGTTCTACAATCTTGCAACTGCTACAACAAGCGGAAGGTGTTAGGAGTAGCAGGATTGTATACGATGAGAGCTCAAACGTGCGTCGGTGGTATGTACGATATGCCTTCAGATACTGTAAAGATACCGGTCATATGTGGACACTCGCCAGACACGGTTGTCCCTTTGTTCTCGCATGTAACACCATGGTTTCTAATCGATAACTGTACAGCCGGTGCTCTGACTGAGGTCGTAAAAGGCGTCGACGATCAAGTAACTTTACTCAAACAAGGAAATGGAGAGTCAACCCTATCTTCAGCACATGCAACCTTTAACTTAGTTACAGCGTTAGTTTATTGTATACAAAATAATACCACTGTAGAACATACAGCATTCATCGAGAACGATATTTATGGAACAAAGTACTTCTCATCTCCGATTATTATAACGAAAAATGGGATAAGTGCCGTGAGAGAGTACCCAACTGTGACCAAATTAGAAGGAGATTACCTATATATGTCTTCACAAAAGTTAATAAGAGATGTAAAAGAAGGGGAAGCATACCTGAACAACACATCAAAGAAGAAAAAGAAAGTTAGCAAAGAAATAATATCAAAATGCACATATTAAAACATATACCTACTAGGTGAAACATCAAAGAAGAAAACAAAAATAAACAAAGGAATTATATCAAAATGCACGTATATAAGAACTCCAAAATATATTAATTAAATAAACAGTTGGATAAAATTATAAACACTATTATTACATCTTGGCATCGATGTATTTCACGTAATCTTCACCAATATTTACGTCTCGGTTTAAGGCTGGGGTGGCGGTGGTTAGCATGTGTCGTTCATATTCACTCAAGTTCAGGTTAGAACAGGTTTCTATGATCCCATGGGTCCCAACAGTTGTAGGCCCGGCGAAAAATCTGGTCCCATAGTGTGGGTTGGCAGTAAAACAGTTGAGAACCACTTCCGATCCACGAATCGCATCTACGAGGCCATCGACAAATTCATGGATCGACCATGCCATGGCGAGGGTTGCGGTTTCTGTCCCTTGTTTGTGCAGCAGCACTTCCGTCCCTGCTTTTCTTACGAGTCTAGTTAGCATATCTGCTTGACACTTATCAACTTGATAATAATCCGGGGTTATGTTGGAGAACAACGGTATGATGGTCTCATCGGAATGTCCTCCAATAACTGGCACGTTTATATGACGCGGGTTAACTTGGAGGGCATTACCAGTGAAGGCGCGGGTTCTCGCAGTATCGATGTGTGTGACGCCAAAGATCCTGAAAGGGTTGTAGCAGCCGTATTTGTGTAGCATAGCACTGGCAAAAGGAATCATACAGTTAAGCGGATTCGTAGTAATAGCAAGAAATGCTTCAGGATTATTAGTGACAATAGCCTTGCAGACTTTTTGAACTGGATGCGCGTTGGACGTCATCATCTGTTCTCTCGTGTAGCCAGGTTTGCGAGGAGTTCTTGTGACCATCACCACGATATTAGAATGTTCGACAGCTACGCCAAGTTTTTCGCCGTCGTACGTTCCGATGCTAGGCCCTCCGGGCACGTGAGCTAGCTCCAATCCAATACCGTTGACTCTTTCGTCCTCATCGTACAACTTTAGATGCGTTACCTTAGGGTTTTGCTTGAGAAGCAACGATAGGTTGGAGCCTATGTTAGACGCAGCACCGACTACCGAAATTTGCACTTGTCTTTGAGGCACGTATTTGGTATTTAAATAAGGATGCTTCAACAAAACTATAGATGCCCTACAAGTAAGCATTTTGTAATATTTTATATACAACAAATAATTTAGAAATTATTTAGTCGTAAAAATTTGACAAGTTTGATCAAAGACAAAGAGCGTATTCTTACGTAGCGTAGACTATCAGTCTAGTATTTAGTAGTCAGTTATTGTATTCTCTTTGGAGCGAATAAGTAATATTTAATTCAACAATAAATATAAAGAAATAGAGATTAGGTATTAAGTACCTCATCATCATATCAGCCCATCCACCACGTCTACTGCTGGACATAGGCGTCCCCCATACGACGAAGCCACAAAGAGCGGATATAATATACTCAAAAAATATAAATAATTCTAGATATAACTAGATAATATACCAATAACTTCACTATAACTAGTCCATGCTTTTCCTTATCTTTTGAGCATAAAGGTAAGAACGCATTAGAGCGGCACTGCGCGTCATGTATCTTGTGCGTGACTTGACGGGACCTATCGCACTACATATGAAGTAAGCGCCATTTCCTCGCATCATTTCCATGAAATGTTTAATCAACAGTGGAAATAATTTGGCTATCATCCCTTTATTTTATGCAGAAGGAAGAATAAGTCAAATTATTGACAGGTCGCACTTAGCGTTACGCAACAGTACCTACATAAGGTAGATTGGCTTCAACATAGTTTTGCTGCGACGCGCACTGCAGTAGGTACCTACCCAAACGTCCCTAATCCTCGTTCGAGCAAGTATCTAGGTCTCTTTGTACTTAGAACCTACGTAATAACAAAATATTGAAAATATTTTCTTCAACTTCAGAACGCAACAAATGATGCCGCCCACGCTTTCAGGCGTTTATTGATGATCAGCAAAGCATTGATTCATCGACTATAAATTATAATGAGAGACAAATTGATGGATTTTTTAACTAATGTTGGAGGACATAAGTTAAAGTACGGATATTACTGCTAATAGGCGTGTGGTCCAAAGTCATGATCAATGGTCACATTGATCCAAGGCCGGTAGTCGTACATGGTCACCTTCTCGAAACTGTTTCCGAGTACACTTACCTTGGGCAGATTCTGCAATTGGGTAAAAACAGTTTCGAGAAGGAGGCCAAAAGGAGGATCCAGCTGGGCTGGGCAGCATTTGGGAAACTACGTCGAGTCTTCTCGTCATCCATACCGCAATGCTTGAAAACGAAAGTTTTCAACCAGTGCGTCCTACCCGTTATGACCTACGGAGCTGAGACGTGGACACTCACGATAGGGCTGGTCCACCAGTTCAAAGTCGCTCAGCGAGCTATGGAAAGAGCTATGCTCGGAGTTTCTCTGAAGGATAGGATTCGTAACGAATACATCCGACAGAGAACCAAGGTTATCGACATAGCTCAAAGAATTAGCAAGCTGAAGTGGCAGTGGGCCGGCCATATTTCGCGAAGAACCGACGGCCGCTGGGGCAAACGTGTTCTTGAGTGGAGACCGCGACTCGGCAAACGTAGTGTAGGACGCCCTCCGACCAGGTGGGATGACGACTTGCGAAAGATTGCAGGTAGATGCTGGATGCGGCAAGCTGAAGACAGGGCGCTATGGCGCTCATTGGGGGAGGCCTATGTCCAGCAGTGGACTGATATAGGCTGATGATGAGGCGTGTGGTAGAATATTACTTGCTTGACGACAAATCTATACTAATATTATAGATTAGATTCAGATTCAGATAATTTATTGTCATACTTCATACACATAATAAAATCACAATAATGTAACTTAAATTAAATTATGAGACTGTGACTCGTCAAACACGATATAGATACAATAGAGATAGGTAATATAGAACAATTTTGCTGTAAAGGGGCAGTAGAAAAAGTATAATAAATATGCTTAAATCTAAGGTTCTTCTCTTCTACACTATATTTGGGTAAGGTGATTCTACGAGGACGTCGGGTAACTTAGAGGATTTCACATTAAACTGACTGTAGTCGTTTTCTAAAAACTCTTTGATACTATATAGCGTTTTGTTAAGTAAGAGATTTCGTAATTCTATATTATACCGATTTTCGTTTTTAATTAATTTCAATTCTAGAGGAAGTTTATTATAAAGTTTTTGACCCATTATTTTAGGGAGCTGTTTAAGCATGTTTAGTCGGTGCTGGATCGGCTCTATTATCATTTTATTTCGTGCTGTGCGTTTATTACTGCCCCCTCTTATAGTATATTCACCTAAATGTAGTCTGACATACTTTACTACCTCCATTATGTAGACTGCAACAGATGTTAATATGCGGAGGTTACTAAAATGATCGCGGCATGATTCTCTGTATTTTGCGTTTAATAAGACTCGGATGGCACGCTTTTGCAGTTTAAGTACTCTTTCATAGTCTGTTGAGCTTCCGAATAAGATGATGCCATATGACATAATCGAGTGGATATATGCGTAATATATATCTTTAAGAGATTTAGTTGAAGTAATTGGTCTAAGTTGCTTTAGTGCGTAAATTCCTCTGGCCATTTTTTCACATGTGGAGTCGATTCCACGATATTAATGGATCTAATTCATAAATCTAATTTATAATTTAATTTTTATAATTTATAAGATCTAATTTATAAAGTGGAAAGGTTTGTTTTTTTGTTTGTTTGTATTGAATAGGCTCCGAAACTACTGCATCGATTTGAAAAATTCTTTCACCGTTGGTAAGCTACACGTTCCGCGATGAACATAGGCTATATTATATTTTCAAAAAAGTTAGGGATCCTTACCAAAACTTCAATAATGTAACCCAAGGTGTAAAAAAAATTACCTTAAAAATTCCTATACCCGTGCGAAGCCGGGACGGTCCGCTAGTTGCTAAATAAAATAAGTCAAGTCGCACGTAGTTATTGTTTAGGTAGGTATATTCATTATTCGCTAGGTATAGATGAATCCTCCCTAAATATTACTTTACTCTTTGGAGAAATCACACCATAGAGAATACAATAACTAAAATCACAGAAAGTGCAATAGCAGGTTTCAAAATTGATAAATTCCAATATAAAATTATTTGTTTTTCAACTATTTATATCAAAGAAATCAAGTCATCGATTTATTTTTCGTGCATTTGAGTATATTTATTTATTATTTTATTTATTCGTTCGATTTCCTACTTCATCGCAAAAACCTGGCAAAAACATTATTTATAACTTCAACCAGTTGTTCTAAATAAAAGATCACAGATAAAGAAACTAAACTTGATCTTACCAGTAGGTATGTTACTTTGCGGAAGAGCGTTGAATCTTATTGCACCACTATGTACACGCAACTATCAGGTGACAGTCCTGGGCGCTGCCGGTGAAATCGGACAAACGGTGTCCTTGCTGCTCCGGACTCAGTCGCTCATCAGCAAGCTAGTGATGCACGACTGGCTAGAAATCATGCCAGGAATCGCCCTCGACGTCACCCATATCCCCTCAGATTCAGGCATACAATCGTACACGGGAGAAGACGGCTTAGAAATAGCATTGAGAAACTCCCACGTGGTCATCGCAGCCGGTGGCTCCGGCAAAAGACCAGGCATGACGTACAACCAATGGCTCGAATCAAACATGGAATTCATCAAGAAAATATCAACGCATATATCCCGGTGTACACCGATGCCCATCGTTGGGATAGCAACCGAGCCCATAAATACGATCGTGCCAATGGCGGCTGAAGTAATGCGGAACAACGGAAACTTCGATAGCAGGCGGCTACTCGGCGTGACCACTATTGATGTCCTACGAACGCAATGCATTTACGCTGCCGATCACAACATAAGCTCTTGCGATTGTTTCGTCCCGACCATCTGTGGGCATTCAAGCAAGACCTTGGTCCCACTGCTGTCCCATGCCCAACCACAGTTAAGTTCGTATCAAGAACATTACGCGCTGAACTTCACCGACAGAGCGCGAGACTGTGACGACGCCGTTATAATGGCTAAAAAGGGCTGGTCTGCTGCTCTGTCTACCTCCTACGGCATTTCAGTCTTCGTGAAAAGTATCCTGGAAGCTATAGACGGTAGGCTCAGTAAAGTGAACGCGTTTGTCGAAAATAACGATTACGAGACAACGTACTTTTCTGGTATTGTTAAAGTTGATGAGAAAGGGTACGGTGAAATGCAGAAATATGATCATTTGTCTAATTTCGAGGTTAATTTGCTGAAACGCAGTGTTGACGAATTGCGGAAAGAAATAAAGATCGGCAACAAGGTTTTGGAGATCGCTGAAACCGCGATTAACACCGAGCGAATACTGTAATGGTACCTACTTGTTAAATTCATTGTGCTTTAATATTTCTTTGTTTATGACAGACAACCTCTGAATGTTTGATAACTGTAGGTAATGTGTTCATGTGCGTAACTATAAATATATATCAAATAGAAACCATTTTTATAAAAACTTACGAATTTTATTTACAAATCCAGCTGTACAACGTCATCCGTCAACAACATAGGAAACAGTATCACAGAGAACATTAATTTGATTGAACAATTTACAATCTTAGGATGGTGCCCCTCAAAGATAATCAACAGCTTCGTCTCAGAAATTTGACGCAAAATGTATGAAAATTTTTCCAAAACTTTAAAAAAAAAGTAATCGTTTGATTATCTTTTATGAGAACACCACTTAATATCCAATACAGGGTGGTCTCTTAAGATTTTGGACATTGACTAAAAAATTTAGTAATGCAACAAAAATAAAAAAACTGCGTGCAAAATACAAAATATTCAGGAACATACGTCTGGTTCCAACCAAAGCAAAGATAGAAGTAGAATCTCGAATACATCTCATATTTAATTGGCTAGAAACCATATTCAAGTTAATCAAGGCCGAATTTCCTCCACTGCAGCCAGTCTAAAGGAAGACCAGCCAGGTCCGCAGGACATTATTATAGTGCACAAGTGTACGCACAATAAGCATATGCCTCGTCTTGTTGTATTAAGGGACCACCCTAACTCAGATTCAGTTTAAAAGTCGGCTAAAGTAAACGCTCTTAAGTACGCGTCTTGTAAGCGACGGTGCATCGCGTAAGGCGAATTCAGAACAAACAAATACTCCAGAAGTTTGAGAAATGCGAGCGGGCATAATAGTCCTTACATTAGACTTTAGACACTATAAACGTTAAGTACTTTTGTATAAAGGCTGGGGTCGACAGACCGGCATTGGACGCTCGCAAGTCAGCATTGACCGCATCAAACGGATTTTAGTATTCTTTGTATTGTTTGCCATAGAAGTGCGTCCACTGACCCGCACCGCACGGACCGGACGCATTGGCCTCGATCTAGAGCGATTCGTTAAGTGCGGATCTGATTTGGATGTCAATATTGAAATTCCGTTTACAAATAGCGGTCGCGTCGGCAATCGGTTGCTAAGGGAACAGTGAAAACACCACCTGATATTACACTCAAAAAAATTCGTCAGATGCGATTAGCGCGGAGCGTCCGATGCTGACCTGTCGACGATAGCCTTAATACTACATGCTATAACCAACTAAAGATCTGTGATCTGTGTCTTCGTTCTATAATCCGCTTGCGTGATGGCCACAGGAAGTCAAGACACGTAATAAAGAAGTCTTTTTAACACATGAACAATTATTCTAACCTACATTATTTAGGAATCAAATACTGAACACTTCTTTTTGGCTATTTGATTAAAAGTCGATTTCAATAAAAATAAACGTTAAATTAACTAAAAATCAATACTATACAGAATAAAATTAACGAGCATAATTAATTTTTCTGGCTTTTGGGGCCAAAGTGCGAAAGGCAATGTGACCCGATTTTTCAATTTAGACTAAAATCCACTAGGGGAATATAAGGCTCGAATTAATTTTATTATTATTATTAAGTAGATTAACAACAAAAACAAAACACGTAAAATTGATTCACATTGAAATGGGTAACAAAACATTGTTTTTATAATATTTGAAATTATTATTATGTTGCGCAATGTTCTTATAATAATTAAATCGATTAATCTATTGCGCAATACGGGTTCTTAAACCTTAACAACAAAGTAAGCTAAAACTTAATATTAAGTTACAAATAAAATAACTAACAATATTTGGACTATTCATGCCACAACGATATTAAAACTACTGAGTACAACTTACACACCAATCACAACACAAACCTTGGGAAGGAAGCACACACGAAACACTTATCTGAAAAGGAAAAGAATAATCGAGAATAGAATAAGATTTTATTTAGCAGACATAAAAGACTGAAGGAAAGGTATGTACAACAGATAAAAACATAAATTTATTAATTACGAGGTAGGAATCGCACTTTCTCCCGTGTTGTGCTGTTCCATTGTGTTTATACTACACCTACGTAGAAAATAATCGTTTTAGAATCTTCAAAAGAAAAATCGAGTAAATTCAAATTGTAAACTCATATGTGGTAATAGAAGCACGTGCGATTTGCACTAAGTTCCTTTTTTAAATGATTATTCCGATTATGGAAGAGGTCGATATTATAATTGTAGCGGATCCGGAGTAAAATGGTTTCGTCGTAGTAAGAAGTAAAAAAACTGGTTTTAGACCATTTTTTTTTTACTTCATTCAGTTGCAAAATATGTCATACACCAACACGGTAAGTAGAATGAAAACTTTGTAAGAAGAAGCAGATCTAACCAAACAGACAGCGGGAAGCGACTTTGTATTATACTAGTGATATGACAAGATGATCAGGCTGTGTTAAAATATCCATATTTTTTATTTATTTAGAAACTAACCATTAATCGTCCGACTTGCTATTCTCGCTCCCCGAATCACTAGACGAGCGAGCGCTTACAGAGGTCTCTTTAAACTGGCTGATAAAGTCTAGAAGCTTCTGCAGATTCCTCTGCGTTTGTATCTGGTCGCTGAGCAGTTGTCGTTTCTCTTTATGATGGTCGTCGAGGCTGGCTTTGAGGGCTGCTGCTCGATTTTCAAGCTTGCGTAGTTCAACGCAGAGTTTGATGTTGCGTTCTTGGAGGTTTTTGCGTTCTGCTAGCTGGTCTGAAATAGAAATTGATTATTTTTAGTTCGAGTGGCAATAGTATGTCATTTTGTTGTATGTTAGTGGGTTCATACCAGGTCACTTGGCATTTGCGGCGTATGCTCCGACCTCTCTAAGTCAGCCCGTTAATCGGTCTAGCTAAGGGAACCTATCAGATTGAGGGAAGCAGCGTCCTTTTGTGTATTTTCCACCTCCACTGCGATCAGCAACCCGATAGCCAAATGGGCACGAGGCGCAGCCCCCCTCCGCCGCGGCCGCGCACGCTGTGTGTTGTATGTACGTATGTATGTGACTGACCGCGGTACGAGTGCGTAGTATGCTCTCTCTCTCGCTGATCGCGCTCCTGGAGCGGCGCGCGGCACGAGGCGCAGCCCCCCTCCGCCGCGGCCGCGCACGCCGTGTGTTGTATGTACGTATGTATGTGACTGACCGCGGTACGAGTGCGTAGTATGCTCTCTCTCTCGCTGCTCGCGCTCCTGGAGCGGCGCGCGGCACGAGGCGCAGCCCCCCTCCGCCGCGGCCGCGCACGCCGTGTGTTGTATGTACGTATGTATGTGACTGACCGCGGTACGAGTGCGTAGTATGCTCTCTCTCTCGCTGCTCGCGCTCCTGGAGCGGCGCGCGGCACGAGGCGCAGCCCCCCTCCGCCGCGGCCGCGCACGCTGTGTGTTGTATGTACGTATGTATGTGACTGACCGCGGTACGAGTGCGTAGTATGCTCTCTCTCTCGCTGATCGCGCTCCTGGAGCGGCGCGCGGTACGAGGCGCAGCCCCCCTCCGCCGCGGCCGCGCACGCCGTGTGTTGTATGTACGTATGTATGTGACTGACCGCGGTACGAGTGCGTAGTATGCTCTCTCTCTCGCTGATCGCGCTCCTGGAGCGGCGCGCGGCACGAGGCGCAGCCCCCCTCCGCCGCGGCCGCGCACGCTGTGTGTTGTATGTACGTATGTATGTGACTGACCGCGGTACGAGTGCGTAGTATGCTCTCTCTCTCGCTGATCGCGCTCCTGGAGCGGCGCGCGGTACGAGGCGCAGCCCCCCTCCGCCGCGGCCGCGCACGCCGTGTGTTGTATGTACGTATGTATGTGACTGACCGCGGTACGAGTGCGTAGTATGCTCTCTCTCTCGCTGATCGCGCTCCTGGAGCGGCGCGCGGCACGAGGCGCAGCCCCCCTCCGCCGCGGCCGCGCACGCCGTGTGTTGTATGTACGTATGTATGTGACTGACCGCGGTACGAGTGCGTAGTATGCTCTCTCTCTCGCTGCTCGCGCTCCTGGAGCGGCGCGCGGCACGAGGCGCAGCCCCCCTCCGCCGCGGCCGCGCACGCCGTGTGTTGTATGTACGTATGTATGTGACTGACCGCGGTACGAGTGCGTAGTATGCTCTCTCTCTCGCTGCTCGCGCTCCTGGAGCGGCGCGCGGCACGAGGCGCAGCCCCCCTCCGCCGCGGCCGCGCACGCCGTGTGTTGCCATACTCCGCACGCTGCGCAGTACGCCAGGAGAGATGGTACATCTGAAATACATACACATATGCATATTATTATTACGATATTTCTTTGTTGACAATTCACACCGAATCTGAGTAATTCACCACCGAAGAGCGATCCCAAAACCGCAATGCCCAGCATGGCGATTATGGTCATTACCCCCTATGAGATAAAAGCCGATAAGGCGCTTATCAAGGGAGGCCGGCGTCCACCAGTGGACCAATATAGGCTGTTGAGGATTGAGGATCTTTGTCGACTACATTCAATCCTATCTCTTCATGTTGGATTCGATCAGAATGCCATGCATTTGCTTCGAAGGTGAAGTCTCAACACAGGTGGGGCAAAAAGAGAAACTACGTCTTTTTGGATCTGGCTCAAACCTCTCCGATTTTTCTCAAAAGACTCGTATTTTGTGTTAAAATGGCATCGCTATAAAATGGCTTCGCAGGTATTTCATTATCTGGCTATAAGGTATTTGTTGATCGATACATACACATATAATACCTTATAGCCAGATAATGAAGAAACAGATAATAAGTTATTACATTGACATCAACAGTCAAACCAGCGATGTCCTGACCTGAATATTAACATCAGGGTATCGGGCGGTATTTTGGGCCCATCCTTGTTCACAATTTTCATCAATAATCATTACCTACGCTTATCAGCCAGTTATTCAGACAAGTTATTTATAATGCTGATTGACGATATAGCGCTGATTAATAATGGGAAGTCCCTATAGCAAACCGGTTATAACTCCGCGTGGTTAGGTTCTGAAATTCTAATTTCTTTGTAATATTACCATTTCTGCCACAGACTTGGCAGATCTTCTTGGCAGCAGGGAATATCGGTTCGACGGAGAGGCTGGCTGGCAGCGACGCGGCCCACGCGGGCTTACTGCTTGACCATGCTGGAATCAGATCATCTAATTTTTATATAGATACTAGCTGCGCCCCGCGTTTTCACCCGCGTGGTGATAGATATTTTGGATAATATACAATATATCTTTATAAATTATAGCCTATGTGTTATTCTGATGTATAAGCTATATTATTGTAGAGTTTCATTAAAATCCATTCAGTAGTTTTTACGTGAAAGAGTAACAAACATCCATCCATCCATCCATCCATACTTACAAACTTTCGCGTTTATAATATAAGTGGGATATTGTATGTGACACCTTTAAAAGTCGCCACACACAGAAACCGTGGCCGGGCCGGAGGCGAAGGCGTGCGGGTTGTTTCATCCAAATTTACGTGCACCGCGCCGCAACCGCCCGGCGGTGTATGTGTAGTCTTTCATATAAATTCGTATGATACAACCCGCACGCCTTCGCCTCCAGCCTGGCCACGGTTACTGTGTGTGGCGGCTTTAAGTGATAAAAATTATAAGAAAATATTGATAAAAACTCTTATACTGATATTATAAATTGATTGATATTTGAGCACGCGTCTACCATGATGAGGTGAAAACGTGAACAGATGCAATAAACTAAGTGGAAGGCGCGTGTAACATATGACCATATGATAATATCGATGATTTGACAATAATTAGCTAGCTTATACATGAATCTGAATGCACGGGTTGCGCTACACCGTTAATATACAAAATAGAATAAATAAGATAGTGAAATATATATATTCGTCGACCGATGTGGCGCGGAGAGCGAAGGTCCGCCTGCGACGCAGGAGGTTGCGGGTTCGATTCCCGCCTCGGAACAAATGTGTATACGATCTGCAGATATTTGTTTCGGGTGTTCTGGTCGTATTCTATGTATAATAAAAAAATATCTATCTATGTAATATATTGTATTATGTATACCAGTTATCTAGTACCCATAACACAAGCTCTGCTTACCATGGGGCTAGATAATGCTGTGTGAATTGTCCAGCATTATTTATTATTTATTTATATTATATATTGATTAGATATTACTTAGATAGATAGATAAATTCTTTATTAACAACTTCAGACACACGCATACAATAAATATACTATAATTATAGAGTACGCAGGAAAACAAAAAACATGAAACACAGTTGACTAATAAAAAAACAATGACTAAATTAATATACTTCTAGATTTAAACCCTAGGTAAAAAGGAGTTTTGTTTTTAGGGTTATATTTTGACGGATCGACGGATGGACGAAATCGACGAACATACATCAAAAATCATATTATGTATGTACGCAAGGGTACGGGTACATCCGAACATAGAACCTCGTCTTTTAACAAATAATAGCAGACCGTTAAAACATTTGTTCGGCGGGAATCAAAACCGCACTTCTGCATCGCAGGCGGATTTTCGCCCGCCGCGTCACATCCACATCGCATCGGTCGTCTAAACCTGACCGGAAAGAAAAAGTTAAGATACGGCCTCAAAAATTTCCCCATTCGGGTAATAAAGAGATACTAACTTTTATTTTCAGTTGACGATCCAGAAGGAGACCCCTCGCGAGACGATTTATTCGTGTTCTGAAACAATAAATTGATTTTTAACCTTAAGACGAGTGGACTCGGTTTTGCGAGACAAGGACGAGCGAATGCCACGCGGAGAAGGCGAGAAAAGGAGGCAAGAGCCAATTTCACTGGTCTTTATTTATGAGTTTTTTGCGCTAAAATAATACTCTTTTGCAATAAAATAAAACCACAATCGTCTAAAGCATTTATTAGGGAACACGTAGATAATTTGTTACACCAAATCTACTGAACAGATCGGGCGGAAATTTCGCAAAGATGCTGGATTTCACTAGGCTTTAGGCTACTTTTTATCCCGGGAATACGCGTGCGATGTCGCGGGCAGAAGCTATACTATTCGAAACCAAAAAGGCAGGACTTATTAAAATACGTTTCAGACGAATGAAAGGAGTAATATATTGAGATTTTATTTATTTATTTTTATTTTTTAATATTAAAATGCATTGTTTTTATAGGATTTCGTTTCCCTGGAATTTATTATGAATTATTTAATATTAGGTATTAGTTTTTCTTATTTTATTTACATTTTGAAACTAGTGTAATTGGTTCTAATATAATCGTGCTAGCCAATAAATAAATAAATTCAGTCTCCTGATTGAACAAACCTGTTCCTTCCGTAACTTTGCTGATCTGGTTTGAGGCGGGTCGTTGGACTGTTGCAGGTAAGGGAATTGGTTGTATTTTTTCCGTTTCTGAAAAACAATGATAACCAGAATAGATTTAATAACATCTTGTGTACACATTTACCCACTAAAATCACAAGACAAAGTAAATCGTGGGTTGCTTGCGTTAGGATATTTAGCTGGCTAAATTATTATTTAAACATGTCAGTAATGATAAGTTAGCCAGCTAAACATTTTTTTTTAATCATATTTATTGTTAAGGACTTTTACTTCGTAAAGTATGCCGGTCCTATTTATGATAGGAAAAAAATAAACTTATATATAACTAACAAACAAAACAAAAGATAACAGCAAAATAAAAACATATTACATTTATATATTATACATTTTTAAATTGTGGCTATTTAAATATAAGAATCTGGTTCCGCTAAAATGTTAATAAATGTACCTAAATCAAATCTATTTAAATTACGTTCAATCATCAGTGCCTCCCTTCGATCTTTGAATTTAACGCAATCCATCAAGATGTGGTGCACAAACATTTAACTTGATGTATGTACGTAATTGTTGTTACCACATAAAACATTTATTTATTTCCTTAAATATTTAATAATGTAGGTTGGTACAATATAATAGGTATGGTTAACATAGGTTTTGTATATGACTAAAATAGTAAGAATAAACAAGAAAATAACGCGAAATACCTACTATGATGTCCACGATTATTATAATATTTGGTAGTAGTAGTGTTCCATGTAGCTACGTCGAATTTAGATATGTATGACTGACAGGGTTGGCATGATTAAAACAAGTTGTTTTAAAACAGTGTTTAAAACAGTTTGAAATAAAACTATGTTTTTTATTAAGTGTTTCAAAACACAGTTTAAAACAAGTTTAAAAAAATGTTTAAATCATAAAGAAAAAAACAGGGTTTAAAACTACCTTTAATTGCAAATGAATGTGTATAAATACCACAGACAGGCTGTGGTATTTATACACTGCATAGGTAACTCCCCGCCAGTAAAGTCCCGCAGAAAAAGTCCCTATGTCGCCGGCCGTCGGAAGAAAGTAATTCACTAGATTAGTGGGTACGGTACCTATTCCCCGCTCTCTCTCTAGTTCTCTACCTACCTACAACACTACATACAAGGTGTATTGATTAATAATAATAATAATTTTTAATAATTAGATTAGAGGTACTGAGATATGCAACAAAAGTAAATATTTATCGTTTTGTTAATTTTTACTAATGTGAATTAAGAAATACGTAGTTTAGAAATGGATTATTTTATTATTCGCTATAATTGATTTGAAATTGATACCTTTAAGGTAAAAAGTAAAAAAAAACACTAGTATTAACATTTTTTTTTCAACCCTGACTGATTATTTATTTATTACATTAAAAAATCTTCTTTGTATTGTTATTAATTACATATACAGCCAGGTAAAATGACTGCGAAAGACTGCAGGCAGATGCTGGATGAAGCAAGGGCGCTATGGTGCAATTTAAGGCTGATGATGATTACAGAATACTGTGTTTTTATCATAACTTATTTTGACGAATTCATAACGGATTTAAGCAGTTATTTATGTTACTCATATAAGAATCTTGGATGGGATAAAATTGTGGTGTTCTAAACTCTAATAATTTCAGTTCCAACACTAATTATTTTTCGTAGTGAACCCGCTTATATCTGTAATGAACTTTTTGGCTTTTCTACCAAAACGACTTACCGGTAGCATATCAAAATTGCCATACAGAAACTCATTTCTCGCTGGGTTGTTGATAGACCTTTTACGACGCTCTTCCCTCTTCTTTTCCAAACTTTCCTTTTGCGCTGGAGTTATTAGGCCAATCAACCTGAAAATAAAGGTTTCTATGAAAGAGACTTATCTAATCAAAAAGATATTTGTGAAAACAGGCCATGTACGTTCCGTTCCGTACACCACGTATAATAATAATAACTAAACTGGATATATCAGAAAAACGAAGAGATAACTATATATTTAATGTTAACTCTAGTCACTAATGAAATGATAGTGAGACGGGTGTGTCGATTGACAGGTGATTGCAAACTGAATATAATAAATTGCTAAAATTGATGACTCGTGTAAATGCGAGGTTGGCATTAATTAGGGCAATGCACAATGTACGTGCAAAACACTGTGTAGTTACTTGTATTATATTATTATATTCTGTGGTATAGGTATGGCTGAGCGCATGCCCATAAAACAAGTGAGAAAACTCCGACTCTGTTCATGTACTTTTATTATTTCATTTACTATAATCTTTCCACTCTATTAGAACCTGCTCTTTCTGTACAATAATGGCAACATTTTCAGAACCAACCTCATAAAAACCTCCTTAGTGATTACCTCCCCGGGCTGTGGCAAGGGTGGAGGCGACGGCGTTGGGGACAGCTCGTGAGAATACTCAGAGTCTGAGCGTTGGTCTCTCCATTCTGTCGACTGGTTTGACGCGCTGTAACGCAATTTATAATTAAAAAACACATTAATATGAAAAATGCGACAGTTTGGGTGTTAAGGCGTATAGATGTTTGTCTTTGTTGTGTCTGCCTCACACTTACTACTGAACAATTTTTAATGGATGTAGATCTAAACTGGATTAACTTAGAAAAATAAAATAAAACTTTAAGTTAAACATTAATAGGTAAGTAAATTATGCTGGATAATCTACAAAGCATTGTCTAGCCTAGTGTGACGATCAAAAATTTTGTTATCTTGTGTGTTTTCTGTATAAAAAATAAAATAAAAACATTTATTTCTGATAACTGGGATCCATAATTTGTTTGTAAATATACTGAGAGCTTGGGTTAGTTATACCTAATACAAAAACTTTCAACTAAATTAAATCTGTAAAATAATGTAGGTTTGGACTTAAGTACTTTCATTAAATTAATATTACATACCTCAGAGCTTCCTTCACTTTGTTAAGAGCATTGGCAAAATTATTTCTGTTATCTTGTAATGCATTAGGCTGCGAGAAATTTCTCACAAACCCGTCCTTGTGGTTCTCTTTCCCATTTAGTTTTATCTCACTCTCTGGATCAGATATATTTTCTTTTGAATCATCAATTTCAGCCTTGATATGTATCTCGCTGAGCACAGATGGTTTCAGTAAAGTCCGGTTCTTACAGTGGAACTTTATTTGATGATCGCGGATCTGTTGTGCTATGAGTCTGTTGTCTATGTCTATGTTTATCTGCTTATTTCTTGATTTTAATCTTTGCTGGTACAGTTCTAACTCTCTACGGAGTCTTTCAAGTACTAACTTCTGTAAGTTTGAAATGAGTTCAGCATTAAAATGTAGGTTGGGGTTCAGTTATGTGTTATAAATACTTTTGTGACTCTAATTAGCTACAGAAAGTTTTTGATAAACATTATAGTGGTATGATGTACAATTATGTACTTTGGCAAAGTACAGTCAAGCAGAAAAATCACTAAATAGGGTCAACTTTCCAATAACGGCTAGATGGATGCTTTCAATTTCATAATTAGAAAATGGACAATGTTCAGCATTTTTTTCAGTGAAGAAGGTAATAATACCTTTATATGAACTTACTTGTGTTTGCCCAATTTCAATTATATCCTTTTCAGCCTGAATAACTTTACTTTTGAAGTGTTCATTCTGAAAATAACACAGCAAAGTTTTACTGAAAGAACTTTATGCAAAGTAATAAATGATCAAATAAAATAATTAGGTATTATATTTCTTACACTCGCATCTCCCCGAAGTCGTGCGACCCAAATCTGTAAAAAAGCAAAACATCAACAACAATTATGTTCATGTAGGTAATATGTTCGGTTTAGGAGATTCGTTGGTGAAAATGTTTCGTGATAAAAATAGGCACAATATTACGAACCTGATGAATTCGAATAGCATTTTTCAACTCTGTCTGAGTTTTGCGAATTTCTTCTTTTATTTCGTTAGACACTTCCATAGTTTTATAATCAGCTGTACTCACTGAATCTATTTATACTTATTTACTCCAACTTTATAGATTTGTTTACCTCCCATAAACAACTTTATTATTTCGTTTTGATCACTTTCAAGATAACTGAAAACAACTCATGAAAGTGGAAAGGAAATCACTTCAAAACAATAATAACTTGAATCAGTAAACCAGGCAGTAAACTATGAAAAATATAAATAAATGAAATCCATTTACAATAGGTCGAATAAAACCAATTCCTTGTAAATTAGTAGATTACAACTTTTTTCTTTAAAACAGAAAGGATAGGAAACATTATTTTCGAGCGAAACATCTATTCCATTCATCCATCCTGAGAGCGAGCGACAGACGAGACGAGCGAGACGAACGGACGGACGGACGGAGCTGAGGGGGGAGAGCAGGCGGACGGGGCGCGGGGCGGCGGCGGCGGCGCGGACGACGGGGACGAGGAGGGTATGAACATTATGAAGATGTCGGAAATGAAGCACAAGGATCAGTGTAGCCATTGGCTAATTAATGGCTATAAAAGGATTTTTCAATCTTTCTGACGAAGCAGGTCGCACAAATGGATGCCATTTTGACATTGACTTTAGTTTTACTCTATCTGTGGCTCGTCGTGAGTTACCTACCTATTGATTTGTCGCTAGTTTAGTTTTGTATTCGCAATTCGCATTTTCATTTCAATGGAATTGCAATGGACGGCATTAGCTTGACCGACCTGACTGAATCCGTATCGTGTTTTGCTCGTTGACGACAAAAAAGAAATTTGTAGACATACGTAAATATTTTCTTTAGTAAATCACTACGATCTCAGCCATAATTACAGTTCCAAAAAATTGTTAGAAATGAAACACTGCTGAAAACCGCCACGCTGCGCTCATCTCGGTAGAACGTGAATTGAATAATATTTATGATATTCCTGTTATCAGTTTGAAAATTGCCCAAAATGTCTATAAAACGTTCCGCTCCAACTGACCTGAACCATGAAAACTGGGATCGGGAAGATCCTGAAAAGGAGGAGATGGGAGAATTCAAAGCAGCATCTGAGGATGTGCTTGAAAAACGGGTTATGAAAACAGCTAAACGACGGGCTCCCATTTCCAGGAACGAGGTAACATTAGATATTCTAGCACAAACTACTTCTTTCTTTCTCCATTTACGATACCAGCATGCATAGAAGTAGATTGGTAAAATAAACTTCCTAAATTAGCAATAGAGTGGTACACAATTGGAACCTATTACCAGAAGATATTATATCAGCCACATCAATAAACGCCTTCAAGAATAAACTCGACAACTGGTAATGAGACAAAAATAACTAACTAAAAAAGTAATGCAATGAATAAAATCAACACTGTGTGATATAGACACATCAGCCAGAAGCTGCTTGTCTATTAACAATAATTAAATAAACTACCTATAGGTTTTATTTTAGAAGTCTCCCCTAAAAGTAAAATCTTATATACCTCCTTCATAGCTACTTTTGTGTAATCTTGGTAGTCAATAATAGTTTTTATTTTTATTTCAGCCTAGCAGAAGTGCTTTCAGTGGGTTTGGAGGCTTCAATAAGACACAGCCCTCATCTTTCGACTTCTTAGCTAATTTGACTAATGGAAGTAAGAATGCATCTGATGCTAAAAGTGACACCTCTGTCTCATCTAGCTTTTTGACAAGTAAACCAGCAACCAACACTAATGGTGGACTATTTGGATTGCCTCCTACAAATTCAGCTAAGCCCGCATTTGGCACAGGGGCAATACCATTTCCATCAACAATGTCTGCACCTAAAACTGAGAACCAATCAATGACATTTCACAGCTCAAAAGCAGATTCCACAGTGGGTGATTCACCATTTAAAATGCAGTCTGTATCCAGCTCCAATGAAAACAATGCAAAATCAAGCGCTGCTCAAGTGTCATCCACAATTTTTGGTGTATCTTCTACATCAAATACTCTATCAAAACAACCTGTGTCTAGCTCCACTACTTCTGTTCAGAATTCTTCTGCAAATTCTACTGCTATGGCAACACCTAGTTCTGGTAACAAAACCTCAAGTGTTGAAAAAGAAAAGGAAATGGCAAAGAACAAATACTACTCTAAACTCAAGGGCTTAAATGAATCTGTATCAAGATGGGTTGTGAAGCATGTTGAGAAAACGCCTCTGTGCTTTCTTACTCCAATTTTCAAGGATTATGAGACCTATCTGCAAGTTATACAAAACGAATATGATGCAGTCAAGGCGAAAACAGAGGATAAAGCTAAGCAAGAATCCTCTGAGAAACCTCTCCCTGCTTCACCTGTTCCTAAAAATGCAAATTCTGCCCCACAAGAAGCTAAGACAACTTCATCATTATTTGGTAACAATACCACCTCAACCACAAGCACTGGCCTTTTTGGAGGAACATTTAGCATGAACTCCGATCAATCCAGTAAAACTTCAACCCCTGCCAAAGGGTTTTCGTTTGGAATTACTCCTTCTGCCATAAATTCACCATCAGTTCCAGCTAAACCAGAAAATTCCACCTCACCCAGTCAAGGCTTTTCATTTGGAGCTGTGACAGCAGCTGCTACGTCACCAGTGGGTGCTTCATTGTTCAGCACCCCCAACACTGCTGCTCCAGCTACAGGATTTTCATTCGGAATGTCCACGTCAGCAGCGTCATCTCCTACAAATACAGCAAGTAATGCCACAGGTGCTGCATCATTCTCCTTCGGGATGGCTGGTACCAAGCCCTTCAGTTTCAGCCCTCAAACACAGCAAAGCGCTGAAAAAGCACCGGAAGCAGAGGATGAACATATACCACCTGAAGTAGAATTCACACCAGTCAAGGAGGACAACAGTGTGTTTGATAAGAAATGCAAGATCTTTGTAAAGAAAGATGGTATCTTCGTTGATAAGGGAGTTGGCACTCTTTACATAAAGAAAGTTGAAGGAAATGCAAAGCATCAGTTGCTTGTGCGTGCTAACACGAACCTGGGCACAGTGTTGCTGAACCTGATACTTGCCACTGCAGTGCCGACTAAAAGAATGGGTAAAACCAATGTGATGCTTGTGTGCATTCCAACTCCTGATTCTAAACCACCGCCTACTCCTGTCTTAATTAGAGTAAAGACAGGAGAAGAGGCTGATCAACTATTAGAAACTTTGAACAAATATAAATCATAAACAAGAACTTTCAATTAATGCTTCCATTAGCCCATATCAATCGTAGTTTCAGTATTTGTTGCCAGATTATTACTGTGAAGGTATCTTTCATTATGAATTTTCAAGTGATTGAATTCAAAATTAAGCAATCTATAATAGCTTGTTTTTTATTGTTTTCTTAATCATACTCATCTTGATTACATTTTAGACAGGTTTTAAATTAACTGAAGTCTAATATAAGTATGGTATATTTATTATCTAAATGTAGCCTTTTTATCTGATATAGAGGTTGTCTATGTTATTGATATAATCTTCATAAATGATTCATTACATGAATAATCTAACTATGTCTTTTACTAAATAAAAGAATGTACCTACATAAACTCACTAGTACAGAAGGATCCATTTAATATATTTTAATAGTGAAAATTGTATAGAACTAAATACTTGTCTATACTAATATTATAAAGAGGATTTTTGTTTTATTTTTTGGTTGTTTATATTGAATAGGCTCCGAAACTACTAGACCAATTTGAAATTTTTTTTTCACTGTTGGGAAGCTACACTATCCCTGGTGAACATAGGCTATATTACATTTTCAAAAAAATTAAGGACCCTTATGAAAACTCCAATAATGTAACCCAAGGTGTAAAAAAAATCTTTACATCGTGCGCTACGTAAACTATTGATTATTATAGAACAAAATAATGTATTTACTACCATACAGAATAGGTACATTATTATCTACAAAAAATGTCGCTACAGCGTATGTCTAACTATTATAGTTGTTACAATAAGAGTTCAAAAATGTAAGTAGGTAGGTAGGTATTAGAAAAAATTCGCGTGGTCACCGATGAAGGCGTCTCTGGGGTAGGGGAGGAGAGACTACATAATGCCGCGGATAAATTATGAATAATAATAAAAACCCGTGGGAAGCCGGAATAGTGGTAGATATTCCTATCAGGTATCTAGTGGTGGCCTAGACGATGAACCTCTGGAGGTTTAAGGTGATCATGTAAGTATTAGGCGCACCTATTCTAAAACTGCCCCGCAGCCGCCGCCACCGCTACTACTACCTACTCTTACTACTATCACATTGTTTAGATTTATATAGGTAGGTAGAGGTACGGCTCTCACAAGTCGTAAATATCACGAGGCCACAAAAAAATTGTGTTTGACAATTTACACAGCATCATCTAGAGCCCCAGTAAACAGATATTTTTAATAGGTAATAGGTAGATCATACAAACATGAATCCCAGGGCGGGAATCGAACCGGGTGGCGCGGGTTGGTGGCAAACTTGTACGTCTCCGCGACCATTGGGGAATTTTCCCGAGTTATTATTCTCGGCCAAATACGAGTCGAACTCGCGCACAAAGCCCCCTTAAATATTTTTTATTTCATAATTATATTAGATGTAGGTACCTATCTAAATATTATGTGATTGCCGTTATCAATATTGAGCATAAAAATCGCGTTTGTTGTATGGAGCCCCCTTCAATATTAATTTTGTTGTTGTTTTAAGTATACGGCAACAGAAATACATCATCTGTGAAAATTCCAACTGTCTCACTATACATGTACATATGTTATGTTCATGAGACGGTGACACACAGACAGTAGAGTCTGTCCATTACCCTTTGGATACAGGACAAAACCCAAAAAATTAAAGTTGAGTGTTTGTATAAAATGATTATATTTTAGGTATAACATAAGTAATTTAGAACATACATTTCTCTGTATAGTTAAACCTATAAAAGTCCTCACATGGCACAATCACTATCTCGCAGCCTGTAACAAGTTTCGATTTATGTACAATTTTAGGAATAAACATTTTATTCTTCAAACCTTGAATGAGACTAGACCAGTCCGAAGACAACAAAAAACTCTGTTTTAAATAACATATATGAAAATCAGGTAAACTTCTAATTCCCTGCTATGTAGGTGGATGTCATCTGCCCAAGGCCCATTTGAATTCTGTGCATGTGGGTTTCAATATTGTTTTGGAACAATCTCTGGTGATTTGGGTCTAGTTTGGTTTTTATTTGATCCATAGTGCCTTGCAGAACGCTTAGCTCATACGCATTTTGATCAGAATCAGATAGGCTTTGTACTTGTAACATTAGAGCTGTTAGATCTGTGATCAGACCAAGTAACTTTGCATCTTTCACTGTGCCATTATTATTCTTCCTAACAAGTATTGAAGCTTCATCATTGCATTTCTGTCTGAGATGTGTTGGAGCTAACATAGCGGCTAAGCTTGGTCCAGGGGCGATCTCTTGGCAATACTGTTGCACTTCATTGATGTATCCTTGGAGGTCCAAGTTTATCCTTTCTAAATCTATGACAACAGCAGCATACTTCCTCTCAAAATCTTCAGGCATTTTCTGACCAAAGGATTTTCTTTTCTCTGCTTCACTGTTATATTCTTTTAATCTGTTTATTTCAACTTTCTTGGCATTTAACACCCTCCTCAATTTAACTATAAGTTTTAAGAAGGCAAATGGATAATTTCCAACTGTTGTCTCAGGGTTTTTAGTGATGTCTGTACATCCAATCATAGGGTCACTCTGGGAGGTGTTAGATGCATTAATTTGAGGTTGATAGAGTTTAAACAGCTCTTGGACGACTAACTTAGGCCTGAAGTCTGTGGTGAATGATGACAAGCACATTGTGTCTGGAGGGTCATTAGACAAAACCTCATAGTCAGGAACAGAATGAGTGCCAAGTTTTGGCCTCTCAAATGATATTCTGTATGTATTGTTAGATGTATCGACTGCATCAATGCTGCCGGTGAACAAGCCATCTTGAGGTTTACGAAGCCTTGCAGTAACTTTGGTTCCTACTGTAAGTTGCATTGGTATTTCATTTGGTAAATCTTTTACAGAAAAGTCTACTGTTCTTCTCTGTTGTACATATCTAATTAGCTTGCGTTTCCTATCTAACTCTTTTCGTTCTTCTTCAAAGAATGACTGTGAACATCTGCGAGGCTTTCCCATCATCCTTCTGATCTTGGACCATTGTATTTGGGTGAATTTTTGATTTCTTAATTGTGGAAACGATTCTTTGAGACATATCATGAAATCATTCTCTCCGTCGAACAAAGCTTTATCAATATTACTATAAAAGTATTCAAAGCAGACCCATTTATGTGCTTTAGGTAGCTTGAGTAAGTTTCTGAGCCTCATTCCTATCCTATGTCCTGATTTGTTATCTGGATCTTGTTCATTCTTTTCATCAAACCTCTCTTGATCTCTTTGAACTTTAGATGGTGATTTTTGCTTTTTTATTGTAGGTGTTTTTATAGGAACTTTAGCTAGTATCTTGGGTGTTCTTTTAGTAGGCGACTGCTTGGTTGGAGAATCATTGTTTATGAAATCATCAACAAATATGAATCTGTTTTTCTTTCGTATGCGAGCTGGCATGCCTCTGGCATTGAGTCTTTGGACTGGTTCACTTGGCGTAGGTTTTGGCGGCAACTGAGTGCCAACTCTGTGAAGGCCGAGTGCTGCAGGCCCGAATGCCAGCGGCTCATCCTCCTCGGGGAAATCAATGTCCATCGGTTCGTCTTTAACTTTGAACTGAGACCTTGAAGACTTCCTATTTACTTCTACTTGCTCCCCTGAAAATAAACACGAACATTTCGTAACTTTATCGTCAAACAAAAACACAATTTTACTAGTAATAACGTGTGTTAATACTAATTCTAATCAAAGTTGTCTAAACTATCACAGTTAAAACAATCAGATCGAACAAATACTTTGCGAAGAAACACATTCAAATTTGAATATTTTCAAATTTTGAATTCAGCGAACATTGAATTCGAAATATTGAAGTTTTCCAGTTAACATTAGCGACATGTTGGTAGTCAAAGAAGCAATAGTTAAGAGCAATTATTTTTAATGAGGATCTAGTTTTGGATAGTTCAGTTGATTCTTGAGAAATCAGGAATGAAAATAAATCTTACTTTCTGCTAAATCCGCCATGTTGATGTTAGAATAGAAATTTGTTCAATTTACGAAAAGCGCCAAGATGTCAACGTTCGGATACAACTCACAAGCAAGTTTGAATGATACTTGATCAAGCAAGTCACAAGATATCAAACTCCAAAAAACTTTTAGTCGAGTGGCTGGAATGGAAGTTGATATAAAAAGCCTCCCCCACAGGCGCGTTTTTATAGTGAGGTAATACCTATCGCATACGTTATTGCGATATCTGTTTTCTGTACAGTTTTTATGAACCATTTTTTATCATATAGCCCTGCCACACGCTCATATAAGACTTCCTTACGTTTTTTCAAATTCGATTTGCACGTGTTTACTTGAGTGTGTGGCCGGTCATTCAAACCGCGGTGCAGTCCAGCAAAATTATTAATGATTATAAACTAGTTTCTGTTCGCGGCTTTGCATGCATTCGTTCTATGGAAACGTTTTAAAAGGTATTTTTATCTCATCGGAACTGAATTTTGGGATAAAAAAAACATTCTTGGCCTAGATCATAAATTAATTGGCTGAAACAAGCATGTGTATGTACCTCAAAAGGAGGCTAGAGAAAAAATCCATTTTGTGGTGTCATGTCAGTTTGGAAAGCCTCATATAATGAAATGACATCTACAACAGCAATTTTTTTAAAGCCTAGTTGAAATGGTGCCAAAATAACGAAAACAAATCGTTTTAAAACGTTGTATTACAACTATTCTATCTTATTATAAGGTGCCCAAGTATTATTTATCACTTTGTTACAGGCTGAACAAAACTGGGGGCTATCACAAGTAGATATACCTATCATAAAACATTAGTCCCATATTACAATACAATACAACTTTATTGCACCAATCAATACAAAAATAATAAAAATAACAAAGGATCTTACTACTAACTAAGTCTAGTGGCATATATTATGTTTGTGCAAAAAGACTAAATACGATACAGTGGCTACACGTGCAAGTAAGATGTTTTTATTTCTCTATTTTCGATGTCAAGATGTCGTCTACAGAAGATATTTTTTCAAGGAGCTTTTTTTATTTTTTATCGATAGGAATAAAGCCGGCCAAGTACGAGTCTTCTCGCACTCGGACAGATGGTTCCATACCATCTTACACAACTATTTCGCAATAGGAACCCTAACATCTGATTTGTAAACAGATAGGTATATAAAAGTCTTTATGACGCGGTCAATAAATTTTGAACACAGTATTATAACAATATAGAGTATATTGTTATAATACTGTGTTAAAAATTTTAGCAGAGCTAGTGTAGGGGCTAGATGATGCTGGAGCTATATACAAACCTTTTGCACAGTGCTAAGTACGTTTACGTAGGAACACAATTTTTGTTGCGAAGGTGAGCGTGACCGCGACTTTGTTTGCCTCTGTGTTCATAGGTTCGTGCTTACCTCAACTCCCCGTTAAATAAATGGGGGGTGTTTGGATAAATTTTGTATAGTAGGTATCAATCTTTACGTTCGAAGAGACAGACATCGGACAAGGCGAAACTATGGGGTAGCGGTACCTCGTTGTACTACAGAACCCTAAAAAAATAAATTTAACCGGTTCCACCTGACCTTGGACCATAGATTTATTATAATATTAAACGAAAATCTGTCAACTTCAACCAATTAATTCTAGAAGAGGTTTATTTGATGCTTCCATGAGACGGACATTGGCAGGATTTCGTCAATGCAGACGCAGAACCATCTAGTAAGAAGTTGAAGTTAAATTCAAAAAGAAGTTAAGTCATAGGTATAATTAATCTATGTAATGACTGCGTATAAAACCTCACGTAAATGTGGGTGCACCGTCGTCGATCGTCGTAATCGTGATTCAATGTCCATGCCATAGCCCATGCTGGCATGACCATCCCAATGCCATCCAACTGGCTTTACAACTCCCCTCGTGTGTTAGAGCTTAGGCTAATAAACATAATTCCTAATGCAAACCATGCCTACGATGAAGGAGTATAACCCGACCACACGCTCCATCTTACATGCAAGCATGACTGCACAGACCAGTTCAAGCAGATTAGACGGTTAGGCGGCTTGTGTGGATATGGTAGCTCCCAGAAGCGTGGCTGGTGTGTCGTTCACATGCTGAAGATTGGAGTGCACACATTTAGTATGCACTACTTTTGCGCGCGGCAAGTCATTCAATCCACTCTTCAGTCTGGCAAAGTGTTTTGGACGCGTCGCGTCGCTTGTTTTAATAGCAAAAAAAAAAGAAAACTCTTAATAAAATATAATTATCTTCTGTTGCCAAAATTATAATACCGAAAAAAGAGAAATAAAAACATAATTATAACCTGTCCATAATAACAGTTAATGCCATTCCTTGTGCAGTCTAGTTTGCACAAGCTTACTTCCACGTGTGCTGCCATTGTGCCATGTTCAGTTGTTTTGTAATGTCATAATTGCATTCCACAAACTGAACTTCGCAAGACGGAGCGTGTGGCCGAGCTATGAGGCGAAATATAATTTCCTTCGTCTGAGAAACTATGCAAACTTAATCGTGGAAGAAAAAAGTAAACATTTTTTGGCTAAATGAAAATGTTATAAAATAAACTACAACTACTATAAAAGACAGAAAAATAATAACCAAAGACGAGGTAGTATGCCTTAATAACTTTAGCCTATTTGAAAAAAAAAAAAAAAATATTGAATGAAGTTGACGTCCGTGCGTGCGACGAACGAATGGTGCGACGCGACGACGACGTCACGTTACTCACTCACTCAGTTGCACACTCAATACTCACTCACCCACCATAGACTAAACAAATTAGAAATTGAAATTAGTGAGATAAATAAATTCACTCACGGAAGTAAACATGTACTGTACGAAATTGCGGAACATGTAAGATTATTTCGAAGATATTGTTTATCACTAATATCAGTTGAACACCAAAATTCAAACAAAATGTACATGAACGTGGTGCTACTGTTGTCTTTTTTAGTTATATTCCTATCACAGGAAGCCCTCTGTAAGTTTTCACTTTTATGAGCTCAGTTATTTCAAGGTAAAGTGAGAGGTCTTCGTGAATCAGTTTTGAAGTAGTATGTTACAAAAATTAGTACTATACGAAAAAAACAAAGAGGAAATAATCACTGGGATGCAGTGTTATAGATCGTTAGATCATAAGATGCCGTACTGCACTTTTAAGCCTTTATGTGATTTTCACGTAACCAGATGCACATTTCCAATACCTATCAATTCGGTGACTTTTCAACTTATTTATAAACACTGTATGTACATATTATGTATCATCGGCATCTTATGATTAACAACATAAGATGAATTCTGTGAAAAATCTCCATCATATTCAATAAACATAATTCCGATTAAAAAGCCATGGCTCAAGTTGGTATCATATAGCTTTATGGAACCTATGTAGAATGATCTGAAACAAAATTGACAGACCTTGTGTGTGTTGGTAGAGCATGTTTCTGCTCTTTAACTATTTACTCTCTTAACCCTAGATCACTAAACATTAGTCTCACAGGCGACACGGTTCCCGCGCATTCGCTGTTTAGGTATGTTCCTGACACTACCCCACCCCGCCACGCTCAGTACGTTCCTAATTTAGTGTTTTAGCACTCTGTGCGTACGCATTACGTCGTCAAGTAAAGTATTGGCGTTTTATTTTGTTAGTCAGAACGACTAATGTTTAGTGAGCTAGGGTTAAAGTCTGAAAAAACAGTTGAACTGTGACATAATGTGGTACACCTAGATTCTAAAGAGTTAAGAGGGACCTCTTGAGGGTTGGCATTTTTCCAACTTTAACAAGGTTTGTCCGCAACAAAGATATAATAGTTGTAATAGTAGAGTATAGTAATAGTATAGCAAAGAAGGCTACTATGTCTTTGCTGTAATAGTATACAAAGAAGGCTACTATGTCTTTGCCTTGCTCATATTCAAAATGATTCAGTCCAAGTACAATAGTTTTATTATAAAAATATTTCCACAGGTTTACATAAGAGATGCATGAGATGCAGATCCCGGGGAGAGCTGGGCAGCTGTGGCGATCCGTTCCCATTCAATGTTACGGAGCCTGATGCTGATGTGGGGATACATGTGGTGGCATGCCCGTCAGGCTGGTGCGGGAAACTGTCTGAAGGAAACTCTGCAGCCTTCAAAACTGATGGTTAGTCTTTTGTATTTATTTATTTCCATACATTACAGTTATATCTATTCTATCAAACTGTGCAACAGTTAATCGTGATTTTGACAGTTAATCTTGATCTTAGCTACTGTACTAGAAAAAAAAATTTGGAATGGAACCGTTGGAGGCAGCTTCTTGTAGAATTCACAATTTCCTGCGTTTTTTTTTTATTTTAATGGATCTCTTTCATATTCTAAAATAAAAAAGTTAAGATAAGTGGAGTTTGGTGTCTATGACCGATGTTTTTTTTTTATATGTACCGCATATACTTTCCTACCTATGTAGCTCAACTGATCTATATCAATACCATCCGGAAGCGTCCCCAAGACGTGGGCTGTTTTTCCCCGCTGTATGGATGTACTACTGATGCGTTGCTTCGACTAGACGCTCAAATATTTCATCCTCAAGGGCATTGGGTCTCGATTCCAAGGGAAGCAAATGCATACGCTCTGTCGCGACCTGCATATTAGCGACTCTTGAGAACTTCGGTCAAATCTACCGCCGCACCAGCCCCACGGATGTCCTCGGAAGATGGGAAGGCGCAATTAATATGTGCGTCGACGCTTAATAATATAAGTATCCACAGTTGTAGCACCCCCGATCGCGGGGATCGGTTATTTATATCAAAATAGTCAATGTTACCAATTGTGCTACTGTTGACTTGGTTGTTAGTGGAAATATCTAAGTTAAAGCTGGCCAGATCAAAGTTGCCCAGGGAGCAGTATGTAAGAGCTATGCTCGGAGTTTCTCTGAAGGATAGGATTCGTAATGAATACATCCGACAGAGAACCAAAGTAATTGACATAGCTCTAAGAATTAACAAGCTAAAGTGGCAGTGGGCAGGCCATATCTCGCGACGAACCAACAACCGGGTAAACGTGTTCTTGAGTGGAGACCGTGACTCGGCAAACGTAGAATAGCCCGCTCTCCGGCCTGGTGGGATGGCGACCTGCGAAGCACTGCAGGCAGATGCTGGATGCGGCAAGATGAAGACAGGGCCCTATGGTGCTCATTAGGGGAGGCCTATATATCCAGCAGTGGACTACTATAGGTTGATGATGATGATGAAAGCTGGTAAAAACTGCTATAATGTAATTTCATTTCTCCAATTTTCAGACTATGGGGCAGCAACAGAACGGATGTGCTTACAACGCGCGCCTAGCGACTACGAAGAACGCTGCGCCTACACTATGTGGAACCATCGGAAAGTATACATGTGTTTCTGCAATGGGGACCTTTGTAACTCTGCATTTAGGTCGCCGGTCTCTTATTCTATTCTAGCACCTGTTCTGGCATTTTTATACAGCTTATTTTAGGTCTCTTAACGAATTTATCTACATGTAGCTAGATTTAAAGTCCTATAGACGTTGTTTATTTTAGAATTAAATAGAAATATTACAATATTCCAGCCATTCTCAATATACAATGTTTGTAATCAACTCTAGACACAAAAATCCAATGTTCCCCTACTGGCGTGGTGTTCGAAAAAATCTTGTCATCATTATGCATTGTATGAAAGAGCTAAAATCTAATAGTAGTGCAAATTCTGACTGAAATCGACTACAAAGTAGTTATTTTTTGGTATAGTATGGGGGCAATGTTTACAAATATTGTATATTCAGTTTGCCCAGAGTATAGGTAGCTTTATACTATAGCACTCTGAAGAATCTCCATTATCATTCTTGTGATATTATACTCTAGGTTAAGTAAATTGTAATTAGGTATATGTCTAAGACTTTAAAGCAGCTATTGAATTGACGTTTTTGCGTCCAAGGTGCTCAAAAGCATTTGTTACCTACCTGTTTCAACTTAATCCGTCCATAAGTTAGAATAGCAATACAAAAACCAATATTTATAGTCCGTTCAAGCATTTATTTTCTTTGACTTAAAGAATATAAAAAATGTACACACGTAATCTGTCCGCTCGATAGATTCGCATCACTTCATCATTAAAAAAAGTCTATGATATATTGCATTATTTCATTCAATTAACCCTTAATTACACGCGTGGGGTGTTTAACACCCCAGCGACTGTTTGATCGTCTCTAGTTATTGGAGTTTCGAATTTACAAGGCTTATTTTTAAATCTTAATCATAAATAAAAGTCTAATTGTGTTTGTAAATCATAAATAAAAGTCTGATTTTGTATGTATTTGGTAGTTTTTTCTACGCGAGTACTTATGTATGTTTTTATGCGCGAGTAACTAAGGGTTAAAGAAAATGAATGCGCGAACGGGGCATAGTCGAGCAATCAAAATCTGTGGCCACTAATTTAATTTTAATTATGCAGTTAAAGGTCTTATATATAATTTACTGTCTTATCTCACCACAAACTGTTAGGTTTGTGGTCAGATAAAATACCTTGGTATCCTTATCTTAGAAACCACAGTTATTGATGGCATCTAAAGACCTAACTGTAAAGAAATATCTATAAGGTAAGCCTGTCTTCCTACCTAACCTTTAAGTACCTAAGTAGGTGGTAAGTCTATGCATTTGATTATCATAATCTAAACTATAATATTATAAAGTGGTAAAGTTTGTGAGATTGTTATAGGTAAAAAAAAAAATATTCAAAGTCGGTTCAGTAGATCCATAGATTACCCTATGGATCTACTGAACCGACTTTGTTTTTTTTTTTACCAATATATTACGTTACTTGTTAGTGTCATAAGCTATAAATTAACCCGCAACTTAAAAAAAAAACTTTCGTGCATAAAGATATATTTACTCAATGTTCATCTCAAAATGTTTATGAAACAAGTCAGTAAAAACATTAAATGTACAGGATGTCCCTTAATGAGTGGATAACCTCGAAAGTGCGCGTGCGCGAGGGCAAGGCCAATCTGACACAAAAACAAAAAATGTGAAGCATTCCGGAGTTATGTAACTTCAAATAACTTCGAAAACCTGTAACCCCTTTCACATTTTTGGGCACCATGTCCACAATTTATGCAATAGCTTCATTCTTATGCATTTCGTTTGTTAATGAAATGCATAAGATACGAATTTTATGATACCCACTTTAATTGGTAGTGCTCATAATTTTTTATCACTTTTAAATTTGAATCATTTTACACTAGTGTTGAAAAACTTTTTCCTCGCATGAGAGTAAAAATAATTTTTACTCACTGTTTTTCAGCATCAGAATTGATAAAGTATCAATTTCGAGCTAGAATTTTGAAAAAGTATGTTTAATTTTGTGATTGTTTAATTTTGCAGAAAAAAACACGAGTAAAGTTTATCTCGTTTTTATTGAAATTGATTCTCTCGCACGCACCTTCGAGGATCCACTTATTATGGGACAGCCTATAATGTACCTCTACATAATAAAGTACTTAATTTTTGCTATTGCATTACAATATTTTGAATACTCTTAGACCAAAATATTTCGTGTCTAGTAAATCTTTATCAACTGTACACCTTAATAAGGTGTTCCATGGATTTTACGGAATATGTTACTGGCATGTGCCAGTAACTTTCGTAACTATGTATTAAATAAACCCACACAATATTTTATATTATCATTATCATCGTCTTCAGCCTATATTAGTCCACTGCTGGACATAAGCCTATTATGTAATGTTGCTCATTAATTAGATTATGTAACTACAAGGCTGCTAAAAGATTGATGATATAAAATATAGTTTTTTATATACGAATATAAAAAACTATATTTTGTATATTGTACAGTTAATGACTTATATCAAAATATACATTCAGATATCCAAAATTGTTTTAAAATATTTATGTAATCATTATCATCGTTCTCAACCTATATTAGTCCACTGCTGGACATAGGCCTACTATGTAATGCTGCTTATTAATTCGATTATTTATATAACTACAAGGCTGCTAAACGTAAAAGATGTGATGTTCGTAAAAAAAACTATATTTTGTATGTTATATTGTACAGTTAATGACTTTTATATCAAAATATACATTCAGTTATCCAAAATTGTTTTTAAATTCTGTAATAAGGCCAAGTATGGCGGATGCTGCCCAGAGTATGTGGTTTAAGGTTGTTTTCCACCCGTAGTTGTTGGTTGGCTAAGAGAGACTTAATGTGAGGTATATCGTGGAAGTAGAGTAAGCCATGGTTCTTTGCTCGTGAGACTACTGCGATGGCTTCGGAGCCCGTGAGGAGATAGGGGTCTTCGGGGTCCAAGTCTGAAATGTACCAGTATTATAATAAATCTATATCCTACTAATATTATAAACGCGAAAGTTTGTAAGTATGGATGGATGTTTGTTACTCTTTCACGTAAAAACTACTGAATGGATTTTAATGAAACTTTACAATAATATACATAGCTTATACATCAGAATAACACATAGGCTACAATTTATAAAGATATATTGTATATTATCCAAAATATCTATCACTACGCGGGTGAAACTGCGGGGCGCAGCTAGTATACTATATAAAAGAAAGTCGTGTTAGTTACACTATTTATAATTATTATAACTCGATTTGGCTGAAAATTGGTGGGGAGGTAGCTTAGAACCAGGAGACGGACATAATATACTTTTTATCATTTAAACCATTGGAATAGATTTCCACGGGGCGAAGCCGAAAGGAATCGATCCCACAACCCCCTGCGTCGCAGGCACACCTTCGCCCGCTGCGCCACTGAGGTCGTCGGAAAATAAACAGAACTCACAATTATCAGCTCGCCGATTGCTGAATCTTGAGTTGAAAGGAGGCAGGAACAGTCCCTCCGGCCAGAGGGATTCAGGATCGGGCGAGTTTACTTTGTACGGCGAGACTGGCAGCAGGGGGATATCTATCTCTGTGATTTAAAAAAAATATTCATGAAAACTCATTGCTAGACAAAATATAAGTGCTTAATAAATAAATAAAACGGACGACCGATGTGGCGCGGTGGGCGAAGGTCCGCCTGCGACGCAGGAGCTTGCGGGCTTGATTCCCGCCTCGGAACAATTGTGTGTACGATCTGCAGATATTTGTTTCGGGTGTTCTGGTCGTTTTCTATGTTTAATAAAAAATATCTATCTATGTAATGTATTGTATTATGTATATTAGTTATCTAGTACCCATAACACAAGCTCTGCTTACCATGGGGCTAGATAATGCTGTGTGGCAGGTCCAGCATTATTTATTTATTAATTTAAATATAGTTAAGTATAAAAATTTAGCCTGAACTAGGTAATCCTGTGTTTCAGGCAGAAGACTACTTCAGTTTATTTTAATTTAAGGAAGGTATGTGATTTTATTTTATAGATCGATAATTATTTTATTGCACACTTAATATAAAACAGACAGATATAATAAAATATGTGACAATTTGGCGGTCTTATCGCTCAAGAGCGATCTCTACCAGACAACCGTGGATGGATAGGATCGTTGCATTGTACATGGGGATCTGTGTGCATTATATTAATTTATAAAATATGGCATGAAAATACGTTCCTACTTAAAAAAAAAACGTTAATACATATAACTAATTATATAACTACTTATATAAATACATACCTACTCTTAATTTTATAAAGGGAAACAAGGGTGTGGTCAATTACATAACGACAAATAGTGTTCCTTTAGCATACTCTCATTACCTTTCTTTGTTCAGATTGTTCTGTATGTAGGTAGTTTATACGTGTTTATTCTGTTTTTTTACTATAAGTAGATGTAGGTACAGTCAGCGTCAAATTGATATGAGCGTCTAGAGTATTCAAAATGATCTGAAAAACATAAAAGTAATTTGATATACGCAGTTCGAATCATCATATTGTTGTAAGCACCCAAGGTGTTCAAAATATCTTACTACTCATTGTTTCATATTTATGTGAGCAGTCAGAGTGTTCAAAGTTATCTTAGCAAACAAAGCTCTCAAAGTTAGTATGCAAACACTGTTGAGTGAATACTTGATATGTTATAGATACTTGAAACAGATAACTTGGAGAGCTTTGTTTGCTAAGATATTTTTGATGAAACAATGAGTAGTAAGATTTTTTAACGCCATGGGTGCTTACAACAAACAATATTATGATTCGAACTGCGTATATCAAATTGCTTTTATATTTTTCAGATAATTTTGTCTACTCTAGACGCTCATATCAATTTGACGCTGACTGTCCCTTACCTACCTAACTGAGTATTTTCTCTTTCTGTCTTTTTTATTTTTATTATGTGCATAATGTAACAACCTAGCTGTTAATTGCTGTAATGTTAAATTTATTATTTATATTAATTCTTTCATTAAATATTAACTCTACCGCGAATGCAGTTAGGTACGTTATCGCTTTTCCATCCGAGCATCACACTAATTAATACCGGAAACAACGCATGAAGCCGCGGGCAGAAACTTAATACCAATTCATAAACATAAGAACATACCCATATTATCATGCCAAAGTGTGGTTGTCGGCGTATGTCGAGGTGTTTCTTCTATGTTGAATGGCACCGAGGGTCGAATGCGAGGGTAGCCGCGACTGCGCAGGGCGAGTGGCCCTAAAAGTGATCAATAAGGTCAGGGATTAAAAGACTGCCAAGAAAAATAGTTTTGTCTTTAATTTAACTTGTTTTTAATAAATTCAAGACTTTTTACACAGACATGCAGACACTAGACAGGGCGCTATGGCACTCATTAGGGGAGGCCATGTCCATCAGTGGCCTAACAAGCTGATGATGATTAGATGAATATCTGTATTAGAAGTTGGGTTGCGCTTGCGCCTGCTTTGAAAAGCCTAAAGACAGGTAGATACTAACTTCTTATGCTAAATCCCGTCGCACCAAACGGCAGCGGATCCCCAACTCCATGGGTGAAGCTGCGGGCGGGCGTGTTGACGCTGACATGAGACGCGAACCGCGTGCCGGCCTGCGCAAGCGCACAGATTTGTGCTAGGTAGAGCAACACTGTGAGGAGTGACATCTGAAACGAATTGTTTTGTTATAACATGTGTCTTTACAAGAAAGAAAATACATTTATTTGACACTATACATAACACATTACATGGTAAGAAAATAATAAAAACAAGAAAAAAAAAATTACAAGGAATAGACAAGACATACAAAATAGAGCAAATACGTGTTACATAAGGGGCCAAAAAGGTCCCTGTCTCTGCATTATGCCGCTACAAGCCTAAGTAAGTAGCGGCGCTGATTTTCAGACAGGTCCTGGTGTGGTGGCACAAAGCTTGATAACATCATGTCGGTATATAAAAAAGAAAACAAGAGTAGGTAACATAAAAAAGCCAGAGATAAAAGGAAAAATGAAGAGAGGCACCATTAAATACGAATCTCCATGGACATCACAAAACTATACGAACAAGCCTTAAATCTATCTATAACTCAATCTAATACTTAAATCTACAAAACTACACATCAATTATTATTGTCTATGGTAGACCCATATTGCCAAATCAAAAAGAGGTTAGTATCTTTTCGTCTAAAAAAGCAGCTGGTCTAAGTCTAAACTGGTCTAAAGCACATATTGTACCTATAGTTAGCAAGTGGTCTAAAAAACAACTGGTGTCTAGCAACAGACTATTTAAAAGCCTAGTAGGTAGACTCTGATTTTTTGGCGGTGGTTCTGACCCATTTTTATCATCTTGACTATTCCTGACTGACATCGTGCCCTATCCATCCATGGTTGTCTGGTGAGAGCTCTTAAGCGATAAGACCATCAATTGGCGCTTAGTTTTTGAGTTGTTTTGTTGTTAATAGTTTCAATTAGTGTGTATTAAAGTATTTACCTACTGTATATGTATCCGAGAACACTTCTACTAACAAAATTGACAAAAACGTTATGGGCTCGAATTGTAACTTAAAATTTATAAGGAAATCTAAAGAACGCATTTTCTAGAAATTTGATAAGTTTTTGCGGTTTTAATGTTAAAATATGTATGTACTTTAGATTACTTAGAAGATAAAAAAGCTTGGAACGAGTTTTGCTCCAACTCAAAATCTACCAACTTACAAATAAGCAAATCAAATGTACTAGACACATAAGTTATGAACATACTAGTGGTTTCTTCTCACTTCTTCCACTGGTGGACAAAAAATTGAAGTGAACTATAAAATAATTTAATAGTATAAAATATGACCTGTCTAAGTGCTTATTTGTAAGCTTAAAGAAATAAAAACTTTTCATTTCATTTCATTTCATTTCATTTCATTTCATTTTATTTCATTTCATTTCACTTACCTACTTAGACTAGATTTTTAGAGGAACTATCTAGCTTGATAAGTAAAGGTTCATGCATTATGACTCAGGACCTACCGACATCGATTAGGAACGAGTTCATAAGTCCCTAGATTCACATAACTTTATCTCCCATCCTCGCATCATAGAGGAAACCCAGTAATTACCCAGCGAATTCCCCTCGGTTACGCCACGCAGGCCCAATTGTGATGCCTTGTGCAACGCCGCGTGAGACCGCGCCGCTGAGCTAGTGCTTAGGCTTGGCATAGCAGATGGATTACTTAGGTATCAAGGTCGGGTACGTTGATCATTGATCACGAAAACTACCACAGTCTACCTTACTACATTATAAACAAAAAGGGGTTAAATAAAAATAAAAATAAATTGCATAGGAATTTGTAAGAGGACGGCAATTTCTGGAACTATTGAATTTATTTCTACAAATCGAGACACCGATTTAATTACTATGCAATCTGGAAAAACGCCAAATTCTAGGCGTTTGATACTTTGAAAATAATATAGGGCGAAATGACTATTGCCTCAATAAACTGCGAAAAACAGAAGCAAATAGCCCACACACCACACACAAAGTTGGTAGGTACCATGTAGGCATAGACACGTTAATGCTACACATATAGTTATCATTACTGTTATAAACTCGTTGCATAGAGTAAAACCCCTTTATATCGTTGGTCCTGCGCCTGGCCTCTCACGGTCGTGACAGTCTCGACGGTCTGCCATCCCGTCATCGGTGAAGGATTTGATTGAGAGTGCACCTGTGGCGTGCACACTTGTGCTCTATAAACCAAGAATTTAAATATTTAATATCACAAAATTTACTTTTTTTGTTGTACCTAAGTAATACATACTTAAACTTTAGATAGACTACTAGGTACAACTACTACTGCTTAGTCTGCTTACTACTGAGTTAAACGATGTAGAGAAGTTAGAGATGTATGTAGTATGTTTCTTGCTAGAGATATAGGTACTATTTCTAACCTAAGTACTTATCTTAGGAGTTTGTGTCTAACTCTAACACTAGAACAAATTATCCTAGTAGGTATGTATGTACAAATTGCTATTGTTTAGAATGTTCTAATTCTTATTACAATGGCATGGATTTCGAAATTAAATCCGTGACCTTATGAATTTAACTAATAGTGATCTAACGACTCGCATTAATGGAGACGCTGTGATGAGCTGATCATTACTTACTCCAAGGTGAGGAATGAGAGCAACGGAAACCGCAAAATGATACCCTAGTTACTTTGTTATTTTGAGATGGAAACCGTGAAACTGTCTGAACGATACGCTGCGGTATCTCTAGGTTGGTGGGTATATTTACAACTAGCTGTTTCCCGCGGTTTCACACACGTTAAATTCGAATTTCATATTTCTAAAATATAATATAGCCTATGTCACCCGGGGATAGTGTAGGTTCCCAACGGTTAAATATTTTTTATTGCCTATTCAATACACAAAAAATCAAACCTTTCCACTTTATAATATTAGTATAGATGGAGTAGGCACCTACTTAGATATGTATTTCTGATCTGATGTTCCTCATTTAACTCTTAACTAAACCGAACATTTTTGTTCGGAAATCACAGTGCTGCAAACGTTACTATATAAGACTATAGTAACGTTTGCTGTGATTTCCGAAAACGTATTCGGAAATCACAGTGCAGTGTCGTATTTATAAACCAACATTTTATGTCAAGGTTTCGAGAGCATTCATTGAACACTCTGCAAACGCAGTTTCAGCAAGAAAGCGCCACACCTTATTCGGCGAGAGCTACCTACGTTAAGTGAACACAAAATCAAAAATTCTGATAAGTGAAATAAGTGTCATCGTATGGCCACCCAGATCGCAGGATTTTAACTCCATAGGTATTTTTCTGTAGGGGTATAGCAACCTTTCGAATAGAGCGGAATAAAAGAAAATAAATCGACCGAGAAGCACGCTTATCCTAAATTTTTTTTGCTATGCGTCACTCAGAATAATTTCGAAAAGTGACAAAACTATCAAAAATAAACATTATTCCCATTTGTAGATACTTAATTGTACCTACTTAGGAATAAAATTACAGACGACTTTAGGTTACTTTGGGTACCTACGGTATCCCCGTAAACGTCGTCTACATCCTAGATATTTATAAAAATCTTTGTAGCATTTAAACTATAAGTTTGATTTACGTACATAAACCGATGTAGTATTAATTAACTGATGGTACCATTAATTAATACTGCTGTTAGTCGCTATGAATTTGGCAATGACTTTACCAACATTACGTACAGTGCAAACAAATATGAACCAACACGCACGCTGCGTTTACTTGTGTAAAGGTGGAGGTGGCAGACACGTATGAATGTGATTGATAAAGTGTTCTGTGATACGACGGAAATCAGAACAAATCAATGGTGAATCTGATCACGACCGAGGAAGTAGCACATGGATTGGAATAAAAGAATGCGCTCATCGCTTTTGACGGCATGCTAAGCGTTTTTTATTGATATTGCTTTTGTTTTCAAGTTATAATTGGGTATGATTTAGTTTCAGGGCTGCCCTTGAGCCTTGACTTGCGAAAGTAATAAAACCATTAACCATAAGTTCCGATTAACTACAGAGAAATGTTGAGGAAACAAAGATTATGCACAAATCTCTCATTGATTGATTGATTCTACCTAGGTGTTTTTTTTTGCTTGACTTCTCATCAATACTGAACCAAACCCTTTACGGCTTAGGTACCTCTTTAGACTTAAAGAACATAAATAGGTGATAGGTAGGTATTTCCTTAAGCAAACACGAAGGTGGGTATTTGTAGAGCTAAAATTTCGTGAAGCAAGTGCTCTGAAACCTCATATTAGTTAACTGCAATCGTTCGATCAGCATGTCAAACCAGGTACTTCGATAAGTACCTCCTTGACTCCCTAAAACGTGACTTCAAACAAAGCTCCGTAATTATCAATTCGTTGGGAAGGTAGTGGATTTCAAAACTTGCTAACTACTTGATCATGTAGGCATTTATAGCTGCCTACTTCTTGAAAAGACAAAGGAGTTTAGATATGCAGCTTCGTTCTGTGACAAGATGTCATCCAAACTCTTAAAGACCCAATCTAAAGGAAATAAATTGATTGGAAAAACCTAGTGATTCACGCTACTACAAACATTTTTGGGACTTCTTTACGGGCTACACAAAGTACCTGCTTATGCATTCAACCAGGAGGCAGAATCAGCCATCTTATAAAACCCAATAATTTTCAAAAATAAATTCAAAATATATGTAAGTTCTTTGTAAATCCAATACGAAAAAGGCGAGTCTTTATTTAAGAGCGCGAATGTCTTGTACAGGCTTTCAGACAAGATTTTAAGATAAAATACATACGTTAAATCCCAAGAGCGTAGACTCGAGTTTACGACTGCTAACCTGCGCTACAATGACTCAGTTTTTAAGCAAGAAATATGAAAATACAATACTTTCCATCTTCCATTAAAAACGGGCTTATATGTTAGATCCACTGCGATTCTTTCTTGCGCCAAACCTCCTCTTCTAAAAAGCACTTAGTAAGAATTTGTGGTGACTTTATTATGGTGATCTAGTTTAGGGTACTTCTCATAAAAGTAAATGTCCCAAGATGCCCAGCCATTCTGCAGCCTCGTGTAGTAAAAGAAAATGTATTTGCAAAAACACGTGTAAAACAAAGATGGTAAGTAATTTATGTATGCCAGACACATGTTTGACTAATATCTACACTATACAGAGCGGTCCACAGCCATGCCACATGGAGGGAAAGTACCTTAAATATTGTAGATAGAACATTTTACTGTGGCATGACAGTGGGAAGCCCTGTATCTATCGGTATGCAAAAAATATGTTGAGAGTATGGCATGCCAATCTAAATATAAAAACAAAATGTATATACATTCATACAGATTTGAGACATTATTATAATTACATTACAGACAAAGTACATTACAATTATTATTGTTTTTTTTTGTAGTTTAAAGTTTGTAGTGTATGTAAAAGTAAAACGATAGGCACCTAGCCTAGCTATTCAATCTGGTACTGTGGTTATTCACTTCAATTTGTCACGAGCCGAGGTCTCAAGAGCAGTCACGAAATGCAGTCTCAAGAACTCAAGGACGAGATTATGTTTATGAAGATTGGACAGAATAGGATATTGGACGTCGCATGGAAATGCATACTTGATACACTTTTTATGGCTATCAAGATCTTAATGTGTATTGTGTGACTTATCTGCATCGGATACCTATGAGACCTAACCTTGACCTAAGTCAGTTTTTTAGGGTTCCAGAGCCAAAGCAGTAAGGTATGCCTGATTAAAAGTCATCCAGTTGCCAACTTTTGAAATAATTGTGGTTATTAATACAAAAGTCATTTAAAACGGGATATTTACCATGATATGATTGAGATTAGTTATTTCGTAATCATGGTGCATGAAACTGTACCGATATTTGGAAAACTCAAAAATCAAATCATGGTAAATACCCCGTTTTAAATGACTTTTGTATTAATAACCACGATTGTTTCAAAAGTTTTATCATGCCTAGTCGTAAGATGCACCCTCTGTTTACCTGCTTTAGCACCTATACTATATGTTTCCTTCCACCTTCATATAAAACCTCTTGGAAGCGCTATAGATAAATAAATAAATAAAATAAATAATGTTGGACAATTCACACAGCATTATCTAGCCCCATGATAAGCAGAGCTTGTGTTATGGGTACTAGATAACTGATATACATAATACAATACATTACATAGATAGATATTTTTTTTTATTATACATAGAAAACGACCAGAACACCCGAAACAAATATCTGCAGATCGTATACACATTTGTTCCGAGGCGGGAATCGAACCCGCAACCTCCTGCGTCGCAGGTGGACCTTCGCCCACCGCGCCACATCGGTCGTCAGATAGGCAGGTCTATCTATGTATGTAAAAAACAAGTGCAAACGACTTGCAGCGAAAAGAAACCCTCGCCTTTTATTGTCCATGCAAACTCTACTGCTTCTATTTTATACTTATTTCGACCTATAAAATACTGCGCCAATGTAGTGTTCTGTCTCAAAATAATGAAATCCTTCCCGTTATGCACATTATTTAGTTCTTATCTAATAATATAGGTTACCTAAGTATGTAGGTAATTAGATACCTAACTTTACTACCTTCCTTTCTTATTATAGAAAGTAAAGGTATGGACGCAGTTAGGTACAGAAGGGCATGGCAATCGCAGGAGAGAGTGATCATTACAAATGGCTTTTAGATTGCTGTCACGATGCAATAATCTCACACCTGGCTGCCTAGCTCATACATAAGTGGCTCTATGATATGTTTGATATGCATAAGCGTTATTTACTCAATCATAGTAGGTTAGGTACAGTCCACGATATAAGTTCTTCTAGGATAATTTTAGTTTTTTTTAGAAAAATCTTTTTGAGTTCTCTATGGGCTTACAAGTTTCCACTTATTAAGGTACACCACCTCTTTGTTGTTCGACCTCGTCGAAGAAGAGGAATGTTAGCTATTCATTATTTGCAAGGATTCACAACGCATATCAATAAATCGTAGGGCAGGTAAGTTTTAAACTAAGTAATTATCTATTTAGTGAATGTGCTGCTAAATGCTGGGTACTTATTTAATTATTAGAACTAGTAAAAGAGTTATTGAACGGACGGGAACTATTTTACGACTTGTCTGTCTGTCTTGCATCATGGAGCGAAGCTTGGAGATCGTATTATATTATACACGCGTTCTAATTCATCACACTGTTCCTTGAGTTGATTATATGTAAGCTTTTAGTTTTAATACGCTACGTAGACGCTTGAAATATTTACAGAATATATAATTCTAAATTTACTTTAAAAAATATTTAATTTAAAATAATTATTATATATATTTAAGGGGGGTAAGGGGAATTTTTTGCCGTTTTTATAGATAATGGTACGGAACCCATCGTGTGCGAGTCCGTCTCGCACTTATTTTTGGTTTTATTCTTCTACCTGGCAGGAGTGGCAGGGACTAAATCCAAATAAAAGTGGGAGTGCGTGCGCGTTGATATCTTTTGTATGGGCCGCAAAACCGGCGAAACTGTAGCAGACCTACGAAGGATTTTTATTGAAATAAAGCTGATGTTGGAAACCCTATGATAACTGACGATAGTGCGTGATGCCTTTTACATAACGTAGCAATGTTAATAGTCCACGACGAAAGTAGACGAACATATTTTTCAAATTTGAGGATATCGTGGCCGATGTGTGGCAGTGACACCAAAATCGGTTTTGGAATATTTAGCCTGTCTAGGTAGGTACAAAATACCAATTAGTGAACAAAAGGGCTTCTATCTATTCGAGAATACGGTGATTCGCAGAAATAGTTTATATAAAAAAATATTTAAAAATTATGTTAAATCAAAAACGTACATATACTCTATTCTATAAGTACATATAACTCTGCCTAGCCTCAGTGGGCGGTGGCAGCGAGACAGTTTTTTTTAAAATATGAGATTTATACGTTGTAGCCAGTTTCTTATATAAAATAATCATTATCCATTTAAGCGAAGAATACTTTTACTTGCACAAATAAAATGTGAAGTCTAAAATGTATGTATATTTATCAAATATACGTAGACTACATTCAGTTCCAAACGGTTGTCGTCACGACCTGATAACAGATAGCTCTAATTTTGTTGCGAAAATTGAATCCTAGGATTTAATAACTTAGGTATAAGTTACCCACGTTTGTAGAGCAGTTCCCTTTCACAATACAAGGGCTAAATTAAGGACCTTCGTGGCACAGTGACGTAAAATCGGCTGAGACAGTGATGTTGATTCCCGTAGATAATGGACCTTTGACATACTTAAGTAGGTACTCGTATTATAGTCATATATTTTGTATTTTTTATCTTGTTTGTTTTATTTTTAAGTACCTATGCAATAAAAGAATTATCTATCTATCTATAGAATAGAAAATATTTATTTGTGTAACAAAATTTCACATGGTCACACAATGCTTAAAATAAAACTTAGGTATATCGTACGAGTATTTAGCTTAATGCTGCTATGGAATTTGTGCCCTATCAGTGCTGGTTTCCATCGGTGCCAGGATGCTAAGTGCAGCGCGACCCTACCATACAGGTAGATTTGTACATAACAATACACAAAGCATAAATATCATAATATAAAAACTATCGTAGTTTCATGAATTCAGGGCGGATAAAACTTTTGAAACTATCATGGTTATTAACACTAAAGTCATTTAAAACGGGATATTTACCATGATTTGATTGTTGAGTTTTTTTTTCATGGCGGATGTTAGAAGTCGTTAAGGAATGAAGCGTTGGTGGTCTTCAACAAACAACTTCATACAAATAAGGTTCGTAGTTAACCCACTTACGTCCGTAATGAAAGCTTAAACAGCTTAACTCTAATTTAATAAAATTTTTGCAAAATTGCATATATCATTTGATAAACACAAATTACGAATTAATAATATGGTAGTCAAATATATCCATTTCTAAAATAACCTATACAAATTAAATGTACATGTCTCAGAATGAGAGTGTTAGCGTGTGTGTGTGTATTATGTTTTTGTTTTTTTACTATGTGCGTTTGTGTAGTATATGTGTCGAGTACATCGATCTCAATAATAGTCCGGGCAACAGGCGCGCAGTACTTATACAGGGTTATTGTGTAAGGAATTAAGATGAAAGGTCGGATAAGTAATTAATAAGTTATTTTACTTATCCTCATAAATATATGGTCGGTAATTGTACTAAAACCAAAATAACATTTTGATTATGAAACAAACTGAACATGCTTCTTTGATGAGACGATGAATAAAACTCTATTTTGAAAAACTTTGCCTTGTAAGTTGTGTGGTCCCAAAATATATTGGTAGGTAGTTTTTCAAAAATGTTAACCCACACACACACAAGATAATAAGTGTTAACCATCTTTGGTTTGTCACCAAATTCAGAATTACATACACTTAAAGTGGACCAAAAGTAGACCATATAAAGCAAGTTGTGTGGTAAAGATATTATGTTGGTAAGTACTTGTGATTTTTAACAGACATCGAAAAAAGGAGGTTTTATGTTCGTCTGTATGTATGTTTTTTATGTATTATATTCGTCGGTTTCTTATATGACGAAGAACGTATTAAAAAAAAACCATATACAATAGTTTTTTTAGAATTATCTTGAGTAGAGACCACGACTCGGTAAACGTACTGCGTCCTACACTACGTTTACCGAGTCGTGGTCTCCACTCAAGATCATTCCCTAAAAAAACCCTCCGACCACATGGGATGACTACCTGCGAAAGACTGCAGGTAGATGCTGGATGCGTCAAGCTGAAGACAGGGCGCTATGGCGCTCATTGGGAGAGGCCTATGACCAGCAGTGGACTATAGGCTGATGATGATGATGATGATGATCCTATAAAAAAATAATTTGCGAGGGATTAGTTATTTATTTTTATAAAAAAAAAACAGTGTAAAATTTAAGGCATTCGAAGTAAATTTAAATTTTTTTTTACACATTCAAATTATCAAAATCACATTACATGGGAAGGTTAAAATTCTACTTCACGCCATAACTATACTCTACGGATTAGGCTGTAATTTTGCACATAATGTAGTTTAAGGCCTGGATTAACATAAAGGCTTTGCCCGTAACAACGCATGCGAAGCCGCGGGCAGAAGCTAGTACCTATAAACAAGTTCTTTCAACCTTTCTTTCCTGGTTTTGGAACCGGAATACGTAAAACTTGAACCATAACAATACATTTGTCAATTTAACTCTTGTTAGATAACTGTTTGGCACATTTTGGTCAGATACGGAATTATAAATTCTACGAAACAACTCCATAAAACATTTTTTTCTGGATGTTTAGGCAATTAAACTAAAACCTTATTTCAGGTTTGCCATTTGTCCGCATCGCATTTGCCACATAAGCTGAGCGTCATACCGGATCGTACGCATTGTAGGGTAAGGATTTCTTGTTTGTCGGGGATGGTCATAGATACAACACGAGGCACGCACACCGACTAAGAGCGCTATACCTCGGCGATTGGAGAAATCGCCCAAGCTGCAACACGTTATGGGGACGGCAATAGTATTCTAACAATTCTATCACCAGCGCAAAATCCATAGCTAAAATCTTTTAAGGTAAAATTAATGAAGTGGCTGATAGATAGCCCAATCGATATATATCTAATTATAATGAATTTATAACGTTAAAATGTAATGTATAATGTATTTTTGTGTACCTATTATAATGTGATGTATGTAGTTTTTTACATTATTGCATATAATATATGACTTATAACCAAAATTTATCAATAAATGAACTATTGTCATCTGGATCGGTATATCTGTCAGACTCTGAAAGTCTAGTATTTCTGCTGATGACGTCATCATCAAGTTCTTTGAAAGAACCTATATTGCCGATGCAAAAACCGAGACTAGTCGGCATATTGTAAATACCAACGATGACGCCGCGTATAATCCGATTCCGATACAGTAGAGTTATTATCCTAAACGAACACTTTCATTGCACGAGGCTACGACGTACTTGTCCACCTGCAGCTCCGTGTATAGGAGCGGCAATGCATGTGTTAATTAGGTGGAACCAATGCTTACAACTTCTATTTTCACTATCTTATTACAAATTCTTCGTAGATTTGTCCAATAAATCTTTTATGGTGGGGCTTGGATGTGAGGCGAAAGTGACTTCAATAAACGTGTCTAAAATTAAACAGGTAGATAGGTGCTTGCTTACCATGTAAGTATCTAAGAACAAATCCTTTTCCATTCATGCCGTTAAGTTGTGGAACGCTCTGCTTGAATCAGCATTAGGAAAGCTGGATCTCTACCTATTTTCAAAGTTCGCGTCAAAGATTTTTATTTGTCAGAATAGTGAATTTTGTAACTATTTATTTATAACGTATATATTTTCTACTTTACATAATGTATAATATATATCTTTTATATTCGTTTCTACTTGCATAATACTATTTATTATTATGTTATATACACCCCTGCCTTCCTTAAATTATTTATTTTCTATCCATCCAAAGGTTGTCTGAAAGGAATCGCCTCTAAGCGATATACATACGTCCATTGTAATTTTATGTGTCATGTCTATGATTTTTGTTTAATTTTGTGGTGTCAATAAAGATTTTCGTATTGTATTGTATTATAATGTATGTACATGGGTTGGTTTATTATTACCTCGAGCCGGTCCCAGTGTATACTTATATTTGCAAGGTGCCTAAAATAGAGACATCAATTTCAACTGCTTCAGCGTCGCTAAGTATATTTGTTGACAATTGAGCTTTATTCCTAAATCACATAACGGCATAACGGCACTTTGACTGCGGTTTTTTTTCGACGACTGCGATCTTTTTTTTTACCTAAAATATTCGTGCTGCCGCTCTACACAGCGGTTGTGTTGCGCCGCACATGCGTTTCGTTCGAAAAATATTACAGCTCTGCTGAGTCACAAAGATCTGTATTTTCTCAGCCGCTGTGCTAGTGTGGATTTACGCATATTAGTCACTTGTAGAAAACTCATACCGTGCGTTTTCAGCACTCAAAGTGTTAACTCCGATTTATTTGATATGAAAAATACATCTGTAATGTGAAAAACAACCAACACAATCTCCAGAGGGTCTCGCTGGCATTCATGCTACATTCTACGCTGCGTTTTCTAGTTTGGCAAAACGCTACACATTTTTTTAAATCCTATGGATAACTTCTATTCTTTCACTAAGGAGCGACATCTAATTGAGCTCTGTAAATAGGTTTTTATTTTTAGAAAACGCTATATTGGCATCTTAGATGTTTTACAACAAAGTGATGAACTTAAGAGGAGATAAGCCTCTCTGGTGTATACCGGCCCTTAGTCGAGATAAGATTGCACAATCGACCTTCACAAATGATCCCGTTCTATTTGTATGCATTTCTTTGCGAATGCATCAGTGCAGTTCCAATCTGAATGTCGCAATGGTCGCAATAGTGAATTGAGGCATTATGCGAGCAGAGATTTAAGGATCGATAAAAGCTTTTTTAAGAGGTTAACGTGAACACGAAAGTTTATATTTTTCGTTATTGTTGTGGAGTTGTGAGAAAACAATCTTGTAGCTTCAGGTAAAATTAATGTCATAGATTACTCAGTAATCTGTGATAAATATTTTTACTCTTACGCAATCTGAATACATACATAAGTATGGATACAACGGGTATTTATCGCGTTTATTTGCCTATTTTTCTCTTAATTTTTATAGGTAATAAAAATACACTATAATCTGTGATGAAGGTCATTAAAGTTATGTTATTTATCAGACGATCTCTGTGGCGCGGTGGGCTTACTTACTTATTTATGGGCAGTTTTTTCCCGCGAGGCGTGAGTTACTTATGTTCTGCAATTGTTTTTAAGTGGACGGGGAACCTCGAAGCATCAAAATGGAAGCCTGTTTGGTGAATGAGGTTTCAATACACTTGGCTTAGTGGGAAAGCGGTGACCGAGTCGGTTTTTTTTAGTTTCAATAAATCTTTTTTTTTGTTAAATCTTTTAATAAAATCGAATCCAAAAACTACCAGGTAAGTATGAAAAAAGTTGGAAATTATTTAACTATAATTAAAAAAATAAGTTCCCAGCTAGAATGATATCGATAGCTTCTTTACCGTGAAAGCACACAATATACAAGATTGCGAGAATGATCTCGCGATCTCGCACTATAAAGTGCGGGCTGATCTCTGTTTGATAGTGAAGTTGGTTATATCAATCGGTTACTCTACACTCACTATGCTAAAGCGACAATTTGCTATGAATGACTTTGTCTTCAATGAATAGCTTAGTCGTTAAGTTTAATCACAGGTCATGTTTGACTCGATAACATTTATTACTAAATCTATCAACCTTTGCAATACCTAGGTATCCTATAAATCTAAATAAATAAATACGTAAGTAGGTACTTAAGAACTTTACTGTAATCTGCTCTTATTTATTATTTACTCTGAAAATAACAAAATCGATTACAACTTTTTCTTCGGTATTTTTCTATTAAAATTATGTTTTTGTTATTTGTAATAACTAATAAGGCGTCAATTTACTGCGTATCATGCTTAGCCGCCAACAAAGACGCACTGATCGTATATGTATACTATAGACGAGAAATGGTATAAAGCTTCGCTAAGTTATTTATCGAAGGGATAAAAATCAATCATCCTCAAAATATCTCTCTTCGATGACCGATGTGGCGCGGTGGGCGTTGCGGGTTCGATTCCCGCCTCGGAACAAATGTGTTTACGATCTGCAGATATTTGTTTCGGGTGTCCCCCCGCGCCGTCCGTTCTACACGAGACGCCAAACAGGCGCGTTGAGATCTTTTGCTTGTAAAAAAGTTTTTGTACAAGAAGAATCCTGAAAAAATCTCATCTAAATAAAAACAGAACTGAACTGATCAGCTCGTAGGTAAATAAACATTTTTAAACTTGAGCGATCTGAACACATAATTTGAAGTATTGATAAACTTCTTTAATAAATGATGTGTCGCGGCGGGCGTAGGTCCGCCTGCGACGCAAGAGGTTGCGGTTCCGATTCCCGCTTTCGGACAAATGTTTGCACGATCAGCGAACCCGTTCATATTCCGGGTCTTCTGTGTATTTTCTATGTATAATATGAAATGATTTTTCAAATCAGTCCAGTAGTTTCGGAGCCTATTTACGGAACCTATTATATACAAACAAACAAAAAAATCAGACCTTTCCTCTTTATAATATTAGTATAGATAACATCTATGTAATGTATTCTATTAAGCATATCAGTCATCTAGTACCCATAACACAAGTTATGCTCAGCTTGGGACTAGATGATGGTATGTGGATTGCCCAGCATCATTTATTTACTTATTTGTGAATGGATGTATGAAGAACACTTGAGTTTTGAATCTATTCACTGACTGAGAGCACCTAATTAGCTCTCATTTAATGATTTTATAAATCGTTGTTATACACTAGTCAAAGTCGATGTAAGATGTTTGTAAGCAAATCACGACAATAATATCTAAATAAAATAAATAAATAAATAAATAATGCTGGACAATTCACACAGCATTATCTAGCCCCATGGTAAGCAGAGCTTGTGTTATGGGTACTAGATAACTGATATACATAATACTATATATTACATAGATAGATATTTTTTATTATACATAGAAAACGACCAGAACACCCGGAACAAATATCTGTAGATCATACACACAATTGTTCCGAGACGGGAATCGAACCCGCAACCTCCTGCGTCGCAGGCGGACCTTCGCCCACCGCGCCACATCGGTCGACATCTAAAACTTAGCAAGCTGCTCAGTTGAGTTAGTTGAGTTAGCTGAGTTCAGCTCAACGTCAAATATACTAAATCGTGTTTGGCTAAGGTACCTTTTTTTCTGTAACTGGCATTTTAAATTGATAATTTAAGCTCTTTTGAACCAAGTACGGACAGTAATTGTAAGTTTATTTATTTTTGTCATGCCTAAGGTTATACACATAAAACTCGTACGTGGGTAAGTAAAGAGAAAAACTTATTGATAGGCACTTTTTAAGTGAACCAGTGCGTAGGCCAAGACGACTCTTACCTAGTTGCCTTTTTGAACGGTACTCAAGAATATACCATTGTTGTTTCTGACCGTACCCATGTGTGAATGACTTCAAAAGCTCCAATAAAGTTTTGATTGATGGGTAAATATTATTGCTATGCGTTCATCATTGACAAGGCTACCAATAAAATATAATACCTGTATCTACTTTAATATAAGTAGACGAGTGGTGGGATAGTAGCGATGAATCGTGCGTGTGTCAGTTATTTAGCAATTATTCGTTATTACTATAATTGGTGCTGCTACATATTTTATTAACAGCTCAGGGTCACGATCGTCTTCTTAATTCTTATGGCTGTGTTAGCTTGTGTCAGCGGTTTCGCATGAGCTAGGTCCTTCTCGCGTCAATATTGATTATTATATTAGACGACCGATGTGGCGCGGCGGGCAAAGGTCCTCCTTCGACGCAGGAAGTTGCAGGTTCGGTTCCCTCCTTGGACAAATGTTTGTACAATGTGCAAATATTTGTTCCGGATGTTCTGAGTATTTTCTGTGTATAATAGGGATAATAAAAAATATCTATCTATGTAATGTATTATATTAAGTATATCAGCTATCTAGTACCCATAACACAAGTTCTGCTTAGCTTGGAGCTAGATGATGCTGTATGGATTGATATTCGAGCCAGTCCATCGCTGAACATATTTAAAATCAAATTGAAAGAGCACTTCCTATCATCATAAAATTATCTATCTAGAGATTTTTATATATATATTTAATTAGCTATATATATATTTTTTTTATTATATTGAACTAAATGTATTTATTAGGTTTATTGAACTATTATTTTTTAATTTATGTATGTATATTATAATCTCATTCCGTATTGTATTATTAGTCTAATTTGTCTCTTGTACTCTTCCTCTATCTATTCCATCGCCACTCCTGTAAACCTAAGGTTTGCTGGAAGAAAACTCTAACTCAGGGTTAAGCTCGCCTATGTACATATCTTTTTAATTAAGTTATTTTTAAGTTTTGTATGTGTACAATAAATAATTAAATAGAATTAAATTAAAATGGATTGTCCAGCATTAGCATTATTTCTAAAAATATATGTATAAAGTATTATTTAATGAACCACCTTCTCACATGTAATTATGCAATAAATATACTTTTACTTTTTTTTTACTTTATATGTAAGGCGTGTAACAGTACCTGTAAATAAATAAAATATAATAACCTTCTTAAATATGTATTCTTTTGTAAAAAATAAAATAAACTTAAAAATATATTATAAAGTAGGCAGAGTATTGTTTTTCCTAAACGTTCTTACTTATATTTTTTCTACAAAAAGCCAGTTGAAGGACCCTATTTCGGTCTACTTACAAAATCTATTGAATTTTTCTATTGCTTGTCCAATTCTATTAAATGGTTTTTTCCTACTTATTGAAATACCTACTTAAACGTACATGTAGTACATAATTAATACAATATCCATAATAAGTAATATAGATTACCCATGGTAGCTTCAAAAGTTTAATAGTGCCTATATTCCGTTTCTAACGAGCTAAATAAAGGTCGTGCTCTATCCTTCCTACTGTAATTAATAATAAGTTTATGGTTATTGATCTATTGCTACACCACGATTCGCACATCAAATTAAGGAGGCACCCATCTAGATTCCTCTATAATGAACTAGGCAGGTCCGCCTAGGCCGCTCAAACACAAAAAATAAATATTAAGCAGAGCTGAATTTTTTGAAGTCGCATAACAATACAATACAAAAATACTTTATTGTACACCAGATACAGAACATTATGAAAGATATTACATGTGACAAGTACAATGGGCGGCCTTATCGCTTAGAAGCGATCTCTTCCAGGCAACCTTTGGATGGAAAGAATTGTGTGAATTAAAGAAAGGCAGGGGGTGTACCAAGGATAGAGCTAGAATAAAAATGAAAATAATATGAGCATAAACACTTCTATTAAGCTTTTAAGCATTGGCGCAGATAAAGAATTTATAACAATTCTTCGGAAAAATATTCCATGTTAACGTCAAGTTTTAAAACCAACTTTGTAAAAATAACTAGAATAACCGCTCAAGCTCATTAAAAAAATCCAAGAATTACTTTTTAGAGGAAAGTTTTTTTTTGCGTATTTTGGTATATTTTATAATTTGGCGTGTTTTGTAATAAACGTAAGAATATATTCTAGTAGTTTTTTATACCTTGGAATTCTTTTTTAAATCTTTAGACAAAGGTCATTAGCTGCAATTGGTCATACGCATTAGGCTAGGTACCTTACAAAAATCAAATAATTTAATTGTTAAAAAAAACTACTTCAAGTCTCTTACTTTTAAGCGGTCTTTTAAGTTTTACGATATAGTACTAATCCCTCGGGAATTTTTAAGGGGCCACCTTAGCATAATTTTCTATATAACTGCAAAATAATTATCCAAATCGGTCAATAAATAACAAAGAAATCGACAAACATACATAACAAACACATACATACAGCCGAAGATAGAACCTACTCCATTTTTCGAAGTCGGTCAAAAATCAAGGGCAACCTTGTAAAAATTACTAGAATACCTTACTCTAGTTATTTTTACAAGGTTGCCAATTGGTTTATGTAATTATTTTGCAAGGGCAATCTTGTAAAAATTACTAGAATACCCTATTCTAGTTATTTTTACAAGGTTGCCAATTGGTTTCTGTAATTATTTTGCAAGGGCAACCTTGTAAAAATTACTAGAATACCCTATTTTAGTTGTAAAAATTATTAGAATACATAGGGTATTCTAATAATTTTTACAACTAAAATAGGGTATTCTAGTTATTTTTACAAGGTTGCACTTACATCATCTGCAATTGGTCATTTAATAGGTAGTACCTATTCGAAAAAGGAAGACAAATTACTATTACCATAGAGGAGCAATTTTATTGCCCAGCAGCGTAATCTAACTGACTGTGTCGAATTTGTGATCTGAGTCAAGGGCGCAGAGTAGTGTATCAAAAAATGGGATGTATTTCTATTACTACCATTTGGAACCTTAGGTGTAGGTCAAGGGTTTTCGAACCCACCAATACAAACCCTAACAAACCTACCTTTACTTTACCTAACAAGGTAAAAGTTTCTTGTTCGCTTCTTTAAAAAGATTGAAGTGAACAAAAAATCAAAGCGATCACTTTATTTCCTAGTTTTACTTATGTAATTTGGTAATCATCATCATCATCATCAACCTATGTTAGTCCACTGCGGACATAGGCTGCCCCCAATTAGCGCCATAGCGCCCTGTCTTCAGCTTGACGCATCCAGCATCTACCTGCAGTCTTTCGCAGGTCGTCATTCCACCTGGTCGGAGGGCGGCCTACTCTACGTTTACCGAGTCGTGGTATCCACTCAAGAACACGTTTGCCCCAGCGGCCGTCGGTTCTTCGCGAGATATGGCATTATAAAATAACATACTTGCATACAGCCCAACATAGAACCTCCTACGTTTTCGAAGTCAAATTATTTTTAAGCTTTCCTATTTTTATTCACGCAAAACGTAGTTTTGTGGCGGTGAAGAAGGGTGAAAAGGTTACTGTGCGTACTAACCTTTAAACTACAAAAATTAGAGCAGCTCTAGTGTTTTCGATTATTAAAATTTTAGAACTTTTGTAAAATAAGCTTGCATCAAAATTAGATTTAACTGAAATGTATTATTCTATTTACTCACCATTTTCTTTCAACAAGCTTCGTATTCCCCTTCAACAAAAATATAGCATATGTATATGTATAATTAGATCGCACACTTTTTTACGCTGAAAATAATAATAACGTTTCGTCAAACTCGCTTCCCCGCCAAAATTCCCGCGTAAATTCTGTCGGTAGCGGTACGCATGCGCGGCACGGTCGCGTTTCGTTTTCTGGCGTCCACTAGCGCCGTGTCCGACCAAGGAGATCCTACTCCCGGTAGGCCGGTAGAATGCGAGTGACTGTTGCGCCTTCGATGTTCGAAAGCTTGCATGGTTAGTTAGTTAGTTACGAGCCACAGACTAAATACTTGGTAGTATGACTCTTTTATACATTTTGTAGGTAAAATTAAATATAAAAGAAAACTTAAGTATCTAACTAGAGTAACAACCACAACACACAAATAAAAAAAAAATAGGATAAACTGAAAAGGTTTTTAACTTAGGTTAATGTTAGAGAGCATGCACCAATGTGGTTTATGTTTAATTGAATATGTACCTATATAAAAAAAACTATCGTAGTTTGGCGAATTAAATAAGAATGTGAGTGGGTTAACAATGAACCTAGTTTGTGTTGATAGAACGCGATCGTTCATACCTTTGTTCTGAGACTGAGACCACCATTCCTCCTTTTCCTCACGTTAATTAAGTTAGAAGAGTTAGGTAGGTACCTTTGTTTATTTATTTAAAACTTTATTAATATTCTTACTCTAAGTTACAAAAGGTGGGCTTAATACGGAGCCATTTTCTACCTACCGACTAAAAACCTTTAGTTTTTTTATTTGTCTGTTTGTGATAAGAAAATACATTAACATTTGCTTCCGAATTATCTTCTGAAGTTTTCAATACAAATTCTTACACCGCTGCGCTTAGAAATTAAAGTATCTATAGGTACATACTCGTACTATGTATTAATAAATAATTAGGTAATGCTGGATAATCAACACTTCATCATCTAGCCCCAAGATAAGTAGAGCTTGTATTATGGTATTATAACAGCCTAAGTGTAGTCATAATTTGATGTAGGTAGGTACTGTATACATAAACCTGTGTTTACTACCTAAATAAATAGAAAATACTAATAGTGTCTATACACTATTAGTATTTTCTATTTATTTTTTATTATTATTATTTGATAATAATAAATAATACAACCCTGTACTTTCTTCCTGATTTTCTAAGAAGGGAGATAAAACCCTTCTTAAAAACAGCAGACCCATCTCAGTTCTAAGCCACGTCTATAAGCCGTTTTCACGAGTGGTCACGAACCGTCTCGCCAGGAGACCCGATGAGTTCCAGCCACCAGAACAGGCCGGGTCGTCGCGGAGAATATGGCACTATAGACCACATACACACAGTGAGGCAGATTAGGTATACAGAAGTCCGAAGAGTTTAATAAATAGGTAAGCCCCTGTGTCTGGCTTTTGTGGACTATGAGAAGGCATTTGACTCAGTCGAAACCTGGGCTGTTCTGGAATCCTTACAGCGATGCCAAGTAGACTATCATTATGTCGAGGTGCTGAGATGTCTCTACGAGGCCGCCACTATGATTGTCCTAGTACAGGGCCAACAGTCTAAACCCACCCAACCCAACTCACGGTAGGGTTGGTACACCAGTTCAAAGTCGCTCAGAGAGCTATGGAAAGAGCAATGCTCGGGGTCTTTCTGAAGAATAGGATTCGTGTCGAAATCATCCTACAAGTTACCGACATAGCTCAAAGAATTAGCAAGCTGAAGTGGCAGTAGGCCGGCCATATATCGCGAAAATCCGGCAACCGCTGGGGTAAACGTGTGCTTGACTGGAGACCGCGACTCAGCAAACGTAGTGTAGGACACCCTCCGGCCTGGTGAGTAAAGACAGGATGTTATGGCGCTCATTAAGAGAGGCCTATGTCCAGCAGTGGACTATTATTATAGGTTGATGATGAACAAATTTTCACATCCACGCCGATTACGCCGATGACGCCGCCGCCGCCGACGGATTTGACGCCAGACGCCGCCGCGCCGCCGGTCAAATGAGCATCGGCGCACATGTCTATATGTACTCTATTAAGTATGTATATCAGTCATCTATTCTAGTACCCATTGTTTATTGTTTATTATAAATCATATTATGAAACATTACAGCCACTTAAAACTAAGTCGTTACATTATGCAAATTATAAAAATAAAGAAATAGAAATCACAAAAAGACAGACAAAGAAAATACTTAGTAGTAAAATAAAAATCAAAGAAAGGGAATCAAATAAAATCACAAAGATAATTAAAATAAACTGGCCCAAAAAAGAATTCTCACAACAAGTAAAATACAAATTGAAAAATAATACTTAAAACATATACAAAATAAAAATTATATGACACAAGAAAGTACAGGGTTGTATTATTTATTATTATCAAATAATAATAATAAAAAATAAATAGAAAATACTAATAGTGTATAGTTATAGACGTGGCTTAGAACTGAGATGGGTCTGCTGTTTTTAAGAAGGGTTTTATCTCCCTTCTTAGAAAAGAGTACCACCAAACTCCCGCTCCACGCCTTTGGAGTTTTCCCACTGTGAAGGGCGGTGTTGAAGAGGTTCTGTAGCTATTACAGGGCTTCGGTTTTTAGAAGTGAGGACGGAATTACTTGAAAGTAATTCCGTCCTCACAGTGGTCTTTTCCATTTTTAAGCTGCCTTAGAGCTAATACAATCTCGTCGTGACTGATGTCTGGCAGTTCGTCGGTGTAATGGCGTGTCAGGGTGGCTCTGGAATCATGGTCATCTTATCGGGTAACGAGGGGCATTTGCAGTGTATAATCGGTCATAGAAATAGTCTATCTCAGTGATGTACTCCGGCTTCGACAATACAGTCCTCCCATCGTGCATTTTGAGCTTCGTCAGGTTGCTCTTGCCAAGCTGCTGAGTAAATACTTTGGACCCTCGGATTCACTCTATCACCTATTTAATGAAATGATCTTCGCAATTCGCTTGCTCAGGTCTGACCTCTCTCGACGAAGACGCTTGGGTGGTTTCCCGTCTTTTTGTAATCAGCCCAAGAGTATTTTCCGAAAGTTTGGACTTCTTGCCAGTACGCTGCTTTTGGCAGAACTTAATGCCCTCATTGCTCAACGTTAGGACCAGATTATAAAGCGTCTCACACAGTGGAACTTCTTTCCAGAGAAGACTGGCTAAATAGACAGCTTCTCTGCAAGGATATATGCCTAATCTGGTACACGGATGGCTCCAAAATGGGACTGGACGTAGGCTGTGGAGTGTACGGAGAGCGACCCAGGTTTAGCATAAGCATAAACCTGGGCAATCACGCCTCTATCTCAGTATAAGTATATACAGTACTGAAACTATATAGGAACAAACACTCGAAACGGCACACTCACACAAACATGCACATCGACACGGCTTCTGGGTGATTCTCGGGGATGGTTAGTAGCGGTTGTCGCGTCTAGGCGTGCGGTCGCGTGAAAGTGAAAAATGACCCGCTACAGATATTGCGTTGCTTGCATACGGCTGTATGAACTCGGCTTCATCGAAACCGGAGCTGTCGTATTTTAAACTTCCTGCTGATTTTGAAAGGTAAGAATAATTTATTATTATGATTGTTATAGAATAATGAGTCCGTGTGATCGATCATACATAATGAATTCGTGAACTTATTGTAAATCAAGAATGGCGGCGGTTTTGAGTATGTTTAAAGTCAATTGACGACCGATGTGGCGCGGTGGGCGAAGGTCCGCCTGCGACGCAGGAGGTTGCGGGTTTGATTCCCGCCTCGGAACAATTGTGTGTACGATCTGCAGATATTTGTTTCGGGTGTTCTGGTCGTTTTCTATGTATAATAAAAAATATCTATCTATGTAATATATTGTATTATGTATATCAGTTTTCTAGTACCCATAACACAAGCTCTGCTTACCATGGGGCTAGATAATGCTGTGTGAATTGTCCAGCATTATTTATTTATTTAATGAGATTTTACAAATAGAGACGTCATACTCATTGTAAAGAAATAATAACTTGGCGATAATTTATGAAAGCTACATACCTACCTAGCACTGTTTGAGCAGACAACGCAAAGCGGCAACAGCGCAGTGATTTTAATTCGAACAGACGAGACGCCGCCGCCGCACGGCATATGTCCTTATCTCTGTCACTCATAAACGCAACGCACGCATTACTTGTCTCGTTCGTGTAGGTGGCAAAGCGGCAACCTCGCGGCACTGATTTTTGAGTAAATATAACATCATTGTTTAAACTAGATTGTAGACTTTCAAAATGTAAATTTTTTTTTTTTTTTTTTTTCATGCTGGACAATCCACACAGCATTATCTAGCCCCATGGTAAGCAAAGCTTGTGTTATGGGGTACTAGATAACTGATATACATAATACAATATATTACATAGATAGATATTTTTTATTATACATAGAAAACGACCAGAACACCCGGAACAAATATCTGCAGATCGTACACACAATTGTTCCGAGGCGGGAATCGAACCCGCAACCTCCTGCGTCGCAGGCGGACCTTCGCCCACCGCGCCACATCGGTCGTCAAAATATAAGACGGCGGCTGCAATCAATTATGAAATGTTGCATCATGGGTATCGTTTTTATGGTTTTCAAGGGTGCTGAAGCCGATACTTCTGACAAAATGTGAATCCAAGATGGCGGCTGCTATAAATTATAATTTTTTCCGTCATGGGTGTCATTTCCATGGTTTTCGAGGGTGCTGAAGCCGATACTGCTGTCAAAATGTGAATCCAAGATGGCGGCTGCTATAAATTATCATTTTTTCCGTCATGGGTGTCATTTTCATGGTTTTAGAGGGTGCTGATGCCGATACTGCTGTCAAAATGGGAATCCAAGATGGCGGCTGCTATAAATTATCATTGATACTGCTGTCAAAATATGAATCGAAGATGGCGGCTGCCATAAATTATTAACGCGGTACAGTTCGCAGCCGCTCATGAGCGTTGCGCGCGCTGCCTGTGCTACAATGTCTGCGTGCGCCCGCTCCGACGAGCTCACGAAACGTTTACGTCCAACCGCGGCTCACACGCGATGCCATGAGATTACCTATTTAAATTGTATTTGTAAGCAAATACTTTAGTAATAAAGAAAATTTTATTAGTTAGACCTAATATTTACAATTAAAACAATTGACCTAACTGCAGACTGTTGTAAACAATCTAAAGGTAGCTCAATTGATCCATCATCAATACCAGTCGGAAGCGTCCCCAAGACGCGCTGCCTGCATTACCACGCTGTATGGCAATACTGGCTGATGCGATGCGCAACATACTCGCCAGATCTCGGGTCACGCGTCGCTTCGAATAGACGAAGATATTATTATATTATACCAGACCACATTTGTAAGCTAGTTATTTCAATTCCATTTATTGATCACTACAGAATAAAAAATCGTCCTTATAAAAAATAGATATCAAAAACAAGAAAACTGACAACCCTAGTACTATAATGGAGCGTAGGTATTTATTTCATCAACTAGGCTTAGTTTCCATACTGTTCTATATGTGTACTATGCCTCTATCTTCCAATCAGAAATATTAGCCATCCTAGAATGCGCGGATATAAATCTGAAAAAGCGCTACTCCAACCAAACTAAAATTATAAACTCTGACAGCCAGGCGGCACTACTAGCGATGGACTCGAAGGTCATCACGTCCAAGTTAGTCGAGGACTATCTGTCACGACTAAACGCTCTGGGCTCAAATTACAGAGTCCTAATAAGATCGGTTCCGGGGCACGCAGGAATCAACGGCAATGAGTGTGCCTACGAACTCGCGCGCTCCGGTGCCAAGGGGAATCGGCTAGGCCCCGAGCCATTCTGTGGCATACCTAAAAGTCTGGCGCACAGAACACTCTTGGGATCCTGCCTTGAGGAATCGTTCAAGCTCTGGAGCAACCCCTCGGGCATGGATCACTCAAAATCTCTGATAAAAGCCTTCGATAATCGGTATACCAACCGAATCCTAACGCTTAGCAGAGGCAACCTTCGCATATAGCCCTAACTGGACCTGTCACCTTAACAAGTACATGTTCAAACTTGGGCTAAACGACACACAATCCTGCAGATTCTGCGAGGAGGCGGATGAAACGGCTGTCCATCTGCTAGTTGAGTGTGGAGCACTGATGCACAAACGCAGCATCCATCTGGGCAAGTATCTGCATAGGCCAGACGAGCTGCGAGAAATCACCTCGAAGAAAATCCTACAGTTCCTAGCAGCTGCAAGGGTTAGTGGCGAACTATGAACGCTATGGCTTCGGGGCTGAACGTATAACTGGCGATCACAATAGGCCTATCATGGCCGCTGTGATACCCAAGCCACCCAAAGATAATAAAAAAAGCGTCTCATCAGAGTTATTAGTGGTTTTTAAGGCAACAAATCTATCACCGGGAAGCTGCTGGAACTTCTCTGTGCCCGCCATGATTTGGATTGGGTTAGGTCAGAGTGTGGAATTCATCAGAGGGTTTATCTCAAGCTTCAAGTTAATATTCAGAATGCCTCGGAGTCGGTGATCAGATCCGGTATTGAACCTGTTGATCACTGAGATATCTCTGAACATGTTCTTGCTATCATGCTGCACATCATGATAAAGTCGATCTCATTTTTAGACACAGTGTCGGGGCTTTGCCATGTCACTTTCCCCATACAACATTTGTTAAATAAAGTGACGCCGATGACGCCGTCGAAAACGTCGGCGGCGGCGACGTGGCTAAAATGATCGGCGGTGTACGCCACGCCGATCGGCGCACACGTCTTGTACATTATATACATAGATATACATTTAGGTATTTTATGAGACCGCAAATACGTGTTCCAGAACTCTCGGAATACGTATTTGCAGATCGTACAAACATTTCTCCTAAGGCGGGAATCGAACCTGCAACTTCCTGCGTCGCAGACGGACCTTCGCCCACCGCGCCACATCCGCGTCAATAAGTTAGTAGGTACCTAGGATATTTTGTAAAGTAGAGTAAGAGAAAAAAAAAAGACATCTTATCACCCTACGAATAAATATTATTATGTATTCGTAGCTATCACCCAATAGTACCTATAGTATAAGTATCTATGTATACTCAAGATAATGAAAGGTGGGCGTGGACATAACGAACCTCTTTGTTCACAAACTTTATTAGTACACCAACGACACCGGCGCGCGACGCGACGACGCGACGACGACGACGTTGACATCGTCGTTGGTCCAAATTGACAAGTAATAAACAAAAAGTCGCTTTTTGTATACTTATTTCAAGATTCGCGATGTGAAAATCATGTAAAATAAAGGTAATTTAGTTTTAGTGAATTGCGTATTAATGTTGAACTTTAATAATGTACGAACTGTTTTTTTATCAGATTTTATTACTATATTAGATATTATTTCATCGAGAAGCAACAATTTGTATGAAAGGATAACAGGTAACTTGATTTTGACCCTGAGGGCGAACTTTAGGAGACCCCGATGCGGAGATAAGCACTTGGTATGAAATATATCAGACTATTTTTGTTTGCCTGTCTATTAACAAAATTCTCGTCATAATTTAACTCACAATAAAAATGGAAGACGACACAAAAACTGCCGATGCAACTGAGAGTCCAACTCCAGCCACTACTACTGCAGACGAAGATGAGTCCAGGGCCACTGAGAGTGAGCCAGGTGACCCGGAGAAAGTGGGCGTAGAAGGACAACCAGAAATCCCTGGCGAAGGAGGTGAAGAAGTTTGCGGAGAATGGGAATACTTAGAAGGCGAGTATATAGGCGAACAGGTTGAAGGCGAGGAAAGAAAAAGAAAACAGATAAAAAGACGAAAAAAAGCAAAGCGAGAAAAAGAAAAAGAAGAGTTAGTGGGTGAAGGGGAAGTTCAAGGTGAACATGTAGAAGGTGAACAAAAGGAAACTAAAGAAGATGAATTTGTGGTAGAAGAAGAAGGTTATGTAGAAGAACCTCCACCAGATCCTGGAGCACCATTCGACTTTAGTGAATCAACAGAAGCGCTAAAGGATCCTTTTACTTTACGCCAAGATCAACTGGCGGAGATTGAAATACTTTGGGAGCTCTTCCAAAACTACACACCTTCATACACTGATATACACGATTATATCACAGAAAAAGAGCTTCTTTACATGATAAAAAGTCTTAACCTATACCCTTACACTGACGACCAGTACCAAGAACTGATTGACTGGTGCATAAGACCACTACATCCTAAAGGACACATTACGTTTGATCAATTTAAGCATATGGTGACGATCCGGCAAAGAGATCTACCCGTGGAAGATGAGTTGAGAAAAGCATTGCAAACATATGATCCTGAGAATACCGCCATGGTAGACCGGAGTTTTTTAAAGGAATGTCTATCGACACTCGGACATAAAATGCCGGCGAAGCAGTTGGATAATCTCATCAAGGAGGTTGACATGACTAATGATGGTACGATTGGTATTGAAGACGTGGTAGGAACGTTGTGTATCGATTTGAATAGAGAAGATATTGATTTAATTAAGGATCAGCTATATCCTCCTGCTCACCCTCGTCATCAAGATGATGACGAGTTTTGATACTAGGTACCTTTGTCTATGTATTTGCCGTTTTACTTTATTGTTACTTTGTAGTTCGATTCCTTCAACTGAAACTTTAAAGCAATATGTGGCTATGTGGCCACAATCATAATAAAGGAGTTCTAACTTAAACAACCAAACAACATAACATCCTTGTATTTTATTCTTAGTAATGCACCCAGAGGTAGTGTGCAGAGTGCACAAGGGAAATAAGATTTGAGTTATTTGAAAAGAGTGTCTGTACCTATCACCAACCTAGCCTTACGTTACATACCACCTTATAGTTAAGAAATGTCCTACCAATTTTGAAGGTCCGTCTAACTAAGCTACTTCCGAGTAGTGAACAGTAGGTAATCTTTATTATATAAAATGCTAAATGTGTACGTGTGTCCACGATTTTTTCTATCATCCGCAACTTCGATCAACTTCCCGTTGGGATGGCAAATACCCCTTGGTCTCCTGGTGTGAATAAGGGAGTTTGGTCGGGGTGGGTGGAAGTGGGTAGTTGTGGGTGGCGAAAATGTGGAATAATATATATCTGTCCTTCTCTAACTAATGTAAACCTCTGTAAAATTCTGAAAATCTCGGGAATTATCTAGAAAGTTCCAGAATTAATGCAACTGATGAAATCAATCTAGAAAGTTCTAAAACTTTCTGGAATGATCTAGAAATTTCCAAAAGCCGTGCAATTATTGTAATCGATCTAGAATATTTCAGAAAGCTTCTGTATTGATCTAGAAAGTTTCAAAATGTGTGCAATCGATAAAATTGATCCGAAATGGCCTAGAAAATTCTAAAAATTTCTGAAAATGGTTGCAATCGAACTAGAATGTTGTAGAAAGTTTCTGAAATGATCTAGAAAATTATAAAAATGTCTGAAATGATCTAGAAAGTTCTAAAATGGTTTCAATTGTTGTAATCGATCTAGAATGTTTTAGAAAGCTTCTGGAAAGATCTAGAAAGTTCCAAAGATCTGCAACTGTTAAAATCAATCGGAAATTTTCTAGGACGTTCTAAAATTTTCTGAAATGATCTAGAAAGTTCCAAAATGAGTGTAACTGTTCAAATCGATCCAAAATAATCTAAGACGTTCTAAAATTTTCTGGAATGATTTAGAAATTTTTAAAATGCCTACAACTGTTTAAACCGATCTGAAATGTCCAAGAACGTTTTAAAAAATTCTGGAATGGTCTAAAATGTTCAAAAATGTCTTTAACTGTTAAAATCAATCCGAAGAGTTCTAAAAAGTTCTAAAATTGTCTGAAATGATCTAGAAACCTTCAAAATGCCTACAACTTGAACATCATTCAAAGTACGAGTGAACAGCATGAACAGTAATTAAACAAATTCAAGTTATTTCCGGAAACGAAATCGACCGAACTACCTATTCTAGAGTGTTTTGGTACTAGTAATTTCGATATTTGACGATATATATACGTAAACCGTTATCCATTAAATACTTCTTACTTATACCATTACACATGCGATGTATTTTAACCCGAGCAACGCCAGGTTTCGTGCTAGTAAGTATACGAGTATCTTTTAAATAATTGGTATCGACATTCGAAATGGTATCAAAACCAAGTTCAAGTTTTTGTTTTTTAGTTGGTAGGTATCGATTGACTAGGTTGTATAGTTGGCCTAGAATGATGTGATGAGGCAAGAAGCAATATCCGAGGTAAGAGCACAAGTAAAGGAGAAAATCTGGCTTGGGAAGGTGATTAATAACGCTATGGGAAAAATCATATTAGGTATAATAATACAAAATAAATAGGTTCCTAACCTTCTTAACTAGGTTCGTAAGTTTGTAGGAAACCTGGGTGCGTGAGGCCAAGTGTGAGACGCACTTGACGGGTTTTGTTCAAGTTCATTTATTGGTAAAAATCATTATTACAAGTCAAATAATGTATCTACAAGTGTCTACTTCAGGTAGGCTCTAGCTTGTGATGATTTAAAATAAACAAATAAACTAAATGATTTTAAGGCAAAGCTTCTGTTCTAAAATCGGTCATATTTTTTACCCGACCTCGCAAGAAGGCTTTTCTTGACATCTTTGTTGATGGCAACACTCTAGTTAAAACATTCATTGACACTGACTGACACCTGAATCTGTCGAGTCTAGTAAAAAAACAAGCGGGCGGCCCACGCGGCGCCATACATAGATAGAGAAAGAAGTTGATTTGATTTTGATGTTGTTGTCACGGCGAGCGAAGTCGAACGAAACGAGACGGCATTCTGTATTTATTTTGTTTTCTTGAAAATTTTTCTAAACACTATCTTGCTTGTCGTGTATACGCTACAATTCGTTAAAATGAAGAAATTTCTCTTATTATCCATCCTTTTCTCTATAACTAGCACTGGTAAGTTTCTTGATAATAGGGTGTGGTTCGCCCAACGTATTTTTCTATTCATTTCAATTCGACGCTGCCTTTGTATTCCATGCCATCCTTTATTATTCATTGTATTGAAGATTTATCTAACAAATAAGAGTTTAAAACTGCTTTTCAGGTATTCATACTGGATACATAATAACAATCCTCTCTGAAAATATTGAACTGAACCTAAATGTACTAAATTTTTGAAATACAAATATAAAACTTCAATATTATGCTCTAATGCTATGTAAAATAAATATTATATTAAAATAATCATGACATAAATCTTTAAATTATTTATTTACTGTTGTTTTATCCATAATTTGATAAAACAACAAACTCACCTCAAGTAATAATAGTTATAATTAACTTATTAGTAGGTAGATATATATAGGTACATAAGCTCTTACAGTTAATACCTACACTTACTCCTTCTATAAAATTCATACCAAAATTTATAATTTGTTTGTGGTGCTTAGGGGGTTTTAAGGTATAAAACATTAATGTTTGTATAGTATACTAGAGTATTAAGTACCCTAATCAGTTATCTAGTACTCATTACACCAGCTGCTCTGGGCTAAATGGTGCTGTGTGCATTATTTATTTCATCATCATCACCAGCCTATGTTAGTCCACTGCTGGACACAGGCCTCTTCAATGAGTGCCATAGCACCCTGTCTTCCAGCTTGACGCATCCAGCATCTGCCCACAGTCTTTCACAGGTCGTCATCCCACGTGGCCAGAGTTATATGTTGCGTTATATGTGCTATGTTTGCTAAGTCGTGGTCTCCACTCAAGAACACATTATTTATTTATCCTTACTAAACTTCAGGTCTGGCAATATGGTGCTACCAATGCACAGCGGCCACACCAGGCTGTGGGGAGCCTTTCAACTGGAGAGGCATTGGGTATCTGGGCAACCCATGTCCTGACAATGAAGACATCTGTATCAAGCTGACAGAGAGAAAAGGAGGTACTTATATTACATCAGTAACTAACCTGTAGTCACTAAGACATTGGTGTCCATGTATTATGCTTATAAGCTGTCCTACAACAGTATTTATTTATTTATTTCGGAACACCATCTTTTATAATAATGTCTATAGAGTTGTGAATCACAACAGAAAGCTAATAATAGGTATTCACTGATAGAATCAAAAAAAGCTATTTATGTGTAAGCACTAACAACATTGTGACAAAAAAACTTTATAGGAAACCATAAAGTGCTCATACTTAAACTAGTGATAAAAATAATAGAAAAAATAAAACAGAATAAAACACAATTATCAAGAACTGACCTAGACCTAATTTAAGCGCTGAAAAAGTCAAAAGAGTCATGTGACGCCTTGCCCTGGTAATGCTGGTATGAAACGGGTCAATGTCAAACATCTTTCTGAAACTATTGACAATCCTGCTCGCTAAGCACCATAATGTCTATAGTTAGTTGAGGCTCAGGGGACATGTATGGGGAAATAGTGCTGTAGTAAAAAGGCTCTGATTTTACAGAAAGTTATTGTGAAGAAGTTTTGTTTTTTAATTGCAATAATTTACTTGTATAGATGAGAAGCCCAAATCTGTCCTTACATAAGTAAAGAAATTAAGTACTTCATACTCAGGAATAATGCTAATAATGAATTGTTTTTATAATTGAATAATCTCATAAGCAATCAGAGGTAAACATTATTAATTTAATTTATTTGCATCTATTTCAGCGCAGCAAGTAATCACTAGAGATTGCCTAAGTAACTTCAGGGCATTCCGCACTGACATTCCAGCTGATACTTACGAAGGATGCAGGCCAGCAGCCAAGGATCAGAACTTGGCTCATTATGTTAACAATTCTATAAAGGAACTAGATATTAAAAAGTAAGTCTGAAAAATTCAATGTCAAAAAAAAATATTTAGGTGCATAATCTTAGTCACTTATTCCAATACTAGCTGACGCTTGCGGCTTCTCCTGCATGGAAATTTCTGTGCAATTTTCTTAATTATTTAAATATAAGAACCCTTTATAGCGTATTAGAATAGAAAACATTTAACAAAAAAACATGAATGAAGTCGGTAAAGCCGTTCTCAAGCTACAACGTGACCAGAAGAAATGAGGTTATTTTTATATTATAGATGCCTTCATTGTCAAACCATAGCAGTTTTAGCCATATAATTAAAGGGTACATACAAGGACATACAATTTTATTAGGTTCAAAATATTTACTTGGAATTATGGACAGTATCTATCAAAAGTTAAACAGACGTTGAAACTGGCGATGTTGCGTATTTGTTTTCCATCACATTGTAAATTATTTCAATAAAGTCCTCATCAAAGAAAAATATGTGATGTCAGGAGTTTTCTGACACACATATTTCTAAATTAAAAGCTTTTCTATCATTGTTGACTGGTAAAGTAGAAGCCATCTAATAGACATAAGAAAGACATAGCTCTAAGAATTAGCAAGCTAAAGTGGCAGTGGGCCGGCCATATCTCGCAAAGAACCGACGGCCGCTGGGGCAAACATGAGTGGAGACCACGAGAGACACTCGGTGAACGTAGTGTAGGACGCCCTCCGACCAGGTAGGATGATGACCTGCGAAAGACTGCAGGTAGTCGCTGGATGCGTCAAGCTGAAGACAAGGCGCTGTGGCGCTCATTGGGGGAGGCCTATGTCCAGCAGTGGACGATCATAGGCTGATGATGATGATCTAGCTAGATGCTATAAAAATACACGATGTTGTAAAATGGTTTGCTTGTTGACTTTTAAAACAATATTTTATTAATTACTAGCTGCGCCCCGCAGCTTCGCCCGCGTGGAAATCTATGTGTCTTGGTTTATAAATCTTCCTCCTGAATCACTCTATCTATAAAATAAAACTGCATCAAAGTCCGTCGTGCAGTTTTAAACATCTAAGCATACTTAGTGACAGCCAGATAGACAGCGGAAGGCGACTTTGTTTTATACTATATATTGATGTTAAAATTTTGTTTTTCAGGGACTGGTATGATGAAACAGAATGGTGCTTTTGCTTCCTCGATCATCGGTGTAACGGAGCATCCACCTTACCTACATCAATGGCTTTACTGATCATGACAAGTACTGTGGTTATTGTTACAATACTTTTCTAGTTTAAGAGAGAAGATAAGAAGACTATGTAGCAATAAATCTAGTTAAGACAAAGGGTAGTTCGCGCGGAGACAAAGCACTTAGACTGAAGGCCTACTTTAATACACCAAACGAAATTTCGTGTTTCGTACTTCGTTTCGTTTGTTCCAGTGATCGTATCGAACGAACACGAAGTTCGTAATAGACACTGTAGCTACCTTTTCAGTTTCGGAAGGGAAGTATAATTTAAGGCCTACTTTAGAACACCGAACTAAATTTCGTGCTTCATTTAGTTCGTTCCGGTGGTCGTATCAAACGAACACGAAGTTTGTAATTGACTAGCTACCTTTTCTGTTAAGGAAGTATAATTTTCTAATACGATTTAATAGATATTGAACCTTCGGTCTGTAGATTAATGTAATTATAAGTACTATTATCTGACACGAAAATTCGGTCATAAAACCAGCTACACGAAAATGGTCACTCGGAGTAAACGAGAGTAGCTAAGCTACAGTTACGTTGAGCGGGCGCACTTCACAATTGCGGATGAAAATACCTAGAGTAGGGGTCCTAATTCCAAATTAGAATCCCTGATGCGGAGTAAGAACGTCCAACATTTTCACAATATCACATCCGCGTGGATTTTGTCTTGTCTGATCTTGACTTTCTTGTGTCTTGTTTTTTCACTGTTCTTGTTTTGCTCATAATGGAAATGAATGCAGCATTCATGCCAATACTTTGCCAATGTTCTTTTTTTTGGAAATTGGCTTACAAAATCTTTGGTTATTATATTTCAACTGTGTCTGATGTGGAGCGTTATAATATAACAGTTATTATTATTTTTATGTTACTCTTCTTTGACTTTGTGGTAAAAGACATTAAAATAATAATAAGTCACTTTCAGGTAAACTATCTTAATACCTTAACTTACCTAACCATAAAATATTATGAATCTCGAAACTTTATCTGATTTGCCTTATTGGGTAATTACTTTGTATTTATTTATATTTTTTAGGTATATTGACATGATTATAATTATTACTTCTATGTACCTGCATCCTTTTTGATATTTTATATACTTACCACAATTTTTTTTTTTTTTTTACATTTATATAGAAAATTTTATTTTTAGTAATATATATATTATTGTTGTAAAGCAAAAGCATTTACGTATGTGTAGATATAATATACAGTGTTAGGGATACTAATAATAATTAAGAAAGACAGCTTTATAAGTTTTATATGCTGATTAAAATATTTCCGTCCATTTTAGGTTTAAGATTATAATGTTGTAATAAATGTTAAATAAAAAAAATGGAAATACTACTTGTATAATTTTATTCTATAACAATATCCACTAAAACTAACAAATATTATGTTCATGATTGTATTAACACAGAAAATTACAATCAAATAATAGACACAAATTAGAACTAGTAGGCATCTACTAGTGAACCAGTTTACCTAACTGTAGACTTTTGCACACGATTACAGGTAGCTCAATTGATCCATAATAATACCAGTCGGACGCGACCCAAAGACGCTGGTTGCATTGCCCTGCTGTATGGCAATGACTCACCAGCTCTTGGGTGATGCGTTGATTCCAGCAGACTATCAGATTTAAAAAAAAGTTTCGACTCCAAATACGAATTTCGAGCAAATCCTGCTCTGAAGTAATAAATTTGATGACAGTTTCATAAAAATCATTCAAACTACTATTTAAGATCTTATTTTAAATAAAACGAAATCAAATTGTTTTAAAATGAATATCTTTCATAGTGAAAAAATAACATTTGAAGCTCTAAATAATAGCCCTTATCCGTAGGTGAATCTACAAAAAAACAAATTGCAATATAGTCACAATGAAGCTAGTGATAAGACTGAACATGGATACAAAAGTGTATGTGTTCATTTCCCACATTTCGTAGACGGAGAATGTCGGCGGGGTTTCGTCTATCATCTTCAGCATGTTACGGGCTCTTTGTCGAAGGGGGCCTGAGGAAGTTACTCATGATATTTTGCGTTAATGTTTCAACGTTAATAAATAACATTGAAACCAACCGAATGGTTCCTTTATTATTATTTGCCATGATTTCGGGCCATAAAGTGACCCGGTCCTTTGGAAGGCTTGCGTGGGGCGGAAGCCAACAGCACAGAGGCCCTTTGAGAAGTTAATATTAATACGGATTATTATTATTAACTCATTTATTTTCAGATTCATAATCCATAATAATGCACATACAAATAAAATGTCACAAAAAATATCACACAATAAAATTATAGATATTATAGTATTAGGGGGAATCCCGTTTGAGTGTTTAAAAAGATTTTGATTCTTTTACAAAAAAAAGTTATTTATATTTTTTGTATACATTATTAAATCGATTAAAATATAAAAAAGCAGTATTAGGTTTAATTACGGGTTTTAAGATAATATTTTGCTATTATTATATCTTGAATTATAGTTAAGTATCATATATATGGAGGAATCTTAAACAATGAAATATCGATAGCAATAACTACCACTAACGATTAATTCGTATTTATTTTATGATTATGATTGACTATATCGATTTTATAACGATTATGAAATAGAGATTTTATATTGATACCTCTTCATTCTACAGCCTATATTGGTCCACTGCTGCACGCAAACCTACCCTTGATAAACGTCATAATGGTTTTATGTAATGGGGGTAGGTAAAGCCCATAATCCCCACGCTGGGCATGCGGGTTGGGAGTCGCAGTTCGGCGGTAAAATCGTTCTACAGGAGGTGCTGCTGCCCGTCTCCTGAGGATATCCCATAGTCGCTTCTTACAAAACCCACGAAGAGTTGGAGTGGTGTAAATTGTAAGCCGCCGCCGCCGGCACGACACAGCGTGAAACATTTAGGAACGAGCGGACCACGAACAGTAATTCTTGCGTACCTTGAAAAGATTTACTATGCCCAGCAAGGGACGAACTGGACTGAAAAAGCCTGATTATTTAAGAGTCCTTTATGCATAAAACGCTAGTTCTAAGTGCAAGAAGCCATCATGAAAAAGATTACATTAGCAAGATTTTTAAAATTTAACGCTAATTAAATTTCTCTTGCACAATCTCTCTTACTTCCAATTCTCGATTATGCCGATTCATCCTTTCTTGATCTTACTGAGTAACAGTTAGACAAACTTGAGCGCTTGCAGAATGTCGGGATAAGGTTTATATTTGGCTTGCGGAATTATGACCATGTCTCGGAATTTCGCAGGAAGCTCAAGTGGTTACCTATACGGCTTCGCCGTAATTCTCATATTCTATCCCTTCTCTATAATATTCTATTTCTGGCCTCTGCACCCCCTTATCTCAAAGAACGTTTCACCTTTCTTCATCTTTCTCACACTCGTTCTCTCCGCTCTTCTTCAACCCTTATGCTTCAAGTACCTGCTCACTCTACTTCCTTCTTCGCCCAATCCTTTACTGCCCGGGCTGTGCAACTATGGAACGCATTGCCAATATCGGTGAGACGTGCTAAGTCATTACCAACCTTTAAAACACTGTTAAAGGAGCACTATTTATCCTGCTGTCACTAAGCGCATAACTGAGATCCTATGTTTATAAGTAGTATATGTATATTTTATGATATATATGTAGTATATTTCTATGTAAGTACTATAAGTATTTTATTTATTCCCATAACTTACAAGCACACAGATCCCCTGGTACTGTCCACGATCCTATCCATCCATGGTTGTCTGGTAGAGATTGGCGGTCTTATCGCTCTTGAGCGATAAGACCGCCAATTGTACTTAATTTTTAAGTTTTTATTGTACATAGTTTATAGTTAAAGTGCAATAAAGAATTTTCTATCTATCTATCTATCTAATTAAGATCTAAGGTTTCTAGATAACTTACCTTCGGTATGTTTCGCCATGATATTTATGCATAACCGTTTTGTTTTTCTCAATTCTCTGAAGAACAAGTGATAACGGAGTGCCAGGGCGAGACTGAACAATGCATTCATTAAGGTATGGCCACAGAACTTTGCAATTTCTAGCAGATAATTCTGAAAAAATCATTCACACGTCAATATAAATAACTACTAAAATAATTAATTACATATAATAACACTTGGAGTTAATACACTCAAAAGAAATACATATGTATATTTAACAAATTACTAAGTAATTTAAGTTGATTTTGTCTAGTTTTTACGTGTTTAAGTTCTCCATATCTTGCATTCATTGCTTACATTTTTCATTGTGTAACTTTTTTTTTTGCTTTTGCCTTTGCTTTGTTTTTAGTGAACCCACTGTTTGTGAATGCTGTGTGCTACAGATATATTAGAATACTTACGCTGTTGTTTCGTATCGCATAAAGGACCAGTCCAAAAGAGAATACAGACGATATCACTAATTGTATACAGTAGACACAGAGCTGAAATAGACACTAGTTATTTTAATTTAGAGTTAGACTATTCATGATATTTCATTTAATACAAGTAACTTGTTATAAACCGGCAAAACTCGAGATAGCTAACCTAAAAAACACATAAAAACAATTACACCAACTCATAATAAAATTATACAGGTATTTTTTTGTCAGGATTTTCACTATTCGTCTTGTTGAGCTCTTTACTACAAAGCATAATTGCTGACAATAATATTTCTATCGCCAAAAAGAGTTTTTTTTTGTGTTGTGAGTATTGTTAACAAACATAATAGGTACTTTAAGAATGGCTTGAGTATAAGAGATGAGATACACTAACCTGAAACCTGTACAGTTCTTGATACATCGAAAAACATTTAAATATCTCCCTGAGATACATGTTAGTGTCGCTGTTTTCATAAGAATTTCCCGTTTCTTGTGCGTAGAATCTAATCAATGCTTTTAGATGGTATATCGATGGCTTTATCTTTGTTACGGTTTTTTGTTTCAAGTGATTAATCATTAAACAATTTACATACTTTATTCGTAACACGAAAAATACAAGAATATTACAGCTATTTGTTACCTCAAGTGAAAAAGTGAAGACATAGTAAGTTTGGGCCAAATAGAAGAAGCCCCAAAGACCTTTTTGGCTGAAAACAAATATCAAAACTATAGTGCCTATACCGACTATGATTGCCAAGGAAGCAAAAAACAATATTCTTAATAGCTTGTTAAATAATTTCAGACGGACTATTTTTAAAAGGCGGTCAATTTTCTGCAGTTTTACGAAAAACTGCACATTCTTATTACAATTAAAAAATCGCACGTGAACAAGGTTGCAAATACTCGGAATTATTACTATGACGACGGTGCCATAATTGAAAAAAGTATAAAAATTTGCCGATACTGTTTGAAAATTATCTGATACATAATATAAAGCTAACGTTGAATATGAAATGATTGTCGTTATAAAGATACAGAATATCGTGTAAACTTTCTGGAGGTTGGTGACCGGTGTTACAAATCTGTCTTTCGAATACACGCGACAGCTTCCAAAGTAAAACTGTAATTTATGTTGAAATAAGAAAGATTTCAAAAAATCCTCTTCCAGTATATCGTCTGACAGATATTCCGGTGTCGTTATTTTTACTAGTTTCATTTTTAATTATTTATATATTAAAGAACTGCGGTGCTGGCAAATAGGTGTAGGTAGTAACAGTAACCCGTCTAAAGTAAATATATCGTACACAGTGGCATCGCGCTAACTATCCAATAGTAATATCATTAGCTTGGAATTTGCCCTGGATTTGTCTGTGGTAAAGTTCAAGTATAACCAGTAGGAATTAATTCAAAACCCTACATTGATATGATCACACACATAGGTAACAGAATAAACCAGGAAACCCACGGAAATAAACCTCAAATAATTAAACATAACGCCGCCGTTATGGTCAATCAAGTAATGGTTAATTTTAGTTATGGTTTTTTTTTATATGTAGATGATGCATTGTGGTCCAGCATTATTTATTTTACTCAATACACAGAGGTAATAGAAACGAGTAAAGCATAATTTCAGACAGTCATGTATTCATTTAAATTTTCTTATAATTTCAACCTACTTGACCATTAAGAAAATTAAAACCGATGTTCAAATGATGTTATTAGAAGTAGGTACGTGTAGATTAGGCATGATTGATGTAAGTATGAAATGATTCATTAGGTAGAGGTACCTAAGCTGGATGTACCAGGGCTATTAGGGTCTGAAGAAATTAAAATGATTAGAAAATAGACAAATTACATAATTAATTTGCTAGTAAACGTCTATCGTCGTTTAATAATAAGTCTTTAAAATGACTTTAAAAATATTAGTTCGTGAGTTCATATGTTAAAGATATTATTGATAAATGTATGGAACGTTTCGCCTTGTCCATTAATGCGGCTCAATTAAAATTATGCTCTTAATAAATGAGTCCTAAATTTAAAATTTTGAAATTTATTAAAAAAACTATTTGTTTACTGCGCCCGGGCGGGACGTCAAAATAGGGTTTTATTACTGTTGGTTTGGTATTGTACATAGAATATTCTCCGGTGTTCTTATTTTTCGGAGAAAGAGGATAGGAAAGAGGAAAAGAGCTATGCTCGGAGTTTCTCTGAAAGATAGGATTCGTAACGAATACATCCGACAAAGAACCAAAGTTATCGATATAGCTCTAAGAATTAGCAAGCTGAAGTGGTAGTGGGCCGGCCATATCTCGCGAAGAACCGTCGGCCGCTGGGGCAAACGTGAGTGGAGACCACGACTCGGTGAACGGAGTCTAGGACGCCCTCCGACCAGGTGGATGACGACCGGCGAAAGAGTGCAGGTAGTCGCTGGATGCGTCAAGCTGAAGACAAGGCGCTATGGCGCTCATTGGGGGAGGCCTATGTCCAGCAGTGGACTAACATAGGTTGATGGTGATGATGATTTCCTTATTATTATGTTTTGGCTAGTTATAAGTAAGTATTTTTCTAAGAAATGATAGATTATATTTTAAAGATAGATAAAACTAAATTTTGTATCGATGTATTATAGTTAGGTTTAAAATAAAACAAATTGTTAAACGAAACAAAAACTTTTTATTTAAAAATTTTCAAACTCATAATAATTTCATTCCGTCTCCGAATCTACAAGAAAACAAATTGCAATATAGTCACAATGAAGCTAGTTATAAGACCGAAAATGGTTACAAAAGTGGATGGGTTCATTTCCCACATTTCGTAGACGGAGAATCTCGGCGGGGTTTCGTCTATCGTCTTCAGCATGTTACGGGCTCTCTTTCGAAGGGGGCCTGAGGAAAAAAGTATTAGGTACTACAATTTAGGCATGATCCAAAGCTATCGACATGTAGCTTAAAGAATTGGCAAGCTGTACTGGCAGTGGGCCGGTCAATCACGAAGAACCTACCACCGCTGGGGTAAACGTGTTCTTGAGTGACTGCGACTCGGCAAGATGCCCTCCGGCCAGGTGGGATGACGACTTGCGAAGGACTGCAGGCAGATGCTGGATGCGGCAAGCTGAAGACGGGCGCTATGGCGCTCATTGGAGGAGGCCTATGTCCAGCAGTGGACTACTATATGTTGATGATGGTGATGATGATGAGGCATGAAATTTAAATCATACCTCGAGGGGAATCGGAGCCGTTTTCTTACTTTTAATTTATGTATGAAATCGTCTCGTTGTTTTGGAATTCGTATGTGCTCCTTTTTCGCTGCGTAGGTACCTTTTATTATGCGTTTATGCAGTTTATGCAATTTTTTTAGTTCATTTATGTGTTACTTACTATATAACAACGTAAGAATCGTCAAATCGAAGATATTACCAAAATTGTTGTAGCTCGTCGTGATTTTTAAAAATATACAAAAATATTGTTTTTTATGTTTAGTATGGCGCGACGAGCTCGAGGCTACATCTTCCATCATGGCCTGTTGCAGCGTTGGATCGCGAGGAGTGGAAGGAGAAAAGGGAGGCCTTTGCCCAGCAGTGGGACAATAATAGCTTAAAATAATAATAATAATTGTGTTTTTTAATATTGATAGTACTAATACTTGGGGAATAACATTTTTATGGGAACAACTCTAGATCATTCTCTATAAAATAGCGAAATAATTTATAAAATACCGATTTGAAAAATTATTTCGGTTTTTTCTTAATATATATATTATTTCAATTATGGACTGCCATAATTGACGGAGTTATCAACAATCATACATTTAAAAAAAACATAGGTACCTACAGATTGGAATCTTCTCCTTTTTTTTGTAGTCGGTTAAATATAAATTCACACAAACTTACCTTCGGTATGTTTTTCCATTATATGAATGCATAACCGTTTTGTTTTTCTCAATTCTCTGAAAAATAATCGATATCGTACTGCCAGAGTCAAACTCAACATTGAATCCAATATTGTGTGTACGGAGTATTTTATAATTTCTAACAGTGTTCCTTCCTAAAAAAAAAAATTGTACATTATGCCTCTTTTAACACCTTTTTATATTATTTTTAAACCCTATTTGAATTTCTATTGACCTAGAAATACGAACGATGAACAAAAATTTTGAGTAAAGATACTGTTAGAACCTACCTGTATAGCACAGATTTGGTAGGTACCTAATGTTACTTCGTTCCGTAGTAAGTATTATGAAAACTAGTTTTTCTTAACACTAGATTACTAGATTACTTACGCTGCTGTTTCGTATAGAATATAAAACTCGCCCAAACGAGAATACAGACGATATCACTAACTGTGTACAGAATAGAAAGAGCTGAAATAGATATTAGGTAGGTAGGTACTTAGTTCAATAAAACGTGATCGAAGGTTAATTTACACTCAATAACATTTGGTATTAAACTAACCTGAAACCTGTACAGTTCTTGATACATAGAAAAACATTTGAATATCTCCCTCAGATAGATGTTAGTGTCGCTGTTCTCAAAAAAAAATCCCGTTTCTTGTGCGTAGTATCTAATGAATAGTTTTTGATTGCGTATCGATGGCCTTGTCTTGGCTACGGTTTCTTGTCTCAAGTGATTTATCATTAAACAATTTACATACTTTATTCTCAACAAGAAAAATACAAGAATACTAGAGCTGGTTGTTAACTCAAACGTTAAAGTGAATATGTAGTAATGTGGGGCCAAAATAAACAAGCACCAAAGGCCGTCTTGACTGTACAGAATTATTATAAGTAGAGTTGTTATACCGATTATTATTACCAAAGGAGCAATAAGGGTTAATCTTAATAGGTTGTTAAATAATTTCATACGGTCTATTTTTAAAAGTCGATCAATTTTCTGCAGTTGTACGAAAAACAATACATTCTTATTGCAATTTATAAATCGCAGGTGAACTAAGTTGCAAATACCAGGAACTATTACGATGAGAACGTCGCCAACCTCCACATAAAAAAGGCTTTTTGGGTATAGATTTGAGTCATAAAATAAAACCAAAGCTGATGATATAATGACTGTCGTTATAAAGATACAGAAGATCGTGTAAAACTTCTGGAAATTGGTAACAGGTGTTACAAATCTGTCTTTCGAATACACGCGACAGCTTCCCAAAAAAAACTGCAATTGATGTTGAATTAAGAATGATTTCACAAACTCCTCTTCGAGTATGTCCTCTGATAGATATTCCGGTGTACTTATTTTAACAACTTTCATTTTTATTTATGTCATATTTTATAGAACTGCAAATTGTAATAGGACTATGGTGTAGCTAGCGGTGATGGCGAATAGGTGTAACAGTAGTTGCCCGTCTAGTGTAAAAATATCGTAAACAGTGGCGTCGCGCTTGCCGTCCAATAGCAATATCATTAGCTTGGCGTTTGTCCTGGATTTACCTGTGGAAAATTACCAAGGGTTATTCATAGCCGTACATTGGTAGAACATGACCGTAGGTGATGATGGCTGATGGCTAATCATTAGACTTGGTCACTGTTCAGATTTATTCGTTTATCTGAATAACACAAAATTCATTCATTCATTCATATCATTTATTGTGTAAGTATATGTTTTAGTATCTTAGTGGGTACACAATGCATAAAAACGCTGTCAACAATTGTTGGGTTCGTTATTGTTAGATCATCGATTCGTGTTGATTCAGAATTAAGATGTATTCGGTAGTAGCCAAAACATAATGAGTGATGGTTTGGCCGGGATTGTTTGGACTTAGCTGCATTGCGACGAAAATAGTATGAGTGATGCATGTGATGCATCACTCATACATCAATAGAACAACTTTATGGTCAAGTCATGAGTAATTTTCCTAAATAAGTATACGTAAAAGAATCAAGTTGATAAACTATGCCTACAGACAGTCCATTCATTTTAATTTTCTTATCCATAACATTAGAACCGACGACTTGGCCATTAATATAATTAAAACCGGAGTTCAAATTAAGTAATTATAAGAATGTATTAGAAGGAACATTATTGATGTAGGTACGAGTATAAAGTAATTTATTAGGAATGTGTATCTAGTACCTAAAATCTGAGACTGTTACTCAATTGTTAAACCTAGCTACAATTTTATTTATTAAGTGCACTTATGTTTTGTCTAGCTAAGAGTTTTTATGAATAAATTTTATTTTAAATGTAAAAAAAAAACACCTACGGTGATAAAGGAGCGATAAAGTTGCACCTTTTTAGTTGTTGCCTGCCTTGCTGTTGTCTGTTATTGTTATCAGATGTTTTATTAAATAAATGTCATTCTTGACAAAAATATTTGGACTCTACCCTCTCAACATCATAATCAGCAATAGTAGTCTAGGGACATAGGCCTCCCCTAATGAGCGCCATAGCTCCCTGTCTTCAGCTTGCCTACAGTCCTTCGCAGGTCGTCATCCCATCTGACCGGAGGGCGTCCTACACTACGTTTGCCGAGTCGCGGTCTCCACTCAAGAACACGTTTACCCCAACGGTTGTCGGTTCTTCGCGAGATATGGCCGGCCCACTGCCCCTTCCTTGCACTTGCTAATTCTTAGAGCTATTTATGTCGATAACTTTGGTTCTCTGTCGGATGTATGTATTCATTTCGAATCCTATCCTCCATAGCTCACTGAGCGACTTTGAACTGGTGGATCAGCCCTATCGTGAACGGCCACGTCTCAGCTCCGTAGGTCGTAACGGGTAGGACGCATTGATTGAAAATACCCTCTACTGTCTTTTAATTACCTAAAAGATATATAAGTATAATAGTAGGTAAATAATATTATGATTATATTATTATATTAGCCCGGGGTGTCCCACTGCAGTGCAAAGGCCTCCCTCCCCTTCTTCCACTCATCTCGGACCTCAGCAAGGAGAACCCACTCTTTATTGTATAGCTCATCCCGCCATTTCCACCTAGGCCTTCTACGTGGCCGTCGTCCGTCCGGGACCCAGTCAGTGGCGATCTTCGCCCACTGCTGGTCTGACATACGCCGCACATGTCCATGTTCATGATTTTACCTAAATGGAAATAAACTAAAAATTTAATGTTGTATCATTATCATCATAACCTTCACAGGACAAGGTATACTTGGTGCAGATCCGTTTTGTATTTTCCAGTGTTGAAGTAAATTTCTTTGCGACGAGACAAATGATCATCATTATCATCAAGTATGTAGCTGATGATTGCATTATGATCGTGATTGATGCTATGTTTACTGATATCTGAAAAAGAAAATTAATGGTATATTATATACTAGCGAACCGCTCGGGTTCAAATGCATGTATTATATACAATTATTTAAAATAGTTTTAAAGATATAATAGGTAGTAGGTACTTCGTGATTCATCCTTACCTGTAGTTTGATGGAACTTATGATGTTCTGCATTAGTATCAGCTGCCACACCAACAACTGGACTGAGCATAGTAATATCTGAAATGAAAACAATCTCAACTATTCGATAATAGGTAGGTAGGTACATTCAGTTTCTGACGCGAAGGAATAATTTTTTAAAACTAGTAACTGTACGAGTCAACTGTATGTACCTACTTAACCAGGTACCTATATAAATAAACGAAAAAATAATACTAATAATATTATCATGAACAGTACTATAATAAATACCGAAGTATGAATATATCCTCAAAGTATTTGCTGCCACTTATGAAGTAAGTAATTTACATTTTAACTTACAGAAGGCTGAAACACATCCATAAAATCGAAAAAGCTGTCCAAAATGCAGTACAATCCTTGAAGCATCTCATCAGTAACCCTTTCCTTCGGCTGCCAATCAGAAGACTTGAAATATATCTTATATTTTTCCATGTCTTCCTTTTGCAGAAGCGTCTCGTTTAAATATCGAGCTCTTTGTAATAGGAAGCTCAAAATTGTAATGACAAGCAACATTTGAACATGGTTCATTGAATTGATGGCACTGGCTCCATATACCGTCGGACAGAATCCTTCGATAACCCGATTGAAGAAGACTATAAACACTATAATTACTAGAAGGAATAGTGCAGATGCTACAGCCGTCGTCCTTGCCAAAATATTATTGCTGTTCTTTGCATTTCGCATCTTTAGAACACGCTCTATTCTTTGCAGCTTCACGTAGATTTGGCTGGTGGTAAATCCGTGGTAAAATACACTTTTGATTGCTGTGTAGGTATTGATACTTGCGTTCAAGATGACGCCAGCTTTAAAAGGTAAGTCAGAAGTGGTATCACTGTATCTAAAGGTGCAAAATCGGAAGCTGTAGACCATAGAAGAAATATTCACCACCAACAAGGTAATACAGTATGCTTTGTAAAGGACGGGTGAGGGTGTAGAGAATTTGTCCTTGATAGTAACCCCTTGCATGCCCAAGATGGTTAGAAAATAGAAAAAAGGCTTAAAGATGTTTATGAATTCATCGTCTAATATGTCTTGAAACGGTTTGTGAGGGACTTTTAACATTATCTGTTGCTGGAAAACTTGTGGTGTACGTGAAGCGATCGGAATTAATGGAACTAGGTTTGATTCGAGTTAGACAACATTGATTTACTTGTCCTTATTATACCTAATCGTATCTCTAGGGAAGTGAAATCAATTTCGTTAACGGTTCCATTACCATAGATACTAAAACACGATGGAACATAATTCGTTGAAAAACTACGTGATAAATTAAAAGTGGCATGAGTCTTCATTTGCAGAGGCTGGTCGCAACTTTATACCAAGGAAAGCTACATGAATCAAAGTACAGTAAAAATATCATTTATTAACATAATCGGTGATATATTAAGAATAAGAAGATCTTTAATTATAGCATAAACAACTAAACTAGTTCCTTTATTACCTAAAACTACATAAACCAGGTACTAACAAATCATTAGCTATAACTAATATTGTGTGATGGATTGTGAGAAGTCCATAGTCTCCTGAATTAGTTATGAAGACCGTGTTTCAGGAACCAGTGGCATCTCCACTAATATTTAGAGTACAATTATTGTCTCTTTAGAGACTCGCCGCCGCCGTGACCGAAATTCGGCTAGGATGATATTATCATCGGGTACCTAGGAAAATTAGAAAGGCTCTGATACAATCTTCCGTGTTGCTATCCATTACTTAAAAGCAGATATTCACCATTTATCATTTTACCACAAAAGACAATTGAAAAATTAAAATTGAAAATTGTTTATTTGTATTAAAATATGTTTAATTACATGCTAGACAGACAGTTGTTATAGGTATATGTATATGTCCAGCTCTCGATTTAACAAATAAACTAAATATAATTTAACAAATTATCTAAATAACAGATTTATTGTTAATTGGACGTACAAAAATAACTCTATGGACTTTTCATTTAATAGATAGATAGATAAAGCACCTAATGACGCTGAAGAAGTAGTAGTGCGTTTAGAAGATGATAATCTTTGAAAATATCACGGCTACCAATATTAATATCATTGGCTATTAGAGTCAATAGTCATAGTACCTATTAAGGGCTATTATAGTAATTGCTCACCCAAAATTGATAGAAACCCAAATCTATTAATTTTAATAAAGATCATTTCGTATACTGAAGTAAAAAGCGGAATAAATATCTTTAAATGTTTTTATCTTTCCCTAAAACTGCAAATAGGATACAATCAAACTCGGATGAAATCGTAAATAATTAAAATTCATTTATTTCCGACGATTAAACATCTTTATTTTCAATCACTGCGTCCTACCCGTTATGACCTACGGAGCTGAGATGTGGTGTGGACACTCACGATAGGGCTAGTCCACCAGTTCAAAGTCGCTCAGCGAGCTAAGGAAAGAGCTATGCTCGGAGTTTCTCTGAAGGATAGGATTCGTAACGAATACATCCGACAGAGAACCAAGGTTATCGACATAGCTCAAAGAATTAGCAAGATGAAGTGGCAGTGGGCCGGCCATATCTTGCGAAGAACCAACGGCCGCTGGGGCAAACGTGTTCTTGAGTGGAGACCACGACTCAGTAAACGTAGTGTAGGACGCCCTCCGACCAGGTGGGATGACGACCTGCGAAAGACTGCAGGTAGATGCTGGATGCGGCAAGCTGAAGACAGGGCGGTATGGCGCTCATTGGGGGAGGCCTATGTCCAGCAGTGGACTGCTATAGGCTGATGATGATGATGAAACATCTTTATTATACAAGAAATTAAAATCAAATAATCAAAACAAATTAGATCACTATTGAAACGTGTTGCGTGCGCTAATTGCAGACTGTTGCAAAAAATCTACGGGTAGCTCAACTGATCCATATCAATACCAGTCGGAAGCGAAATTAAAATAAAATATAATCTATTAATTCAATTAGCTTCAATTAAAATTAGGTTAATATTTACATTTTTAGGAGGATCCTCTGCTCCTCTCCCGAGCAATGGCCTTCCCTTCCCCTAGTAACTTCTAATCATTATTATACATTTTTTAATAATTTTAGATTACTCCCGAATAGCGCCGAGTACCTACCTAAGATGCTGTAAGTAAACCATCAATCATTCTAATCCGAAGTTTAAGTTAACTAAGCTTAACTCTGGCCTAGTTGTCACTTCTTTAGCGTTACAGCCTCCATTGTTGAGGTTGTTTAATTGTTTTTGGTTTCAAAAGATTAGGCCAATAATTATAATTACAGTCACACAAACAAGGTGGAGTGAGTACATTAATTTCAAACTTTATTGATTTGTCTAGGCTTTTCTCGAAGTTTATGATTACTAGGCACTTCTAGATAGGTAGCCGACGATTACAAAGAAATCATAATTAACATTAATGGCCTAATGAATTACAGAAAAGGACATTTGATCAAGCTTTTTTAAAATTGCTTTTTGTAATGGTATCATTTAGCTGACTGAATTCAACCAAACATCATGAAGTCCGAAGTTAAAATAGAAAGAAATATATTAGAATGTTTTTCATATATTTTAAATATGGAATTCCTTCTCGGTTCAAGTCGCGTCGTCGTTAAAGACAGAGTTGTTCGAACCCCCAACGACAGGCAAAACTTTTATTCGTTTCTATTATTTCTATGCGCGACTTTTTCACAGTTATATTATCACATATTTTATTACACAGAATATTTATCCAAAAAAGACAGTGAGATCACAATATATTATATCACTAGTGGATTCGGTCAAATCACTTTTTATATCTCGTATGTAACGTGTTTACTGGTAGCTAGATTTACGAAACAAAACGAAAACATCGAGATATTTACAAAGCTTCAGAACATCGACAGGCTTCTAGGTTTGCAACACGATCGTTATTTCACAAAGTTTCAGACCAGACTTCAGAATTTCGTAATGTCTTTGTTAGTTGTGCTATTTCCTCTGGGTATTTTCGGTTATGCTATTGAAGTTGTGGACAAACCAATTTATACTATTTTTGTTGGTCCTTCTTATTTGACCGTATATGTGGGTTTCATGCTGTTCGTGAGTTGTTTGTACTACATTTGTGTGCGTTTGAGTATATTGATCAAATTGCTAAAGAATTTCATTCACCGTTTCGAAGATAAGCCTCAAGAAAAATTGCCATTTTTAGTTCGTTTGGTTTTTTCTCTCATTTATCCGAACATTGATAGAATTGGAGAACAGAGCACACTGGAGCCGCATACATGGGTGCAATGCATCGAAGAAATATTGAAAACCTATCAAATGATGACCGATATTTTTAGTTACCAGGTATGATTTTACTAGCGCCCTCTAGTTCGCAATGGAGAACGAAAGTAACCACATTGCCTATTTTCATTTGCAGATATTCAACGCCACAGCTACATTATTCCTTTGGACGTTTTTGGCGCTCACTGTTATAGTTTCGTCTTTGGTTACACGGGTAAATTTGCCGATCAATTGATTTTAGATGCTAATGCTTTATAATAAATTATAGGTAATCTCGGGAATATGAATATATTACAAAAACAATCTGCCTGTTGATATCAGACTTGCATCTTTCATCAATTCCTTCAAATCTAATCTATGAAGTCCCACTTTCTATCTTCAGCTGTCTAAAATTTTCCTACATTCTCCCTTCCTTCTAATTCAGATTCTGTACCTTCAGATGTGAATTGTAGCTCCAGCAGTGATCAGATTTTATCGAATTTTATTTCTGTGGTACCTACCTCTTGTATTATGTTATTCATATTTGTAGATTAAACTTCTAGGTTAGTTTCTAATTTAAGTAGGTCGTTTTGTATTGTAATGTACATATGTAGGAGATCTACATATGTACATTACAATATGCTGTCAACGATAAGGCCGCCTATTGTACGAATGTTTGAAATTTAGATACAAGTTTTTATTTTGTTATGTTTTAAGCGCAATAAACTGTACATTCATTCATATCCCAAAAAACGTATCTAGTCTGATCACGTGAGTTAAGTGCACCCGCGAGCCGTGTTGATTCAACTTGTAAATTATTTATTTACATAAGACCATTATTATACATTAGGTACGTATACCTATCTCCAATGCGTAATGCATAGTATATGAAATAATTTCACCATCTTAAAAACTACAAAATAACAAACGAGAAAAAGAAAAATTTCAATCTTAAAAATAACTAATTTTTTACGGATATGCAAATCATTAATTAACGACATACTTTCGGCAGACAAGACTCAACTATCAAACCCTCAAAAGAGCATCTACTAAATAGTACCTCGATGCTCTTTCTTTTTACTAAATAGTAGATGCTCTTTTTTTGGTAAATTCATAACCGGGGTGTAAGAGACCTTCTCCGCCATCTCATTTGGTGGGTAAAGTCACTACACACGACTCGTTCCTCGTTTTTTGACTTTGACTTTTCAATTAATTAGGTACCTATCAACTTGTTCATATTGTATATACAATGAATGATTACATCAATGATGTTAATACTGGGCCAGATGTCGCTCAGTTTCGCACTGACAATGTACAATTTAACTCTTAACTACCTACCCTCTATTTTAGTCACGCAACTACCTACCCGCGGTCTGTGAGACGTCTGCGATATATCGCTCCAGCAAAAGAAATCTATGGCAGTGGGAGATAATTGGAAATAAAACGTATATTTTAATAAGTTTTTTATTTATATTGAAGTAACCAAAATATAAAAAATCAACATGGTTTCTTCACTAAACAAAAATCTCTTCTAAGACCTGAGAAATAACATAAAAAATCTACATATTTATAAAATGAGATCTACAACAAAAGTAAAAAAAATTACGAACTTCTCTTTAAAATTTCTATAAATTCAGGAATCAACTTATACAACAACACAGTAATATCAATATAAAAAAAGTTATTTTTATAAAATTGCATGTCATGAACTTTACAGTTTTTCGCGGCAGTAAATACACAACATGTTTGCGCATCCTAGGCAAATTGCTTTCTTGCAATGAAAACACAAGTATTAGGTCTTGCGTTTCTTCTTAGGGTCACAAACACAGCAGGTCTTGTGAGTTTCCAACCTATCTGCACCAGCATCACTTCCAGCAGCTGCAGGAAGCTGTTCTGCATTGAGCTGCAATACCCGACGAAGAGAAAGTTTGATATCCCGCTGTATGGACGAATTCAATTCTCTACGCTTCATGTGTGGTCTCAAAAGCTGTTTAGCCAGCTTTTTCATGAATTTGAATCTGCTTTCTTTTCATGTTCTCATGTTTTTGTCCGATAGGACGGTGGTAAAGACGACAAACAAAAGCGATTATTGCCAAAAAAAAAAATCTTCCTTTGCCTGCAACTCAATTCTTTTAATGGGATATTGTCGTCATCATCTGATGAGGATTGCTTCGACAAGACCTTTGGGGCCGAAAATATTTACTTTCTTCCGCTAAAAATGCTTCATATTCACCATCAATTTCGGAATCCGACTCGCGAAACTCTTCCATCAGAAAATCATCTCCTATGTCTATCTCCACAATACTACAGTCTCCAATTGGTAATTCCTCATCATTGGAAGGGTCTTCCTCCAATCAGCGCACAATATTTTGATCGTCAGTAGCCAGTTGCACTAAAATAATAAAAATCATTTGATAAAAAAAAGTCACATAACTACCTACCCGCGGTCGCTCAGACCGCTGACAAATGTTTTTTACTCACCAAAAGGAAACGCGCGCAATTGTGACCTCGACAAGCGCAGGCGCGATGCTGCGGATAGCGGGGAAAAGGTACATAGACGCACGAGATGTTATAATGAGCACTCACTTCGTAATTCACAAAAATATTACAGCTGGTGTCTGTGAGACCGCGGGTAGGTAGTTAAGGGTTAATGTTGTGCGTTAGGTTAACATAAATATTGACAATCACATTATATTTAGATTTAAACAGGCAAAACACCATCTATTAGACATATAAGAGATATATGAACGTACCTACCTACTAGTGGTTTCTTTTTCACTTCTTCCACTAGTATACAAAACATTGAAGTGAACAGAAAATCAAAAACATATTTCTTATTTGATTATCATTTTTGGTATGAAACTTGACTTGTCTAAGTGCTTATTTTGTAAGCCTATAGAAATAAGATTTTTAATTATAAACATTATATTTTCAGAAGTTTTCATTCACGGTAGCTATGTTAGTGTGCGTGTGGATGTTTTTAAACTTCGTGGTACTAGCAGCGGCCACCCTTTTGAACGACTTCTTCTTATATCAAGTAAAACTTTTTAAAATATTGTGCGTTCGGATTATGTATTACGACTATGATGGTGAGTACCTAGATTTATATCTTGTAAATTTGACGACGGACCGTCCGCTACGAGAGGTTGCGGGTTCGATTCCCGCCTGGGTACAGTTCTGTGTACGATCTGCAGATATTTGTTTATTTTATTTTATTTATTTATTTTATACTTTTTGCACGATAAACTATATATAAAACCTATTCTAGAAAATTAATACAAAGGTGAACTTAACCCTAAAAAGAGTTCTCTTCCAGCAAACCTTATTGGGAGAGAGAGATATAGTAAAGAGAGAAGTGGGTATATGTGCATAAATAAAATTATAAATAGACAGAAGATTAAATTTTAACTTACTTATCAATATACTACTAAGTACTATATATACTGCTAAATTCTATACATACTATAATAAGATACTAAACAAAAATACTATTTAACCTAAATTCTATACTTACATATAATACATATACTTAATAGATACATATACTAAATACATAAAATACAACAGAATCATGAAGATAGATAATGCTCTTTGACTTTACGCTTGAAAATGGAGAGTGAGGGGCTAGCACGAATATTGTGTGGGAGAGAATTCCACATCCTGACCGATTCGACAGTAAAGGAGCTACCGTAGCGGCTGGATGAGTGAGCAGGAAATTTAAGGAGAAGGGACAAAGATGGTCTACACGGTCTATCACGAGGGTAAAGAAATTCAAAACGCTCACGGAGGTAAGAAGGGGAAAGAGGATTGTTTAGAATGTTATACAGAAGTGAGAGAACATGCAAATCACGCCGGCGGCGGATTGGAAGCCATTTTAACTGATCTCTGAACATAGAGACGTGATCATATTTACGCAAACCGAAAATAAAACGGATGCATAAATTTTGCAGACGTTCCAATTTGTTGAGCATTTCCTCCGTGGCATCAAGAAAACAGGAGTCAGCATAATCTAATAGGGGAAGAAGGAGTGATTGGGCTAATGTAATTTTGGTTTCTAATGGAAGGAACTTTTGAAAACGTTTGAGGGAATGAAATGAGTAGTGGACTCGCTGGCTGATTGCGTTGACGTGCTTTTGCCAGGATAATGTAGGCTCAAAGATGACTCCTAAATTCCTGGCAGAAGCTGAGAAGGTAATAGGAGAGTCGCTGTAGAAGAGAGGGGAAGTGAGTGTTTGCCGAACTTTGTTCAGCATGTAAGGGCTGCCACAGATTAAGGCCTGAGACTTAGTTGGGTTGACCAAAAGGCCAAAGGCCTTTGCCCATACGTGAATACTGTTGAGGTCAGAGTTAATTTGGTCTACACCCATGGATATCTCATCAGCCTTGAAGTGACAGTAAATTTGCAAGTCGTCAACATACAGGTGATACTTGGAGGAAATGACAAGAGTGATGGCGTTAACAAAGAGGGAAAAGAGTAGAGGTGATAGAATACCTCCCTGCGGTACGCCAGCAGTAATAAAAAAAAATAAAAAAATAATAAAATGATTTTATTTCAGATGACATAATGATCCATAATTTGTTAGTAAAATTAAACATTAAGAACTTATTACTAGGGTTAGTTATACCTAATACTAGAAATTAATACTAAAATTAAATTAAATCACTCTCCCCACGAAACATTTCCACAGGGGAGAGGTGATTCTACCTGCTATAGTGTTTAGGATGGTGTTGGGGCTGTCGCGCACCCTGCGCATCAGGGATGCGGTCTTTTTACGGAGGATGGCAGCAAAGCCATCCGTCTGGTATTCCGCAAACATTCCCGATGCACTGCAAAATCGAGGCAGTCCCAACATCATCCTAAACACATTGTTATACTGTACACGTAGGGTCTCCAGCGCCTGTTTGGTGTAGCTGATCCATAGGTTCCCAGTGTAGAAACCCTGGCAGTAGGCTTTAAAAAGCGTTAACTTTACTTCCTCTGAACACCGGGAAAACCTACGTATCAACATATTACCTCTCACCGCTAGAGCCCTACGTTCACGTTCAATGTCTACATTGTCCTTAAGGTCGTCGGTGATATAATGCCCAAGATATTTGAAAGATGTGACTTTATTTATGTTCATGCCATTTAGGGTTATTTCTGGGAAGTCTTTGAGATTATTTCCGGCGGCCTTAAAGACAATGTATTCACACTTTTTGATGTTATAGCGGAGACCATGGGAAGCAGCGTAGTCAGCACATACCTTCAGCATCTCTTCGACTGATCTCGCCGTCGGGCCCAACAGCACCATGTCGTCCGCGTAGCTGATGTTGTTTATAGAAACACCATCAACACGACAGCCGACACGCATGCCGCTGTGCCCCACAATGAGATCATTAACGTACAGGTTGAAGAGCGAGGGAGAGCTTACCCCCCCCTGCCTTACCCCACACTCCAACCCGTACGCGTCAGAGAAGGCATTGGACCACTTGACGACATTACTTTGGTGCCCGTACCAATACTGGAATATTTTAAGCATATCCGGTGGTACGCCCCTGTCCCTCAACTTCTTCCAAAGCACGTCATAACTGACAAGATCAAATGCCTTGGATAGGTCGAGAAAGCAGGCGTACACCGGCGTCCTGCGACTTGTGTAGTATTGGACAGTATGCTTGAGTGCTAAAATTGCGCTTTCTGTGGATAGTCCGGGTCTAAACCCGAACTGTGCGTCATGTAGGTTTAGGTATTTTTGTAGCATAGTTTCAAGCATACTGTCCAGCACTTTTGCTATGGTTGTGGCAAGAGAAATAGGCCGGTAGTTCCCCCTGTCCGATATGTCTCCTGTCCTGTTCTTCACAATCGGTACCACTACGGTCTTCATAAGGTCAGCCGGCAGGTACGCATGACTAAGAAACATTGTGAAGAACATGGAGAGGAGACCGGGCAGGTGGTTACCCGCATGTTTGAGGTGTTCTATGCTGAGCCCATCATGACCGGGTGACTTGCCTCGCGTCATACCTTTGATTGTGCTGCGAACAAGGTCCGCAGATATTTTCAATAGAGGTTTGTCACCCGGCACGAAAAACTCAGCACCGATCGCCCCTGTGGAAGGGCCGAGTGGGGAGTGAACTTTAAAATGTTCCATGAACAATTGTGCTATCTCCCTTTGATCACTCTTCCCCTCCACACTCACGGGGGGGCCAGGCTAAATGCCAGGCAGTAATGTCGCACCAGTCTGAGTGAGACTCATCGAAGCGGACACACTGCGACCGACCCGAAAGATATGATTGAAACCAAGAGATTGCTGAGGGTGATATCTTGAGAGAGGAAAGGACAGAGAGAAGAATGTCATAATCGACAGTGTTAAATGCACTACTGAAGTCCAGTAGTACAAGGATAGTGAGAAGTTGGTTGTCGATGGCCCAGCGAATATCATCCGAGACTTTAATGAGTGCGCTCACCGTGCTGTGGCCAGGTCGAAACCCAGACTGGTAAGGACTGAGAAGCTTGTGTTGGTGAAGGAAAGCCGATAATTGCTTATGTACTACATGTTCCAGGATTTTGGACAGAATAGGAAGTATAGAAATGGGTCTAAACTGGGATGCCGCTGAAGGGTTAGAAATTTTTGGAAGGGGTATAACAAAAGCTTTTTTCCATGTAGACGGAAATAGGCTCGTTTCAAGTGAAAAGTTAATAAATCGTCAGATATTTGTTCCGGGTGTTCTGGTCGTTTTTCTATGTATAATAAGAAATATATGTATGTTATCTATTGTATTAAGTATATCAGTCGTCTCGTTAGTGCCCATAATACAAGGTCTGCTTAGCTTGGTGGGGCTAGATGATGCTGTGATGAATTGTCCAACATTATTTATTTATCCTGCGTCGCATGCGGACGTTCGCCCATTGAATATATTATTATTTGAAATTCTTATTCATAGTGATCTGAAAGAACTTTAAACATTTATTTATATTATTTTTTCCGACGACCGATGTGGCGCGGTGGGCGAAGGTCCGCCTGCGACGTAGGAGGTTGCGGTTTCGATTCCCGCCTCGGAACAAATGTGTGTACGATCTGCAGATATTTATTTCGGGTGTTCTGGTCGTTTTCTATGTATAATAAAAAATATCTATCTATGTAATGTATTGTATTATGTATATCAGTTATCTAGTACCCATAACACAAGCTCTGCTTACCATGGGGCTAGATAATGCTGTGATGAATTGTCCAACATTATTTATTTATCCTGCGTCGCATGCGGACGTTCGCCCGTTGAATATATTATTATTTGAAATTCTTATTCATAGTGATCTGAAAGAACTTTAAACATTTATTTATATTCTTTTTTCCAGATATATCCCGGAAAGCGGCGAGTCGGATGCTTCAAACCATTAACCATACGGATCCGAAGATCGTGATTTACGGCATCTTCAGACTAAACTCCGGCCTTATACTAACACTTATTGGAGTCATAGCTACTAACGCGGTTGTTATTATACAGATTGTTGTTTCTAAAGAATAGAGTACCGAGATTATAAAACACATATAACCTTTTCCAACCAATGCTGGGTAGTGAGCGGGAAACCGATTTTTTCAAATCCCTAGATAATAAATTAATAATTAACACTGGACAATCCACACAGCAACATCTAGCCCTAAGCTGAGCAGAGCTTGTGTTATTGATGTTAGATGACTGATATACTTAATATTTCATTTAATTTATTCAGTTCCACCCACAGAACAGAGAATACATAGAAATAGTAAGTAGGCGGGGCCCGCGTAACACCTAGGAGGCGCAGTACTGCGCACTTTAAGCTCCGCTTACATCAGTCGTGTTTTAATTTAGCAGAGTAAACATACTTAAAAAAATATAAAAATACCGTATTGTGCCGTTTTAGAGTGTAAAAACGAAAGCCGAACCAAATATTTAACGAAAGGGGGCATATCATATAATATCAACAGTCAGCATTATTTTATTGTTTTTTTGTTAGTTTTGTCCAAAATGCAAAACCGTCAAACAAAAATATAAAACAGAAATAGAAAAGTAGACTGTGAGTCTTAACACATAAGGTCGATTTTTCTTAAACCGCAACTTTCGCTACTGAATTAGGGATGTGCCGTAATAAACACAAATGTGCTATCGATAACTTTAATGGTTATGATTTCGTAAACCCATTTACCTAAGTATGTTTTAGGGCGTTAATTTTTGTTTTGTTTTTGTGATGATTTAATCTGGATGTATTTTATACTATGGAAGGTTAATAAAAAAAGAATTTATAATAATGAAAATATTACGTAAGTTTGTTGGAGAAAAACTGATCGAAATTATAAACTTTCATCAAGTCGGACAGATTCCCGTGTCAGTGATTTGATAAAAGCCATAAATGTGCGTATCCATCATTTATTAAAATTAAACGTAAAACTTACGAAAAGACAGTTGATTTAACAGATTTAACAAATACGTCCTATTTCAAGGACAATATATTTGCATTCATTGTCATTAGAGAATAAAAGAAAAGTCAAGCTTTTTATTTCGACCACAACAAATATAACCTGACGTACCTATTTCGTTATTCATCAGTAGGTAATAATCGATATCGATAGATTCGTCTCGTATTCTCATTGGTACATCACTAAGGCAGTAGCTATGTTTTTTGGGTAATCGATAAACAGCCATTGTATTATCGATCTTATGGCCCGTTGTTAGAGACTACAATAAAAGTCGATAGCAATAGCGCCATCTCTTGTTAAGTCGCTTTGTGTAGTGGATAATCAAGTAATCAAGAAAGGCAGCCATTGTATTAGTAATCTTATTTGCTGGGAATAGAGACTATAAAAAATATTTGGCAAAAGCGGCATCTTTTGCTAAGTAGACAAAGTAGATATTCATTTTTTATCACTGTTTATTTTATTGAGTTTTGAACCATGTGTCTATCGAAATAAGGTTTAATATCAATAAAATTAGTTTTATGGTTTTATGCCCTTTTAACGTACTCTTTCAACCAATAAGAATTTTTATTTCTATGTGTGTAAGTTTATACATGTTTGAGTTTAGCGACACTAGTTCTCTTAGTAAAAAGGCATCATGCACATGTTACACTTGATGTCCTTATGTTCTACATAAATATTATAAAACCAATTTTATTACATAACACACATTAATTTTGACATAGGAAACACCATAATGGATTGTGTTACAAATAGCAGACAGACATGCCTTCTTTAAAAATACCACATAGATAGATCTTTTTTATTATATTACCTCTACATAGATATAAACCAGAACACCCGGAACAAAAATCAGCAGATCGTACACACAATTGTCCCGAGGCGGGAATTGAACCAGAAACCTCCTGCGTCGCAGGCGGATCTTCGTCCACCGCGCCACAGAGGTCGTCATTGTTTCAAGAAAACGTGATGATGATACTTTTGGAGGTGGAGACCACGACTCGGTAAACGTACTGTAAGACGCCCTCCGGCCAGGTGGGATGACTGCAGCAGTGGACTAACATAGGCTGATGAAGATGACGATTTAACTTTTTAGCAAAGGTTCGAACTCAAACCTACCTACAATAAAAGCACTAGACAGACGGACCGCATTTCAACTGCAATCCAACAGCAAATTTGCAGTTTGAATGCAGTTGACACGACTGCAATAGCACTGCAAACCAACTGCGCAGTCCGATTGCAAGATTTTCAGATTCCGATGTCCGATTGTCAGAAAGAAAGAAGAAAGAAATATATTTTATTTTTAACTACAACCAATCACACATACAAGATCTTAAAACTAGTTATAAAAGTACATTTGGTAGTTATACTATGCGGATTGTAGCTAAAAAATTAGGAAATGGCTCAGCATGAATGCTACGGGTACTGGTGGAACCAATACACGCAGCGCTGATCTTCCGCCGATTCCTACAATCAGTAGCAGGTAGCGCACAATGATAAAAACAGTGCCTACGTAACAAATTATACAACAACAAATATGAAAGTATATATATAGTACATAGAAAGGCGTGTTCAAGTATAAACTGAGTTAAAATTAAAGTAAGTGTATACTTGACCTTGAAGATACAAAAAGGTGTATATATATATAGGTAGTGGTTTGGTCAACCGAACAACAGTTTACAACAATAAAGTTATCTATATTTTGACGACCGATGTGGCGCGGTGGGCGAAGGTCCGCTTGCGACGCAGGAGGTTGCGGGTTCGATTCCCGCCTCGGAACAATTGTGTGTACGATCTGCAGATATTTGTTCCGGGTGATCTGGTCGTTTTCTATGTATAATAAAAATTTTCTATCTATGTAATATATTGTATTATGTATATCAGTTATCTAGTACCCATAACACAAGCTCTGCTTACCATGGGGCTAGATAATGCTGTGTGGATTGTCCAGCATTATTTATTGTTATTTTATTATTTTTTATATAAGTATGTTGTCGGCGTGCAGTTGATGTGAACTACACGCCGACTGCAAATGAACTGCGATTTGCGTTTGGATGAAATGAAATGAAATGCGTTCCGTCTGTCTATAGCCAAAGTGTCGGTATTCACAAAAACAAAATTCTTAAAACATCTGCACATTTATTCAAAATTCAACTACTTATCTAATTAACAACCGTAAAATCCAAAATAAAACCACTCTCATATTGTTACACCGATAAAGCTTATGGAACGTATAGAAATATCAGGTTTTAGTTTACGCCACACCACAAGGGAAATAGTCCTATTGAATGAAGTCTAGATTTGTATGGATTTTCATAAAATTCCTAAATGAAGTTAGTATAACCTCAATGAGCTCTTATAACAATTGTGGCATAGATCATATTTGATATGTTATCGTAAGTCTCAATCTTTATCTACACGACGCATACAGATATATGAATTTGTATATTGAATACCCATGCTGAGATAGAGTCCGTTTTGTGACTCAATTACAAAAATCTGTTTATCCTTTATTTTTTTTAATCATGTTTGTTTTATGTTTTTGTGTACTGAGTTACAAATAAACTATTCTATTCTAATAGGAACGCTTAAGTTATGTTGACACGGACTGACAAATATTTTTTACAGACTCCAAAAAGGACTTGAATGGAATTTGTCTGTATGTTTTTTTCTTATACGATTTTTATAATGTCTTTAGGATTTCTCGGCGATGTGACGTAAACTTTGCTTCATGAAATGCAAACACAATATAAGCAACTGTATTTTCTTGTCTGTCTAAATCTAAGTGTGAAAAAATAATAGTGCAACGACCATACATAAAAAATAACAAAAATATTCTTACTGCTTGTACTATGACAATACACAGCTATAAAAAGCGTTACGCTACAAAAATGCCTAAAAATAACATCTATACAATATCGATATTATTACTATAACATTAAGGCACAATTTTTGATAACAGAATAAATCACATCAAAAATATGTTCTAAATTACACTAATACAAAAAAAACAAATTAATAACGTACAAAAAGCTGGTGTTATATCTTTCATCTTCAGCTAGAACTAGATAAAATAAATCTAGGATAGAAGTGTCTATAATAGTGTCAATTCAGATACAAAAACTTTACAAACAAATATGACATCTCTAAAAATTATCATTTCTTTTTAATTTCGATCCAAAAAGGACAATAAACTTCGGCGCTTATTAATGCTATACCGCTACCACCCAGCACAAAAATGTGCATTCAGATATGGACTTTAACTCGTTATATTAAGATATATTTTTAAGAGACATAATGGTTTCCCAGGCTTCAAACGAGCTGTCTGAAATGTGACACCGTCAATATGAAAAGCATCTATGTAAATGTTAAGGGTTAAGGGTTAAGCCCATATTAGCATGCACATATTTGTGCTGGATGGTAGCTATGTGCCTCAGATCTGCGACCACCTATAGATACGTTTTTAGTGGTGTCAAGTTAGTAAGTTTTATGTCATCTGAATTAACACCAACGCGCGACGTGTACTGTGACAAACCTAAAGTCCTAGCGGTATCCGCTACGGTAAGTTTAGCTTGGATTTCGCACGCTTCGTGGTACCCCGCCAAGTATTTTAGTGATAATATGATTAGCCGGATTTCGCTGCCGACCTGGGCCACTAAATTATTATGTACTTATAATAATAATTTTCCAGGATTACGAATACCGCGTAGGTGTGAATTTTCCTTTACTATAAAATATTACAAGCGTATAACATCAATATTTGTTAAAAGATTAGACTTAATTAACTCTGATGTCATCACCGTGATAACAATTATGATATAAAACAATCTAATGGTATACATTGCTGTTAATCTTCTAATCTTTCCAACAATTTTTTAATTTTAATTTATTCAACAAAGCTTATCAATTTTTTTTTTGCTGTTGATTTTGTTGAAAAAAAAAATTAAAAAATTCCTAAATTTTCTGCATTACTCTTTGAGTATCTTCATTTAAGTTACCTTTTTTATTTGATTCTCAAACGCCATCATGTTTAAGACAAATGAGGCTATAGTAAACTACGCCCGCGACTTCGCAATTTTTTCCTGGATAAAAATTGCCTATATTATATGTTAATTCAGGTCTTAACAGACTTTCGCGTTTATAAAATTTGTAGGTAAGTCTATTATTCTGAAGAGAATCCTTAACACTTTGACTGCGAACTTTTTTTGACGACTGCGATCTTTTTTTTAACCTAAGCCATTCGTGCTGCCGCTCTACACAGCGGTTGTGTTGCGCCGCACATGCGTTTCGTTCGAAAAACATTATAGCTGTGCTGAGTCACACAGATCTGTATTTACTCAGCCGCTGCGCTAGTGTGGATTTACGATATTAGTCACTTGTAGAAAACACGTACGGTGTGATTTCAGCACTCGAATTGTTAAAAAAACATGAAGGTAGTTATAGAATAGAATCAACATGTTTTCAATCAACGTTTTATCCCTTCTAACTGCCTATCTAATTTGTGCATTGGTTAATCGATTTTGCTTACAGCTGTATAAACATTAAAATTTGGGGCATCTAAGTACCACGTATTGTCATTGACGACATTTTCACTTACAACTAGCTTATCTTAGTCACTTGAAAGCCTAGCAGGCGCATTGTTGTCTAGGGTTGAGTTGAGAAAAATGACAGCATCGTTATACCTATCAACAACATTGCGTAAATTAAATAAATAATGCTGGACAATTCACACAGCATTATCTAGCCCCATGGTAAGCAGAGCTTGTGTTATGGGTACTGGATAACTGATATATACATAATACAATATATTACATAGATAGATATTTTTTTATTATATATAGAAAACGACCAGAACACCCGGAACAAATATCTGCAGATCCTACACACAATTGTTCCGAGGCGGGAATCGAACCCGCAACCTCTTGCGTCGCAGGCGGACCTTCGCCCACCGCGCCACATCGGTCGTCAAATTATAAAATTAATTAAATTATTGAAGTTCAAGGAATTAGTTTTGTACATTTTACGAATACGATGACGATGTGACGTTTTTTTTCTCTATTCTACTTAAGGGCCCGGCGACCCTCGCAAAAATCAAAAATCGCTCCGAATATCGCTGTCCCTGTTTAACCCTTGCGCCGCGCCCGTTAGCTGTTCAAAATTTGGTTTGTTCCGTAATACCAAAAATTATGACTGAAAACTTTTTGTATTCTTCACAAAGTATTGTTATTCTGTAACTAGACAATATAAGCTATGTTCCTTAATAAATAACACGTAAGATATTGATGTTTTTAATACGAAACAAATAGCAAGAAAAATTGACCATTTTCGCATAAAAATGTGCAAAATGCGATTGGCTTTCATTTAATTTTAGGCAAGTATTTTGAAAAAAAAAACTATTTAGAAACCTAGATAAATACTATTTAAATATAAATAATACAATATTATAGTGGAAATATGCTTGAATTGGAAATCATTTTGGTATTACGTTTGTATGAAGAATTCGTCCCTCCGGAGGACTCTTAAGACAACAATTCCCGTGCTAGCCCTACTGGTACTCATAACTGTTTGCCAACTTACCTACTTGATTGTTTTTGATACTTTGGTACTATATTACCTTAGCTTAGGGGCTAGATGATGATGTTTGAATCGTTGTAACGGGTTTGTGCTATAGCTTAATCATATGTAAATGATTTTTTCATATTCTCTCTCATTAATTAAACATATTAAGGGTTTTACTTTTTCGTATTTGTATTACAAATTTTTTATTTGGTTGGTTATACAAATAGCATAAACTTTCCCAAGTCTGTGGCTAGATGGCGTTGTGAATTAAATAAGCACATGAAAATAAATATTTATTCCGTTATCCTTCACAACAATTTGAATTATTTTCTTCTACCTAACTTTCCTCTCATCCTTCCTTGTTATCACCTACTAAATCACATAGATCTTGAGAGAAAAACTGCCACTATTACTACACTGCGCGTAATTTGGTTTCATGCCACATTTTACTGCAGTTTCATGATAATCTACCAAAATGCAGTAATATATAAGATAATTAATATATTTCTAGCCATGGCTACAAACTTTATCGGTGGCCTACGTTATGTATAGAAATACAAGACGATTACAAATTTTATATGTAGGTATCGACATACTGTAATGCCTTATATACGCCATATAGGTGGTCGTATGGCGTTCCACTAACGGTCAGCATCATCGCCGACTTGGTAACCTTAAAATAATGGTTTTGGTGTGGCAGTTTTTCCCCTCGCTCAAATAGGCTATCGATTTTCCCCGTATTTAATAAGCAAAGCGCCTGTCCTCAGCATAGCCTAGTTTCTCCAAGGCCGGAGTGCACGCGAAGTTGATCATGGGCGGCGGCCCACACATAAGGGTTAACACGTCGTCTGCCGGTGGGTAGTGGTGGCCGCTGATCATCTCGTCATTTATGAAGCCGGCGCTGTATTTCCAGCCTGGAAATATAAACAAAAGAAATGATAATTTGGCGTGTTAAAAAACTATAAAACGATTTAAATTCCTAAATAATAGTTTAAAAAATCATCGAAATCGGTTGGCGTGATATTGGATTATCATCAGGTCATAAAGCTATAGCTCAACTTATCCTTATCAATGCCAATCTGAAGCGTCCTCAAGACGCTGCTGGCTGCCCCGCTGAATTATAGGCTATAGACATATAATTTTGATATCAACATAATAACTGATTATTTAGGAATTTGACCTCTCGTATCTTAAATTAGGATACGTTAGAGGTCAAATACGCATTAGTCAAACACTAAACATTTTGTCAGGTTTATTATTATTTCTGCTAAGTCACGGTCAAAGGGCGCCTCGTGACCGCGACGTAGCAGTGTTCGGGAGAAAGTGCGTAGGATTTGTAGTTTGGAGTCATCCGAGTGACTCTTTTCTCACAGTTTCGGTCCGTGTAACTGCAAGGTTTGCATGGACCGTAGTATGATTGGAGGGAATAAATAACCTCAGTATTATACTATAACAAATTACGGAGTGTAAAACTAAAAAGTATTGACATTAACATACCTTCAGTAGCCTTATCGACCGTGTACCAAACAGCCAGCTTATTCGGGTTAGTTTTCTGAAAGTTCTCGAGTTCGTTCCTCAGCAGAATGTCTTGCTCGGATTGATTGGCGAAGATCAGCTTCATTTGGGTGGAGTCGGAGGCGTCTGTGCAGATGTGACGGATCAGCTGCAGCATTGGGGCTATGCCGGTACCACCTGGAATAACACGATACAACACATAATAGGCTAGTGTCTTAAAAAAATCTAGTAAGTCCGTCAGTTAGATTATTAGAAGATATAGCCAGTTAAAATACCGCGTGACGTCACGTCTACACTTTTTAGCAAGTTGTGACGTCACGAGCCCCCACTCCTAAACTTTGACGCGCTTTATTCTTGTAAGTATTTGTTTGATTGACAAAAGAAAAAATAAGAGTCCAATATCTTCTGATAATCTAACTGACGGACTAAATAGAACAATATATTTTTACCCAGGACACTACCTACTCTATTATAAGTATTCATACAACGGGTATATCATCATGTATGAGTTTAGTTACCTAAACAATAGCAGTTGTTGTACTGACGACAAAAATACAATTATAGGAGTCGGTAGATAATCCAAGTTTTATTAGAGAAATTGGCTGCTCGACGGTGTGTAAACCTGTTGAAACGTCGGGAAAAATAAATAAGTAAATTAACGCGATAAATACCCGTTGTATTAATACATCGCACTAGTATTCTAAATGCCAAAAGTTTGGATGTTTTTTACTTGTTAAGGCCGCTCTTTATACTTCCTCTATTCTAATTATTTATTACTAAAACTAAACGTAATGCTTTCTGTTTTTTTGTGGTAAAATAAAGTGCTTGCTATCTATCTTCTTCACGCCAACGGATTGAGCTGATATTTTGGACAGAATTGGCTCTACACCTCCAGATTTAATCGATAAGGTCGCCAATTCCATTGCTGTTCTGTATTATGTTTAAATAAGATGTAACATTATAGGCTTGTTCTATAATGTCAAATCAAATCATTTATTTTTAAATCAAATCATTTATTTTTGCAGGAATGTCGGTACAATAGATCTTCTTAATAATAGGTTCCTATACATTCTGCCTCGTCAGGGCGACGTGCAAAATTATTACAAGTTACTTAGCTACAATATTCTTACAAATGGAGGAGTTTCATTAAAAATCGTAGGTTTTTCCAGATTCAAGGTGACCCATTAATATCCATTGTCATATGCATACGAGTACATTCATCACCTTTCTGGTATAGACAAGTCGTTTTCGTCACGAGCAATGCAACATTATAATCACACGTTATTTATTGCCAATGCAGGTGTCTTGTGACAAAAGATAAATGGCTGCTGTGGATGTGTAGGTATTTTCTGGCATGTTCTTACCTACTGCAAGAAAGCAAGCTGCCAATCTCTCAATTTCTTACCTACTGCAATGTTAGTAAGCAGCCTATAATAACACTTGGATTATTTACTCCTATAGTTGAATTTATGTCATCAGTACAAGAACTGCCTTTTTGTAGGTAACCAAATCACACTCACACTAATATTAAATGCGACATTTTGGATGTTTAGATGGATGGATGGAACGGATCAGGCTGAAATTGAAAACACGTAGGGCTGGAATAAAACAATAGGCCACTTTTTAAAATTGCAAAAACGTAGCTAGGGCCGGAATAAAACAGTAGGCCACTTTTTAAAATTGCAAAAACGTAGCTAGGGCTGGAATAAAAAAATAGGCCAATTATTAAAATTGCAAAAACGTAGCTAGGGCTGGAATAAAACAATAGGCCACTTTTTATCCCGTAAATTAGTTCCCATGGAATAGAAATAACCTTAAGAGGCGAACTTCAGCAGCTCGCATTGGATTAGAATGAATATTGTTAAGAAATAACAGACTGTCAGTCTGGTTATCGAATTATATTTATTTTTTTATTTGTAAGTTTAACTGCCTAAAATTACTGTTATTGTAATTTTCAGTGGAACTGATCACAAATGTTAAATATGAGTAAATAACTAAGTTTATTGAGTGTTGGGTCCCCCTTTTACAAGTATATTATACGAGAATCTGTCTCATGCTCACTTTTATTATGTAAGCACAAAATAGGTATATTGTTTCATAAATAAATAACTTAACGGGATTGGTCGTCAAACTAGTCCTACATCTCAGTACTCACGGGTTCCTCGTGATAAAAAAAAAACTCGTAGTAATACCTACGAGTAAAGAAAAAATACAACATTTTATCTTTGCTTTGAACGTGAAAAGAGATTTAGATAAAAAATTACGATAAAAAGAATCATGAAAGTGCAGTTTCGTACATAACTTGCAGATCTCAGGAACGAGTTTGAATGACTAATGTTTTGATTCGTAGGTTATTTTATTATTTACTAATTATTTGTTTAATTGAACCAGTTCCTTCATAAGTTGTTTAGCTTTCTTGTAAGTAAGAAAAACTTTAATTTGCGTTTACGTCGTACCAAATCTCTGTCCTGCTCCTATGAACGCGAAATCCTATGCCTATCTTTTTCAAAACTGGAGCTTAATGTGCCCTCTTAAAACGATTTATTGTAATTTATTTTTATTGTTCTATGTGTGTGGACAAAAAATATGTCTGAATAAAGAAACTTTTTATTTTTCTTTTCATTTATTTAAAGCATTTCCATAGGAAGAACGCAGTATATCAAAAACACCTTAATTCTTATTTGATAATACTTTATGGTATAAAATTTGACTTGTCTTTGAAGTGCTTATTTTGTACGCCTAAATAAATAACGGATTTTGTTTTGTTTTTAAATAAAGTCGATCAATTACTCATTTTGAGGCGCTTATCACTCTTGACCAAGCAGTTTGGTCCTAAAATTGTTTCCACCAAAAAGAGCCGATATTTGATATTTCTAAGAAAGTTGCCCTGTAAATTACCTGGTTAGGGGTGCCCCCTTAATCCAGTTAATAACACACTTTATATTCTCCAGTGTTTGTGATAGAGTTGCAGTAGATTACATTTAGATAAGTTTATACGTGATAAAGATCACTGAATGCTTATCACATTAATTCAACAGTCATGCTGATATGATATCACAATAGGTGCTATAAAGCAAGGGCAGATTGGGCTCTCCGTTTCCGTGAAACGGTCTTAAGATGTGCGGGTTTGATTCCCGAGTCTGAAAGTGATTCAACATCATCATCAGCCCATGCTAGTCAACAGCTGGACATAGGCCACCCCCAATGAGCGCCATAGCGCCCTGTCTTCACCTTGACGCATCCGGCATCTCCCTGCAGTCTTTCGTGGGTCGTCAACCTACCTGGTCGGAGGGCGTCCTACACTACGTTTACCGAGTCGTGGTCCCCACTCAAGCATTTATCCCCCGGTTGTCGGTTATTCGCGAGATATGTCTCGCGAATAACCGATTTAGAAGAGAGAGAGAATTAGCAAGCTGAAGTGGCAGTGGGACCGGTCATAGCCGGTCCCACTGCCACTTCAGCTTGCTAATTCTTAGAGCTATGTCGTCGTCGATAGCTTTGTTTCTTTGTCGGATGTAGTTGTTGCAAATCCTATCCTTCAGAGAAACACCGAGCATAGTTCTTTCCATAGCTCACTGAGCGACTTTGAACTGGACATCATCATAGAATAAGTAAGGAATGTTTTTAAATAAATAGAAATACAAAAATCATCAGCCTATTGAAATCCTATGTCAATATATTTTCCAAAATGGCAAGCAATACACCCTTTTAAAAAACTTTAAATGTAAATAAAGTATTTACCTGCAATCATATTAAGTTTCTTCGCGACCACCTTAACCGGGGGATCTTTCCTTAACTTCTTAATCAGGAAGCTTCCGTTTCCGGTGTACTGCAGGCGTCCCGAAGGTCCCCGCACATCGATTGTGTCTCCTATCTTCAAGTTATTGAGGTGTTGTGAGAGTTTGCCACCTTCGGGAAACTTGGGGTGGACATCTTTGAAGTAAACCTAGAGGTAAATACAAAATAGTTATTAAGTCTATTTATATTATACACTAGCTGCGCCCCGCGGTTTCACCCGCGTGGTGATAGATATTTTGGATAATATACTATATATCTTTATGAATTTGTAGCCTATGTGTTATTCTGATATGTAAGCTATATTATTATGAAGTTTCATTAAAATCCATTCAGTAGTTTTTACGTGAAAGACTAACAAACATCCATCCATCCATACTAACAAACTTTGACGTTTATAATATTAGTAGGATTCCTCTTGAATTACACTATCTTTTAAAAAAATCCGCATCAAATCCGTAACGTACTTTTAAAGATCTAATCATACATAGGGGACAGACAGACAGCGGGAAGCGACTTTGTTTTATACTATGTTGTGAAGTATGCTAGTTTTAAGGTATATATTACTATGGACCGTAGAATAAGATAAATAAATTTTACTTTTCTATGGTCAGAAATCATTAATCTTTTTTTTTTAAATGATGATTATTATTATTATAGGACGATTATGAGTTGTATTCCTAAATAAAAGTCACAATTTATTTTATAAATGCGATCTTTGTCACTACTTCACGCCAAAACTACTGAACGGATCGGGCTGAAATTTTGCATACAGGTAGTTCTAGGCCTGGAATAAGACATAAGCTACTTTTAACCCATAAAATCAGTTCCCATGAAATATAAATAACCTTCAGTAAATTCATTTATTCACCATCACATTATCACTAATATTTGCGTTTCGATTAAATACAACACATACAATGAATAACCTTAAACATAACCCTAATTATAATAATAATTATGATGATAAGTATATACAACCTAACAAAAAACCTTAAACAAAACGTGCGAAGCCCCGGGCAGAAACTAGCACAGTATAAAACAAAGGCGCTTTCTGTGTCTGTCTGTCGCGTGGTTGGCGCGAATTTGCGCAAATATACACACCGTAGAAAGGTATCGTGGTCTTAATATTTTCTATGTTGCTGGATGGCGTTGCGTGAATCGAACAATTATTTACTATTTTTCCTGTGTAATTGTTCTCTGGAAAAACCTTTGCACAAACCTCGACAACAGGGAAAATTTTATGACATTCCTTAACAATATTCAGCTATTTGCAGAACTTGGAAACACTGATTTCAATATCCTCAGGGAAAATTTATTAAAAAATTACAGATCTGCAGTTGTTTGCAATGAAATTGTTAATAAATAACGCTGGACATTCCACACAGCATTGTCTAGCCCCAAGCTAAGCAGAGTTTGTGCTATGGTTACTGATATAAAAAACATTACATTAAAATGTTCAAAACATCCAGACCAAATATTTTCACAAAGTACAAACACTTGTACGATCAAAAAAAAACCTCCTGCTCCTATAACTAGATGAAAATTAGGCCTACCTTGATGACCAAGTCGACATATCCCTTTTCTTCATCGCTGGATACAGGGGTGTACGATCTGATTACCAAATCATCGCCAATCTTCGCTGACAGGTGGATATGCTGACCAATAGGCAGACCTAGAAATATTAATAATGCCAATCAAACTAATATCAAAACTAATATAACAACCGGAACAAATTTCTGCAGATTGTACAAACAATTGTCAGCAGGCGGACCTTAGCCCCTTAGCCTTAGCGCCACAGAAGTCGTCCGATATAAGGTCACAAATTTTTACTGCTAGTCGTAAATTTTTAGGCCTCCAACATAAGACGCCAAATAGCGGTCCTGAGCCGCCTCCATCCAACGAGGCATTTAAAACTATAAAAAATATTTCCAGCATTTGATTGGATATCAAACAGACTAACATTAGGTATATCCTTCAGGTCTTCAATGAATAGGCAGTACATGACATAACCTTGAGTTTTGACAATGACTTATCAATAATTTAGATGTAAAAACATTGTACCTACGCTGATTAATATAACTATGTAATTTTCAAGATATTTAATCTTTAGACTAGGTTATCATAATTATCCGACCTCTGTGGCGTGGCGGGCGAAGGTCCGCCTGCGACGCATGAGGTTGCGGGTTCGTTTCGAGTAGGTGTGGAACAGGTAACAGAGAGATAGTTACTTTTTTAGTTTAATAATAGTATGGATTTAATACAATACAACATAATTTTATATGCTGCATACCAACACAACAAAATCAAAAAAATTGTTGCTACTTACCTAGAACATGTTCCGGAGTAGGTAATCCAAATCGGAATCTCCTGGTATCATGGCTGATTTCCTCCCTCTCAATAAGTGGTAGAGGGTACTTTGTATTGGGGTCCACGAGTGCAACCAGCTTCTTCTTGCTCTTCTTGCTGCTTTTGCCCCATAGGCAGTTGGCTATCACCGTGGAGAGGACCACCACCGAACCAACACCAATGATGATTGGTAACACCTAGAAAAAAGGTTTTACTGATTTTCATATTCACGTGCCTGTATTCGGGCAAGATATGCAGCTCTACTTTGCTATTCCACTAATGTATTATGTACCATATATTATGCAAATATATATGACTTATGTTATATTGATTTTGATGTGGAATAACCTTTCTTGCTGTGCAACCGCAAGACCTAATTGGTAAGTATTTCCAATATTTTACAAATTAAAACTAAAAACAAATCTCTACAGAAATAATATAAATGTGGGTTAAGATATTCTGTTCAATCACTAGCTATTAATGATATAGCTAAGATGGATTAATAGGTAAGAATTTTGACCGAATCTTTGATCAAAACCTTTTTTTGTTTTAAAATAATTTTGGGTCTTTACAGAGCATTATATTTTAGCTTGTGTAGAAGTAATTTATCTAGACTAGAACATGCAAGATGTTTAGATGGATTATGATACCAACAATTGTAATGTTCTAAATAGATTGCTACTTTCTAAAACTAATAAGAGAAAAACATTGTTGCGGAACCAGCAATGTTATCTTCTAAATGTAATGGGATTGCTAAAGTGCTTTCTAAATATTAGTCCAATGCAATCTTAAATAAATAAATCAATATTTACATTGACCAAGGGCAATGAAGATCAGTCTGAAATGATAAAAAATAATGTAACGGGCCATTTCCGGTCGTGACTCTTATACCTACTATCAAAGATAAACTGAATTTGATGATAAGTCAATAATGAATTTATTAATTTGTAGGTGGATGAAATATGAGGAAAATTTTGGAATAAGAATATAGCTAATAAAATATACATCCAATTAAACATACTGGAACTTTTTCCATGAAATCTGTGACGGCCACTTCTAAATTACTCATCTTTGGGTTTTCACAATAAAACCTATAGTAATACACACAGTACAGCACAAGTCTAGAGGACAATTTACAACACAAACTCACAGTCAAGCAACAAGCACACAAATGACTTGAAATGAAAATGACAACTTAGGGACCTTGAACTTTATATCTCAATAGACACGCGAGCGATATGTACACAAAATACATAAAACATGAACAAAGTTAGGTTATATTATGCACACTGTCTAAAGCAGGCAGAATCACCCTACCAAAGTCTCTGAATCACTCATGCTGGACGACAGAAGCGTAATGAATACGGTACAAGGCATAAACCAGTGATGAAGTGCTTTTTACTATCGAATCGATAAGTAATCTGCTATCAAATAGCGGTCATGTACTTACAAGCTTGTAATTGATATTTCCAGACATTTTGTGATGTATTTATCAACTTTTTCACTTAAAAACTTGATTATAACTCGTAGTAGTTTATCTATTGCATAATTTTTGCCGATCGATGGATATGAGTAGCAACGCGAATAGGATAGTAGGAAACAGGTTGAATGTACACGCTATTACGAACAGTTGTACCGTCGTTACACCACTGCGTTCATTTGGCAGATGTGTACGCAACTAATGAGAGAACAGACGTATTTGTATTTCTAACAGAAAAATGTCTCCCGACGCACAGAACGTAGCGAAAAGATATTCCTGGACTTTATTTATTGTGCTTATTCAGTAATTGCAGTGACTATGACCACAGTCAGTCACCGTTCTTTTGCAAGTTATACAAATTTGGTACTCAAAGCAGTGCTATAAAACAAAATAAATAGGATCTGTTCTTGCGGAAAAACCATAAAAAAACAGTAATCTCGATCTCGATTCTCGAATCGAAACCTCCATTGAAAAAATGCCGCTGTTTTTAAAAACCTAAATAGACAGACATACTTCCTGCTGTCATCTGTCATGTCGAAGTATATGACAATGACATCACGATCACAGGTATAATTCATGTTATCTTTGAATAAAAAAGATATTTCCGCAGTTTATTGCTATGACACCAGCACGAGGCGTTACGTTATAGCGGGATTACTTACTTAAACACTCGTCGAGATAATAATCTCGTATTTCGTCGTTCGTTACTAATAAATAACGATGTGAAAACCAGCTGTAAATTTTGATGGAGATTAAAATTGAGCTAAATTTTCTTTTCAGAGCGGCTAGGCTTCTCGTATGTCCTCTTTGACTTTTCCTGTAGGCGTAATAGCGCTTCGTCTGGCCTATTTAGGAGCTTCCACAGCTCCAGGCGATCTTGTGGTATCTGCCTTCAATTTCAATCCCTTTGTGTTAGATACCACGATAGGTAAAAACGTTTTACAAGTGCTGCATGCTCTGAAGATCATTTATTGGATCATTTAATAAATCCTACCAAATATTATTTTAATTTTGAACATGAGTTAACTACCTACAGTTATAAGAATATAAGTACCTGCCTAGGTAGATATATTCTATTAAAATGCCTTTTGCCCGTACCCACCTAGTTTATTTATTTACTATATTAGGTAAACAAGCAACAAAAATGTACCTAAATATGTTTATTGTAAATGGCATACCTACCAAAAAGTTGAGTCTTTACCTATGTAAGAGAACGAATGTCCTGCACTGGCTTATGATTTCAAACAAAAATTAAAAAGAAAAAAGGTATTTTTATACCTCATGGTGCTAATAAAAATGCAAAAGGATTTAAAATATTGTTGTTTATTTACGCAGAATTTATATATAGATATGTATAAAAGAAAGTCGTGTTAGTTACACTATTTATAACTCAACGGCTGAACCGATTTGGCAGAAAATTGGTGGGGAGGTAGCTTAGAACCAGGAGACGTACATAGGATATGGATAATGGACTTTTTATCATTTAAACCATTTGACACGTGGCTTTTCACGGCGGCGAAGCCGCGAAGCGCAGCTAGTAAAACTATAAAATCTCTTATCTCTTCATCATCAAATGATTGACATTAACGATATTCTTATGCTTATAAAAACAGGTACATAATACTTGATACCAGCTTATTAATCACTTGCTTGCTAGGTACCTACCTATTGATTTAACCTTACAATTTCTCTAATACTTTGGGTTACTCCTGCGACTAGTACAAAGGATCCGAACAGGATCAAAACAATGTCTTTCCACATTATCCACTTGAACTTGCCAAGTCCCCTCTCCCAATTGAATATGAGATCCAGTATTGATGGGGCTATGAGGCCGAGGAACGAGTAAAAGAATGCTCCTTCAAGGCCGATGACTTGCTCCAGTTGAGGTAGAGTGGCTGCTGCTGCCACTGAAAGAATTAATAATTTGGCAAGTTTTAAAAATCTAGAAACTGACTTCAAATTCCTAAATAATGAAAAAAGGTTTAAAACATAGTTTTAAATAAAAAAAGAATCATTGAAATCGGTTGGCGCGTGACATTGAATTATTCTTCCATTTGTCGCGAACATAGACACAGTCCAAAGTTCTGAGGTAACAAACATAAAAAAAATACAGAGTAATTGAGAACCTCCTCCCTTTTTTGAAGTCGGTTAAAAAGGTTCTGCTCTATTCCACCAGTTGGAGTTATTTGCCCCTGTGAACTTTTGTGAAATCAAAGGTAATATAATATAATAAGCATAATAATAATAATGCTGACAAATAATAATAACACAGCATCACCTAGCCCCAAGCTAAGCAGAGCTTGTGTTATGGGTACTAGATGACTGATATGCATAGGTACATAATAATTATACATTACATTATATATTTTTTATTATATATAGAAAACGACCAGAACACCGGAAACAAATATCTGCAGATCTTACAAAGATTTCAAGACGAAGGGAATCGAACCCAAAACCTCCTGCGTCGCAGGCGGATCTTCGCCCACCTCGCCACTGAGGTCATCATTGATCGCATATGCCTGATATTGCGTAGAAAAGACCTAAGTAGTTACTACACTCCTTACCGGTAAGTGTAGCGAACACTGCCCGTATGATGCCCTGTGCCAGGTTGTGGTATCTCTGCGTGATATGCTCCTTTGTGTTGCGCCAGACAATCTCCATCGGCACGTAGAACTGTAGCGTGTAGGTGAAGAATATAGCAAGTATTATGAAGATCTTCGCCATTAAGCCAGCCCTGAAAAACAACAAATGTTCAGATTTAATTCCACACACTAACAGCTAACACTAACAGCCTCTTTGTATCGGCCTGTTAAATCTAACTACCAATTAGGCTTAACAGGCCAAAACATTAACTACCTCTTCATAAAAGAGAAATCAGTTTACTGTATATTTAATGAGATCAGGAAAAACTCCTATAAAACAAAGTAGCTTCCCGCTATCTGTCTGTCCCTATGTAGGTATGCTTAGATCTTTAAAACTACGCAACGGATTTTGATGCGGTTTTTTTTAATAAATAGAGTGATTTTACACATAGATTTGAACGCGGGCGAAGCCGCGGGGCGCAGCTAGGATCAAATAAGGGTAGGTATGGGTATATGGGAACCACACAACATAGGTTGGGGATTTGTTTATAAGTAGGTACTTACGCTTTATCAGTCGGCAGATTCAGCGTGATACTTCCAACAGCGTCATCCCCATAACGCACATAGCCCAGGAATCCCATCAGCATATAGAGCAGGACCACTAAAGACATGGTGATGTTCAACACTCCTGGACAGCCGAGGAAGTGCTGGGGCTTAGCCATGGTGTTCTCTACTGGAAGGACCACGCCGATACCTTCCATTGCGAATATTACTGTACTGGAAGGAATTTTAGGCTTGGTTAGATAATGTGTATTACTTTCATTTCTAGTTTTACTTCTGTAATTTGAATGTAGCGACGTGTCCAAGAGTACTAAAGGTAAATAAGATCTAAAGGAAATAAAACATCTGATATTTGTTTATAATAGAATCCAGACTAAGTAACAGGAACCAAGATTTTCACCCTTACCCAATAAAAAGCGGCAACTTCCCAATATCAACACTCATCGGCCTGTCAGCGATATCAGGGAAGTCTTGGCAGATGTAGTACAGACAGATGACAAACGTTGCAACCAGAAGGACGTTAGCGAATCCGCTGAACGGGGCTAGGTACTTCAGGTTCTTGATCTGAGTGAATAAGAGGAGAGGCAGGAGGAAGAACAGGCAGTACATCTCCGTTGATATGTTGACATCAGGTCGGTAGTACACCACTATCTGAAAAGGCGGAAAGTGCGTTGAGATAAAGTGCTTTAACTTGACCCATTGAATATACAAAGTCCAGATTTCAAGGTTTTCTTTAAATTTAATTTATCAAGTTTGTTAGAGAGATTTTGTCATTATAATTGACCCTAACGATCGATGGAACAAAAGTACAGGGTGGTTAGAGAGATTTTGTCATTATAATTGACCCTAACGATCGATGGAACTAAGGTACAGGGTGTAATTTAAACAGTTTTAGTAGGTTCGATTCCCGGGTGTGGCAAGTGAATTTTCAAAAATCTTTGAATGCAGTTTTCTTTCTTTTCAAAAATAAAGGAATGCTTTCTTTGTGTAAAATTTTCTATCTATCTACAGTATTAAGAGTACTTTCCCTCCAGGTGGCAATACAAAATTCCACCCTGTATAGGTACAATATAAACCATCCTCTTGAATCACTCTATCTATTAAAAAAAACCGCATCAAATTCCGTTGCGTAGTTTTAAAGATCTAAGCATACATAGGTATAGATAGACAGCGGGATGTTGTTTTATACTATGTAGTGATTAGCAGCAGGATTTTATTTACCCTTTGATTGAGTACTTATTATCATCATCGCCTATGTTAGTCCACCGCTGGACACAGGCCTACCCTAATGAGTGCCATAGCGCCCTGCTTTCGCAAGTCATCATTCCACCATTCCACCTGGCCGGAGGGCGGCCTAACACTTTTGCCGAGTTGCGGTCTCCACTCAAGAACACGTTGTATTTGCGATATATGGCCGGCCCACTGCCACTTCTGCTTGCTAATTCTTTGAGCTTTGTCTGTAGCTTTCGTTCTCTGTCGGATGATTTAGATTTCAAGTAGGTCTTGGTAGGTTGGTTACTCGAACCACATTAATGTTAAAGACTTCTAGATGCATAGGTACCTATATTTACGCATTATTTTGAAGCGCTCGAAGACGTCAACTGATATTTTGCAGTGAGTTAGATTACGTAGGTACTTAGCTAAAATTGCACAGTGCAAAAGATTTCTTGGCACAGAAACTGCAATTTTGGAACTATTCACAGAACCACGTGGCAAGTAACAACTTTGTTAGCTGGCATTCGTTCAGTATCAATTCTATTAGACAGTAGATATTCTTTATTGGCGACGCATGTAGTGATTATAAATTCTCTTTGCACATAGCTGCACATAGCGTCTAGGTAAAACGAAGATTGTCCGCCATCTAATAATATTATATTCTTTAATACCTAATCATGTACTAAACCAAAATTGGTAGGAATTTCTCCCCATCTGTGTACAAACTTTTCGATTATAATAATTATTTAATCATGATAACCACCAGTGGCAGTGGGCCGGCCATATCTCGCGAAGAACCGACGGCCCTGGTTGGGGCACAGAGAGGGGCCTCGAGGCTTGGCCTCATTACCCCGGCGTTAACTCGAGGGGTGACGACCCCTCGGTCCTTGGGTTTTGTGGGAATATATTTTTTTTCCCCCTTCTCAATGTTTTCGGTTGACGGCCGTTGGGGCAAACGTGTTCTTGAGTGGAGACCACGACTCGGTAAACGTAGTGTAGGCCGCCCTCCGACCACGTGGGATGACGACCTGCGAAAGACTGCAGGTAGATGCTGGATGCGTCAAGCTGAATACAGGGCGCTATGCTATGGCGCTCGTTGGGGGAGGCCTATGTCCAGCAGTGCACTAATATAGGCTGATGATGATGATGAACCACCAGTGGTCGTCCTGTAAATTTGTTTAATATAATTTTCAGTCGCTTGGAAATTTTTATTAGCCTTCAGTATTTAGTCACATAGGTACCTACTCATTAAGTTGTTGTTAATTTGTGTGGCTGTTAATTTCGTGAATGTTGTTAAAATAAAATAAATAAATTCGCCTGTAGGCAAAGGCAGGATTTGGTAGTACCTAGCATAAGAATGAATACACAATAACATATCTTATTGTCTATTCTTATGGACTACCATAAGAACACTTACTACTTAGATAGAGTTACTTTAGGAATAATTTTAAGATCAACTATGTGTAAACCTGAAACTTTATAGATAAACTAGCTTCTGCCCGCAGCTTTGCACGCATTGTTTCCATGGAAAAGTTTGAAGGTTATTTATATCCCATGGGAACTGTTATATATTCCAGGCTTAGAGCTACATCTATGCAATATTTTTGCCTGCTCCGTTCAGTAAGTACCTAGTTTTGGCGTGAAGAAATACCTAACAAACATCGACCCATCCATAAACCATGCAATGCACAAAAATTTCCAAGATAATAATTATAATTGGCGTGGTTTTAAGTCTATTGTGTTTAGAAAGAAAGAAAATATAAAAATATTTTCTTTCTTTCTAAACCACTGAACATAAAAACTTTCACATTTATAATATTAGTGTGATGAAATCCAAAACCGATTCATCCAAAATTGCTAGCTCGGACATCGCAAAGAACTTCGCACGAACGCATAAAATTTTTTTGGCTTACTATTGTTCGTTTTAGTTTGTTCATTACAGAGAGAAGTAGACATTTTCCTATAATTATATTCATACCTCATCATCATCATCATCAGCCTATATTAGTCCACTGCTGGATATAGGCCTCCCCCAATGAGCGCCATAGCGCCCTGTCTTTAGCTTGACGCATCTAGCATCTACCTGCAGTCTTTCGCAGGTCGTCATCCCACCTGGTCGGAGGGCGTCCTACACTACGTTTACCGAGTCGTGGTCTCCACTCAAGAACACGTTTGCCCCATCGGCCGTCGGTTCTTCGCGAGATATGGTATATATTCATAACTATACCTATGTATATCATATCATATAATATAATTTTATGCATACAGGTAATAGTTCGTAGGTGTAGATAATCAAAGTGGGTACATTATTATTATTTATTATATTAGCCCGGAGTGTCCCACTGTAGGGCAAAGGCCTCCCTCCCCTTCCACTCATCTCGGTCCTCAGCAAGGACGGCCAATTCTTTATTGAACAGGTCTAGCTTCTTCCGCCATCTACGCCTAGGCCTTCCACATTCGTCAATGCATTAAATTTAAATTACAAAAATTGTTTATTCAGATGAACTTCCATAAAAATCCTGTCAGAGTCGTTCGCTTACTTTACTTTTACCATGAATTGATTTTTGAGTTTTACAATATCTCGGCATAGTTTCATTCGTTCGACAGAAACTGTGCCGAAATATTTGAAAACTCAAAAATATATGGTAAATATCCTGTGATAAACGACCTTTGTGTTAATAACCATGATAATTTCAAAGTTTTTACTTCAATACTTCATATCATATAAAAATTACTACGTAGTATAAAACAAAGTCGCTTCCAGCTGTCTGTCTGTCCCTATGTTGTATGCTTAGATCTTTCGAACTACGCACATGGATTTGATGCGGTTTTTTTAAAATAGATAAGTGATTCCAGAGGAAGGTTCATAAACCATTTGACACAATCATAGATTACCAAGAGGGCGAAGCCGCGGGGCGCAGCTAGTTAATAAATAAAGGAATGTTATAAATTATAAATAATCACCAAAGTGCACTTTCGTGCCACGTCTTCATGAGTCATACCCTATTATTGCAGAAAATAGACACCGTATTATTTCAACAACAGTTCATTTCCTTCCCATGTCTTCGTTAAATAATCCGCTGCCAACCAGACATACCTGTTTCACAGAGTCGACGAGCAGTATGACATAGACAGCGCAGGCGCCAAGTATGGTGAACGCCATCGCCCAGTCTATAAATATCCTGAAACATGCAATGGACATTAGCATTTGAGTATTAGTCATAAGATCTATTTTCATTTGCTGGGAAAGTCACAAGTTTAGAAGTTCCTGTCTGCAGATTTTGTAACGCTATGGGAGCCTATAGTAACTTTTGGGTTTAAGGGAAAATAGAAGAGTGAAGTCGTGAAGGGCTTATCGTCGACTAGCTAATCTTAAACTATACATTTAATTATTTATTTATAAATAATGGAGGATAAGCCACACAGCATCATCTAACCCTAAGCTAAACAGTACTTGTCATTATGGGTACAAGATAACTGGATATACTAAATATAATGCATCTCAATAATCTGCTGATCGTAACATTTTGTTCAGAGGCGGGAATCGAACAAGTGCGTGCTGCGCCGGAGGCGGACCTTCGTCCGCTGAACCTCTGAGGTCGTCAAGGCCTGGTAGTTTGTGAAAAGGTAGTCGTAGCAGGCCAAGAATCTCGAAGGGAAACAAACAGGAGTTAGCATCCTCCAGACCAAGACGAAAATTGTTCTAGTACAACACAAATGTAGCCTAGTTGAATTTTGGCCACGGAAAAATCCCAATAATAATTATATTGGCCCAAGCCGGTGCTTAAACCTCATTGGGGCCTCATTATCCGGCTGAACACGCGACCGCTAGACCAAAGGGTGTGCAGGGTACCCATCTCTATCACCCGCTCCAGTTTGGAAGGTGGTTTATATCCTACAGTTTTGTATTGGTGATGGTATATCCATGTGTATGTGGTAATATTTACCGTGATGCTCTTGAAATCTTCCGTAGACTCTTCGGTCCCGTGGCAAATACAGCCTCGACTGTCTCAGCGTATCCCAAAGATGGCGCTTTGGCCACTTTTGAAACGTCTTGAGACGTTTTGACCTGTAACGTGAATAATTTAATTAGTGTATTTTGTACCTCCTAGTCATTTGATTATTTACTAGTTACTGTCCGCGGCTTCGCACGCGTTGTTTCTATGGAAACGGTTTATGACAAATGTAGGTATGAAAAATTTCAACCCGATCCGTTTAGTAGTTTTTGCGTAAAGAGTAACATACATCAATACACAGGCCCACTACCACTTAAGCTTGCTAGTTCTTAGAGCTATGTTGATATCTCATCTCCTCACTTACCAATAAATAAACGCAATGTGTGCAAATGTATCCAAGTATAATGGTTCCGAAGACACCAACGACGGTGCCGGCGTTCTTAAAAGCAGCTGGCATCGCCAGGATACCTGACCCGAGCGAGGATTTCAGGAGGTTGGCGAAGGACCTGACATCTCTGGAAAATAAACAGTTGAACCCTTGATTTCGGTTTAGCAGCGAGGGACATAATTAATGTTCTGGTTTTGACTTGCTGTCTGAAAAAGTGAAATGTTGTCTCTTTTTTGAAAATTACCATTCAACTACAAAAAAATTACTATAATTTTATGTTCTTATGACCTCCCTCTTAAACTCAACCCGTGGATGTCTTAAGAGTCCACTAAAGCCTTGGTCTCTTGATCAGTAGATACGCATACTTCGACAGAACAAAAGACTAGAAAACTCTAGACGTTATTCATACGATTATGTGTCCGGCACCGTCGTCGGTAGTACCAAGTTCGCTTATCTTGTATACTGCCTAAAGTAAATTAAGACACCAAGGCTTTAGGGAACCCACCAGAGGATGGTGTAGGCGTTCAAATAAAACTAGGCTTCTCAACGACAGAATGAAATTCGTCTGCAGGCAGAGATTTGAACGAAGTGTGTGCTTTGAAAACTTTTGAGATATTTTTACGGAGCCACCTCGACTGTCGGCAGCCGTTCCACTCTAAAAAGTTACAACTATCTACATGTAAAAAAATTGCATTATTATGACAGTTCTGCGTGCACCCACAATTTCATGTAATTTATTTAAAAAATTAAAATACCTAAACCAACAGATGGCGTAACATGTTATGAATATACGCATTATCTAATATCAAAAAGAGTAGCGAGGTACACTACAAAGTTTAAGCAAACAAATTCTTTACATAAAGTAAGGTACCTACCTATGTACATCAACTTGTGTCGTCTACAGAAGGAAAGAGGATCCCTCTTGTGTATTTACGATATGCGTGCACATTCTTAAGGATGTTTAAAGAGATTGGCTGTTATTATTGACTGTTTTCTAGTTGTTACTTACGAGTTCGGATGTTCCAGTTTCCGACTAGCGAAGGGATCGTAGGTGTTCTCGAGATCATCTTCCTTGCACTTCGTGTTGATTGTGTTTATGGATATTGATGACGGGTATATCACGTTGTCGGTTATAACAGCCCTGAAACAAATCGATTAATAAATCATCTAATAAATGGGGTGTAAGTGTAAGTATATTAAATAAAATTAAAATAAAAAATGGTATATATTACATGATATACTCTGCTAGATAACAAACTAGGCTCTGGTGAAAATATCAAACATTGTTCATAATTTGATAACTCGGAGGCTGGTTTTATAGTCACGTCGGTGGACGCGCCGCTGGGCAGCGCTCTTACCACAGAACAATAATATCCTGCGCTTACTGATAAGCGTTTACTGAACGGCGCTGCACATGCGCGCGACTTTGAAACGCAACTACCCTCATACATTTCCGAACGCGCGTGCTCCAACGACGCTGCCGAAACGCGTAACAATAAAACCAGCTGGATAATTGACAATTATTTTCCATTACTTGACACTGGCAGAAAAGTGTCCAACCGCCATCAATTTGTGGTTGGATGGGACAACAAAGTTGGGGCAAGGCTGCAATTTCAGTTAATAAGCTACCTTTCAAAACACTGTTAGTTATTATTAATATGAATAACTGTTATTTATTTATAAAATGAATAACTGTGTTTAGCTCGGTCTTCCCTTCTCAGAAATGAAAAAAGCGTGGACCGACTTGTGTATTTTTGATGTGTTCCCTTTCCGTCGATTCCCGTTCTGTCGAGTCTGTTTTTGCATAAAATTAATTTCTTCGCGTTCACAGGTACAGTCAAACATAAAGAGGACAGTCGTTTGAGACAGACCATTAAATCGATTTTGTTATTTCTAAAATCTTCAACAATTTTATTCGCTAATGTGCAATTGATTTTAGTATGTTTCAGTCTAATAGGTACTACTTTTTATTTAAACTTTAAAGGATGATCTATGAAACGTAGATTAACTTTATCGTATGTAACTTATTTTAAGTAAACACTGTGTTTGCATGAGAATAAAGTTCTTTAAACGTAAAAACACATGAACCTGACTGTACTTCAAAATATGATATTATTAAACTCGATGTAAAGGTAATAGAAGCGGGGCAATGAAACTCGACGGTAAGGGAATAGAAGCGGGTCTGAATTCGTAAAGTCGTCCTAGGGTCAATAAAAGCGAGATAAGGTTTTCGACTCGACAGAACGGGAATCGACGGAAAGGGAACACATCGTATTTTTTATAGGTAATTTTCAATTTCAATTAGAGATTTCTAAGCATCGTTGGTCTTACGTCTTACCTACAAAGAATCTGTCTAACAAAAGGATGATGATGATTCTTTGTTAATGACAATTATAATTAAAAAAAATTATATATTATCTGAGTTTTCATATTATTATGAAGATCGTTTGATATTTTCACCAGAGCCTTGTTTGGTGCAAGTTAGGTTTGGCTTGGGAGACGAGATGTTGGAGTGCCCCTTACTCTAACTAACTAAAGGAATTATTGACACATTATTTACCTATGACAAATGCTTCAGACACTATTTTGGTCAAGGGAAAGTAAATCATAAAAATTTAGATTTAAGTAGGTATATAATAAGGCTGTCTGTTAGTTGTTAAGAGATTAGTAAATGAATCTGAGTCAAGGTCGGTCAACAGACTTGCTCATTCTTTATTTTCAATTCTCAGAACATTATTTTTATGATCTCTAAGGCCTGTAGATAACGCAATTACTTAATTAAATATTTAAGCCACATTATTACCCTGATTCTGTTTGGCCGACAAGAGCAGAAAAACTAACAGATCTTCTGTGTGATTAAAACGACCCTTATAATGGACATTTGGAAGTCATCTAGATGGCCTTGATTGAAAGCCATTTTAATGGTCTTGATTGAAAGCCATATCCATACAGTTGCAAATCGCGAAGACCATTTAAAGGGCTTTCAAATGTCAATATAGGATAAGTTGCAAATGGGCTATGACATAATAACTTCGTATGTGAATAACTATTTCCTAGTTATATTACCTATGTTAGTTATCTTTAATTGGTCTAAGCTAGGTGGCTAACAAAAATAAATTTAAAGTTAAGTATGTAAATAAAAGAATTTATTAACCTAAGATCAGATGACCCCGCGGTACTGAGCGGGAATACCTACTAACTGTGCGGTACAAGATTAAACCCGTCCGGGGACATAGGTCTTTAACACTTTGAGTGCTGAAATCACACGGTATATGTTTTCTACAAGTGAATAATATGCGTAAATCCACACTAGCGCAGCGGCTGAGAAAATACAGATCTTTGTGACTCAGCACAGCCGTAATATTTTTTGAACGAAACGCATGTGCGGCGCAACACAACCGCTGTTTAGAGCGGCAGCACGAATTTTTTAGGTTAAAAAAAAGATCGCAGTCGTCGAAAAAAAATCGCAGTCAAAGTGTTAAGTAAAATTACCGACCTGCACTTACGACTTTATGTTAAAATAGCAACATTACCGCCATCGAGTTAGCTCAATGACTAGTGCATAGAAAAATTACAACTCCGTGGACTAGCGCCAATGTATTAGCTGTAAACAGTGTTTACATAGCTGTACACCACATACCGAATGTATTTCGCAGTTTATAATAAAATACAAGTAGGTACATGGTGCAAATGATGGAAGGATATTATGAAAAGCCACAAACATAGAGCTTCAGTGTTTTGACATACAAGCACGCACACGAATAGGAAATTGAGACTAATTTGTGAAATCGTTTGTGCCTCCTATCATTCTAATCTTTCTTAAAGAATTTATTAATAAAGAATTATAATAACACACACAATGTACCTACCTATATACAGAGTAATCAAAAAAAGAAAACACAGCAATACGGAACAACATACATAGGTCGTAGGGATTTAAACTTTAACATAATGTAGCGTGTAGAAGAGTCCCAAGAGTTAGGAAGTCTTTCCCTATGTGCGCGGCTAATAAGGTCCAATCTCAGCTTGTTGTCATAATCGACCGGACGACAGTGACACTGGTTTTCAGGCTGGACCTTAAATTGGGATACAAATAACACACAAAAAATAAAAATAAACTAATAAAAATTTTATAAATTTAAGAAATACATTCCTAGATCATAAGTACCGGTAAAGTTTTAAAATATATAAGAAAATAATTAATAAATAAATAATGCTGGACAATTCACACAGCATTATCTAGCCCCATGGTAAGCAGAGCTTGTGTTATGGGTACTAGATAACTGATATACATAATACAATACATTACATAGATAGATATTTTTTTGTATATAGAAAACGACCAGAACACTCGGAACAAATATCTGCAGATCGTACACAGAATTGTTCCGAGGCGGTAATCGAATCCGCAACCTCCTGCGTCGCAGGCGGACCTTCGCCCACCGCGCCACATCGGTCGTCAAATTTAATGCTAAGTCAATAACTTCAACATCAGAGCGTAAAATTGTAGGTATTTGTCCTAGGTTCAGTATCGCGCAATACCAAGCGTAGCAAGCAAGCAAGCTCGGCTGAAAACCTATTGAAATGTTGGTAGGTATATAGGCAGTAACTCGTATGTAATGTATGTATGTGGAATGTCAAGGATAAAATCGTAAAAAAAAACAGATTATTTTTCTTCTCGCTGAAATTCGGATTGAATTATTTTCAGCTGAAGACAGGGCGCTGTGGCGCTCATTGGGAGAGGCCAATGTTTAGCAGTGGACGTACATAGGCTGATGATATTTATGATGAATATTCAGCTACCTATAACTACCTTATATTGCCGTATGATGCCGTAAGATAAATGGGCACTGGCAGAAAAGTGGCAAACCAGACATAGCCAGAACCAAAAAAATTTAGTCGATTTACTGGAATTTATAAGACCCCAGGATGATAATGGTAGTGTAAATATACCAATATAATAATTATCTATACTAATATTATAAAGAGGAAAGGTTTGATTATTTGTTTGTTTGTATGTTTGTTTGTTTGTAACGAATAGGCTCCGAAACTACTGGTCTGATTTGAGAAATTCTATCACCGTTAGGAAGCCTAAATATCCGTGGTGAACATAGGCTATATTATATTTTCAAAAAAGTAAGGGATCCTTACTAAAACTCCAATTATGTAATCCAAGGTGTGAAAAATGTACCTATAAACTTCCTTGCATATAACAATACGCCATTTTTTCTAAATAAACGTGGTTGCCTAGCAACGCTCTTTTGACAACAAAGGTTTGATAACAATTTACTGTATGGAAACTCTTTTGTAAGGTTGTACGCCTCTTGCATATCAATACGCCATTTTTTCTAAATAAACGTGGTTGCCTAGCAACGCTCTTTTGACAACAAAGGTTTTATAACAATTTACTGTATGGAAACTCTTTTCTAGTTAGCGATTCTTACTAAAACTCCAATAATATATCGTGGTAACCGAGGTGTAAAAATTCACCTAATAAAGTGAAATTCGAGTTTAACGCGGGTGAAACCGCGGGGAACAGCTAGTATATAATATGTAGTTTATGACCATGCCAGGTAGAATCTGAAGATGTATATGATAGAAACTAGAGTACTACGAGTAATTAGTGCTATCGTACACAATGATAAGGAAAGTCTGTTAACCCTTAACTACTCCCACTAAAAATACATTCGAGTTATTGCTTGTGCTTGCATAGGTAAAATTGGATTAGGTTAGCACAGCTCTAAATCAATAATCTGTCTTATAATAAGACTTGATAAAGAGGCAATACACTGCAATAGACCTACCCACTGGCAGGTAAATACCTGATTGCCCAGCAGTGGGCGCGACGAAGACAAATTAATGAAAATTAGCCCCAAAAATAATACAAAATAAAAAAGGCATCAGTAATTTACAAAATGTTACGCTTTCTAACATATTGACCTAAAAATGGACTACGATTGATGCAATAGCATCATAAATACGTCCATTTTTACATAGGTAACTAGCTTCTTTAGCTTGGCTACTCAACCTATTGACATTGACGAAAATTCCCAATATTTTTCTTTGTTAAACCATCTATTTTAATATTCTAAGAAATAATGTTACTGTGTTCCTTGATCCTTCCTAGCGATAACTATCTACCATAAGTCTATGATGGATATTGTTTCGTGTTTGTGGACCAAAATACATCATAATAAATCTGTCTATCTGACTTCTTTATTTATCAAATTAGTTTTGTTTGGCGACTTCTGTATTGACATCGTTGTCATTTTTGGCACGAACTACAGATATTACTGTTGGTACAGAAATGATAAAAATTTATATTGTGCACAAAGTTGCATCGACTACCTACGTGATACGTACGAGTAGTTGAGGGTTAAGTACTTAATCTGACATTTTTATATAAAACATTACAACTTTGTAGACACAGACACGTCTTTGTAAATTATCTTTATTAGTATTTGTTAGTACTTACCTACTTTTTGAGTGTTTGTTACAATTAAGTGTAGAATTTAACTAGGTACCTACCATTTGAAGTAGAAAACTACATTCCTAAATTTCTTCTTCTGTTCTAAAAAAGTAGAAAACTAAATTTCCATTAACACTTCAATTGCTGAAATCACACCGTATATGTTTCCTACAAGTGACTAATATGCGTAAATCCATTTAATTTGTGTATGTATATTCATCATTATCAGCCTATGTTATATTTATTTTGAATTTAATTTATGTTTTTTATAGTTTTCATTATAATTTATTATTTTATGGCACATAATTTATTACATAATTCGTATTATTTTTTGACATTCTTTAATTTATTTATTCTTTAGAAATGAAATTTTAGTTATTGTAAGTTTTTTCAATTGTATGATTTTTTACTGTAATTCATTTTCATTCATGACAAGTGTCATTGGAAATTGTAGGATGCACACACTAGGCATGGGATCCCTGCCTCTATCTCTCCCTCTATCTTACCTTTCATTCATTTCGTCATTCAATGATGTCGTTCAGCGATCCCACTCACTCCGACAGTCGGGATCACGTATTCGGTCGATACGCATGTATTTTCTTAAACAACGAATAAATGACTATGGGAAACCCTAAAAAAATTATTTCTGTACTAGTTCAATAAATAATAAATAAATATGTTAGTCCACTGCTGGACATAAGCCTCTCCTAATGCGTCTTCAGCTTGACGCATCCATCATCTGCCTTTCATCCTTTCACAGGTTGATATCCCGCCCGGCAGGAGGGTTTCCTACTCTATGTTTGCAGAGTCACGGTAGATAACGTATACCGTCTGGGACCTATGAGTACAAATGTCCTAAAACCCGCAGTGGCGGTTGCGGCGTAACAATAGACCCCTACAACTCAGACCGTTGTTGATGTCGTTAAAGCCGACTAAGGGAACTTAAGAGGCCTGTGGAGGACGAATTCTCCATGCAAACGTAATACCAAAATTATTTCTAATTAAAGCATATTTCCACTATAATATCTATTTATCCAGGTTCTTGGATAGTTTTTACAGTATAGGCAGGGCATCAGCTTCTTTACGAGAAGAATCGTCAGTAATTAATAATATGACTATAATTCGATCTCTTTTTATTTTAGGATTAAAACTTTCGCGATTTTTTTAAACACATTCATCATCAGCCTATAGCAGTCCACTGCTGGACATAGGCCTCCCCCAATGAGCGCCATAGCGCCCTGTCGTCAGCTTGACGCAACCAGCATCTACCTGCAGTCTTTCGCAGGTCGTCATCCCACCTGGTCGGAGGGCGTCCTACATTACGTTTACCGAGTCGTGGTCTCCACTCAAGAACACGTTTGCCCCAGCGGCCGTCGGTTCTTCGCGAGATATGGCCGGCCCACTGCCACTTCAGCTTGCTAATTCTCAGAGCTATCTAACTTTGGTTCTCTTCTACACCTAGTAGATACAATACCCTGTAGTAATGAAAAATTATGATTATGGCAAGCAAATTGAATTTTTAATAGCGAGTAATTGAAATGCTTAATCATTGATTTATTAGGCATTTCAATTCCTAACAAATGAAAAGTTCAATTTGCTTGCCTTATAGTCGAACTCAATTATTTTTTTATTGCGGTATACATACATATCATCACCATAAATACTAAAATATAAGGTACTCTATTGCATTACTACATACTGTTAGGATAAATAGATAGATAGAAAACACTTTATTATACCACACAAAACAGTACAGAAATAAAAACTTAGATTAAGGTATAAAGGGCGGCCTTATCGCTAAGAGCGATCTCTTCCAGGCAACCTTAGGATGCACTGGACATAAATATATAAATAATGCTGAACAATTCCCACAGCATTATCTAGCCCCATGGTAAGCAGAGCTTGTGTTATGGGTCCTAGATAACTGATATACATAATACAATACATTACATAGATAGATATTTTTTATTATACATAGAAAACGACCAGAACACCCGAAACAAATATCTGCAGATCGTACACACATTTGTTCCGAGGCGGGAATCGAACCCGCAACCTCCTGCGTCGCAGGCCGACCTTCGCCCACCGCGCCACATCGGTCGTCTATCGACATGAAGGAACACTATAGACGGTGGCACTTTAATAAATAATTGGAAAAGAAAAAAGAAACCAAATGCTTACACTACATACAAATATTATAATAAACTAGAATCATGTTCATGTTTATAAATAAACTAGTTGTTAGATGTGCGCGAGCTGCAAGCAGCTCGCGGCGGTTATGTGTAACAGTAATTTTTTATTAAGACTTCCTTTCTTGGTCGCAATGCTCCCCCGGGTTATAGTTGAGGGGGTCTTGGGGGTCATCGGGGGGGTCACAGCACGGCTCGCTTCGCTCACCGTGCCGTTCCCCTTGGTCGCATTGCGGCTCGCTTCGCTCGCCGTAATGCTCCCCCGGGTTATAGTTGAGGGGGTCTTGGGGGGTCATTGGGGGGTCACAGCACGGCTCGCTTCGCTCGCCGTGCTGTTCCCCTTGGTCGCTTCGAATTCGAAATCCTAACCCCCAAGTTAGACGAAAATGATACCCATATCAGATTTTTTTTCACTTTGCGGAATAGATACTGGGTGTCCCAAAATGAGTTGATATCTTTGAAAGTGCTTGTGCTGTGGCGAGCGATACCGAACTGAAACAAATAAAGGACTTCGACCCGTTTGGGACTTATCTAACTTTATTAAACTTGGATAAATTCGTACCTTTGTTTGCAGTTCTGGACGTGTCGTGCCCTAAATTTATACAAATTTAAAGTAACATTGTTTTGGGATGTAGGTATTATAGAAAAAATATATATAATGATGAAGATGAGCGTTTTGTTTAGCTTTAATAGGAGATTAAAGTTAAATAAATCGCTCATCTTCCCATACAAACACGAAAGTGTAACTACTACCAATACTACTACACTATTTGATGTTGGCTATTCAAAACGAACTTACTACCTACTGTTGATATCAACTTATCTCGTCATTATTTATGTTTATTTGCACCCAAAACTGCAAAAAAGTATATAAAAAAGCATTAAAACTTTCGTATTTCAACGCCTATGTTAGTCCACTGCTGGATATAGGCCTCCCCTAATGAGCGCCATAGCGCCCTGTCTTCAGCTTGACGCACCCATTACCTACCTACTTAAGTGAAATCATTTATTTATAATTATTGATATGCAAAACAGAAAACAAACAAATCTCACTTGATTGTGATCCAAAACACAACATGATCATGATCAGATAATAGAGCAGTAAACGCATACACTTTAGAAAATGAATTGAAAGGCCAATTATGATCAAAGGGAGTTTAAAAATAAAGGAAAACTGCGTACCCGACGCTTGCTATAGAAGAAAAGTATGTATATGTATATTTACAAGGAACCTGACTGGTCTTAATCTAATACAACTTAAAGAACTTGTTCTTCGTAATCATCAGAACCGGTTATTTAACATATGAGTCACAACAAACCGTCTAGTTCCTTACATGTGTAAGTATCACCTACCTTTAGCCTAGCAAAGTAGAGAACTATGCGATGGGATTATTGAAAACTAGCTTTTACTCCCGGCTTTTCTCATGTGACACGAGCTGGGTTATTCAGATTTATTCGTGAGTGTATCATACTATTTTCGCCGCTTGATCTGTTTCTTTTGATTTTGATTTGTAATCGAAATGCACACAATGATCGGAAAATAGTACGAGTGATACACTCATGATCTGACTAGATCAGCTGGGTAAATGGCACTCAACATAGAGGATTAACGAAGAGACAGAGGCATTTTAGTGAAATATATTTTTGGAGTAAGCTAGGTACCTTTGTACCTACGGTACTGAAGTTCCGAAAACATGTTTGTAATGGATCCTCCATAATAAAATGTGTTCTTTTGTCTTACTCTCTACGTCTCTTCTCTACCTAATCTTTTAATTATTTTATTAAAAACTTTGTTGTCGCTCTCGTTTCTTTCACCACTTCACCGAGTGACATGAACGAAGCGCGCCTCTGACGGTCCGCCGCCCGACAGTCCGTCAGTCCATCCGACTCGAACCTGCGACCATCGAGCCGAGCCGAGCCATCGATTCGAGAGAGCCACGAGATCGAGAAGAGAACACTCCACTTTGCTCCTGCCTGACCGCCGACAGTGAACTACAACTGCCTAATACCTAGTCCGGGTTTACTCTAGCTAATAATCCGGCGAAAGGGATCGCGGTCCCTTTACCTAGCGGTCCCAAATGACGGAAGCCTCAGATTACTACTCAGTAAAGTATATTTAGATACCGACCTATAACTTTACTTTACTTTACTACCGTATTACTGTTTAATTAAATGTGATTACTTACCTGTCTTGTGGAATTATACGATCCATTGTCTAAACCTTCTTGTGTCTTTTAACTTTAGATATGTGAAATGATGTAGAAACCTAGGACCTGGACAATTTGTACTAGTTATTGACTTGTCATAATATTGTATGTACGCAATGGATAAAATTGTTGTTACCAAAGTATAATAAGAATAATATTCTTTATTCAGACACGAGATCCATTTTCCAACTATAAATCAAAATTAGGGCAATTAAAAAAAAATACAGTAACAAAATAAACTATAAAAAAAAATTAAGGAACCTACCTACTAGGTTTATGTTGACAGTACATTAGGTAGGTACGTCAGGTAGCAAAATTCACCAACCGTATGTATAATTCCTATATATGTATAATTATGATTTTAAGACCTTCCTATCGATGTTTATACAATTTTACAATAAATATATTGACGCCTAACAGCCAAAAAGGGCTAAACTATTTTTTTTTGCGAAATCGACTTATACATATATATTCTTATTCTTTATTTACAATAAAGAAATCTGAATCTGAATGTGTTATTTCATATTCTAAGACTTCTGGGTAAAAAACAAGGAAAACATTGTAAGGTACTCAAATAAAAGAAGCTACGCATAATAATTATAAATATTTATTTAACCTCGGGCCCAGACACTTTCCTTGGTTCGTGGTGACGCATCCATCATTGATTCGAATTTAATTACCTGCCTAAGTAGGTACCTAAATAGACTTAAATATAAGTCTCTAGACAGACGGACCGCATTTCATCTGCACGCCGCGGCGCGCCGCGCCGACTGCAATTGAACTGCAATCGGACTGCGCGGTTGGTTTGCAGTTCTGTTGCAGTCGTGTCAACTGCATTGAAACTGCAAATGAACTGCAATTTGCGGTAGGATTGCAGTTGAAATGCGGACCGTCTGTCTAGAGCCTTAACGAGGTGGGCAAAATTTATTTATAAGAGCGTCTTTCGTCGAATGGCTTGTTTGACCAATGGCTTTTTTGTTGCATAATAAGAATCTGAAACCGGATTTGGCAGCATAGTATCTAGGTACCTACCCATTGAATATTCTGAGTTAGCTTTTTGCGGAAGGTACTGGTTTTGCAATATGGGCAGTTATTTGATTATACTAGCTTCGCCCCGCGATGCTACCTTAGACGAACCTATTATAATAATAAATTATTTATTTCAGACTTCATAAAGTCCACATTGAATAGTACCTACATAATAATATAGGTATATTATAGGTGTGATCATTGAAGAACGCTGCTTTTTATGTGAAGATATTTTGAGACAAGCTATCCTGGTAGGTACCAAATTTTATCCAAATCCAATCAGCCGTTTGAGCGTGAAGGTGTGACAAATATACACAAAACACGACATACAAACTTTCACCTTTATAATCATTATTTGATTGGATTTATCATTCATCTTTATTTCAAAAATATGTAAACATTTTACGCACAAATAAATTTAAAAGCATGAATTATTACGCTGGTACAAGCATTTTTTTAAAACGATGCCAAGTCTCGTCTCGCATTGCTTTCGCAATTCTTTCGACCAGCTAAGTCAGTCGTTTTATAACGTCTGCTATGAATTTAGCATAATCCTCAATATATGCCCAGTCTAAACAGTTTAGCAGCTAAATTCATAGTCGAAAGCTCTAGGCTAGGGTCTAATTTCTTCAAAAATCCTCGATGGTTGTTTACTGCTACAAACCTCTGTTTAACAAGTCAACATCATCAACATTTAATTTACAAACAAAAACAGCACATAAAAACAATAAAAATAACTTACGTTGAGCTGAATTCCTTCATATTATAACTATTCGACATAATCACAGGTTTATCAAAGAGCACAGCCACCAGTCACGAATTTTGAGTTACGTTTTACGTTATAGGTTTTTACGTTGACTCGCGCGCATGTTGCTTGCACTGACGATCGACGTTGACTGGCTTGGCCTGGCCAATAAACGATCTGCGTTAGACGCTTTGGCAATGACTTCTTTAATAAATTAATGTATTTATTTTAAGTAGTTGGTAACGGGAATATAACCTGAAATTACCTAGTAACCTTTCATCTTACGAGGCAGGTTATGATGCTGGGATAGCCGGACCCATATTATCCTATTCCATATTATCCAATCATGACCTCTGGACCTCCTCGGACCTACAGTATGAAGAAACAAGCTATTCGCGAAGGATAAGATAGATAGATAGATAGACAGACAATACTTTTATTGCACACTTAAAAATAAAACAAACAAGGTAAAAAATAATAATACAAGATATGTGACAATTTGGCGGTCTTATGGCTCAAGAGCGATCTCTACCAGACAACTAAGATAAGCATTCCGAATATAAAATGACTTAATTTGATGAGGTTCAAATATCTCTCTGTTCGCCACGAACGACCGACAAAATGATAGGCGTTCCCAATTTTCAGTCTATAATTGTCTAATAGCCTTTGCCATCTTAGTTTTTTTATACACATTTGTCATAAAGAAATATTTATATAAACGATAGCTAAAACCTGAAAAAGATGGATCATTGGGAACTCGCACTGAAGCATGCTTTTAAAAAATGCAATGTAAGTGAATTTTATTACATAGGTAGGTATGTTTATAAAACATAGCTAACTTGTTTACCTACCTATGTAGAGTCTATTTACATTGGGATCAAATTAAATGCTGATTGATACGGTGTCATAGAATTACATTGCATTACCGTCTCATATATATAGTAATGGATGTCACAGAAATAAATTAGATTTTTTATATCTATGTCGATATACGAGTATAATTTATCATATAAAATTCGCCTGCTCGTCTCCGTCTGTGTAAAGAGGACTCTAACATGTTTTCATAAAATGTTCGTAGGCAAAAAGCGCGAATATGGCGTTGGAATTAAAAACAAAATGAATGTGTCTTGCACATGACAACCGCTGAAATTAAAACTAATTTATTTCTGAGACACCCTTTACTTAATTATTAGGTACTTATTTTACTTCATGTCATAACAATTCTTCATCTCATGCCTTAGAGATTTGGGTGCCTATAAGGTACTGGGTAGTGTGACCTGCCAATGTCATTATTCCCCCCACGGTAAGCAGACTATACTCCCTGGGGTGTATGGGGGAATCGCACATCTCGTCTCCTTTTTTTTTGCGTGAGGAAATCCATCATGGATATACTTCCATCCCCGGTAGAAGATTATGTCATACTCCTACTGACTAAAACCTCACGGTGTTCTCCGGGCACATACCTATGCTAGGGAACGCGGGTATTGTAACATCTCGTCTCCTAAGCCAACCTAACCTGCACGTGGTACACCCTGCTAGATAACGAACTAGGCTCTGGTAATATCAAATCTTCTTCATAATTTGATAACTCATTAGTTTTACAAATATTTTCCATTACTTGACTCTGACAGAAAAGTGTCACAATTGCCAAAGAATCATTATCCACCTATACCTTTAAGAAACCTGAATATTTTTTGTATACAAAAGGATTTACCCAAGGAATATTGGTGGAAAATATTTAATGATATTGGTATTAGATATTAATGCAAAGCACAGAAGCACGAAACAATTTTTGTATATATTCATCATTTAATTATTCTCTTGTTCGTTTTCGAATTCAAATCAAAACGTTTTTCGCTGTAGGTGCGTACATGCAATGAGATTTTACAAAACATGATTGTGTATATGTGAGATTATGCGTTGTGGAAGTTTGTGTTCTAGTGTATTGTTAATTATTTGACGACCGATGTGGCGCGGTGCGCGAAGGTCCGCCTGCGACGCAGGAGGTTGCGGGTTCGATTCCCGCCTCGGAACAATTGTGTGTACGATCTGCAGATATTTGATCCGGGTGTTCTGGTTGATTTCTATGTATAATAAAAAATATCTATCTATGTATTGTATTGTATTATGTATATCAGTTATCTAGTACCCATAACATAAGCTCTGCTTACCATGGGGCTAGATAATGCTGTGTGAATTGTCCAGCATTATTATTATTTATTAATTATATTATTAATAGTCTTTGTTGACATACAATTTCTTTGATTCTAAACCGGAGTATAGAGGAATGTTGCATCAAATTTACAATTTTCAAATATAGGAATTTAGTTCTTATCTATTTATAAAAAAAATTTAAGTTGACATTTTATAGCGATTTTTGACGGTGCCCGTTTCTTACTTTCTTATTTCGTCAAATTTTTTTGATATCAATGAAATGTTAAAAGTACCGCAAAAAGAATACTCCAAAGAACAATAATACGTATAAACAAATAAAATTATAATACGTATAAAATTCATAAGTAGAAAATATATACCAACATTCCTTTAATCAACGTAAACACGATACCATAAAAGCAACGTTCATGAATTAAAGATACGTTCGGAAATTGCTTGTAACTGTCGACCGTGAAATTACAGTCGCTACAGCCACCTATACAGTTCTATTATTGGTACCTACCTACCACGCTTTGTTTCTAAAAAACTCGAAGACGGATCATTACTGTTTCAACTCTGGACTATTTCTAATAGTTATGTCGCCGCCGGATCGTATAGTCTATTAGTAGCATGGCTAGTCTGATTGCTAAACAGTGTTTTTGTTTTAATTATTCAGATTATTGCCTATGTCAATTTTTGAATGCACCGATGAACGACCAACGTCGATTCAATCTTCTTGATTGAAATCAATATGAGGTATTCCCAACAATTCAACGTTCATTTACAATCGGCCTAGCCATCAACAATCGTGCTGATTCAAGAATCTGAGGGTGACATCTAATGAGACGCCCTGAAAAAACTAATATTAACACTTTCAATGCCTAAGTCAAACATTTACGTGCTCCTGAGCTGCGCGCGGTAGGTACGACCTAACGGCATGACTGGCCAGTGCATGAGTTTACACCTTTGTTGGTTAAGATGCATCGTCTAACGTTCTATACCTGAAAAAAGGCCAAAAAGGAGCGTAATATCCATCTTTAAGGAACCCTGGGGAACTGATATGAAGTTATCCAAATTGTTTGATGGTAAAACGCCCACGTAAACATAACGCAAATTAGGTTAGGTACCTGTATCTTAAATGTCAGTCTTTAATGTCGTGCTTAAATCAGTTGCGTTCGAAATTAGGGTGCTACGAAAATACAGAGAAACGATTTGCTAAAAATATTTAACAAGAAGAAAAACTCACATGTTATAATTACTGGGCACTGAACCAGCAACCTTCAAACGCAAAGTCGGACACCTCCCAACAAGCCGTTGAATGATAAAGCGAAAAGTTTATTGGTTCACGATGATCATCTAAAAATAGAGAAGTAAAATCGTTAGATTCCCGCAGATAATAATAAAATAATCTTATTTACGTACGTGCGAATGGCTCATTCGTGTGATACGTAATTACAGCTCTTTTGAATGCAAGATCGCCATTAGCTTCAACCCAACCTAACCTACGGGTGTTGTTTAGGAGATATTTCAATTTTTAAGGAAAGCGACGTACCTAAGTACCTAAATTAGATATTAAATGGTGTAAAAATATAATCGTAAAATATAATGGTCGACGAATTTTTAAACAGATTTCCATGAAAAATGTATGAAAGGCATAGTGGACGTGTTTTGTAGATAACAGATTTTCACAGCGTAACCTAACCTACCAACCTGAAAACAACATTATTTTATTATTCCGGACTTCTATAAATAGTAAGCCCTACGTAACAGCTTGTTTTGTAAACAGAAAGCGGAATACCAGCTAACGACGCCATGTTGACATTAATATACTCAAAATATATGGGACAATGCCAATATTCGAAAGGGCAGTGGGCCGGTTATATCTACCGCAGAACCAACAACTGGTGTAAACGTTCTTGAGTGGAGACCGCGTCTGGGTAAAATTATTGTAGTACGCCGTCCGACCAGTTGGGATATCGACCTGCGAAAGACTGCAGGGGGATGCTGAAGATCAGCTCATTAGGGGAGACCTATGTCCAACGGTGGACCATAAATCTCAGCAACCAGCAATCAAATCGCGGCAATGAGAGGAGTAAATTGAATACAGCGCTACTTGCATATAACTATCAATTATACATCTACATGCTGAATTTATTCCTTTTTTTAAGTAGGAATCAAATTTAATTCTATCATAGTTTTTTTTTCAATTAAGGCAATACTTAAATATTCTAATATAGACTGATGATGCATACCATCGGTACAATCATGAATGATCCTATGATAAAAAATCAAGCTTGTTTCCTCTGGAACTGTCATCCATCATACTTTGGCGAAGTCGAGATCCAGTCTTGGTTACAGGGGTCTTGTCTTGAGTTTAGAGAAAGCGACTCTATATTGCCCGTATTATGAAAACTTACTCAGACATCGGCATCTATGCTTGAGTTTTGACGACCGATGTGGCGCGGTGGGCGAAGGTCTGCCTGCAGGAGGTTGCGGTTTCGATTCCCGCCTCGGAACAATTGTGTGTACGATCTGCAGATATTTGTTCCGGGTGTTCTGGTCGTTTTCTATGTATAATAAAAAATATCTATCTAATTCTATGTAATGTATTGTATTAGTTATCTAGTACCCATAACACAAGCTCTGCTTACCATGCATGGGGCTAGATAATGCTGTGTGGATTGTCAAAAAAAAAAAACGATTTTCTATGACATAATCATCGCTCGAGTATTACTTTATGAATGAGCAAGCTTTCATTATACGGGCTAACGACATATTAAAGACTAAATAATAAAAATATCTTTTATTTCAAGAATATCATGGAATATAACTTTATTGCACCATTAATAGAGAAAAAATAATAAAGGAACTTAATACTAACAAATCTACGTGCACAATCGGCGGCCTTATAGCTAACAGCGATTTCTTATTTTAATATTTCTGTCCAATATCTTAACAGCCAGATAGGCTCATGAAGAAAAAATATGTTTCTAGGCTACTTTTATTTAAGAAAAAGCATTTTTTTTTTATAATTTAAATTTGTTTATTTGTATAAAAGTATCTTTACATGCTAGACAATTAGTTCTGAAATTCCATCTGTATGTAATTATATATGTATTAGATATTATATCAGCCACATCAATAAACGCCTTCAAGAATAATCTCGACAACTGGTTACGAGACAAAAATAATAAACGAAAAAAAAAGTAACGCAATAAATAAATTCCGTGTGATATAGACACATTACCTAGAAGCTGCTCGTCTATTAACAATAAATAAATAAATAATTTATACGTAGAAAAAGCCACGGGCACAGCTAGTCTAATTATGGTAATACAAACCTACTACGCCTCAATCGAAAAGCAGGCATCAATGATACTCGTAATATTTATTGGAAGGTCAATGGTAACAATCAATGCCAATTCGAAGATTCTGTCTGCAGTGAATTGATGCGTAGAACCCAAAGGCTTGTGAACCCAAAAACTTTTAGGGTTCCGTACCCGAGTATCAACAGTGCCGTATTACTTACGTGCCATTACTAAGTCTGTCTAACAATATAGGCTTTTTAATGGCAATAACGCAACTTTTTAAGCAAACGTGTTCTCGAGCGGAGACCATGACTCGGTAAACGTAGTGTAGGACGCTCTGCGACCAGGTAGGATGACGACCTGCGAAAGACTGCTGGTTGATGCTGACAGGGCGCTATGGCGCTCACTGGGGGAGGCCTATGTCTACTATAGGCTGATGATGATGATGATGAAATGGCAATAAAAGATGTATAATTCTTTTACTACTTATACACTTAAAAATAACACATAAAAAATCAAAATATGTGACAAGTTGGCGGTCTTATCCCGCAAGAGGGATCTCTACCTATCTATGGTGGGATCAGGTCCCTGCAAGCATTCTCCTACATCCTATAAAATATCGCGAGCAATCAACCTTGCGGCGGTGGTTCAAGTCTTTGGTCTCTGCAAAAAACTGCAATACAAAGAAAAGTCGCGTCTGTCGGTCTTTCTAAACGCGATATACTCAAATGAAGGAATGATGCGCGCGGAAGGTTCGAATTTATAATTTATTAGAATTTGGTGTTAATTGGCTGAAATATGACGAAGAATAGAAAAAATGACGTGCGCCGCCAAAACAAATAAATTTAACCAAAAGAACTTGTGAAAACAATGTATTAAGTATTTTATCTATTAGACCATACGAGGACGAGACCGGGCGGTTGAATTTATAATAAAATTGATACCAACATAAGTTTGGGGTTTTTATAATGTGAAACGGAATCCTGGGTGCGCGAATCATTTAGTCGGGCTTTATTCATTACGTAAGGTTGTCACCTGACCTAATTTTTATTAAGTACTAGTTTCTGCCCGCGTCTTCGCACGCGTTGTTAAAGGTTATTTCTATCCCATAGGCACTGATTTATGGGATAAAAATTACCCCATATTTTATTTCAGGCCTAGAACTACTTGTTTGCGATTTCAGCTCGATCCGTTTAGAAGTTTTGTCGTGAAGAGATAACAAATATCCGAACATCTAAACTTTCTGATTTATAATTATTAGTGTAATGCGGCAGATGGATTTTTCCTAGGGTGGTTTTATTGATCAATTGAGATTAAAAATTCATAAGATTTGAATTAGGTACTGAACATAGGAGAAAATCAAAGTTTATGTAAATTTGATAAAAAAAACAATGTTGTTTATTAAAATTATTAAAATGAATGTTTATATTATAAAATTATAATTTATTATTTGTCTATTAAAACATAATTTATTTCGTATTCAATAAATATTAGTCTTAAAATATGAGAGGAGAGGATGGAGGAGGATCTGGCTGTCTAGAAGGATAATTATGTCTTCTTATGTGGGAAAACCATCAAGGTGTAGAACAGTGGACCACTCTCGGTACAGCAGAAGTTAAAGCTCTGCGAACACGAAGCCCATAGCTGGCAAGAGACAGCTCAGAACTGAGATGCCTGGAAAAGACTTGTAATTTATTTAGCAGGGTAAGCATGAATAATGTCTATTATTGTCACTGCGCACCCGGACACCAAAGCGATCAGTCCGAATCCAGCCAGTAGGATGTTCTTTACGAGGATCCATTTGTACCTGAATAGAAACAATAGATAATTAGTAGATCATCATCATAGCGCCTCCAGAAGCCGTTCTGTGCTGGACATAGGCCCCTGCCTCAAAGATACAATGACTGGACCTGCGTAGCTTGAAGAAAAAACCTTAATTGCCGAACACCTCTGGAGGTTTTTGGCAATGAAGGTTGCCAAAAACCAGGGTGTGAGTAGAGACTGGGTGCGATTTAATTCTGATTCAACCGTACTTCAAGGGTTGTCACGCTTAGAAAATGACGAAATAGATCATAATAATTAGGAAGGTAAGTAGTCAAAGTAAAAATGCTAAAGTCATTTAAAACGGGATATTTACCATGATTTGATTTTTGAGTTATCCAATATTTCGGCACAGTTGCATGCGCCATGATCACGGAGTAACTGAAGGCACTGCGAGTTTTTATGGGCAGACATACCGATCTACCCTCATTTTTTGTCTTTTGCTACGAACGTTGCCACTACCACCGGTTTCACTATTATCGAACGCAGCTCGATCGCGACACACAACACTGACGGTATCAGAACGCGAAGCGGTTGGTACATCACTTCTTCCGTTTTTGCACATTCTCACAACAGGGTTCCAGGTTCCCGATAATTGGAAGCCATCTTCTCGGTTGAAGTTCCTGTGTTTCGTAATCTCAATAGCCTCCCGTACCATTCTTGGTATGTAGTGTCGCTCTGTTGAGATTACTTGTGGATTATGTAACTCGATCCAGTGGTTGGAACCTGACTCAAGAAGATGTTCCGCTATGGCAGATTTCTCGGTTGCCAGATTCTTAACTGCTCGTATGTGTTCTTTTACTCTGCAGGAGATAGTGCGCTTCGTTTGGCCTATATAGGAGCTTCCACAGCTGCAATCGATCTTGTACACCCCTGGTTTCTCAAGTGGGAACGTGTCTTTAGGCGTGCGCAGGTAGTGTATGATCTTTTTCAGCGGCGTGAAAATGGTTTTAATTGAGGATTTTTGCAGGATATTTGCGACTTTATCCGTCACTCCTTTTATATAAGGCAAGAATGCTGGTTTGCGTTCCACTGTACTCCTGTGTGGTTTATGGTTGGTGCCGGAACGAGCTGGCAATGATCGAACCTTATAGCCGTTCCTTGCTAAAACATTTCTGACGTGGGTCAACTCACTCTGTAGGCTGGTGTCATCGCATAGGTCGTAAGCACGGTTGGTGAGGGATGTTACCACCGAGTTAAGATGCCGAGGGTCGAAGATGGAGGACGCGTGGGCCATTCTGTCCACAGGAAGCCTACACATACAGACCGTTACCTACATGCCAACTCACATCACCACCCTCGGCATCTTAACTCGGTGGTAACATCCCTCACCAACCGTGCTTACGACCTATGCGATGACACCAGCCTACAGAGTGAGTTGACCCACGTCAGAAATGTTTTAGCAAGGAACGGCTATAAGGTTCGATCATTGCCAGCTCGTTCCGGCACCAACCATAAACCACACAGGAGTACAGTGGAACGCAAACCAGCATTCTTGCCTTATATAAAAGGAGTGACGGATAAAGTCGCAAATATCCTGCAAAAATCCTCAATTAAAACCATTTTCACGCCGCTGAAAAAGATCATACACTACCTGCGCACGCCTAAAGACACGTTCCCACTTGAGAAACCAGGGGTGTACAAGATCGATTGCAGCTGTGGAAGCTCCTATATAGGCCAAACGAAGCGCACTATCTCCTGCAGAGTAAAAGAACACATACGAGCAGTTAAGAATCTGGCAACCGAGAAATCTGCCATAGCGGAACATCTTCTTGAGTCAGGTTCCAACCACTGGATCGAGTTACATAATCCACAAGTAATCTCAACAGAGCGACACTACATACCAAGAATGGTACGGGAGGCTATTGAGATTACGAAACACAGGAACTTCAACCGAGAAGATGGCTTCCAATTATCGGGAACCTGGAACCCTGTTGTGAGAATGTGCAAAAACGGAAGAAGTGATGTACCAACCGCTTCGCGTTCTGATACCGTCAGTGTTGTGTGTCGCGATCGAGCTGCGTTCGATAATAGTGAAACCGGTGGTAGTGGCAACGTTCGTAGCAAAAGACAAAAAATGAGGGTAGATCGGTATGTCTGCCCATAAAAACTCGCAGTGCCTTCAGTTACTCCGTGATCATGGCGCATGCAACTGTGCCGAAATATTGGATAACTCAAAAATCAAATCATGGTAAATATCCCGTTTTAAATGACTTTAGTATTAATAACCATGATAGTTTCAAAAGTTTTAAAGTAAAAATGTTCAAAAATATTTCTTAAACGTAATTTGTTTAATATAATTTGTCCCGTTGTTTTATGATATAGGTTTTTTTCAAATCGTGGTTCTTTATTAAAAAGCTATATTTCTCTTATCGTCAACAAATAGTTATTATTATTGCCTTGTAGTGTAGATGAAATAAAGCCAAACATGAAACAAATTCAAATATCTGATTCGTGTGGAAAATGGCTGAAAATGTAATATAATTAAAAGTGAATTCTAAACCGATCAACTTCTTGAAAGTACTAAAGTCATTTAAAATGGGATATTTACCATGATTAGATTTTTGAGTCTCGCATTGCCTTCAGTTACTCCGTGATCATGGCGCATGCAACTGTGCCGAAATATTGGATGACTCAAAAATCAAATCATGGTAAATATCCCGTTTTAAATGACTTTAGTATTAATAACCATGATAGTTTCAAAAGTTTTATTCTTGAATGTATTTAACAGTACCTTCCAAGATTTGGCCATCGGACTACAGTGTCCACTATCCCTGGTATAATCAGCCCGAGGATGGAGTAGAAAAGTGCTCCGACTATGTTGATAATCTGTTCCAACATGGGCAGGGCAATGCCAATTCCCCCTGAAAATAAAAACATGATACGTTAAAATCAAAATATTTTATTTCTTTAGTCATACAAAATAAGCACAAGTCAAATGTTATACATACTTAAAATTATTATCAAATAAGATTATTGTACTGTTCACTTCAATATTTGTCCACTAATGGAAGAAGTAAAAAGGAACCCCTAGTATGTTCATAAATCACTTATGTGTCTAATACATTTCATTTGCTTATCTAAATTATTATTTTTTATCTAGATTTTCGATACAAATGTCAATATTTATTTAAAGCTAAGCATAATATTGAATTTCTTGATACATACGATGTATCTGGCCAAGCATTAGCATCATTGATGTAATCATCAGACTTACCACAAAAGCAAACGACTGCTATCCGTATGAAGACTTGCACTTTGCCAACGTGTTCCTCGTTGATGTACGGTTTTAGGTACCTCGTCAACGTGTCGATGACCACGTAGAAATGGAGGGGGTACGTGAAGAATATGGAGACTGCTATGAAAATCTTTGCACAGATTGCTGGCCTGAAAATTATATATAAAATAAAAATATTTTTGGAACCAAAAAAAAATTTTTCTTCGGGAATAAAATATTATTACTCCATCATCATTATCAACCCAATAATAGTCTAAGTACTGTTGGACATAGGCCTCTCTTAATGAGCGCCATAGCACCCTGTCTTCTGTTTGCCGCATCCAGCATCTGCCTGCAGTCTTTCGCAAGTCGACATCCCACCTGGCCGAGGGGCGTCTTACATTACGTTTGCCGTCGTGGTGTCAACTAAAGAACACGATTATGCCAGCGGTTGTCGATTCTTCACGATATAATATGGCCAGCCCACCGCCACTTCAGCTTGCTAATTCTTTGAGCTATATATGTACATATATTACGTAAAAAAAATATTTTCGTATTTGTATGGAGTACCAAAGCGAAACAATATTTTTCAAGTCAGTCTTTAAGTGACGGAGAAATCGACAAACATACATAAAAAAATACACACCGAAGAACCCTCTTTTATTTTTCGTCGATTAAAAAGATACACACCAGTCATCAATAGGTAAGTTCAAGGTGATGCTTCCTCTAAGAACGTCCCCATATCTGAAGTACCCGAAGAGTCCAAGCACCATGTAGAGCACCATGATGAGAGTCATCGCAATGACCAGGATACTAGGACATCCCAGGAAGTGTTGCGGTTTCTTCATCGTGTTTTCTACTGGCATTACTACGCCTATGCCTTCCATTGCGAAGATTACCGTTCTGCGAAGTAAATAACACTACATATGTAGTATAAAACAATGTATTAGCTTAGCAGTGAGTTGATAATGAGCAAAGCACTTACGACAAAAATGCTGGAAATCTTGAAAAATCCCCTGCCATTTTCTTGTCCGCAAACTCAATCTTATCTCTAAAGATATAGTAGAGACAGATAGCGAAAGTAGATATTAGTAGAACGTTTGCTAGCAGGGAGAATGGTGCCAGCCACTTGAGGTGCCTGATCTGAACGATGCAGCAAAGCGGGAGGAGCAATGCCAGGCAATAGTATTCTACAGGCGGGCTGTTTGCGAATACGTATTTGTCGAAAATCTGCAAAAAGAGGATTTATTTTGTACAGACGTTTTCTTGTCCAAAAATCCCAAAGATAGGCACTTTAGATTTGAGTTTTCCTATTTTATGAGCAAATCGAATGTCTTTTGATTTAAAAATACCCTCTTCATAATGATAAAGACGACGAGAGAGACATTATAACAAGAATTAAAAAAATATATATCGATCGAACTTTTCTCAACTGATGCGCTTGCTACGAGAATGCTAACGAATGGCATTTCACAGTTTTAAAAAGTTAGTCAAAGCTTTCCATTGAGCTATTGCTTTTTGACAGGCTGCAGCACACACTCAATTTTTACAAATCTGTATTTTTTAAATTGTTCACTGTTACTTATTTTTTTAAGCTTTGTTCCATCAAAACTTATTAATTTTGTTTATGTTATTATGTATGTTAAGGTGTAGTTAGTACCTTAGTTATTGTGACCTATGTATCATAATATCATGTGCTGCAGTGTCGAATAAATGTCTTTATCTAGGTACATTTAACAGCGAGCGTTTGTGCATTCAGTACGGGGAAAGAATGCGTTCGCAACGCAACAAGCAACGAGACAAATATTTGCGCACGGTGAAATGTATCATGCTCGCTATGATTGTTACATAACGACTCGTAACAGCAGTCAAATTCAATACCCTTTTATCCTCGCTACTGTGCGGTGTTACGCACTGACAGCACGAATGCTCGCCGTGTAACACGTTACATTACACCTCATAACGCCGGTCAGTACCCGGCTATAGGGGATCAAAATCAAGTGCGGAGTAAAGTTCACCATAGCCCGAATCTTAATAATATTGCTTAAAAATTACTTTTACCTGTTTCAATGAATCTGCGATTAGGACAGTAAAAATACAGCAAACTCCAAGATAAGTGAACAGTAAGGAGAATTCCGAAAACACACTGCAACAATAAAAAACACAGATTAAATTATGTATGTGAAATCAGATTCCAAGTTGATGCGTGTGCGACAAACTTATTATTTTGAGAAATAGATTGATGATATTTCATTCGAACAGATCGTTGTGTTTCGAAGGGTTAAATAATATTCTTCTCATAAACAATAGACATTCTTAGATGTACCTATAGGTTTATGCGTGTAGCACACCAGAAGCTAACTTGGTTTAGCTTATTTGTGTTTGTGTCTATTTGTGTTGTTAAACTACGATAGTTTTTTGTTTGCCTTACTAGTAGTTTGTACACGAGTATGAAAAACAGCTATGCTAGCAAAGCCTAAGCCTCTTTTGCGGGATATTGGGGGTAGTTGTGATGTGAACACATACAAGACGTGCTTCATTTGGCAATGCAAGATGGTCTGGCGCAGTCTATTGGAGTACCAACAGCCAATACTGTGAGTTTTTTAATGGCCTTGAAGCTTTGAAACTTCTCTGTGATATGATAACCATACTCTACCCGCATGTAGTAGGTTGTGTTGGATGTGTCTGCAGATTTCTCCCTAATAAATGCCGTTGCAACCCACCTGGGTAACATTTGTTTTGGAGTAATGTCAAATAGTGCAATAAAACTTTTGAAACTACATATCATGGTTATGAACACAGAAGTCATTTAAATCGGGATATTTACCATGATTAGATTTTTCAGTTTTTCAATATTTCGGCACAGTTTCATGCGCCATGATCACGGAACAACTGAAGGCACTGCGCGTTAGTTTTTATGGGCAGACATACCGATCTACCCTCATTTTGTCTTTTTCTACGAACGTTACTACTACCACTAAAATTCAAACCATGGTAAATATCCCGTTTTAAATGACTTTAGAAATAGTGCAATAGTATAAATATAATATAATAATATAAAAAAAGAAAGTCCTTACTAAGCCGCTGTAGCAAATCGTCGGCATGCTATGGGTCCGTTGGCGAATGTAGACCGACAAGTTTCTGAATAGCCGAGCTGTGGCTTTTTTTCTAATTTACAGCACTTTCTAGAAGCTGAAACCTGAAAATAAAAAAATTTATTTGTAAGTTTGCTGTGTAGTGCGTACGATATAATGTTAGTATTTGTCAGAAGAAAATCATTAGAAGTGTAAAGGTTCTATTATTTAAATGAACTCTGGAAACACGTTTTACTATATGGGCAACTCCGTAAGTATCTCAAAAAAATAATTATTTATTTTACACATACTAAGAAGTTTAAAAAATGATTTTAACGCTTAGTAAATCCATTCCCTAAAAATCAAAGCTGTTATCAAATGGGAGAGTGCCCAGGATACTGGTAGGATTACCACGTTATATAGCAATGCTGTTTCGTTGAACAAAACACAAAATTAATGTTACTGGTTATCTTTCAGATATTTAATAAAAAATAATGAAATACTCACAAATATATGAACGCAATGTCCACACACAATAGCTATAATCACGGTACCCACGAGGCCAACCAGCCAGCCAGAATTTGCAAAAGCGAGGGGCATAGCTAGAATACCCGAGCCTAATGAAGCCTTCACGAGGTTGGCAAGTGATCTGATATCCCTGAAATAACAGAAGGAACTCTTAGTACTGCTGGGGGAAAACGTGTGCTTGGGTGGAGACCACGACTCGGTAAACGTAGTGTAAGTACCCTTCGACCAGATGGACGACGATGATTATAAAATGTTCAGCACACGCTGAGTCAATATTTCGGCGCAGGGTCATGGAGGCAGTCTTATTTTTACTATCGCCCTTTTGTGTCACACTTTTGTTTATTCTATGCCTGTATTTTGTACCAGTGGACAAATAAATGTGTTTTCTAATTCTAGACAACGCGCTATGGCGCTCATTAGGCTAAGCCTATGTCCAGCTGTGGACTAACATAGGCTGATGATGATGACGATTCTTTTCTATTCTACGTACCTGAATGCACAACTTCTATTGTCTATATCTTCTTCTATACCTTGCCTTTCTATCTCTTAACAAGGTTTGCTGGAAGATTATTCTTTTTATTACCTATCATTATGACTTATACGTTCCACTCACCCATTAGGCTTCTCAACTTTCCTGTGCTCAAACGGATTGTAGGAATCTGTTCGGCTCCTCTTGCTGGCAGATTTTGAGTCCAACTCCATTGTAAAAGTTTTTTTAAGGTATTTTCATGAACAAAATTCTGAGTTCTTTCCATTTACGTACACTTTCAGGCCTGTTTATGTAAGCTTGACTAACAAGGCCTCGGCACAAAAATTGAAATGAATCAAATCACTTCATACAAAGTAGTACCTAATCACCACTTATGTTATAATTATACTAAGGCGTGTACTGGTGTCCCGTACGCAAGATAATATATCCGTACGTTAAACTTTGTTTAATTGTGTAACCACTTGTTACCTTACCGTTGAGATGGCAAATTACGTTATTTGAATGGCTTTAGAATTATTGGAATATCTTTTTAGAATTATTAGAATATTAGAAGACGAGATTATTGCAAATGACAAGACGTAAGCTTTTAGTTATTGTTGTTGTGTATAAGTATTGTTAATGGTTAGTTTTTTAGTTGTTATCAAAGGAATAATTAAAATAATTTTCAATATTAATGTCTCTTTACACTTTGAAGTTAGTTAAAATGAACAATTTTAACCAACATGCGTGAAGAGCACTGACAATAATGTTACAAAAATCTTGTATCGTCGTGCAGAGACATTGCAGAGATAACTGAGATATTCTCTAATCAATCTGGTTACAATTTGAATGAAGGTGAACTAGTGGCTGATTTAAATTAATGGCAAATGTCATCAAACTAAAATTAATATAATAATGCAAAAGAAATAGTTTAGATGAATCTATTCAGGCCGAAATCTCGTGAAATATTATCTATATTCAAGAAATAATAAGACAAATCATTATTTTACTGAAGGTACCTTAATGTTGATTGTTTTTTTAATCGCAATCGAAAGGTAGTGTTTAGTTCGGGCCAAAACCATCCACTTAATATTACTTGGTCTTGTCATCCTCCCTCGCTGCGCTTGGGAGTATAGCAACCTTATTGTACAGAGTTTTACACAAAGAAATATTCAGAGGGTCTCCAAATATGATCATATAACAACTTCCCGACTTTTAGTTTTGAAAAAAAAAACTAAATTATCACTAGATTAGGCAATGCTCATCATGTATGTGCTTTTTGTGTATAAAACCAAGGAAAAATGCATTCGTGGTCCTGCCTATAGCATCTGACGCATTACAAGCTCTAATGATACGTTACGGGGCTGACTGGTCTAAGCCCCGAATGGCACGTTGGCCGCCCTTATTTTTTGCTACACACTGTTTAATGAGATTGTTTAGTCCCTTGTAAAATCTACTATTTTCGAGTATGAAGTGCAAAAAATATAATCTATATTAACCATTCTGATAGACAGTTAGAAACGTAATTAGCAATTCTGAAACTGACTACGATCTGAAGGTTCTGTCATCCCATCATAAGATGTTGTTTTATGACTACAATAATGTCATTATCTGTTAGCTAAGATAAAATAAGTAATCTGTAAAAATGTTTATCGTTCACGTTGTCAACGATAAAAAGTCAAGAAAGTTTTGTATGAAAGCAATTAAATTATTATCTTCGCAATATATGAAGTGAAATGAATTTGATTTGATTTTAAAATAATTACTAATAACATTTATGACATTTTCTTCTTCTTCATTTTTTAACAGTTCATAACATGATCGATCACATACGAGTACTTGATATTCGCTGACTATTCTACTAATATTATAAAGGCGACATTTTGTGCTCTTGTAAAGATATTATTCTGAAGACAACGACAAGACTATTAAATTGATCAAGCTTAAATTAAGATCAGGGATCAACCTTGACCTTCTGACACGCGTCCCTCCATCTGTAGTTTATTTCATCAAAGGTAAAATACCAAAATGCGTCAATTTTAGACGATACCATTGTTATGTAGAAGCGATAAATTTAGTAGAATTAGGGCCTTGCACTCAGATTATCATATAATATAGTCCACTTTTATTCCAAAAACGCATGCGAAACCGCGGGTACATCAATCTTTCTCATCGTACCCTGAGTTTGATAAAATAATTTTCTATACGAAATTTCGCGAGAGTTTGAATGAGTTTTTGTGAAAAGAGGATTAGAAAGACTATGCCTGGCATTGGCATAGTTGGTATGAAGTTGGTGTTTGATTTTTAAATAAAACGTCAAGTACGAGTACTTGCGAACCGAGGATTGTAATAATAAGAATTCTTGCCAAAACTTGTGCTTCTACGTCAAGGCGAACCTGCATTTGATCCCTCGCAAAAATCGAAATTTTCTTTTTCAAATTAACTACAAAGTTTTTGCGCTGCTGTTATTTTTTTACACATAGTAAAACTGTTTTTTTTCCCATGCATAGCAACATTTTCACATAACAGGCGAATGTAAAATACCGATTTATTTAGGACATTCAATCAATGTTTCACGTAGAATTTTACTAAGGTCTTAAAATTATTTTGCTTATTTCTGGTGTCGGAACACCCTTTCACAGCGCAATACAATATAGTGACACATTTTTAGAAGAGAGCTGTTTACTGCACCATGTCTCCAATCAAGAACAAGTTTACCCCAGCGCGCGGTCTTATTAGTGATCATAAATGTCAGTCATTGCTTCAAATTGCTTTTGAATATCGCAGAACATACAGAAGAGTTAAATCGATAGGTTCTGAGGTCCCCCAACCCCCATATCCCCCACAAGTAACATTCTGTATATTAAAAATTAGCATTTTGGGGGTTCCAGCAACATTCATGCGCCTGAAATTTTTCTGATAGCACAAGCACACGGTACAGAGCATCGAAATATTTAGACTGCTTCTTTTTAAGAATAGTAATACAAATCGATCCTTCTCGAAAAATATCGTTTCGATATTTATCGATAACGGTTATCTATCGGGTAATTTACCTATTTTTTACGACGTTTATTTATTCATTAAAAGAATTTAAGTCCATTTATAATTTATAAAAAAAAATATACTAAACAAATAATGCTGAGGCGATCACGGCGCCGCCGGCGGCGTAAGAAACGAAAAATAGGTAAACTACCGTTAAATGGTACTTATAATCAGTCAATACATACCAGCTAAACAGCGTCTGCTACATCTGCCTAGGCCACCCCCAAAAATATCAAAATCGTTTTCAGATTCTGACGGTTTTAAGGAAGAAATAAAACTGATGATCTTTTGGATTAATTTTATTATATTAAACCGAATAGGTAAACACTACATGCCCATCTTCTGATGATATCCCTTAGTCGCCTTCTACGACATCCGCGGGCTGAATTGGAGGGGTCTTATTCTTAGCCGAAACCACCACGGCTATGATAACTCCTTACAATACATAAACTTAGATCACGGTACACTTCTAGAGTACAGTATCTCGATAATATCCAGAATAGTGACGGTGCAGCCGGAGACTAGCGCAGTCATTCCAAATGCGAAGATGAAGAGGTTCTTCCAAAGGATCCACTTTAGGGTACCGAGGTCGTCCCATCGGAAGACGGTCTCGATGATGGCAGGGATCACGAGACCGAGGATGGAGTAGAAGCAGGCGCCGACTATGTTGATGATCTGCTCGAGCAAGGGAAGAGCTATGCCGATGCCCACTGGAATATAACAGTTGTTTAATTTTATTGGAAGGATATTTAAGGTACAATTCCGAGATGGGCTGCAGACTGCAACCGCAGGCGACATTGCGGCTAGCGGCTGCAGTTGACCGTAGTGCTGCCTGTGTGCCTGCCGCAGCGACCGCAGACTGGCGCTGCAGTGTGCGGTCGCTGCGCGCCGCGGCCGCTGGCCGCAGTATTACCGAGCTTGGAATCAATTTCATAGAGATGCATAGAAACAAATAGTGTCGCTTGCAGCCTGAAGCTGCAGTTTGCGGCCTGTGGTCCATCTTGGAAATGCACCTTTAATGTGACAATGGCGATTAAGGTCCTGATAATAAGGTTGATAATTGCTGGCAAATTAGGATCTGCAATTTACCTTCATTAATGGCTGTCGTGAGGCATGAATTTCAATTGGTTACTAGCGCATGACAAAACTGGCGCAACCTCCAATTTTGTTAAAATTATGAACTCTCTGTGCAAAAGCATACGGAGTTAGCATGCGATTTTAGATTTATTCATTTAAACATCAAAACATGACAAACTACGAAAGTCTACACATCTTCTTCTATTTAACTTGTAGGTACACTAAAATAGAACTTAAGGTGAAATATGTACGTGAAATTACATATTTGAAGTAATATTTTAAAATATTAACCATCAAAGAAAAGTCCGATGAATAAAAAATACGTTTACTCTAGCAGAACAGTTATTATTATTATTAGTAGTTAGTAGTTATTATTGCAGTATTTCGTATCTATAATTATATAAAAAAAAATATTAACATTAATTTTGACCATGGAGCTCATCATTTTAAAATGTTAATTTTAAATTTAAATTTTAACTTTGTAATTTTAAATTTTAATACAGGGATTTTCATCGAACAATAACAAGAAATTGACCTTATTTTACTTAACTAGATATTAATGTTTGTTTGTACGTTTTATGGGTAACCGTACCTCAAATAAAAAAAATAAAAAAGCACCTTCTGAAATTTTTGAAATTTCCTTTGTAAAATCACTACATAGTAAAAAACATAGTCGCTTCCCGCTGTCAATCTGTCCCTATGTATGCTTAGATCTTTAAAAAGACGCAACGTATATTGATGCGGTTTTTTTAATGGAAAGTTTATAGACCATTTTAGCAAAGCCGCGGGGCGCAGCTATGGTAGTTGGTAGTTGTACTCCTGTTTCCGCACTTAGACTCCGATTGGTCCTTTGTGCGTCGGGTGTTTGCTAGTTTAACCAGCCTAACTCCGTCCAGAAGCACAGATCACTCCTGGGATCTTCACAGGCTTCGCGGAGTGACCTCGGGTGGTTGAGGATTTCTAGTCGCTGCGCTGTTACTCCCCCGCATTCCAGGACTACGTGGGCAGCTGATTCTTCGTCGCTCAGGCATCCTCTGCATAGAGGGCTGTCTGTTGCTCCGATGGTGAAGAGGTGTTTGTTTAGTGGGCAGTGTCCTGTGAGTGTTCCTACGTGCGTAGGTCTGGGGCGCAGCTAATTTAATAATAGGATAAAATACATACATAGGTGGCAGCGCTATTGTACCTCGGGATACCGCCTTAACACGTGTAGGTAAATAATTATGTAGATGCAATTTATATGAACCTACTTATACCATTTGTTTGTCTTATATATAATCCCCTCAGTCATTATTGAAGGCGCTATGCTTTATCTAGTCAAAGTAAACCATATCAGAGTAAGTAAGTACTTATTATTCTAGAAGTATAAGGATGACAACTTATCTAAAAGAGACTTATCTCTGCGTCGCACGGAAATATTTGACCTAGTTTCTGCCCGCGTCTTCGCACGCGTTGATTCTTAGAAAACGTTTAAAGGTCAGTAAAAGTGAGTTGCCATGGAATAGTATTAACTATCCCATGACTGATTAAAGAATAGCTTTCTTTATATCGAGGCATTAATTTGTAAGCAATATTTATTTAAGGAACTCAAATCGACATGTAATGTAAATTTCGTATAGAAAGACGCGATAATAACGTTAATTTTAGGATAATTATGGACGGTTTGATTACAAACATTTCACATTGAGTTTGGCTAGCGTATAGTTTCACCTATTTTGGGGATTGCAGTTATTCGGGGACACCCTATATATTTATTAATCATAGTAATTTTAAATTATGTATTGACGCTTTGTTAACAAACATTCCACATCGAGTTTTGTAGTCGAGTCGAGTTTTTATAGTTTGATCAACGTATTGTAGGACGTCCTCCGATCAGGTGGGATGACGACCTGCGGAAGAATGCAGGTAGATGCTAGAAGCTGAAGACAGGGCGCTATAGCGCTCATTAGGGGAGTCCTATGTTCAGCAGTGGACTACCATAGGCTGATTATGATGATGATGATGATAGTTTCATGTGGTACAGGGGGACCCTCATAATAGTCATAATTTACCACAACAGCAGACACCGATGGTCCTCGCAGCGAGCTGAGTGATTCGTCTATACCGCTCCTTGATATGAGGCTCGGTGTACTTGGTGAAGGTGTCGATGACCACGAAGAACTGGAGGGGAAACGTGAAGAATATCGACGTGGCTATGCATAGCTTTGCGCCGATTGCTGGCCTGGAACAATGATAATACAATAATAAGTAAATAATTAAGTATATCATTCATCTAGTACCCATTACAAGCTCTGCTTACCATGGGGCTAGTGATGCTGTGTGGATTGTCCAGTATTATTTATTTATTATTAATAACGTAAGCCTGGAATAAAGCCGGGTTTTCACTATACGAGTAAATACTCGGACCGAGTGCGCTTGGATGAATACTCGGACGCTACTCTTAGCGTGTAAACACGTGAGCCGAACGCACTCAGATAGCGGCATCCGATCAGAGTGAACTCGGACCCGGTTCTATTTTTGACGTTCACTCGGATTATTTTCTGAAAAGAAAATGGCGTCAAGCAAGAAAAAGTGGAATTAATGAATGTCATCTTGATGCGAACGGAGACAAAATTAAATCTTACTTTGACGCTGATGATCTCGAATCGTGTCAACCCGGCTTAATTACGAGTTAACACCTACACGATCTACTCGTAGCTGGGACCGAGTGCTCTCGGCACTCTGTCCGAGATTACTCGTATAGTGAAAACCCGGCTTAAGGGTTGAAAAACACGCTGCTGTCACAGCAGAGGCATAGTGTCATTCAACAATTTTCTTGATTATTCCTAACGAAAACTCATTTAAAATTTAAATTATATGGGAACCTACTTTTAGAAATATTAACATGCTAATGTGTTTTGGTGAAGTATGAGACACTACCTATTCTAACGTTCAAGACCTTGTATTATGACCAAAAATATTTATTGCTATAAATGATATAAAAAACTAATCTGTGTGACCTCTGTGACGCGGTAGGCGAAGGCCTGCCAGCGACGCAGGAGGTTGTGTGTTCGATTCCCGCCTCGGTACAAATTATATACAAATGACAAAATAAATAATGCTGGACAATCCACACAGCATCATCTAGCCCAAAGCTAAGCAGAGCTTGTGTTATGGGTACTAGATGACTGATACTAATTTTAAGTAATTTTGTTGACTTCCCGAGTTTGTAATATTTCGTGGTGAGCATTGTGCACCTTAGCGAATGCAGTTAAGTTAGCGCTAAACTGTATCTACATAATTATGTAGTTGATTGAAAATAATAGGTTTAAAACCATGTAATCTCACCAGTCTTCAACCGGAAGGTTCAGGGTAATAGAACCTCTCAGCACATCCCCATAGCGGAAGTAACCGAAGAGTCCAAGAGTGGAGTAGAGGAAGACAATGGCTGACATGGCTACCACCAGCACGCTAGGGCAGCCGAGGAAATTCTGCGGTTTCTTCATGGTGTTTTCCACAGGCATTACTACGCCTATGCCTTCCATTGCGAAGATTACTGTTCTGAAATCCAAGGAATTAATTACAAATACAAATGTTTTTATTTCGTTCACAAAGTCCATGTTTATCTTAAAAAAAAGATTAGGAGAGAAATTTGAAGCCTCCTTTTAAGTATAGAATACTTGTTTTAGGAGGTTTGCTCTTCCTTGTTACATTAGCTGGGATTACATATTATAACATTATGGCAACAGAAAATAAAATAATAATGAGTTAAAAATTAAAATTTGACGGTAGACAAAAGCACTTTTGACTAATTGTTGTGTGATCCAAGTTAAAAACTCAAAGAATTCAATGAAAAATAAAATGGTGTAGTTTAATTTATTTTATTTAGAATGCCTTGTTAAGCCCTAAGTTTATATATTGTGTGTGTGACGTCATCCAGAGGTTCAGACGAAAACCAGAGTCGTTACTGTCCTCGGGCGGTAGCGACATTAAGTACAAAAATAATATTTTATTGGATAGACAATAATTGATGGTTAACTCAAAAAATACTCACGATAAAAACGCGGGATATCTTGCAGGGTTTCCAACTACAATTTTATCATTAATGTTAATGTCTTCTCGGAAGACATAGTACAAGCATATAACGTAGGTGGCCAACAGAAGAATATTGGCGAGGACTGAGAATATGGCCAGGAACTTGAGGTGCTTGATCTGACAGAGTATGATGAGGGGAACCAAGAAAATCAGGCAATAGTACTCCACGGGAAGGGTCACTGATGGTGCGTATCTGTCTACCAGCTGAAAGAAAAGGAAATTAGTTACTAGAAAGTTACAAATAGTTATTCAATGTTTCCTGTGTTAATTACTTATTTTCTAGCTACGGACCGAGGTTCCGGGATCGTTTCTCGGGATGGGCAAATCTTTGTACGATCTGTAGATTTTTGTTTCAGCTGAGTGCCTCCTCATAGATCTTTGCTAATTTTGGGTTGGAATGGGATTTTGTTGTGTGTCGTTAACTCACACAGCATCCACCCCACCCTAGCCCAACAGATATATCATTTAGGCTGATGAAAACCAACTAAATAGTTGAGCTGATTTGAATTTTCTGAATTGGGCATACTTATGTAATTTAGGTGACAATGCAATGACATGGTACCATCGAACTGGTCTGATGATGGAGACAGAAGGTGGCCAAAGGAACACCTAAGTGAAACGACTTAATTTAACTCGAGTTTGGGTTCGCTGGATTTTTCGTCTTTCTAAGCACTTTGATTCTAGATTAGTAAGACTACTTAAGGGTCCGGCGACCCTCGCTTGCAAAAATCGCTCCGAATATCGCTGTCCCTGTTTAACTATTGCGCCGCGCCCTATGCGTGCGCGATAGCAATATTAGCCGTTCAAAATCTGGTTTGTTCCGTAATACCAAAAATTATGACTGAAAACTTTTGGTATTCTTCACAAAGTATTGTTATTCTGTAACTAGACAATATAAGCTATGTTCCCTAATAAATAACACGTAAGATATTGTTATTTTCAATACGAAACAAATAGGAAGAAAACTTGTCCATTTTCGCATAAAAATGTGCAAAATGCGATTGGCTTTCATTTAATTTTAGGTAAGTATTTTGAAAACAAAACTATTTAGGAACCTAAATAAATACTATTCAAATACAAATAATACAATATTATGTTGGAAATATGCTTGAATTGAAAATCATTTTGGTATTACGTTTGTATGAAGAATTCGTCCCTCCGGAGGCCTCTTAAACTTGTTTTCACAAATTTATTTTTTAAATATTAAAAAAAATATTGATTAGTTACTTTAATTACCTGTTTTACAGAATCAGCTACGAGCACGGTGTAAATGCAGCAGACTCCTACGTAGGTGCTAACCAGTGCGAATTCAGCGAATATACTGGAACAAAAAGTTTTTTTTAACTTATGAATAGAATAGAATAGAATAGAATAGAAAGACATTTATTCATAACAACTAAAATTAACAAATAACACACTTATAGAAATAGGTACATGTAGAAAATTGTTACAAAAAGGCTCCAACTCAGCATAATGCTGGCTAAGCTCCGTAAGAGACTTAGCCAGCGCTGGTCTTCCGTTAGAGTCCGTACAGGTGACGTCACGAAAAAGCATACGCAATGACATAAAAAAAAATGTATATAGTAAAAGAAATACTAGATAAAAACACTTAAAAAGCCACACATAAGCTATTTATGCTAGAAAGAATAGTGTGGGGGGGAGGGGTCGTCGTAAGAATATCGGCCCTTCGAACTCAGCCTGTGGAGATATCGACTAAGGTACGACTTACCTACCTCACCTCATCACTTAATTGTATACATTGTTTTTGTGAAACAAAAAACTAATTCGGGAATAACATTTTATGGCAACACCAATCGGTTACTATACAACAGCGAAGGAATTTTTAAAATCTGTCCATAATTTGTATTTATTTACTACCTACATTAAATTATAAATTTATAACACTCTTTCACACTCGAGTTAAATTCACTAACACTCTTTAAAACCATAGGGATTTGATCCGAATAATACATTCATCGGGTTTCTGTTTTAAAAATGAATGAATGAAAGATAAATAATATTGATTTATATTTTAATTGACGGAGAAAAAGACGAAAATTCATGAAAGAAAAACCTTTATAGACCCAAACATAGAACCTCCTACATTTTTGGAATTCCGCTAAAAATCTAAGCACAGTTTTAACTCACCTCGCTGTTGAAGCCCACGACCTGATCCACTTAGGTCCATTAGAGAAGGCAGATTTGCACGTCTCTGCGTATCCTAGAGACGGCTTGTTTTCTAACTTACAGCAGCGTCGTGAAGTTTTCACCTGATAATTAGAAACAAATAATCACTGATTTGTCCCCAAACTGGCTGGCGACGTGTATAGAGGTTATATACGTATAAAGTAAGTATAAAAAAATCGAACCTCCCTTTTTTCACGTCTCACAAACTTTTACCACTTAATTAGATTTTTCTTTATATCATAAGTTAGCTGCGCCCCGCAGCTTCGCCCGCGTTGACATTTTAAATATGTTCTCACCGTTTAAACCTTCCCTGGACTAAGACAAACATTTCGAAACCAAAATCAACAAAATCAGCCCAGCCGTTCTCGAGTTTTAACGAGACTAACGAATAGCAATTGATTTTTATATATAAGACTAGCTGCGCCCCGCGGTTTCGACTGCGTGGCAATCGATATATCAAATGGTTTATAAATCTTTCTCTTGAATCACTTTATCTATTAGAAAAACCGCATCAAAATCCGTCGCGTAGTTTTGAAGATCTAAGCATACATAGGGACAGACAGACAGCGGGAAGCGACTTTGTTTTATACTATGTAATGTACAAATCGAATAGAAACTTTTTTTTTATCTCTATCTTTATATCTGTCTTGACCACAGTCGGTTACAAAAGTGTTCGTTGTGTTTTTGTTCGTTGTTATTGTTTTTATTGGTGTTACGTTTTTTGTTTACTGTGTGGGCAGTTATTTAGCTAAATAACGTAAATAATACCTGCGTTTGCGTTTTGATAATTATTTATTTTATTTGTACTTTCTCACTGCATTAGATATTTTCTGAACGTATATTTGTTTATCTGGCAATAACAGTTTTTTTCACGAGTTTGCATGCGCAAAAGTTCGCAAAGCCTTGTTCAGACCTGCCAAGATATACAAGGTGCTTATCAAGGGGAGGTTACCATGGCAACGGGCGTAAGCAAGAGATATTTTCATCCATGTGTCATTCATCACTCATCAAATCAAATTAAATTACACTCGAATTTTAACTATAGATGTCACCGCGGTTTTTAGAACATGCCAAATTATCTAAGTGCACAGTTATTCTTTTTACGGATATAAAAAAATGTTTTAGATTCTTGATCCCAGTTTCGGCTGCCGGGAGATGTAGGTAATAAAACTTTTGAAACTATCATGGTTATCAACACTAAAGTCATTTAAAACGGGATATTTACCATGATTTGATTTTTGAGTTATCCATAAAATGTGCCCATAAAAACTTACTCGCAGTCGCAGTGCCTTCAGTTATTCCGTGATCATGACGCATGAAACTGTGCCGAAATATTGGATAACTCAAAAATAAAATCATGGTAAATATCCCGTTTTAAATGACTTTAGTGATGTAGGTAATGTGTAAAAATAAATGCCTTCGTAAATTAAAAGGAATTACGAAGGAAGGAAAGTACGTTAGTGGTTTGTTAGTCGTCTCGTCAGAGACGCAATCGATAAAAGGGACGCTATCGTCCCGCTATTGAAATGGGCTTCTGCCTCAAGTTGAAAGTTGAATACGTTGATTTCACAGTTACTCTTCACAACAAGAAGGCCACTAACTGTACTACCTACATGCAAAAAACGTGACTCCGCTATTATTGCAAATGGGTAACATAAACGACAACTGAAAAGAGTTTTTGTATTACCATGTATGTATTATGCACGTGGGCTGCAAAATTTAATAATGAGGTTATAATGAAGGTCGCGCTATTGACTGCGACCTTCAGTTATAAAAGAGCTTGGCGTAGAACTCTCTTGAATATTATCTCACGCAGGAAAGATTTATCTTCTAAAATTGTATTGAATTTAATATCCTATCCATCCAAAGGTTTCCTGTAAAAGATCTCTTTATAGATTAGTTAGTATTTTTGATTGAGTTTGTTAAATAACAGCTTATAAGCGCAGATTTTACGTCCATAGGGTTACTAGGGTCCATAGGGGTACTATGTATATACCTAAAATATTTTTTTTTAAATTTGATTTACATCAAACATTTAATGAATGTTCTCGATCAGTCACTTTTTAACCAAAAACAGCCACAATGGTTTGGCATTTACTTATTTACTTATTTAGAATGCCATAGAAAGGCCACACACTTTAAACATAGCCCTTTTCTGTTTTCGAGATTAGAAAGATGCAGGCAATCTGTGAGCACTTACCAATATATGAATACAATGACCACATATGATGCCAACCAGGATGGTACCAACAATGCCTATGCCCCAGCCTGCGTTGCTGAACGCAAGTGGCCCCGCCATGAGGCCTGAGCCTAGCGAGGCCTTTATCAGGTTGGCAGTCGCACGGACATCGCTGGAGAAATAACAGAATATACATTTTCAGGATATACAGCTCAAGCGGTAACGAGATGTAATGTTTTGTCTTTTCAACAATGAAGTACCTAGGTAATAGTTACTGAATTGGTTTTCAATGTGCATTTGTTTATTTTCTTAGAAATCCGTTTAAAATTTTCGTGAAAGCTAAATAAATGTATAATGAAAATTAATTTAAAGCAGCCTAGGGGATTTACAGGGTAGAGATGAACATGCTAGTGGTTTCTTTTCACTTCTTCCACTAGTGGACAAAAAATTTAAGTGAACAGTAAAATCATTTTATTTGATAATAATTTATATATAAAATATGACTTGTCTAAGTGCTTATTTTGTAAGCCTAAAGAAATAAATGATTTTTTACTTTTACTTTACTTTGCTTTACTTTAAGCTACTTAAAATTTTGGCTAAGGGTAATAGGTAAAAATCATGTCGTTGTAGTAAGTTTTTGCGGTTACTGGACTTTACTGCAGTGGCTTCTTATTCTCTCAAATTACTCTGAAACCTTGATGGGCATAAATTTTATTTTGGTGCTGATTTACAGGCCTCACATGCCACCCCAGTAACATACACGATCTGTAGGTAGTTACAACAGCGATCGATCGACGACGAACTACTACGAACTCAGGATTCAAATCCACCCGAATACCTTTAATAAGTGGTAGAACTTCAAACAATGAATATAAAAGTACTTACGAAACAGGCTTCTCAATTTCCCGATGTTCATATGGGTTATATTCCTTACTTTTATTTCTATTTGCTTCATTTAATTCCACGGTCATATTGACGTTGGAGCTCACTGACGCTCCATCCGCAAGTAATAGCGTATCACAATTATGTAAACAACGCTAAGCCACACTATGTACTTTTCAATAGCCTTTTTAGGTATCTAGTTTTCCTACAAGTTATTGCTATTAACCTAAGATATATGATATGGAACACGATCACACGTTTTGCGGAACCGAATAAATTTAACTACGTTCTAAAGAATTGACAGCCGTCAAAAAACTGATTCGTTTTTCATTTTATCCACTATAAAATTAACAATTATGTAAAACGACTATTGAACACAGCTGGCGACTGCCATCGACGACGCGTGAAAACTCAAACTCAAACGTACATACGCAGGTACAAATATAGGTACATAGGTACATACATATATGGGCCGACGGGTTGGCAAAATAAAAGGACATTCTAACGAATTTCCTTTAATCTTGGTAACCCGTCGGTTGCTAATTATCGATAATTCTGAAAAAGAACACATTATACAAAGTAGGTTTAACTATTTTAACGGGTATTAATCACGTTTATTTAAAAAGAATTCGCGTTGTTTTAATAGGTACTCATCGTCTATGTCACGAGATGGCTGAGTACTGGAGCTACCGCCACTACATACGGGGCGGCATTATTCGTAACTACCCTCATCTCGGATCAAGGAACAAATTAAAATAGATTAATAGGAATAATAGGTGTGAGAGTTGGATATCGGTCTTAAGTAATTCATTGTGTTCTGGACAAACGTGATTTTATATTTTGTATGGGAGGTGATTTACATAAAACTATAGGAATTAAGACCTCGAAGCATCTTCACACATATGATCTTGATAAGTTTACGTTAACGCAGTGTCAGTGAATTACCAGTACCCTGTATAACGAAAAATCATATAAAAAGGTAATAAAATAATGTTAAAAAAAAACGAACAAACGTTTCTCTTTTCAGTGTATATCTAAATACCTTTCAGTAGTAGGTTTTAAAATTATGTTTATTTAGTTCAAGAATTTCCACACCGCGTTATCTTGAAGTAGGGCTAAATTTAACTAATTGTAAGATGTACCAAATCGTGACTTAACTCGCGTCACTTCTTGATTGAATACCTTATGCTTTCTAGTTTTCATGTCAGTAGTAATGAGGCGTATTCACAATCATAAATGTTTTTCTTATGATTTCGTCTTTACAATAGTGTAGCTAAAGACTGTCAAATTAAGAACAAAAGTCAAACTGAGGCTAAACATATTATAAAAGATTGGCATAAAAAAATATCATAAAACTGAAGAAATTCTACATACTACTTAATAAATAAATAAATAAATAATGCTGGACAATTCACACAGCATTATCTAGCCCCATGGTAAGCAGAGCTTGGCTATGGGTACTAGATAACTAGTATACATAATACAATACATTACATAGATAGATATTTTTTATTATACATAGAAAACGACCAGAACACCCGGAACAAATATCTGCAGATTGTACACACAATTGTTCCGAGGCGGGAATCGAACCCGGAACCTCCTGCGTCGCAGGCGGACCTTCGCCCACCGCGCCACATCGGTCGTCAAATAATAGACTAGGTACCTGTTTTAATTTCAATTTAATGTATTGCTGTTCTCTTTATTTTTTGTGTGTAAATTATGATCCTTTCTAAAATATCTACATATATAAAACAAATTAGTCAAGAATATGCATCTAATGTAATGTCCTATTTCTTTTGTTGCAACAATACTTTTTAGTTTATTTTCTTTCTGGTATGTCGTAAGTAATGGTCTATCCACGTGTTGTTCGAGTCATCACTACGTCGGTGGTTTTGATTGTTTTGATATTTTATCCATCCGATATTCTATTACATCTCTTTAGGTAAAGGCTCATGTAAGTGTAAGGGGGGTTTGGCCATGGCACACTTGGAAGGTGGTATGGTGATCGTCATGATGGTGTTGGTTGATAAACAAGAGGGATCTGCTGCCATTTTATGATAGTTTGAAAATACCCTAACACAGCAGCAACTTAGACATATCTACCTTTTAAAAATGTAAAAAGTTTGTGGGTGATAGATAATTGTAATATAACAAATAAGAATTCATAGAACTTAACGATATCAATTGTTACATGTGTACCTAAGGTGGAATAACAACCAATACAAATTTCTCGAGCATTTTGCTGTCTTCAGACCGTAATTTGTGGCGTTGGCGTCGTATAGGGGAGGTATGTTCACAGTCCAGCAGTGGACGTTGGTGTTTATGTATATATGTATTTTAGCTAATATAGGTGGCGATTAAAGTAATTATACAATCAGCTTGTTCCGTCACTAAGTAGGTCGTACCTACAAGACAAAAATAAATGCAATATGACGTAAATATAAACGAAAGAAAACCTTGATAGTCTATTTGAATAGTGAGGCAATAAAAGTTTTCGGTAATTAAGAACACAAATATTACAATTGAAAGATAAGCAAGCGTAGGTTACAAATCTTGATGGAAATGCTACTAAAGCGCAACCTAATCTCATTCTGGGCTCCATATAAATCTTATCTGGATCTCTAGTCTTATTCTTAACCTTAGACTAGCTGCGCCCCGAGGCCTGGCCCGCGTGGCAATCTGTAAGTCAAATGGATTATAAACCTTTCTCTTGAATCTTTCATACAGGCAGAACTCTTTCATCTTAAGGGCATGCAAATAATTCAATAATATCCAAGCAAATACTATGTTTATTGATGGCAACGATGAAGTAGATTTAGATTTATTTAATACCTCAACCAAGCGCCTTAAACGGTGGTTGAGTAGCTTTTTCTTTGCTTAAGTATTTAATGAAACTTCGCTTCTATTTTTTTAAATGTGCTGTCTTTTTCCTTTTTCGACTTTTAATATTTAACTTTAGTATCTTTTTTCTCATATCTGTGGAAACTTATAATTAGCCATTAGTTACACACTGTGTTTAGTATTTAGTTACATAGATGTTAGTTTTCTCAAAATTATAATCTATTTAAAAAAACGCATCAAAATCCGATGCGTAGTTTTATAGATCCAAGCATACATAGGGACAGACAGACAGCGGGAAGCGACTTTGTTTTATACTACATATGTAGTGATGCAGCTTTGAGGTCTATTACATCGTAAGGCGCAGCGGTCGCCTTAGGTATATTCACGTAGCTGTACGCTCTAGGCGCCGGATGCCTGATGTACTGCTGCTGTCTGTAGCTTATCGTCTCAGGGCGAGGAGGCGAAGTTGTCGCTATAGGCACAGGTGTCACTGCTTTATTTGCTTCGTATACAGTCACTGTTTGAGGAGGGATCCTAGGAGCGTAAATCGGCTGCCGAGTAACCTCACATACGGTCCCCTGTAGCAGGACATCTAGAGGCGCAGTGTACACCCTAAAATTGATATCACTGTAGTCTAGTTCAGACTCTAGGAACACTGGCATACGGTCAGACATCACCCAAACGTTGCGCTGGTCGTCACTCTTCACATCAGACGGAAAGACAAGTCCTACGTCATTTTTATCTACGATTGCTATGTTCTGCGGATTTTGGGGAAGAGTAGATTTCCAGCAGCCAATAGCGTTCTGATCGATCAAGTTAAATAATTGCACACCTGAGTCGTCCATGACCTTAGATGTGGTATGGGCGTCTGGTCCGCGAACTCCCACGACTTTAAAGTCTTTGTACGACCCTTTTACTTTGCTTTCATCTCTGAGAACGCGAGTGGACACAGAAAATTCGGTATGACTGGACAGTGGGGAGAAAAACAGCGTTCTATAACCATCAGCGCCGCTGGGTGACGTTGTGATGCCAAAGATACCTTCAGCACCCCATTGGAAGTTGAGGCCGGCGATGTTAAAGTCACCAACTAATGGGTCGGGGAAGAAATAGCTTTGGCTGAAGCGCCAAGACCTATTCTGCTCCCATGAGTAAGCAATGAGGCCATATCCAAGTTCGTCTTAGAAGTAGGCGAAAGTATCGTCGCAGGAGTCGCCTTCGTCGGGGGCGATATTGGCGATGAAAGTCGTCGGGAGGATGTCCTCGGGACGGAAGACGTAGCGGCGGATGCGTTGGTCAGTGTTCAGATCGTAGATGTGGAGTGAATACGGGCACAGGTTGGTTACGTTGGGATCTGAAAGGACATTTTACTAACATTAAGGTACAATTTATAGGTAGTTTAAAACATCGGAATCCAACTCAATGCAAAACAAACAGGCTCTAATAAACGAATGATAATAAAAGTGTTAGCAGACAGCATCGAGTGCTATGATATTGGGAAAAGGCGCTTATTTTCGCTTATAGCCTGAACATAGAAGCTCATAATAGAAACGATTTCGTAACTGCGTGCTGGTTTTCTTTGACCTTTCAATCACGTCATAAATAGAATAGGAATAAAACGCTTCCAGTTGACTCTGCAAGTAAACTCTGGAGGAAAAATGTAAAAGATTACCGTATCCATAAGTGCCGACATCCAGCACCCACAGTCGATCGCACTTGTCCGCTTTGATCCTGCATACCATGTTGAGTCCATATTGACAGTTGCCGATTTCGTTGCCTGCGAAAGTCGGGTAGGGGTTCAACTTGGGAGAGGGGTTGTAGGGGCCGTTGAGGGGGATGTAGTTCAAGGTAGCCACCTTCCAGCCGGAATACCTAGAAAAATGAGACAAAATATGTACATATATTCATATTTTGTGGTAAATTAGGTGTGTTGTATCCATTTTTTGAAACAAAGTGAGTGAAGCCGCGAGCAATTTAAATATATAGAATATGGTTTGTCATTTTCTTATAAAAATTAAAGGGAGTTCGAAGAAAATTACCCACTTAATTTCCTTCAATTGGGGTTTGCTTTAAATTATTCGCATATTATGCTGAGCATTGGGTTCAATTAGTAGACAGTACCTTGAAGAAATGTCTATATTTAATTTAAATGGAAGATTCGTTATATTCCTTTAGTTATTTTTTAGCTTTTAGGCATATCATCTTGAAGCCTATTGGAGTGCTTTCTTCAATTCAAAATACTATAAATAAGTAGATATGAATTTCGTAGTATTTATATATGATTAATTTGTGTGCAAAATGAATTTAGTTTCAATTATATTCATTAAAAAATATAAAGCTCCCCCTTAACAAGTCGTAAATTTGGTACGAATCGGACAATACTGACAGTTTTTAAAATATTTTTTTCAGGATTATCAGTTCAACCACACAGTTCAACATGAAGTTACTCTTTGAAGAATTGTTTAAAGTTTTCATCGTTGCAATGAATATCAACCGTTCCCATCCTTATATTAAAAGAGATGTTAAATGGTTTATACAATTTGCTTCGATCCACGGTCTGTACACGATCTTGTTCATAATCGTTCTTCAAAACATAGCTCTCAACCTAAAGAAGAAAAATTTCTCGGAGGTGGCCAAAAATGGTACATTAACTGTGGTGTATATTATGAACACATTTTATTATAGCATAATGTTATGGCGACAGAACTATCTAGTCGAATTGATAAAATATATGAAAGTGGACTTCTTGAAATCACAACTACTACCAGATAATGAACAAGAATTCGTACGCGAATATGCGAGAAGAGGTCGCTATGTTTGCAGGCAGTGGTTATTTATAACCGTGGCGGGCACGTTGGTTTTTCCTATAAAAAACTTGGTTCTGCTTATAAAGTTATGGGTTACAGGGGAGTTCTATTACCTCCCTCTGTACGACATAGTGTTTCCTTTAACTTTTATCGAAGACAATAAAAAAACAAATCTGTTCATTTTCATTATCACGTACATTCTGAATCTTGGCTATGCCTCTTACTCTGCGACACTATATGCTGCTTTCATTCCTCTCGGTCCGACGTTCATGCTTCATGCGTGTGGCCAACTTGAGCTGGTGAAGTCCAAGGTGGAGGTTCTCTTCAAGAATGGTGATAAGGAGGAGATCAAGGCTCAGTTGAAAGGGATCATTACCCACTTACAATACATTTATGAGTAAGTTGGGTCACTGTTTTTTGAGGTTAACTTTAGATTTTATTTCTCATTTACTGTAAATTCCAAAGACCCCGAAGTGGGTCTTGACCAAAGGGGGTCTTATATAAGTAATTTTGTTTTTATTTTAGTTTTGTCGACAGAACTAAGCTTTGCTTCAGATTAGCCTACGAAGTTACTATTAAAGGAACCACGCTCATGGTACCGATAACTTGCTTCGAAGTTATAGAGGTAAGCAAAAAAAAAAAAAGATATGTTCAGTCAAATGACGTCTATGACATAAGAAAATAAAAATCGTTGATGCTGGACAATTCACACAGCTTTATAGCCGCAAGGTATGCATACCTTATGTTATGGGTAGGCAATAATAACATATAACTGAATACAGGGTTATTGGTAATTAGACGTATTCCCGTTAGGAGGTGATAGGGGTGACTATTTGCGATAATTTTCATCCCCATGTGCTTCGTGCAAAAGTGAACCATTTTTAAGTTATCATGATTTTTATCGATATACGAATTTCCGCCTGCTTCCTTTGTAACGATGTTTTTTTCACTTTCTTTGAAATAAGTTCATAGTTGTTATGCACTATTGGAGAGCTAAGAAAACGGTTATGTTTTTAAAATAATCTACAAGCCAAGTTTCATAACGTTTTTTTTAGTTTTTAAGGCATTTTAGTGGAAAAAAATCTCAATGAATAATGAAATAATATCGTTTTTCATCTCGCATTTTTAAATTTGGAGCGATAATTGTTGTTTTAATATTGATAAATAACCAGTGTTTATTCGTTTTTATAAATCAGAAGAAAAAAATAAATATAAATAGACACTTTTTTTTAAATCAATTTTTGATGTTGCACTTTTGACTTATTTTGAAAAAAGCTAAAAATCATGATAACTTAAAAATGGTTCACTTTTGCATGATGCACATGGGGATAAAAATTATAGCAAATAGTCACCCCTATCACCTTCTCACGGGAATACGTCGAATTACCAATAACCCTGTATAGGTACATACATACTACATTATAATACGCATATATTTTTTATCGTACATAGAAAACACCCAGATCACCTGTTGAACATGTTAATGTTCTTTATTAATTATTTTAAAAAAAATCTCTAGAAGGTTCTTATTAACTCGATAATTTTGTCCCATAGTCAAGTTGGGATAGAACTCCAAAAGTTATTATTGTTCGTTTAATTTTCTACAGTGTTTGAAGCATGGAGAAGTGAGCCTAGAGTTTTTGGTCTTCATCATCGGAGGGGCTCTCTTCGCGAGTGTTCCTTGCTACTACGGTGATCTTCTTATGGAAAAGGTAGAATATCAGATGATTTAATTATATAAATCACTACATAGATTTCCTGACTGGGAAGGGTATATGCCGGGAATACGGCAAGCTGAAGACAGGGCGCATGACGCTCATTAGGGGAGGCATATTAAGTCCAGCAGTAGACTAATATTTATAGAATAATAAGATGCGAATATTATAGACTAATAATATAATAATAATAAATCATTTATTTCAGACCATAGACAATTAACAGATCTTATTTAACTTATACTACGATCCATAGTAATATACCTTAAAATTAAAAAATAAAATATAAAAAAGGCTAAATTAATAACACGCTTTTGTGATTAACATTATGGATAGCTTTCCAATTAGCTAGTAGGTGACCCATCCATCTCAGCCCATGGATGTAGTAAGAGCAGACTAACCAGCGTGGAGCCTACCAGCCGAAAAGCAGCAGCCTCATTCTGTGTATTTTTTGAATTGGTGAACCGATTTTGATGATTATATTTTGATTAGCTGGTGCTTCCCGCGTGGTCCCTTTTTATTTGGTCCAGTTCTGACAATGGCATCCATAAGAAGACCATTATACCTTAGTGTGCAACAAATGGACGAATAACTCAATATGACACCAACCGATTTCGTTTTAAAACTAACATTAAAACCTATTTCCAGTATTTGGGAATTTGTAGTCGGTTTTTAGTTTTATAAAACGCGGCATATTATCAACACCTCTACTGCGATCAACAATCCACTTGCCAAGCGTGATTATGGCAAAAAAACCCTATTCAGGCTTGTTGGAAAAACACATCTTTGGGGCACGGGCTGCAGTAGACGTAAAGGTAGAATTTTTTGATAGTTACCATTTGTTTAGGGTGAGGACTTGCGCCTGGCCATCTACTCCTGCGGCTGGGAGCGGCTCCACGACCGCAGCATCCGCAGCACACTGCTGGTGATGCTGTTGCGCGCGCAGCGACCCGTTGCGATACAGTCGCTATTCCGAGTCGTGTGTCTAGATGCCCTCACTGACGTAAGAGCCGTTTTTTCGATTCGATTTTCGTTTTCGAGATCAGTCGTGAGACCCTTATGGTTTCTTGTCTGTCCTCTTTCCCTCTTTAATAATTCAGTAACTAACAAAACTTTTAACTAGAATTTATAATAATAATGCATATCGTGAGCCCGTGCATGTTTAATGATTAAAGATAAATTAAAATATTAAAGATTTAAAGAAAAATAAATTAGTTAAAACAAATGAAAAAATGTCGAATTTTTAAAAGTTAATTACTTAGTCAAGTTGTGAACCCAGTTTTAGAACATGTTTGTTTTCATACTTTTTGAAATATTTTGAGAAAGTGAAATACGTTCTGTAAACTAATGAACGGTTATGGCTGAAATTATAGGCCTGGAATAAAACATAGGCTACTTTTTATCCCATACAACAGCTCCCATGGGACGTATGTTTCCAAAGGAACAACGCGAGCAAAGCCGCGGGCAGAAACTAGTAGTACATATTTGTATAATTGACAAACGTACACACTCGCACTTGAGGGATCTTTTTTCTTTTTGCTTGGTTTTGCTTTATACCAAAGAAATGGAAATTAATTGAATCTCTTTATGGTGACCAGTTTTGTACATAATTATATATTTTTTTCTTTCAGATGTTCCAGCAAGCCTACACCATTTTCAACCTTTTGAATGCTTCGTTTAATTAGCACTCGGCCATTCTATTGAAACATTGAATTTGTCGTAAAACTGTATTTAATTATATTACAATTTTGTATTTTAGAACCACGAGACAGGACCACACAAACATGCTCTTATGCTTGAGAAGTGTGCTACTTAGTACCCAATGTTTTCTTATATTTTGTCTGTCTACTTGCAAACGTGTTAAATGTAGTCTCATAATTTTGATTTGTTACTAAGAACAGTAAGTTATTCATACAATTAATATGTACAGAAAAGCAACGAACAAAATCTTGTGATTTTTTTAAGAAAGAGTTAATTTCAGCTAATCATAATATTATAAAGCACTTTAAAAGCTATTTCCTAAAATAAGTTTTTATTGAATATAAAATGGTCGACATGAACAATAAATTACCTTTAACTTATTCTCTTTGAAGTCATTGAACATGACGTCATAGTATCCGCCATTAAACAAATTTCTGCCTTAATTTAAAAGAATATGCAAAGTAGGCTAATTTTCCTTTGCTTTATAATTGTAGAACTTAAACCAATTATAATTGACATTTGCTTTGCGTTAATGACGAAAAGTTGGTGTTATATACAAATTGAAGTAGAAGGCCCTAACTCTTTAAAAATTTTTTTAATCCTGTTTTTTGTATTTTTAAATAATTTTCCGAAATTTTAACTCTTTTCCCCTACAATTTTTTTTGGAACATGTTTTCTATTGTTTTTTTTATTTGGTTTTGGTCCCAGATGTATCCTTCATCTATTGAAGGCATTATTCATTTAAAAAAACAGTCAATAATTAGTTATACGCTCTCAAAGTTAAAAAAAAATAAAAACTGAGTTAAGAATGTCATCATTACATCGTTTTAAAAAAAAAAACTAAAAGCGATCGAGGAGTTCAAATGCTTTTAAAAAATTATCTCAGCCTATTATAGTCCAGTAATGGACTATAATAGGCTGATGATGATAAATCAATGCTTTGGTTTCAAAATCAGCCAACTCCAGAATCTTGTTTTTTTTTTAAACTGGATAATGAGGTTGGAATCTCTAGAATGAACTCCCTTCAAAATAAGCGAATTCTACGCTAAGTCAAAAAGTGAACAGAAATACGGCTATCGGACCAAACTCACTCTCTACTTCTTTCGTATGAGACTCAAGCTATTTTTTATGTAGAAGTAGTATTTTACCCCATCTGAATTACCAGCCCGCTTTTACTGGAAGCTGTTATAAACAAGAATTAGTTTTCATCAATAACTGAAAAAATGCTTAAAAGTGGATTTGGCTAATTTGAAATCAAATATAAGCTATAGGAAAACAAATATTTTCATCAACAAAATATATTTATTTCTCATTAACATCACATAAGTAAACATTTTTAAAATAATTACATAAGTAACCTATCCTTTGTTAACCTCTGATGGGCACCTTTCTTTTGCTATACCAATAATAAATACCTACTTAATACTTACCTAGATAATAAAACAGCTAAGAAGCCAAAAAATCTTTATGTTCACTTTTTGGGAGAGAACATTAAATATATTTCTTTAGTTATTAACATAACCAGTAGGTACAAATTCATGGCATTTATCATTTTTGGAATAAAAATATAATTATTTTAATGCTATTTACTTTAAATCTCCTTATTAATAATATTATATTCTGTATTTGAATAAACCTACAATAAAAAGGATCAAAAACCTACAATAGTCGGTAGTTACCAAAGTTATTACAAAATAATAGCCTGTACTACACGCAGATATTATAAATTATTTTAATATGAGAGCATATCACACAATACACTTGCATATCAACACGACCAAAATTTTAAAGAAACATAATATCAACGTATCATAAACAAAAGTCAACATTATTCTTACTCATCATTACCATGAACCACGTTATCAGCAAAACGTACGATATGTATTTTAATTTATTCATAGTACCTACTACCTGCCGTAAATTCAAACTGATTGTTTTTGTTTTTATTTACCATCGGTAGGAAAACCAAATTTTCGTATGGCAAAACCATAAATAATTGTATTACTTATCTATCACAAGCATACATATTTCGGTCAAAAGAATTAATACATATTCTTATTCTAACACTCAAATTATCTGTTGCAAAATATTGTTCTAGCATGATTCGTTCGTCTAATCTACCTTCCGATAGGAATATTGGATTATGAAAGTGAGAAGATAGGCGGAGCGTTTGTGTTTTCACGCACACTTTTGTTCACTATAAATAAATATGTCCGGCGCATCTAGCCTTCGTTGAGACTGTCGCCGAGGCAGAAATTCGGCTAGGAGGGATCATCTATCTATGTATGTATGTAAATCTATGTTACAACGTTAGAATTAGGCGTTGGAATCCTATTGTTCGTATACATCGTAATGCTTCTTGACCCAGTAAGGGGTACGCCTGTACTTAGAGTCTCCAGGGGTGTAAGGCGCAGCGGTCGCCTTAGGTATATTCACGTAGCTGTACGCTCTCGGCGCCGGATGCCTGATGTACTGCTGCTGTCTGTAGCTTATCGTCTCAGGGCGAGGACTGTACACAGTTGTCGGTATAGGCACAGGTGTCACTGCTTTATTTGCTTCGTATACAGTCACTGCTTGAGGAGGGATCCTAGGAGCGTAAATCGGCTGCCGAGTAACCTCACATACGGTCCCCTGTAGCAGGACATCTAGAGGCGCAGTGTACACCCTAAAATTGATATCACTGTAGTCTAATTCAGACTCTAAGAACACTGGCATACGGTCAGACATCACCCAAACGTTGCGCTGGTCGTCAATCTTCACATCAGACGGAAAGACAAGTCCTACGTCATCTTTATCTACGATTGCTAAGTTCTGCGGTTTGTGGGGAAGAGTAGATTTCCAGCAGCCAATAGCGTTCTGATCGATCAAGTTAAATAATTGCACACCTGAGTCGTCCATGACCTTAGATGTGGTATGGGCGTCTGGTCCGCGAACTCCCACGACTTTAAAGTCTTTGTACGACCCTTTTACTTTGCTTTCATCTCTGAGAACGCGAGTGGACACAGAAAATTCGGTATGACTGGACAGTGGGGAGAAAAACAGCGTTCTATAGCCATCAGCGCCGCTGGGTGACGTTGTGATGCCAAAGATACCTTCAGCACCCCATTGGAAGTTGAGGCCGGCGATGTTAAAGTCGCCAACTAATGGGTCGGGGAAGAAATAGCTGTGGCTGAAGCGCCAAGACCTATTCTGCTCCCATGAGTAAGCAATGAGGCCATATCCAAGTTCGTCTGAGAAGTAGGCGAAAGTATCGTCGCAGGAGTTGCCTTCGTCGAGGGCGATATTGGCGATGAAAGTCGTCGGGAGGATGTCCTCGGGACGGAAGACGTAGCGGCGGATGCGTTGGTCGGTGTTCAGATCGTAGATGTGGAGTGAATACGGGCACAGGTTGGTTACGTTGGGATCTGAAAGGACATTTTACTAACATTAGGTTACACTTTATAGTTTAAAACATCGGAATCCAACTCAATGCAAAACAAACAGGCTCTAATTAACTAATGATAATAAAAGTGTTAGCAGGCAGCATCGAGTGCTATGATGTTGGGAAAAGGCGCTTATTTTCGCTTATAGCCTGAACATAGAAGCTCATAATAGAAACGATTTCGTAACTGCGTGCTGGTTTTCTTTGACCTTTCAATCACGTCATAAATAGAATAGGAATAAAACGCTTCCAGTTGACTCTCCGAGTAAACTCTAAAGGAAAAATATAAAAGATTACCGTATCCATAAGTGCCGACATCCAGCACCCACAGTCGATCGCACTTGTCCGCTTTGATCCTGTATACCGTGTTGAGTCCATATTGACAGTTGCCGATTTCGTTGCCTGCAAAACTCGGGTAGGGGTTTAACTTAGGAGAGGGGTCGTAGGGGCCGTCGAGGGGGATGTAGTTCAAGGTGGCTGGAATACCTGAAAAACGAGAAAAAATATGTACATACGTATATTCGTATGTTGTGGTAAATTAGGTGTGTTGTATCCATTTTTTGAAACAAAGTGAGTGAAGCCGCGGGCAAATAAATATATAGAATATGGTTTGTCGTTGTCTTATAAAAATAAAAGGGAGTTCGAAGAAAATTACCCACTTAATAATTATAATCGGGGTTTCTTTAAATTATTCGCATATTATGCTGAGCATTTTCATTAGTAGACTGCAGTACCTTGAAATGTCTATATTTAATTTAAATGTAAAATTCGTTATATTTCTTAATATTTTTTACTTTTTAGGCATATCATCTTGAAGCCCAATGGAGTGCTTGCTTCGATTTAATTCAAAATACTATAAATAAGTAAATATGAATGGTTAAATTTTGTGTCTAATTTTTAAATTTGCATTTTGAAAATTATTCTTTGTGAACATGAAATGTTATGATTAATTTGTGTGAAATGAATTATATTAAATTAAATTCATTAAAAAATATAAAGCTCCCCCTTAACAAGTCGTAAATTTGGTACGAATCGGACAATACTGACAGTTTTTAAGATATTTTTTTCAGGATTATCAGTTCAACCACACAGTTCAACATGAAGTTACTCTTTGAAAAATTGTTTAAAGTTTTCATCGTTGCAATGAATATCAACCGTTCCCATCCTTATATTAAAAGAGATGTTAAATGGTTTATACAATTTGCTTCGATCCACGGTCTGTACACGATCTTGTTCATAATCGTTCTTCAAAACATAGCTCTCAACCTAAAGAAGAACAATTTCTCGGAGGTGGCCAAAAATGGTACATTAACTGTGGTGTATATTGTGAATACATTTCATTACAGCATATTGCTATGGCGACAGAACGATCTAGTCGAATTGATAAAAGATGTGAAAGCGGACTTCTTGAAATCACAACTACTACCAGATAATGAACAAGAATTCGTACGCGAATATGCGAGAAGAGGTCGCTATGTTTGCAGGCAGTGGTTATTTCTGACCGTGGTGGGCACATTGCTTTTTCCTATAAAAAATTTGGTTCTGCTTATAAAGTTATGGGTTGAAGGGGAGTTCTATTACCTCCCTCTGTACGACATAGTGTATCCTTTAGCTTTTATCGAAGATAATAAAAATAATCTGTTGATTTTCATTATCACGTACATTCTGATGCTCGGGTATGCGTCTTACTCTTCGACTTTGTATGCTGCTTTCGTTCCTCTTGGTCCGACGTTTATGCTTCATGCATGTGGCCAACTTGAGCTAGTGAAGTCTAGGGTGGAGGCTCTCTTCAAGAATGGTGATAAGGAGGAGATCAAGGCTCAGTTGAACGGGATCATTGCCCACTTGCAATACATTTATGAGTAAGTTGAGTCATTATTTTATGAGGGTAACTTAAGATTTTATTTCTCCTTTACTGTCAAATTATCACAATTGTTAAGCAAAATAATATTGGTTTGTGCAAATTCTAATCCCACCAAAAACGTAAATGTAAAAAAGGAGAGCCAAGTTCAATATAAAATAATGATTGGCTGTGGGCTTTGCGGCAAAAAGAATGGAGATCTAAATGAGTGCCAAGTCAAATCTATGTAGGTTAGATTTGACTTGGCCAGTTTTCATTACATCAGTCATTTTATAAAGTTATTCAACGTTTTAATTCTGATAAAAACTCACAGACACGCTGCCGCGTGCCCTAATATTCCTCCTTCTATCCGCATTGACCCCGAAGTTGGTCTATAATATATGTACATAAGTAATTTTGTTTTTATTTTAGTTTTGTCGACAGAACTAAGCTTTGCTTCAGATTAGCCTACGAAGTTACTCTAAAAGGAACCACGCTCATTGTACCGATAACTTGCTACGAAGTTCTGGAGGTAAGCAAAAAAGAATGACGTCTATGATATAAACAAATAAAAAATCGATGATGTTGGACAATCTACACAGCTTTATCTAGCCGCAAGGTATGCATACCTTATGTTATGAGTAGGCACTATAATATATAACTGAATATACATACTACATACGAAAGACGAAACCAAATTTAAATTTATTATTATTATTGCGAAAGACTGCAGGTAGATGCTGGATGCGGCAAGCTGAAGGGCGCTATGGCGCTCATTGGGGGAGGCCTATGTCCAGCTGCGGACTGATATAGGCTGATGATGATGACATACTACATTACAATACAATACAATTTATTTTCTACAGTCTTTGAAGCATGGAGAAGTGAGCCTAGAGTTTTTGGTCTTCATCATCGGAGGGGCTCTCTTCGGAAGTGTTCCTTGCTACTACGGTGATCTTCTCATGGAAAAGGTAGAATATCAAATGATTTAATTACTTAGATCACTACGTTATATTTTCTGACCAGATAGGTCCTAGCAAGTTGAAAACAGGGCTTATGACGCTCATTTGGGGAGGCATTTGTCCAACAGTAGACTAATATAGGCTGATGATTATGATGAATAAGATGCTGTTAAGTGAACATTATGGATAGTTTACCCATTAGCTAGCTAATAGGTGACCCACCCAACTCAGCCCATGGATGTCGTCTTATCAGCGTGGGGCCTACCAGCCGAAAGGCAGCAGCCTCTTTCAGTATATTTTCTAACACCACTATCTACAACAGCGATCAGAAATCCGCGTGCCAAGCACAGTTATTATGAAAAAACCCTCTTTTCAGGCACGATGGAAAAACACTTTGTTAACACTCAATCTTGCCTTTGAGGCTCATGCAGACTGCTGCATGTGCCTCAAAGACGTTTTTCCATCAGCTTTTACGTCCATTGAGACGTAAAAGCTTTGAGAGGTAGCATTTTTTGATAGGTACAGGTAAATTTTCGCAATGATAATAATTTGTTTAGGGTGAGGACTTGCGCCTGGCCATCTACTCCTGCGGCTGGGAGCGGTTCCACGACCGCAGCATCCGCAGCACGCTGCTGGTGATGCTGTTGCGCGCGCAGCGACCCGTCGCGATACAGTCGCTGTTCCGAGTCGTGTGTCTAGATGCCCTCACTGACGTAAGAGCCGTTTTTTTCGATTCCTCATTAATATCAGTAACTAACAAAACTTTTAACTTGAATTTATAATAATTATGCATATCGTGAACCCGTACATGTTTAATGATTAAAAATAAATTAAAAGATTAAAGATTTAAAGAAAAATAATTGAAAACAAATGATAAATTTTGAATTTTAAAACGGTTATTTCATGGTCAAGTTCTGAAACCAGGTTTTGAACATGTTTGTTGTCATACTTTTTGAAATATTTAGAAAAAATTAGAAATATTAACCGTTCTGTAAACGAATGAACGGTCAAAAACATACGCTACTTTTTATCTCATAAAGCAGTTTCCATGGGACGTATTAACATTTAAACGTTTCCATAGAAACAACGCGAGCGAAACCGCGGGCAGAAACTAGTAGTACATATTTTTATATTTGACAAACGTACACACTCGCACTTGCGGGATCTTTTTTTCTTTTTGCTTGCTTTTGCTTTATAGCATAGAAATGGAAATTAATCGAATCTCTTTATGATGTGCAGTTTTGTACATAATTATACATACATATGTACATGTTTTTCTTTCAGGTGTTCCAGCAAGCCTACACCATTTTCAACCTTTTGAATGCTTCGCTTAATTAGCACTCGGCCATTCTATTGAAACATTGAATTTGTCTTAGAACATCGTAAAAAAATCTGTATTTATTTTATTATTTTACAATTTTGTATTTTAGAACCACGAGTCAGGACTACACAAACATGCTCATGAGAAGTGTGCTACTTAGTATCCAATGTTTTCTTATGTTTTGTCTGTCTACTTGCAACCGTGTTAATTGTAGTCTCATAATTTTGATTTGTTACTAAGAACAGTAAGTTATTCATACAATTAATATGTACAGAAAAGCAACCTAAACCCTAAATCTTGTGAAATTTTTAAGAAAGAGTTAATTTCAGCTTATTCATAATATTATAAAGCACTTTAAAAGCTTTTTCCTAAAATAAGGTTTTGTAAAATATAAAATGGTCAACATGAACATTAAGTTATTATATAGAACCTTTAAGTTATTCTCTTTGAAGTCATTAAATAAGACGTTATAGTGCGGTTGTTAAACAAATTTCTGCCTTAATTTAAAAGAATATAGAAAGAAGGCTAATTTTCCTTTGCTTTATAATTGTAGTACTTGGAGTACGGCTTTAACCACTTTAAAATCAACCGTCTTAATATGACTTAGCTTTTAAATAATGACCCTTAGCTTTTTAAATACAAAAGTTAAAGATTCCGTTGACAATAAATTCAGTTTATGCAAATAAATTTGTCGTAGAGCATGGAGTTAAACTTTGAGAAATTATTCAAAGCTTCTGTTTTGTCAATGAGATTTAACCGCTCTCATCCTCAAATCAAAAAAGACCTACAATGGCTGTGCCAATTTATTGTACTTCACGGACCGTCTACATTCATATTTGTTGTTGCTATTGAAAATGTACTACTTAATTTGAAGGCAAAAAATATGACAGGAACATGTACTAGTGGCATATTAGTCGTTGTGTACATCGTGACCACGCTGCAGTACACCGTATTAGTATGGAGACAAACTATTATTTCTGAAGTGATGAAGCACATGCAAAAGGACTTTTTGCAATCAAAACACATGCCAGAATATGAGCAAGATATCGTACGCAAATATGCGGAGTTGGGAAGATATGTGTGCAATCAATGGTTGGTGTTAACCGCCGTGGGGACATCTATGTTTCCAATAAAGAATATCTTCTTGCTTATTCAGAGCTGGTATAAGGGAGAATTCCACTATATCCCTATGTATGAGTTGGTGTTCCCTTTTGGTTTTGTGGAAGAAAATAAAGATACTCTCTTTATTTACGTTATCACGTCTATACCAATTTTGTGGTTTGCATTTTACGCATCCACGTTGTATACAGCGTTTGTTCCTCTGGGACCGACGATTATGCTCCATGCGTGTGGCCAGCTCGAGGTGGTGAAGACCAGGGTCGAGGTCTTATTCAAGAATGATGATGTTGACCAGATCAGAAATCAGCTAAAGGATATTGTGAGGGATTTGCAGTATATTTACGGGTGAGGTTTGATTTAAGTCAAATATATATTTTTTGTTACAAAAGTAACTTAAAAATGTATTTACATCTTTTTCAGGTTTGTGGACCGCGCTAAGCTTTGCTTCAGAATCGCTTATGAGGTAACCATGAAGGGCACTACAATCCTCGTTCCTATATCCTGCTATGAAATTCTTGAGGTAGTTAGACGCTGAACTTAATTTATAAAATATTTGACCTTTGTTAGTATTTTTATATATTTTCTGGCAGTAGGAGCCATCAATACACGGTGTTGGCAAATTTTATGTTAATTAATATTCTTAATTTGAAATGGCTTTATGTATATTATTTTTTTTTGCTTTGAAATTATTATGTAAGTTATGAAAACAATAAAGAAAGAGTATTAATGAAAAATATACATATATAAATAGGTGTTCTTTCTGAACGAGAGCATCATAAATTCGATTCGAGAGTGGTGTATGTGGACTAACTTATTCTGATGATGTTGATGATGTATGTGATTGAAATCTATTCATTTGAATTGTTTATCTATTTCAGTCCCTCAAGCATGGAGAACTAAGCCCAGATTTTATAGTGTTTGTCGTCGGAGGAATCCTAATCAGCAGCGCTCCATGTTACTATAGTGATCTTCTTATGGAAAAGGTTCGAAATATTCTTCTCTGATTCTATATTTGTGCTTATGTTTTCTATAATATCTTTATTTTCCTATTTGTCCAAACTCTCAAATAATGCTCAGATCATACTTCTGATCGTAACCCACTTGAAATTTGGGGGGTGGGTTGATCACAGTACTTATGTGAACACTATGAAAGTATATTGGAAATTTGCACGCTTGAGTCCAAAAAGGGGTTGCTAATAAAAAAAATATACTCAGTATATCAGGAATCGTTAGTATGTAAGTACTTTAGTATGCAGGTTTAGGGGAATCTGCTTGTAAACTTTCGTCTGAAGGTGTTTTGTGTCTCGTGTTTTCAGCAATATGCCTGAAAAGCGGCATTGCACGTTTTTGATGCAAAAACATTTTATTTTTGCGTTATAGTATAGCTAGATTTCAAAGTATTTATATTTATTAACAGTTATTTTGAAAGAGTAGATGTAGTGTTTTACCTATTTTTGGAAACTTAAGGTCATGAGACTCCGTAATGCTAAAACTTAGGTGAGGTTTATTGAAATATATCCTTATATATATATACATGTATATATACATGTTCGTCGCAAAGCACAGCCTAATTCCTCGTAAAGGAGAATCTCTAGCTCTCTATTGAAATTATGTTCTAGGGTGAAGACTTATGCCAGGCCATCTACTTCTGCGGCTGGGAGCGGCTGCACAACCGCAGCATCCGCAGCACGCTGCTAGTGATGCTGCAGCGCGCCCAACGACCTGTCGCCATACAGACGCTGTTCCGAGTCGTGTGTCTAGATGCCCTCACTGATGTAAGCACTAAGATTCACTTTGATCATTGCCAAAAGTAATAGGACGCCCTCCGGCCAGGTGGTATGACGACCTGCGAAATACTGCAGTCCACTTTGATTATTGCCATAAGACCCCCTGCGACCAGGTGGGATGACAACCTGCGAAAGACTGCGTCAAGCAGAAGACAGGGCGCTATGGCGCTCATTGGGGGAGGCCTATGTCCAGCAGTAGACTAATATAAGCTGATGATGATGATTGCCATAGGTAATTTATCTGGTGCTTTCAACTGTCGATGCTCGACCGAACGCTGTTACGATAGTTAGCTTAAATTTTGACGCTTGGAGGGTACGATTGGATCAGGATTGGCGTCGAAATCAATCAATTACCTATAAATCTGCGACACAGTAAGTTGCGGGTTCGATTCCAGCCTCGGGACAAATATTTTTACGATCAGCAGATATTTGATCGGGGTCCACTGGTCGTTTTTATAAGAATAATAAAAATATCTATCTATGTAATGTATTGTATTATGTATACTAGTTATCTAGTACCCATAGCCAAGCTCTGCTTAGCTTGGGGCTCGATAATGTTGTGTGAATTGTCCAGCATTATTTATTATTATTATTTATCAATTTTATGTTCGTTGACCTAATTCACTGATTCAAATGCTTTTGGACGACTGGGATCTCTTAGTGGTCTTACAGTTCTTCAACAACGTTTTGCAAAGCCGTCTGGTTTCGCTCAGTCGTAACGTTTTTTACTATTATTGGACACATTCTATCGCCCTTGAGATTATTTTTATTTCAGGTGTTCCAGCAGGCATACACAATCTTCAACCTTTTGAATGCTTCAACTAATTAATTAAGACAAAAGACAGGGTGCAGCTGATTTTTGTTAGTTTTAAAAAAGTGGTTTTATGTTTGAAGGAGAATATAAAAATCGAATGCGTCAGGTACAAGTGATTGTATGACCGAATTGTGACATATAATTTACGTTACGTGAGTTGAAATTAAAAGGTTAAGGTACTAGGTAAGTAGGTACCTAATTTAGTCTGATATTTATTAATGTTATTCTAAAGTATTTTATAATAGGGGTCCTAAATAGCCCTAGCTTGTAATTTTTGTTCCTCAACAAGTGTACTACTGTATTTTAGGAAGTCGGAAATAAATTATCATTATTATAAGGTAGTAAGGTGCATTATTAAACGTCCCATAGTAAACTGTCCTAACCGCTTCGAAAACCATCCATAGTACATATCTAGGGTACATACAAAGTGATCGTTATAGATAAAAGATTAAAGGACATTGATTCATTCTGTGCATGATTGACTCATAATTATGGCCCTAACAGCCTAATTGGTCCATTGCTAGAGGCAAGCCTCCACCTGATAAGCGCATTGTTGGCTTTTATCTCATGGGGGATAATGTCTTCCATCCATCCATCCATCTAAACATTCAAACTTTCGTATTTATAATATTATTATTTAATGTTAGCGGGTTAACTACGAACCTCATTGTGTCAAAGGAACATAATGTTCGACCAACATCATCAAAGTTCCAAAACTTCCAAACATAAAGTTCGTAATAAACCCATTTAATAATGAAATTTTCGTAATGAATTCGTCAAATTACGAAATATTTTATTGGTACAAATAATAACAATTTAAATTTATAGCTACTAGGTAAGTACTCTAATTATTATTTATGAATTTACCTACCCTTTTTATGGCCTGGTTAGAATATTTTATGAATGTACCTACCCTTTTTATGGCCTGTTGGTAAACAAATGTGATAATCTTCTAACGTAAGTCACGTAGGTACAAATTACAACATGCGTGACGCACAACCTTCAAAACAAAAATATTGACTTAACTTTCGAAATTATAATACCCACAGATACAGCCTTCATAGACAAAAACAAGATCCGTCAAGTGTGAGTGTGACTCGTGCACCGAGGGTTTCTATTATAAATGAAATTTCCATGCGGGCGAAACCGCGGGGCGCAGCTCGTACCCGTAGATAATATATAACAGATGAAGCGAAACTATAAGGGTTCAATCAATAAATTTCTTTCCGGCCCTGGTGGGGGCTCAGAGAGGGGCCTCGAGGCTTGGCCTCATTACCCCGGCGTCGACTCGAGGGGTGATGACCCCCCGGTCCTTAGGTTTATTCGGAATTTTTTTTCCCTCTTCTCAATGATTTTTCTTGGCTGCATTCGGTTTATATTTTTATACATATATATATACATAATTTTTTTTTGTGTTTTTTTTGTTTAAAGGTTGCGCACCCGTATACGATACATGCCCCCGAAAAATGTTAAATAATACAAATCCAAAAATAGGTTTGAGGCTATCTCAAAACCGCTTCATACAAAATTTTCGGTTTCTAAACAATCAGCCCATTATAATATTATAAGGATAATCGAAACATCGATATAAAGCAGGACAGTTAATATTTCAAGGTAAATTTATAGGTTTGTGTTTATCATTTTTGAGATCGAAGAGTTTTTCTAGTAGACGAGCTAGATTTTTCTTTGAAAGAATAGTGTTGATGTCAAAAAATATCATAGTGGAAATCTTAGAATAGGTAATATACCTCGACATTTGTAATCATTCTAATGTTTGCTACCTAGATATAACGATCAAACACCGGGCGGAATAATAAATCACTTTTGCGGTGTTGTAATAACATGGTAATCATAACTAATCTTACTTATTTAGGCAGTTTGTAAGGTAAATAACAAGTTATTAATCTAGTTGGTAGATAAGGTGCCCATGTTAGCTTGGGCATTAATCGATTAGCTAGTTCAAATCGATCGATCAGGCAAGTTAGAAACGTTCTTATCCTTACGTTTTCGTTGTTTTTCTTGCCAGGATTTGTATGACATGAATATAATTATTTATCCAGGTAATTAGAATAAAGAAATTCAAAAAATACTAAATTCAATATATTTTATTTCTTTAGGCTTACAAAATAAGCCCTTAGACAAGTCATACTTATACTGAAGAGGCGGATCTAACAGGCTTGGTTGTCGAGCAGGCCTAGATTTCACAGGATTTCCGTGTCAAAAACTCGAATTACATAAAATTCAACATGAAAATACGATTGAGAAAAGAAATACGATGATAAAATAATAAATCATACTCACAATGCGTCTTTGTTGCTTAGTACTATGATGATATTATAAAATAGATTGCTGTCACATCAAAATATAATGAACACAACAAAAAATAAACAAACACTGATCAAGACTCAACAGTCGCACTGCAATTTTTAGATTCTAGATAGATAGATAATGCATTTATTCGACACTGCAGCACATGATAATAAAGGTAACAATAGTAATAGTAAACAATAAGTAATAGCATAAAAAATTAAAAAGTGGAGATTTAAAATTGTGTGCGTGCAGCCTGTCAAAAAGGTAATAAATAGCTCAGCGAAAAGCTTTGCTCTAAGAGCAAAACACTGATTTTCAGTATTACCCTTTGAGGCGACCAGAAGAACCGAACACTGATATGATAATGATGAAATAAATTGTGTTTTACCAAGAAAAAACAATAGTACCGTGAGATGGATATTCCAGGATGAATAAATATTAATATAGCCCGATATCCATCCATCACAATAGCCTGGTTTTATTTCTTTAATTTTTCTTTGCAATAGTCTCTACACCTGGCGGATACCATCATTGGGTGTATCATATTGTGCACCCAAGGATGATACCCGCTATGTGTAGCCATCGCCTTTAGATTAACTTCTCAAAGGGCCTCTGTGCTGTTGGTTTCGGCCCCACGCAAGCCTTCCAAAGGACCGGGTCACTTTATGAATCATGGTAAATAATACTTCATTATATACACACACATCATAAAACCTATAAATCATCAAGAGATAAATAACCAAAAAAATCTTAGTAGAGTTTATGATAATCGGCAATCTCTAAAAGTGCGAGTTTTTGTTGCAAGATTAAATCATTTTCTAGAGAATTATCACGTAACTGAATAAAATTTGCCCGATTCCGATGCCTTGGAAAATAACTCTAGGTATTATGATCAATTAATTGATTCGTGGTGTGATAATTACTTACAAATACAAAAGTTTTCCTCAGTAATAAAGGATGCACAGTCTTAATTATAATTAGAAGGCACCTTTTAAGTATTATGGAAATACATTGTGCTAGGTGGCTTCGCTCTTTCACGTTTACATTACTTGTTAAGTAGATAATTACCTAACTGAAGGTTCCTCGTTAACATTATCGTGAAAGGGATTGCGACTGTTAAAATGTTGTATTTTTATGTTTCAAAATTTTTTTGAAAGTCAGAAATGAGTTTTCTCAAATAATTATGTAATGTTTTTGAACAAATCATACTTCAACTTTTTTATATTTGCTTGTGGACAGCGTCAAACTGTTTTATGTTACCTACTCTTGTCTTCTTTTATGTACCTACCTAATGTTTTAAAGCTTTGTCCCACCACACCAGGACCTGTCTGAAAATCAGCGCCGCTACTCCGGCTTGTAGCGGCATCATGCTGAGACAGGGACCTTTTTGGCCTCTTATGTAACGCGTATTTGTACCTATCTGTATTTTTTATCTATTTCCTTATATTTTTTTTCTTGTATTATTTCTTATTAAGTAATGTGCCGTGTTATGTGTTATGTATGGTCAAAAAAATGTATTTTCTTTCTTTCTATGTATGTATAATAAGGTCTGTATGGCTTGGCTAAATGATGCTGGTTGTATTGATGAGCAGTATTCATTTTGCATTAGACTGTATCGTTTTTATCCATCGTCTAGGATTATTTTAACTCTGTTGCATTCGGATGTTGCGACTGTGATACCTATGATTTAAATACTCACTAAGCTGCCAACCGGAATGTTTGAATGTTTAAAATTGTTTGTATTGCGTGTGGTTTATTTCTACCTTTCTCGCAAAACCCACGTAAGATTTGAAGCAAAACCAACCGCATTTAAATGCGATTTAAATATTCAAATTTAAGTACATTTAGCATCATTAGCGTAAGTCACTGCACCTAGATAGTTAGTAGGTACCTACATACTTCATTGCCATGTGCAATTTCGCATGGAATTAGAACGGGGTGCAAGATTATAAAACAATTAATACTTGCATCAGCATTGCCATACAGCGGAGCAATGCAGCCAGCGTCTAGGGGATGCTTCCGACTGGATGCTTCTGACTATTGATATAGGTCAGTTGAGCTATCTGTAGATTGTTTGCAACAGTCCGCAGTCGTTCGGTAGAAGTCTCCAAGACGCTGGCTGCATTAAATCATTATATATAAGGAGGTGTTCACATAGGACGGCTTAACTGTTATCCCTGTCATCCAGGACACTTTTTTGTTACGTTGTAACAAAAAACTATTCCTACCCGTTATGACCTACCGAGCTAGACGTGGACACTCACGATAGGGCTGGTCCAACAGTTCAAAGTCGCTCAGCGAGCTATGGAAATAACTATGCTCGGAAGGATAGGATTCGTGTACACAGCTCTAAGAACTAGCAAGCTGAAGTGGCAGTGGGCCGGCCATATCTCGCGAAGAACCCACGGCCGATAGGGCAAACGTGTTCTTGAGTGGAGACCACGACTAGGTAAAGGTAATGTAGGACGCCGATGTGGATGACGACTTGCGAAAGGCTGTAGGTAGATGCTGGATGCGGCAAGCTGAAGACAGGGCGCTATGACGCTCATTGGGGGAGGCCTATGTCCAGCAGTGGACTGCTATAGGCTGATGATGAATAATTAAGTGAGATGTATAAAAGTAACTAAGATAATAATGACACTAAGTATATGAACCTAATGTGTAATATATAAAAGCGAATCAGATTACAAGTACAATAAATATTTGTACATTGACAACCACTAACCTTCCTTCCACCTAGGAACACTGATAAACAGCTTATTCCTCCATCTTTCAAGCCCCACCGGTAAAGCGTTCTCCGGCACGAGCGCTCCAGACTTAATGGCTTGCTGGTGGGAGTAGGCGTCAGGGTAGTTCCAGTCCATCACATTCCAGGAGAACAGCTCTTGGAGCTTCACAGCTGCTGATGTGTATGCCACCAGGGTGCAGAGGATAAGGTATTTGGCCGCCATTTCGATTCTGAAATGGAAGATTGATTTCTTAGTCTTTTGTAGTATCTTGTGTGTATTAAAGGGTGATGTACAAAAGATTTCTTAGCCTTTTGTGCCTTTAATTAGATACTATAGATTCCGATTCAAAACATTTATTGTCATAAGAAAAAAAAATGAGACTATGACTGCTACTAATTGACTGCTTAGTATGTGTCTGTTGGTTATCTTTCTTTTTAAGTTTAGGGACTACCTTTGCCCAGCAGTAGGAGAACATAGATTAGGAAATTTTTTGTTGGTAAATGTGGATGTTGTTTACTGATAATTTTAGAATATTATACTTGGTAAATTAAAAGTAATAATAAAACGAGTAAAAAAATAAAGTCGTATAGTTGGCGTGAAATGTCTTGGCCCAGGAGTGGGATAGAATAGAATTTTCTTTTTTTTTTCATTTTCGTTTTGACTTTTTTAAGCAGACAGCAGATATTTAACGCGTTATATTTATTGAGCCTTGATTTTACCAAATTGAACTTTTGCAGTTGAACCCTTCTGAAGGTGATAAATAAATAAATAAATAATGCTGGACAATTAAACAAAACACAGCATTATCTAGCCAAGCTAAGCAGAGCTTGTGATATTGGTAGCTGATATAACTGATATATTATTATATCTTTATTATTATTAGTTCTTAAGTTGTATTATTTTATATGAAACACAAATAAACATTTTCTAGTTCTATTTCTATATACATAATACAATAGGTACATTACATAGATAGATATTTCTTAACATTAGGTGAAGGTAAAATCAGAGTCATTTTCTTGATATCTTGCCAAAAACCAAACAAAAAAATATATATTTACATGCTTTGTAAGTAGTTTCGAGTACGCGGGATAACTCATGTTCATAGAATACTGATGTTTCAAAATTATTTTATTCGCTAGTGTTCGTAAACATACAGTTTTCTTTGCGCAACAACTTTCTGCTTGGATGATTTTGTCTTATAATTGAATCATACAATTAAAAAAAGGAAAAATTTTGATGATGTCAAAATATCAGGTCCCTACAAAATTCAATTAAAATTTTTAATAACGAATTCTAACAACAATCTGCCAGATCTGACCCCGTGATCACGATCGCTGTTAAGCTGTTGAAACGTCGTGAAAAAAAAAACGTGGAAATTCTAATAATTATGCAAAAATAACTATGAGTTTGTATAAATGCTGAATGAACTAAATGAAAGGCTGAACAGAGATCCGTTTCCTTATTCCGGATTCCCAAAAATGTTATGGTACTACGTGAGCAAAGTCGCGGGAAAAAGCTTGTAGACGATTTAATAGAGTCAATCTATCTAGCGACTCACTCGAGTCAGCAATAAAGTTTCTCATAAATCCAGTAAAACTAATAATTAACTTCCATCTTCATTGATAACAAAACAAACATTAGTTAGTGCACTTATTAACGATTAGATAAAACAAACGACCACAATTCTAACACCCTCACAATTAAATCAAGCACAAAACATTTCTTCCACATATATAGGTATACTATATCAATTCTCTATGACCATCACTGATACAATATTGTATATTGATTTTATCATAGAAGATTGTTATTATCATGCATAATTTTGAATAAAAACTACCGTACATGCCACAGAGCGCCAATATTCACGAGCGTTCGGATTCGACTGAAATGCTAACGCCCAAACATTCTTTTATTTATAACTTTCCACGAGGTAGACGCAGATACTCGCCTGCGCTACGTAGACCTCACAAACTTAAACTTAGAACTGCAATAGAAGAACTTTTATGATGAAATGCTAAATTATGTTTCGTAGGAATGATAATTAAAAAGAAGGCCATAGAATACCCAGCAGTCGATCATCCCTAATGATGATGATTAACAATGAAAATGGTCCAATTGGTGGTAATTTGGATTTTTAGTAACTCTCATTCCGGTCAATCCCCTGAGGACGGTTAAATCTAAATCGCCAAAGAAATTGAATAAAATCCCAAATAAAATTTTGGTGGGACTTGAACCCGCGATCTTCCTCTTACAAAAACCTTAGAATCTAAATTGTGTCATTCACCGAACTGTCGCACATAGGGGGGTGGCTAACACACTTATGTAACTAAATCTTATATTTTGGCTTACATATTATCTTCGAATCGTATATGTTACAAAAAATCTTAACCAATTATATTTATTTCATAAGGCTTAATATAAACAAGAGATAAACAATAGGATAAGAAAGCTAGGATACGAAAGGAATTGAACAGCCGAAGAAAAGAAATAAAATATAAAACGTGCCTAAACTTCGGCGTGACTGTCATTTATTGTATAAAAAAACAAGTTTAAATATATTTCTCAAAAACGTTGTTAGAGAACCAAAATTTACGTAGGTAATGCAATTAGTAGGTACTTGAATTTGGTTGCACAAAAAACAAGACCTTGGGAATACCTATGGTGCATCATCATCATCATCATCAGCCTATAGCAGTCCACTGCTGGACATAGGCCTCCCCCAATGAGCGCCATAGCGCCCTGTCTTCAGCTTGCCTAATAAGCAGCTATGGTGCATAATAAAAACTATATTTTATTAGTCTTAGTATAGAGAAGATGCATTCACATAAACTGCTAGATGCTTTGTCACTCTAAATATTTATGAATATCGAAAAAAGCCCATTTCGAGAAAAAACACCTAGGACTAAAGTCATTTAAATCGGGATATTTACCATGATTTAATTTTTGAGTTTTCCAATATTTCGCCACACCCACATTATTATAACTATTAATGTGAAATGGAGGTATAACTAGAACTATAAGCATAATTTTGCAATAGGAAAATTTTCGATATGAATAGCTAAGCATTACGAAATACTCCGTTAATGGATACTTACTAGGGAAATTTTGTTGAAATATACTAGTTTTTAGGTTACGATTTCTTTAAGTTTTTTTAAATATGACTATTATGGTGTTACTACCTACTATACTACTACAAATCGGAAGTCTGCGGAACTGTTTTGATAAAAATGATAATTCCTAGCATCTTACCCCTGTTAGGTATTAATTTATTCGTAGGTACATCACAATAGACGCCTTTAGGTTCCTAATTAATCCAACTTCCGTTTGCTTAATTTGATGTCTTTTGGATTTTTTTATATCTCTATTAACTTTCCTACTTCATCAGCCTATGTTAACCTCAGGATGAAATGCTGAACATAGGCCCTTATAATCGCCATACATCTCTGCAGTCTGTCGCAAGCGTTGTCCGTCTAACCTAATTTATTTAAAACAAAGGATGTACTGACAACAATTGATCTTATAAAGCGTTGATCCTGTCTAAATATTTCTACTTCTAAGGTTCAATCACGGTCCAATCATGTGCACTTAATCAGAGTCTAATCTACACACTTCTCTGCCTAGCTCTTAATTTGATTTACTCTGGTATGGGCTGTATGGCATAACATCGGTACCTACAGTGGCGTTCATAGATGTTGTCATAGTTGCTGTTTTCATAGAAATTAATTAAAACAGGGGGCTGTTATAAATTCATTTCTATATAAAACAGAAATGTATTAAAACTATAATATTGCAGTTAAATGGAGATTGCAAGTTGTTTTATGTATTTTATAATTATAAAAACAAAACTGATGTAATTACGGGACTTGAACCTACTAGTGTGGACCTACTAGTGAGATTTACGAATAAAATAGTTCTGGATTCATTAAACGACCTATGCTACTCACGCACGCAACATTACGAGTACCAATCGAAATATGTTCTTAGATAATAGCTGATTTAAGAACATATTTTGGTATGCTCTAACGCCCTTTCCGCGATTTATCCGATTTCATCATGTAAAACAAAATTTATGTAAAACGGGCGGATTCAAATATTTTTGGTAATTATTTTTATGCGTGTTTCACGTTAAAATGGAAACAACTCTGACTATTTATTGCCCGATTACCGTTCGGAAGGACACAGGGCGTTTCATACGTCTAAGTGTTCTTACAAAGTTTCATTATGTACGTTTATCCGATCATGTAAAACTTGTTTAAGGAGGTTTTACATCAACTATTAAAAAAAAAAATACGGACAAAAACGTTAGACCTATGTATGTATTTTATAACGTAGTGCAATGAATGACCTGTAATTTTTTCATTTGTAATAATTATTATAAAAAAGCACATTCCTACTTAATTTACCTAAACCACAGTATCATTATTTTATAATGTACATTTTGTAATATTTGCCATTGTTATTTTATTCTGATGTATCGAAATGGCCAACTATAATAAGTACTAGCTTCTGCCCGCGGCTTCACATTCGCTTTTCTTCGATCTAATCGATCTTTCGATCTAATGAAATTTGGAAGAAATTTCATCGTATAGGCGATCCAAAGGTAACAGAGAGACAGACAGAGTTATTTTCGCTTTATATATATATAATATAATGTGTTTTATGTATATCAGTCATCTAGTACCCATAACACAAGCTCTGCTTATCTTGGGGCTAGAAGATGCTGTGTGGATTGTCCAGCTTTATTTACATATTATATTTACGCCGTACGGGGGAAACCTTTAGGTAATGTATCCTAACGTGCTGACTAAACTGTTTTGAACTTAGTGATGTACATGTATGCCGCCGCCACGTTCATCGACCTCTAGCACCTTTTTTTTTAATGATATTATCTGAGCTAATTAGGCACTTAAATGATTATTCAACTTTACAAACAATTAAAATGTATGCAGTTTTAATTCTTTTGTTTTATTTTCACGATTTAAAGTCGCCCAAATTCGTCATTAAATAAAATATAAAATTTTGACAGCGTTGATATGCACCTACCTAATGAAAAGTAATCATAATTTATTATTCAATATAATCCAAAGCCCACTCCAAAAACAAAATGAGATTACTCTAACAGTAGGTACATAAGATACTAAGTACCTACGTTGTATAGAAGCGAAACTCAACAAAAACATAAAAATGTTCCTGTGTATATATCTCACTGCAAAATACCGAAAAAAATTAAAGTATGGTTTCCAAAAATCCTTGAAAATTAATCAAATAACTTCTTAGACATAAGACCTGGAGAAGTATTTTGTCAAGATTCACGTAACCAGAATTATCTGGTTTCTGGCTACTCTGACCTAGGACATAGCTTAGTTGCTCCCATAGCCAGCTGACACCAATATAGTAATTGTTATAGTGGATGCGTATCAAAATTATCCCGTTGACGATTTTCCCATGCATGGGTGTAACACCTGCAACTGAATCCGAAAGAGCCCAGAGCCTCATTATCTTCGGATAAATACCAATAGGCAACCAGGGTATACTAGATCCCTCGTGCACACTGCCCATCTCGTTGGTATATAAATAATGATAATTATTATGTACTAGCTGTTCTCTGGGTTACATTATTGGAGTTTTAGTAAGGATCCCTAACTTTTTTAAACATTATAATATACAGCCTATATATATATGTTCACCGGGGATAGTGCAGCTTCCCAACGGTGGTGAAAGAATTTTTCAAATTGGTCCAGTAGTTTCGGAGCCTATTCGATACAAACAAACAAACAAAAAATCAAACCTTTCCTCTTTATAATATCACATTACGACCTATGGAGCTGAGACGTGGGCCCTCACAGTAGGTCTACCAGTTCTAGGTCATTCAGCGAGCTATGGAAAGAGCTATACTTGGAGTTTATCTGAAGGATAGGATTCGTAACGAATACATCCGACAGAGAACCAAAGTTATTAGGGGAAGCCTATGTAAAGCTGTGGACTAACTAAATTGGTGATGATTGTGATAATGATGAAAGGCGTGGAGCGGGAGTTTGGTGGTGCTCTTTTTTAAGAAGGGAGATAAAACCCTTCTTAAGAATTACAGACCCATCTCACTCTTGAGCCACGTCTATAAGCTGTTCTCACGAGTGGTCACGAACCGTCTCACCAGGAGACTCGACGAGTACCAGCCACCGGAACAGGCTGGGTTCCGCGGAGGATATGCCACCATAGACCACATACACACAGTGAGGCAGATTATACAGAAGTCCGAAGAGTATAATCAGCCCCTGTGTCTGGCCTTAGTGGACTATGAGAAGGCATTTGACTCCGTCGAAACCTGGGCTGTTTTGGATTCCTTACAGCGATGCCAAGTAGACTATCGTTATATATGCTGAGTTGTCTCTACGAGGCCGCCACCATAAGTGTCCAAGTACAGGGTCAGCAGTCTAAACCCATCCAATTGCGCAGAGGAGTGAGGCAGGGGGATGTCATATCCCCGAAACTGTTCACGTGCGCATTGGAAGATATGTTTAGGTTGCTGGACTGGAAAGGAAAGGGCATTAATATAAACGGCGAGTATATCTCACACCTGCGATTCGCTGATGACATAGTCTTAATGGCGGAGTCGCTTGAGGAACTGAACCAGATGCTGGACGGCCTAGCTTCAGCCTCCCGATGTATCGGTCTTGGCATGAATTTGGATAAAACCAAAGTCATGATCAATGGTCACATTGATCCAAGGCCGGTGGTCGTACATGGTCACCTTCTCGAAACTGTTTCCGAGTACACTTACCTTGGGCAGATTCTGCAGTTGGGTAAAAACAGTTTCGAGAAGGAGGCCAAAAGGAGGATCCAGCTGGGCTGGGCAGCATTTGGGAAACTACGTCAAGTCTTCACGTCATCCATACCGCAATGCTAATCAGTGCGTCCTACCCGTTATGACCTACGGAGCTGAGACGTGGACACTCACGATAGGGCTGGTCCACCGGTTCAAAGTCGCTCAGCGAGCTATGGAAAGAGCTATGCTCGGAGTTTATCTGAAGGATAGGATTCGTAACGAATACATCCGACAGAGAACCAAGGTTATCGACATAGCTCAAAGAATTAGCAAGCTGAAGTGGCAGTGGGCCGGCCATATGTCGCGAAGAACCAACGGCCGATGGGGCAAACGTGTTCTTGAGTGGAGACCACGACTCGGTAAACGTAGTGTAGGACGTCTCCGACCAGGTGGGATGACGACCTGCGAAAGACTGCAGGTAGATGCTGGATGCGGCAAGCTAAAGACAGGGTGCTATGGCTCTCATTGGGGGGCCTATGTCCAGCAGTGGACTGCTATAGGCTGATGATGATGATGATGATGATGTGATAATGATTAAGTAGCAGTCTCCGTTGAGACTGGCCGCTGTCACCAAAAATTCGTTCATTTCATTTGATGACCGATGTGGCGCGGTGGGCGAAAGGTCCGCCTGCGACGCAGGTTGCGGGTTCGATTCCCGCCTCGGAAAAAATGTGTGTACGATCTGCAGATATTTGTTCCGGGTGTTGTGGTCGTTTTCTATGAATAATAATGTATTGTATTATGTATATCAGTTATCTAGTACCCATAACACAAGCTCTGCTTACCATGGGGCTAGATAATGCTGTGTGTATTGTCCAGCATTATTTATTTTATCAATCTTACTGGACTCGTAAGTAAATTCAAACTGCATTATAATTGTCGAGTTGAGAAGTAAAAGGGAGTTTCGTCTCTACCAGTTTGTATTAAATTCTTCAGGCTATATTAACAAAGGAATGTTACCACAAACTGCATAATTCGAAATAATCCAGTGGGTAATTCTATTATGGAATTAGCGTTCGTGTTTGTCTCGTTATTATCCTACGAATTCACTCGGGTGATTATTCGGAATCACGATCGGGACCTAGATTGTTGCTTGATTAAGTGGAAAAATACTAATAAAATATTAGTTACTAAGTTAATAATAACAGTAATATAAAATTTAAAATTAATATCTGCGCGGCTACGCACGTGTTCGATGGAAACGTTTAAAGATTATTTATATCCCATGGGAACTGAGATATATGGGATAAAAAGTAGCATTTTTATTTCAGGTCTAGATAATCTGTCTAAAATTTCAGGAGATTCATTCCATAGTTGTTGCTTGAAGAAGTATCAAACAGCCATATCCACTTTTCGTAGAGACTTGAAACTAGCAGAATGTGTAAATTTTGGTACGAAAGAAAGGAGTTTTGAAAATTCTCGCTCTATGAGGTTCAAAATAGGGTTGCAAGGACCGACAGATGCACATTATTACACATACACTCAAAAAATACGAAAATCAAAAAATAATATTTTTTTTCTCAGTTCATAGATAAACCACAGCTTAATTCACTATTTAAAGAGACTTGAAATTTGCACTTAATCATTATAAATATCGCACAAAGTTAAACGATTTCTATTGTATGATATCAGCAACTGTTAGTAATAAAACTATTGAAACTATCATAAACATGGTTATTAATAAAAAATAAAGCCAATCAAAGAATAAATACAAAGAAAGTAAATCAAATCATGGTAAATATCCCGTCATACATGAATTTTGCGTTAGTAATAGCCCTACAAAATTATAATTAATATTCGATTTAGAACGAGTCAGGGGGAAAGCCCTCAAGCTGAACCGCTCCGTGGGCGGAGGATCGGGAGAAGGCGACGGCAATTCCATAGCCTTCTTCCGCTCGATGGAGACCAGCTGGGTGATGGTGAGAGGAGAACCACCCCTGCATTGCACAGGTCTCCAACGGGGAGGGACGCCCTGAATACTCCGGGACTTGCCTCGCCCTCTCAAGGGGGGACAACAAGAAGGATCCGTCCCAGATGAGCGGACGGATGATCACCGACAGGGTAGGGGTCGAATCCGCCCGGGAACCCGCAACCCTGTCAAGTACCAGCGCGCCGTCAAACGAATCGTTTGGTGACGAGTGGTTTGATGACGCTCTGGCACTAAGGTGAGAGAGGAAGTATCGATGGGTTTTATTTGTTATGTCACTATCTGCCAACACTCTATTAGTAGCTCAGTGGAGAGCCCAACATACCCCTCTAGCCCTCCTCAGGCTAAAGGCAATGCGCAAACAGTATTTTCCCATCGAAAAAATAATAATAATGTCGTCGCAAGGAAATAAAGTACTTTGAGGTTTGATGTATGAACTCGGCTGACTCGCTAATAAAACTCCTTTACAAACCTTTTTTGTTTACTAAGTGTTATTATTATAAGTTTTTGTAATATAGTTTTATTGAAGTTGGTAAATCTATATACCGGATGTCTCGTAACTAATGGATAATCCCGCAGATACTTGTGGGACCACGACCACTCAAAAACGTGTAACAGTTATATCTGGTCCTTTAGAAGCTTGCCCGTTTCCCAGTTTCACCCCAATCTTTTAAGCTTTAAAGTAAAGCCTAACGCTGTCATGGCCATATGCGGTCAAAGAACTTTAGTCCTATCGAAAAAAAAAAAAACGGATCTCAAAAATTTTGAAAATTACTTTTACCAGAGGGTTTATTCCCTCCAGCTTATTTCCAGAAAAGGGGGATTTGGTTAAAACGGGGTTTCACCCAAAAGTTTACGCGAATGAAATCGCGAGCGGTAAATAAATAATAATTATAAAACTTATGTGCTTTGGCTTATAATATCTTAAGGTGTTATTTTCTGTAAACGAATGACTTAAATCATGACAGTTTTGATTTGAACTTCGATAATAATTACTTACATGACCGCCATAAAATCATTGTTCATACAAATATGACCGTGAATAAAAAATAAATATAAATTACCAAAGCCATTACTGTGACACCATGTTATAAATGGGACATTGTTTTTGACTATGTGGTTACCAATAATAACAAGTTATTAATCACCATAGAAATCAGTAACGGATTTCCGGAGGCAATGTGTAACTTTTATGGTCGGGTATCAGCTACGCCCTAGAACAAAAAGAAGTGGACCGACGTGATTTTTTTTTTTAATGGACATAGATGCTGTTGACCTCAGATGGCCATGACAGCGTTACCCAAAAACCATAATATATTTAACTAGCAGCGCTCCCCGGCTTTACTTATTATACTCCAGCCATTCTCTATATAAATAAATAAATAATGCTGGACAATCCACACGGCATCATCTAGCCCCTAAACTAAGCAGAGCTTGTAATGGATAAATGGGTACTAGATGACTGATATACTTAATATTATACAATACATTACATTGATATTTTTTTATTATACATAGATAACAACCAGAACACCCGGTCTGCAGATCGTACACACAATTGTTTCGAGACGGGAATCGAACCCGCAACCTCCTTCGTCGCAGGCGGACCTTCGCCCAACACGCCACGGAGGTCGTGCGTCAACATTGTTTAAGTCTTCAGTTTGGCCTGAGTATAGGTTGAGTACTCACTACGTAGCCCCTTATCTAAACGGCCTGTTGACTGCTTAAATCTACATAAAATTGATATAAGAGCGAGAAAATTTTATATAATAAACAAATTACAAAATATAACATTTAATTTAGTTTAGTAACCTAGAAAACGAAGGTTAGAAAAGTGGCAAGACGAGGTCAAATTTCGAGTTCGATTGGTCAATCTAATTTTGAAAAAACGAAGGTCTACAAGGTCTACCTACATAACTAACCTACCTAAAAGTTTTAATAAATGTTTATGACACAGAGGTACCTAATATATAAATACTTGTCAGGTGACTTTTGGCCTGCTTTAATATTTAACTTATTAGCGTTACTATTATTTCCTTCTTAATCTTTTAAAAGTGTTCTTGAGTGGAGACCACTCGGCAAACAAATATAGGACGCTCTACGGACATGTGGAATGTCGACATGCGTAAGACTGCAGGCAGATGCTGGATGCGGCAGGCTGAAGACAGGGCGCTATGGCGTTCTTTAGGGAGGCCTATGTTGGTACTAGGTTGATGGTGAAAGCTCTGGAACCAAAACTCTCTGGACGTAAAAAACTCAGGAACGACGTCATCGCCCGCGACCTGCAGATCCAATCCGTGGAGGAATTCGTCGTGCAGACGGCGCGTCGAATGTACGATCGCGCCGACAACGGACGCTACGAGTACCTCCACAACATCGCGCCTCCCCAGCCCCGGCCCCAGGATGATGACCGCCCGTGGCGACCCCTTCCGCGGGACCTAATCCCTGCGGAACCACCATAGAGTCCCTGGGTTTATTAAAAAAAAAAACACAAAAAAAAAGAAAAATATACAAACCAAATGAAGCCAAAAAAAAAAACATTGAGAAGGGGGGAAAAAAAAATTCCCACAAAACCCAAGGACCGAGGGGTCGTCACCCCTCGAGTTGACGCCGGGGTAATGAGGCCAAGCCTCGGGGCCCCTCTCTGTGCCCCCACCAGGGCTATTGATTGTTTACTATGACAGTTGTATTGTCACAGAATCGTCCATAGATGATAGAAACTCTTACATAGTGCGTGCGGTGCTATTTGCATCGAGACTACATAGTTCTTATTTGTTTATATTCTATAATTGTAATTTTCTGTTTGATTTCTTAAGGCTTACAATATAAGCACCTAGACAAGTCAAATACAATATAATACGATACAAAAATACTTCATTGTACACTAGATACAGATCATTACAAAATACATTACATGCGACAAGTTCAATAGGCGGCTTATCGCTTAGAAGCTAAAAAAAAAAGAAAATAGTACTGACTCTCCGTGGAAATAAGATATGCATATGGGTAGGCCTGACGAGATCAGACCTACGCGTCCTAGTGGGAACACTCACAGGCCCACTAAACAAACACCTCTTCACCATCGGAGCAACAGACAGCCCTCTATGCAGAGGATGCCTGAGCGACGAAGAATCAGCTGCCCACGTAGTCCTGGAATGCGAGGGAGTAACAGCGCAGCGACTAGAAATCCTCAACCACCCGAGGTCACTCCGCGAAGCCTGTGAAGATCCCAGGAGTATTCTGCACTTCTGGACGGAGCTAGGCTCACACCACGCACAAAGGACCAATCGGAGTCTAAGTGCGGAAACAGGAGTACAACTACCATACCATACCATACCATGGGTAGGTGAGTAACGCCTTTTCTCAATCTAAGCTAAGCAATTGACCGATAGCAATAATCCGTATAATAATTAAAAAACATGTTTCTTATCACACAAACCCGTCAACATGAAATGGAGTAAAACGTTCACATTTCTGTAAAAGGCGTGGCGGGTAGTACAGTAATATCTGGTTTAGTAGATAACAGACTTTACGATGAATTTGTTGCTGGATATGCTTCAGTTATTACTGTTTGGTATATACTTAAAGTTTTTGTTATTATAGTGCGTGCCTTCCTTCGATGGTGCCTTCGCATACTCTGGGTAATTCCTAAGTAATGATATCCTGAAAAAATACCTTTTTTTTTCGAATGGACTATTATGCTGTTGACCTCAGATGGCCATGACAGCGTTACCGGACTTTTGGCGGAAAATACCTATATTAAGGTAAAATACCTATATTAAGGTTAGTTATTTATACTTTATTTAGATAGAAAACACTTTATTATAGCACACAAATCAAATCTATTCTTAGTATTTATTTCTGTATTGTGTCCTGTACACAATACAGAAATAAATACTAAGAATAGAGGAAGTATAAAGTGCCACTTTACTTTACATTGTAAAGAGTTATCTACTTAAAAGTAGTAAAAAAGTTAAAGTTAGTTTGTAATAAATCAATAAAAGTCAATGGTGTATATTTTGTACGGCAACGGTGCTGGAGTGGTACGGCTTATGTATGCGACATGGATAGGTATATGTCGCATACATAAGCCGTACCACTCCAGCACCGTTGCCGTACCAAAATATACACCTATACTACTTTCTATCTATACTACTCTTGGCCCTCCAACAAATTCATATTTATGCAATTATTCGTACTTTGTTGTGCGAATATTCAATGATTACCTAATAACGATGATATGTAAATACACAAATTTGCCACTGTTATCGTCTAAGGTAATCTTATAATCATATATTTTGTGGGAATAGCTCTAAATTCAAAGGAATCTTTGTGGCGCAACAGTTTTTTTTCTCAGGCATTTGAGTTTCAAAGTCTTGGTCATAAATTTCAAACTTGAAAGTGCTTTATTAAATTGACACGTCACACCAAATCACAAATTTCTTTGCTCTAAATTGCTTGCAAACATAAACTTAATTCTAGAATTAATTGTAGGTACCTCAGCGGACTAAACGTCTTTAGATTATTTTAGTTCAGGGGCTTGACGTGTAGCCTTTTCTCTAACCAATTCTGTGTTAGCCTAGGTTAGTGTCTGACGCATCATGTAAGCTGATTCTGCGATGCAGGAAACTAGTGCGCGACGAGTTTGAATCTATACGGAGTATGAACAGGCATAGCAATCGATCTGGTTCTGTAATGGCGTCAATCAGACCCTTGTTTTCTTTACTAATGCTTTAGTGAATAATAACAACAAAATTATCAATAGATTCAGGCTTTATTTTACGGAAACCCATTGCAAATTAGAAAATTAAAATATTTAGTAAAAATTCCACACAAAACCTTCTCCAATAAGTTCTAACAAAGATAAGCAGAGCTTTTGTTATGGGTACTAGTTAATTGATATACCTACCTACATAATATAATATATTACATAGGTATTTCTTATTGTACATAGAAAATACCCAGAACGCCCGAATAAAATATTTGCAGATCATACAAACATTTGTGTCAAGGGGAGAATCGCATCCGCAACTTCCTGCGTCGCAGCCGGACCTTGACCCGCGGCGCCACATCTGCCGTCAGAATGAATAGAAATTAGGGATCATAGACAAAACCTCTAGCCGTATCTATATTTCTATACTAATATTATAAAGTTTTGATTGTTTGTTTGTTTGTTTGTAATGAAGAGGCTCCGAAACTACTGGACCGATTTGAAAAACTCTTACACCGTTGGGAAGCTATCACTATCCCCGGTGAACATAGGCTATATTATATTTTCAAAAAGTTAGGGATCCGTACTAAAACCGTGCGAAGTCGGAAAGGTCCGCTAGTCGTAAATAACCATAGGGGCTTACGAACGGAAGCTCGTTCCTACCTAATTACACACAAAGAATGTGAGTAATAGAGACCTACTAACAAAATTAACCTTGCTAAAATTGCGTGGGAATAAACTATAGGTCTTTGGCTTTCGTTCGTTACAAAATATTATGCAATCTTTATGACTAATATCTATACCTTGGGACGGGATACACATACCTATATTCAAGTAAGCGTGATACATTAAAATTCCTAAATAATATACGGATTTTTTTTAAGTTATTGTTACCCATTAACTGAATGTTGATTAAAGGAGGGATCGCCGCAATTTCGACACGTGTGCGATTGTCAATCAATAATTATTGATTGACAATCGCACACGTGTCGAAATTGTAGTTTCGCTCTAGATGATGATGTGTGGATTATCTTAGTTTCGTAATTTCACTAAAGGACCCAAATATTGATTATAATCAATATTTGGGTCCTTTAGTGAAATTAAAAAAACTAGGGCACGAGAGGCTACCAGTAGACATCAGTTTTAGACCTATATTTATTTTATTTGATGTTTTAAAAAAAATTATACTGAAAATGGAGTCAAAACACGACAGCTTATTGAATGAAATATAGAGTTAATGATGATGATGATTATAATCAATATTACCATACCCAAATATTGATTATAATCAATATTTGGGTCCTTTAGTGAAATTACGAAACTAAGATAATCCACACATCATCATCTAGAGCGAAACTACAATTTCGACACGTGTGCGATTGTCAATCAATAATTATTGATTGACAATCGCACACGTGTCGAAATTGCGGCGATCCCTCCTTTAATCAACATTCAGTTAATGGGTAACAATAACTTAAAAAAAATCCGTATATTATTTAGGAATTTTAATGTATCACGCTTACTTGAATATAGGTATGTGTATCCCGTCCCAAGGTATAGATATTAGTCATAAAGATTGCATAATATTTTGTAACGAACGAAAGCCAAAGACCTATAGTTTATTCCCACGCAATTTTAGCAAGGTTAATTTTGTTAGTAGGTCTCTATTACTCACATTCTTTGTGTGTAATTAGGTAGGAACGAGCTTCCGTTCGTAAGCCCCTATGGTTATTTACGACTAGCGGACCTTTCCGACTTCGCACGGTTTTAGTACGGATCCCTAACTTTTTGAAAATATAATATAGCCTATGTTCACCGGGGATAGTGATAGCTTCCCAACGGTGTAAGAGTTTTTCAAATCGGTCCAGTAGTTTCGGAGCCTCTTCATTACAAACAAACAAACAAACAATCAAAACTTTATAATATTAGTATAGAAATATAGATACGGCTAGAGGTTTTGTCTATGATCCCTAATTTCTATTCATTCTGACGGCAGATGTGGCGCCGCGGGTCAAGGTCCGGCTGCGACGCAGGAAGTTGCGGATGCGATTCTCCCCTTGACACAAATGTTTGTATGATCTGCAAATATTTTATTCGGGCGTTCTGGGTATTTTCTATGTACAATAAGAAATACCTATGTAATATATTATATTATGTAGGTAGGTATATCAATTAACTAGTACCCATAACAAAAGCTCTGCTTATCTTTGTTAGAACTTATTGGAGAAGGTTTTGTGTGGAATTTTTACTAAATATTTTAATTTTCTAATTTGCAATGGGTTTCCGTAAAATAAAGCCTGAATCTATTGATAATTTTGTTGTTATTATTCACTAAAGCATTAGTAAAGAAAACAAGGGTCTGATTGACGCCATTACAGAACCAGATCGATTGCTATGCCTGTTCATACTCCGTATAGATTCAAACTCGTCGCGCACTAGTTTCCTGCATCGCAGAATCAGCTTACATGATGCGTCAGACACTAACCTAGGCTAACACAGAATTGGTTAGAGAAAAGGCTACACGTCAAGCCCCTGAACTAAAATAATCTAAAGACGTTTAGTCCGCTGAGGTACCTACAATTAATTCTAGAATTAAGTTTATGTTTGCAAGCAATTTAGAGCAAAGAAATTTGTGATTTGGTGTGACGTGTCAATTTAATAAAGCACTTTCAAGTTTGAAATTTATGACCAAGACTTTGAAACTCAAATGCCTGAGAAAAAAAACTGTTGCGCCACAAAGATTCCTTTGAATTTAGAGCTATTCCCACAAAATATATGATTATAAGATTACCTTAGACGATAACAGTGGCAAATTTGTGTATTTACATATCATCGTTATTAGGTAATCATTGAATATTCGCACAACAAAGTACGAATAATTGCATAAATATGAATTTGTTGGAGGGCCAAGAGTAGTATAGATAGAAAGTAGTATAGGTGTATATTTTGGTACGGCAACGGTGCTGGAGTGGTACGGCTTATGTATGCGACATATACCTATCCATGTCGCATACATAAGCCGTACCACTCCAGCACCGTTGCCGTACAAAATATACACCATTGACTTTTATTGATTTATTACAAACTAACTTTAACTTTTTTACTACTTTTAAGTAGATAACTCTTTACAATGTAAAGTAAAGTGGCACTTTATACTTCCTCTATTCTTAGTATTTATTTCTGTATTGTGTACAGGACACAATACAGAAATAAATACTAAGAATAGATTTGATTTGTGTGCTATAATAAAGTGTTTTCTATCTAAATAAAGTATAAATAACTAACCTTAATATAGGTATTTTACCTTAATATAGGTATTTTCCGCCAAAAGTCCGGTAACGCTGTCATGGCCATCTGAGGTCAACAGCATAATAGTCCATTCGAAAAAAAAAGGTATTTTTTCAGGATATCATTACTTAGGAATTACCCAGAGTATGCGAAGGCACCATCGAAGGAAGGCACGCACTATAATAACAAAAACTTTAAGTATATACCAAACAGTAATAACTGAAGCATATCCAGCAACAAATTCATCGTAAAGTCTGTTATCTACTAAACCAGATATTACTGTACTACCCGCCACGCCTTTTACAGAAATGTGAACGTTTTACTCCATTTCATGTTGACGGGTTTGTGTGATAAGAAACATGTTTTTTAATTATTATACGGATTATTGCTATCGGTCAATTGCTTAGCTTAGATTGAGAAAAGGCGTTACTCACCTACCCATGGTATGGTATGGTATGGTAGTTGTACTCCTGTTTCCGCACTTAGACTCCGATTGGTCCTTTGTGCGTGGTGTGAGCCTAGCTCCGTCCAGAAGTGCAGAATACTCCTGGGATCTTCACAGGCTTCGCGGAGTGACCTCGGGTGGTTGAGGATTTCTAGTCGCTGCGCTGTTACTCCCTCGCATTCCAGGACTACGTGGGCAGCTGATTCTTCGTCGCTCAGGCATCCTCTGCATAGAGGGCTGTCTGTTGCTCCGATGGTGAAGAGGTGTTTGTTTAGTGGGCCTGTGAGTGTTCCCACTAGGACGCGTAGGTCTGATCTCGTCAGGCCTACCCATATGCATATCTTATTTCCACGGAGAGTCAGTACTATTTTCTTTTTTTTTTAGCTTCTAAGCGATAAGCCGCCTATTGAACTTGTCGCATGTAATGTATTTTGTAATGATCTGTATCTAGTGTACAATGAAGTATTTTTGTATCGTATTATATTGTATTTGACTTGTCTAGGTGCTTATATTGTAAGCCTTAAGAAATCAAACAGAAAATTACAATTATAGAATATAAACAAATAAGAACTATGTAGTCTCGATGCAAATAGCACCGCACGCACTATGTAAGAGTTTCTATCATCTATGGACGATTCTGTGACAATACAACTGTCATAGTAAACAATCAATAGCCCTGGTGGGGGCACAGAGAGGGGCCCCGAGGCTTGGCCTCATTACCCCGGCGTCAACTCGAGGGGTGACGACCCCTCGGTCCTTGGGTTTTGTGGGAATTTTTTTTTCCCCCCTTCTCAATGTTTTTTTTTTTGGCTTCATTTGGTTTGTATATTTTTCTTTTTTTTTGTGTTTTTTTTTTTAATAAACCCAGGGACTCTATGGTGGTTCCGCAGGGATTAGGTCCCGCGGAAGGGGTCGCCACGGGCGGTCATCATCCTGGGGCCGGGGCTGGGGAGGCGCGATGTTGTGGAGGTACTCGTAGCGTCCGTTGTCGGCGCGATCGTACATTCGACGCGCCGTCTGCACGACGAATTCCTCCACGGATTGGATCTGCAGGTCGCGGGCGATGACGTCGTTCCTGAGTTTTTTACGTCCAGAGAGTTTTGGTTCCAGAGCTTTCACCATCAACCTAGTACCAACATAGGCCTCCCTAAAGAACGCCATAGCGCCCTGTCTTCAGCCTGCCGCATCCAGCATCTGCCTGCAGTCTTACGCATGTCGACATTCCACATGTCCGTAGAGCGTCCTATATTTGTTTGCCGAGTGGTCTCCACTCAAGAACACTTTTAAAAGATTAAGAAGGAAATAATAGTAACGCTAATAAGTTAAATATTAAAGCAGGCCAAAAGTCACCTGACAAGTATTTATATATTAGGTACCTCTGTGTCATAAACATTTATTAAAACTTTTAGGTAGGTTAGTTATGTAGGTAGACCTTGTAGACCTTCGTTTTTTCAAAATTAGATTGACCAATCGAACTCGAAATTTGACCTCGTCTTGCCACTTTTCTAACCTTCGTTTTCTAGGTTACTAAACTAAATTAAATGTTATATTTTGTAATTTGTTTATTATATAAAATTTTCTCGCTCTTATATCAATTTTATGTAGATTTAAGCAGTCAACAGGCCGTTTAGATAAGGGGCTACGTAGTGAGTACTCAACCTATACTCAGGCCAAACTGAAGACTTAAACAATGTTGACGCACGACCTCCGTGGCGTGTTGGGCGAAGGTCCGCCTGCGACGAAGGAGGTTGCGGGTTCGATTCCCGTCTCGAAACAATTGTGTGTACGATCTGCAGACCGGGTGTTCTGGTTGTTATCTATGTATAATAAAAAAATATCAATGTAATGTATTGTATAATATTAAGTATATCAGTCATCTAGTACCCATTTATCCATTACAAGCTCTGCTTAGTTTAGGGGCTAGATGATGCCGTGTGGATTGTCCAGCATTATTTATTTATTTATATAGAGAATGGCTGGAGTATAATAAGTAAAGCCGGGGAGCGCTGCTAGTTAAATATATTATGGTTTTTGGGTAACGCTGTCATGGCCATCTGAGGTCAACAGCATCTATGTCCATTAAAAAAAAAAATCACGTCGGTCCACTTCTTTTTGTTCTAGGGCGTAGCTGATACCCGACCATAAAAGTTACACATTGCCTCCGGAAATCCGTTACTGATTTCTATGGTGATTAATAACTTGTTATTATTGGTAACCACATAGTCAAAAACAATGTCCCATTTATAACATGGTGTCACAGTAATGGCTTTGGTAATTTATATTTATTTTTTATTCACGGTCATATTTGTATGAACAATGATTTTATGGCGGTCATGTAAGTAATTATTATCGAAGTTCAAATCAAAACTGTCATGATTTAAGTCATTCGTTTACAGAAAATAACACCTTAAGATATTATAAGCCAAAGCACATAAGTTTTATAATTATTATTTATTTACCGCTCGCGATTTCATTCGCGTAAACTTTTGGGTGAAACCCCGTTTTAACCAAATCCCCCTTTTCTGGAAATAAGCTGGAGGGAATAAACCCTCTGGTAAAAGTAATTTTCAAAATTTTTGAGATCCGTTTTTTTTTTTTTCGATAGGACTAAAGTTCTTTGACCGCATATGGCCATGACAGCGTTAGGCTTTACTTTAAAGCTTAAAAGATTGGGGTGAAACTGGGAAACGGGCAAGCTTCTAAAGGACCAGATATAACTGTTACACGTTTTTGAGTGGTCGTGGTCCCACAAGTATCTGCGGGATTATCCATTAGTTACGAGACATCCGGTATATAGATTTACCAACTTCAATAAAACTATATTACAAAAACTTATAATAATAACACTTAGTAAACAAAAAAGGTTTGTAAAGGAGTTTTATTAGCGAGTCAGCCGAGTTCATACATCAAACCTCGGAAGGTCCGCTAGTCGTAAATAACCATAGGGGCTTACGAACGGAAGCTCGTTCCTACCTAATTACACACAAAGAATGTGAGTAATAGAGACCTACTAACAAAATTAACCTTGCTAAAATTGCGTGGGAATAAACTATAGGTCTTTGGCTTTCGTTCGTTACAAAATATTATGCAATCTTTATGACTAATATCTATACCTTGGGACGGGATACACATACCTATATTCAAGTAAGCGTGATACATTAAAATTCCTAAATAATATACGGATTTTTTTTAAGTTATTGTTACCCATTAACTGAATGTTGATTAAAGGAGGGATCGCCGCAATTTCGACACGTGTGCGATTGTCAATCAATAATTATTGATTGACAATCGCACACGTGTCGAAATTGTAGTTTCGCTCTAGATGATGATGTGTGGATTATCTTAGTTTCGTAATTTCACTAAAGGACCCAAATATTGATTATAATCAATATTTGGGTCCTTTAGTGAAATTAAAAAAACTAGGGCACGAGAGGCTACCAGTAGACATCAGTTTTAGACCTATATTTATTTTATTTGATGTTTTAAAAAAAATTATACTGAAAATGGAGTCAAAACACGACAGCTTATTGAATGAAATATAGAGTTAATGATGATGATGAGTGATGGCATTGTAAGTAAAGCCTTCTTTGTTGCTATCGAAAGAAAATCAAGGTATTCTGGTTTATATTTTATTTATTTATTCCAAATTTACTAGGTTAGTAGGGTAGATGAAAAAACAGGCCCTACAAATGTTGCATGGTTATTAGTAATTCGAAGGATATCGTTGTTTTTCCCTTACCTTCAGTGAATTCTTAAAATGAGGTGAAACAATTGATGACAGAAAAACATTTGATGAAAAAAGTAAACGAAGGAATAGAAATTGCCACCTAACTGCATCTCGGGCGGGCTGAGATGCAGTAGGTGGGTAGGTAGGTAGGTAGGCGGGTGGTAGGTCCCGTCGCGGGACTAAAGATCGGTAGGAATTTGTTTCGGTGTTTATTTTTTATGTATGAATAATTATTATGCATTCTTGTTGGTACCAATTGCTGAAATAGGAGAGCACCAATTTTTAGGTTAAAGTGTAATAGGGATGTATTTAAATAACAAAACATAATTTCTTATCGTGCTTGGTACATTGAATAATTATATTAACTAAATAATCGACGTTTTCTTGACGCTTAGCTCGATTTTATCGCCAACATAATGCATACGTAATTGAAGTAATCGTTAATTCATTAAGTAATAAGTATACGGTTCATTGCGATTACGTAACGTTGTAAAGGCGTGTTAACATCCTGATAACGCGTGATAACATAACGCATAGATTGCAGTTTGGGGTAATCCATGCGAAACTGAAAGTGGAACGACCTCGTAGGGTCGGCTGTTGATGCACTGAGTGGTTCAATATATTATTTATTGGTAAAATATAGTATTACTGGTGGTTCTTATAAAAGTGTAAAATAGAAAACCGGATCAGTGTATTAATTAAAAATAAACGCTACTGGGTCTCTGCTTTTTCATTTCTCTTGTAAATTGTGGGTGTTAAAATGCAGAATCGTCAGAATAGTAAGTACAGCTATTATAAATATATAATACAATACAATAAAATACAATACATAATAATATAATAAATATGACTTGTCTAAGGCTTATAAAATAAGCACTTAGACAAGTCATACTTTATACAAGATTATTTTACTGTTTTAATGTTTACTACAATTTTTTGTCCACTAGTGGAAGAAGTGAATAAGAAACCACTAGTATGTTCTTATATCATGTGTCTAATACATGGTTATTTGCCTATGTAAGTCTTAACCCTTTGAAACCTGAATTATTTTTTGTTTTTATAATTAATTCCTAATTTTAGTATGGATACGAGTAACATGTACCTAAATGAGATATAAAATAGCGAAAAAAAAATCCTGGAATATGAGTGACTGAGAAAATTAGTTTTTTTTAATGTCCGCTTTTGCGGACATCCGTCCTAAGTGATGCCTAGATTCATACATGGAGAACTTCAAAAGCAAACATATTGTGTTATTTTTATGGTATTTTATTTGAATAAATAAAATAAAAGTAAACAAAATTAAAATCCAGCCTCCTTGGCGAAACAAACATACAATTATAGACTTTATATACGATAAGTTGACCCTAAGATATCGAAGATATTTCCTAATTTCTAGAAATTACTTTTGCGTGTGAAATTGCAGAAAGCAGTTCTTGTCCTTAGTAAGGCATAGATGTAGGTACTTTGCATTTTATGCATTTTATTCTTGATTTTCCTTTACAACCAGGTAATTTACATCGTGTTCCAGCCCCATCTTCGTACGCTGGAATATGCCCGACACCATCACGAGCTACTTCGACTGCAGGGAGAACTTTTCCTGGTCTCCTTGGCACAATTTGCGGCAAGGGCGAGCTTGCACTTGGTCTTCCTCTTTTTGCTGTGGTGGTTTCATGCTGGAGAACCAAACATTCAGCTACCCGGCGGCGAAAGTGAAGCAATGTCAGCTGTTTTTTTTTGGAACACCAGCTAAGTCGTTGTCCATTTGATATTTACGAAAAGCTTGAACAACAGCTAAATCTGAAGCGTGAAAAATCATGCGAAGGGGCCATTTCTTAGATTTTATAAAAGTTCGGTAATAACTAAGAAGCTGGTCTAGTAAATCGACTCCTCCCATAGCGTGGTTAAATTTTTTTACTATCTCTGGTCTCTCAACTTCAACAAAACGCTTGTCTTTCTTACACCACCTTCTGACGATGTCTTTCTGCCCGATACCAACATAATTGGAGGCTAGGTTTGCAGTTTTATTATCAAGCCATTTGACAATCGTCACATCTCCATCAGTGCTGGTTACCTCTTCAACAAAACCCCTCGGTTTTTTATTCATGTCTTTGTCACTTATCAATGGTGGGTTTGTATTTTCCAGCGTCTATGTCTCCATCGAATACGTTGCTTTGGCGTAAGATTTTGGAAAATAATCGTCGATTCTTCTATTTCCTCGGCTAACACTCCTGTCTCCTGCCTGGTCAACGTCCAATGGGGTGCTACTTTCAGGCAATTCACCTTCAAGCTCAAGATCGAAATCCTCTTCAGGTTCTGGGTAGAATTCTCTTTGATTTTGATTGACCGTCCAAAAACCTTGATTGCTGTCCAAAAATACCTCCACTTCCATCGTCATCGTCTGAAGACAACTCTAAATCTGACAGGTTTCCTTCGCGGAGCGCTCTCAAAGCGTCTCGTGAAAACATTTTTCAGAAGGTATTGATTTCAGTTCTGAAAAAACACAAACTAGTAAAAAAATGTTTCTACAATTCGATTACGCATCAATAAACTATAATCAAACCGTTACCACCGGAAAACTTTTGAAAATTGTTCAACCGTTAGAGTTTTTGCATTGTTTGAAAAAATATCAGATGACAACGGTTAATGAGTACATAAATGAAAATAATATTTTTCTTACACAAATCAATAAAAAATAACCAAACATTACATCGCTTATACGCTCAGTAAATAATCTTACCTGTTTTTATTTTTTTTACTGTGGAAAGGAAAGAAAAACACAACATTCCATAATAAATAAAATAGCTTACCTTGGGGGTCAAAAAATTTGAACAACATTTTACGATATAGTACTCAAAATCGTCAAGAGATGGCGTTTTGATATTTTTTGTGTAAATTTGGATATGATAATATTAGATATTTTATTTATTATTTTTATTTTATTTTTTATTTTTATTTTGCAGCGTTTAGATAATTTATCTAATCGATTTTTGTCATGAGTTCAAGTAATTTATTACCATAATATTTTTTCAAAGTTTATGTCCGCAAAATTGCGGATGCCAGGTCTGAAAGGTTTAATATAATATGATTCGATACAACTCAATGATATTTAGATATAAGATTTTTATTGTTAATTTGTGATATTTTTAAGTAAGTTATATTTATATAATTTTTTATGATATTATTCCTAGAGCTAACTTATACCTGAGTACTCGTTTATCTATTCAATGAATAAATTTTGTTAATACTTATAGAAATAATATGCATAAAATTTCTAAATTAATAAAATTTAGAAATAATATGAATAAATTACAATAAATATGAACGTGAATTGTAACCGATACCATAAGGTTTTTGACGAAATTCAAGTTCGTATTTTTTTGATCTACGCTAATTTATACAATCATTGTTACAAAACTAAATGGTCATAAAAGTTTTGAAGATTTAGCCATTAGTCTACATAATGGCTACTCTTCTTTGCTAATATCTTTCAAAATTTTGATTATTGCGCCATTAGAAGGATAAATATGAAATTATAATTTTATATTTCAATAAATGAAACTAGAATATTTAGCCATTAGTCTACATAATGGCTGCTCTTCTTTGCTAATATCTTTCAAAATTTTGATTATTGCGCCATTAGAAGGATAAAATATGAAATTATAATTTTATATTTCAGAGTTTTATCATACCTATGTAATAATACTTCTAGACTTGGTGATTGCCACTGCAATCACCAAGTCTAGAAGTATTATTACACTGAGTTTTATGATCCATAATAACGATGACGACCGATGTGGCGCGGTGGGCGAAGGTCCGCCTGCGATGCAGGAGGTTGCAGGTTCGATTCCCGCCTCGGAACAATTGTGTGTACGATCTGCAGATATTTGTTCCGGGTGTTCTGGTCGTTTTCTATGTATAATAAAAATATCTATCTATGTAATGTATTGTATTATGTATATCAGTTATCTAGTACCCATAACACAAGCTCTGCTTACCATGGGGCTAGATAATGCTGTGTGAATTGTCCAGCATTATTTATTTAATGATGCAATAAATAAATGAAATGAATCACTGACATATATTGCTTTCCTTCCTCTCGTAGTCCCTTAGATATCCACGGGCTGAGTTGCAGGGGTCGATTATTCCGCCACGGCTAGGTATATAAGATAGATTTTTTTATTCACCTTGAAGGTGATAGCTGAGAATCAGTGTTTTCTCATAGAGCAATATTATCACTGAGCTATTACCTTTTTGGCACTGCTACACACACGCATTTCTTAGTAATTACTTTTGATAATTATGTTTTGTTTTAATTTTGTACTTTTATGATTAAGCTGATTAATTGTATGTGTGTGTTTTATGTGTCAAATAAATGATTTACATACTAACTTAATTAGTAGTTTCTGCCCGCGGTTTCGCTCCCGTTGTTTCTATGGAAATGTTTTAAGGATATTTCTATACCATGGGAACTGATTCATGGGATAAAAAGTAGCCTATATTTGATTCCGGGCATTTTACACATATACAATGTACCTACATTTTAGACCGATACGTTTTTAGTCTTCGTGAAAGAGTAACAATCATCCATTCATACGAACTTTCGCATTCCTTTATAATATTAGTAGGATGTTGTGAGATTCATTCAAGAGAGACCCGAGAGCTGGTTAGTATCTGGCGCAGCGCATCAATACTACCATACAGCAGCGAAGTAATGGACGCTTCCGTCTGGCATTGATATAAATCAGTTAATGCATCCACTGTCCAGCTTCGCCGCCACCTCACGTCGCTGGAGGAGGACGAAGGAGGACGGAGTTGGCCTTGAAAGTGTTTAGCTAGGTACCTGTAGATAGTTGAAAAATGTGCAGTCAGCTCCATTGTTTCAATTTTATACTAGTTCTAATTTGTTTATCTTATTTGATTGTATTTTTCTTTGTCAAGATACATACATACTGTAAGTCTATGTTTGATTTTGTTTTATGCTATCTGTTTGTAAATAAGCCATGTATCTAAAAGAGGTTTAAAAAAACATTTGAAATAAATAACTTAAGTTTTGTTGCTAAACAGTCAGTAGTATTTTGAGTTGAGTAGATAAAATGCTACAAAATGTATGCTACAATTTACCCACACATGCATTCTAAAATTGTCAGTTAAATTGCAACGGTGGTTTCTAGTGAAATTGCTCTAATGCAACGTTATGACGACTGATTAGTATACACGGAAGTCGGCTATTTAGGCTCAGAAGTGTCTGAGGTTACTTTGAGATTGGGTTTCGCAAGTTTGTACCATTTGCGTGTGTGGGGGTGCTTGATTGGATAGTTGGTATGGGCTACGGGGTTATTACCAACCGCTAACCTATTCTGTGCCCCTGAGGGGACGGTTGGGTTTGATTGTACTAAATGTCGTTTTTTCGCGTAAAGGGCGACAGTTAACACTTTTTATACCGACTAAGCTATGGAAAGAGCTATGTTCAGGGTCTCGTTAAAGGATAGGATTCGTAAGGAAATAATCTGACAGAGAACCAAAGCAATCGACATAGCTCAAAGTAAGCAAGCTGAAGTAGCAGTGGGCTGGCCATGTCACGAAGAACCGACAACCGCTGGAGCAAACATGTTCTTGAGTGGAGACTGCGACACGGAAAACGTAGTGTCTGCAGGCAGATGCTGGATTTGACAAGCTGACGACAGAGAAGAAATAAAGAATTTGAATTAAATTAATTTGAAATCTAAACTACACATATCTCCTTACAACTTACAATCATCAAGATTTGTAAGAATCCATTTGATATTCTCGTCTCCATGGATGATATGATCAATGAATGGATGAATGAATGTACACTTTATTGCACTAAAAAGATGACAAAATAAAACCTTATATCTAAATTTTAAATATGAAAAGTACAATAGGCGGCCTCATCGCTGACAGCGATCAATGAATGGACTCCGCCAAGCATGTCGGATTTTATGAATGGCTTCCAAAAGTTCTTAATTAATATTCCTTACGACAGATCTTACTCCCAATTAACGTAATCAATAGTGCCATCGTATTCTAAGATTTTGCCTTTGTTAAGGATAAGATTTTTTTAGGTGTACTTAAGTATTTTAAGTGTGTTTTGTAGATGCTATATAATCAATTAGGACTTTTGAACCAACAAATTAAATATTTGAAAAATATAAAGTACCAAAACTATGTAAATTAGTTAGGAACACATTACCAGTCTCAGTAAGGCGTGCAAAGCCACTAGGTACCAATATTCAAGAGTAATTAGTATAGTACTAAATAAATTTAAATAAATTGTGAAACATATTCTTTGTAAAAAGGCTTATTACAAAATATCAAATTATCCAGAAGATAAAAAGCTTGAAACGAGTTTTGCTCCAACTCAAAATCTACCAACTTACAGATAAGCAAATCAAATGTACTAGACACATACATAAGTTATGAACATACTAGTGATTTCTTTTCACTTCTTCCACTGGTATAAAATATGACCTGTCTAAGTGCTATAATAAATAAATAAAAAATAACCTACTGCCACTTACCACACCCTTGTTTCCCTTTTTAAATGAAGATTATGCACATATTTATATAAGTAGGTATGTATTATTAGTGATGTAAGTATTTATGTATTTTTAATTGGTAGGTGATTTATATGTAACATCAATTTATAATTTAATAATAATGCCACACAGTTCATGTTTAATTGTATCAGTCTAGTAGACAATTATGTAGTACCCATAACATAAGCTCTGCTTAATTTTTTTTATTTTATTTTTTTAACAATTGTATCAGTCTAGTAGACAATTATCTAGTACCCATAACATAAGCTCTGCTTAATTTATTTTATTTTATTTTTTTAACAATTGTATCAGTCTAGTAGACAATTATCTAGTACCCATAACATAAGCTCTGCTTAATTTATTTTATTTTATTTTTTTAACAATTGTATCAGTCTAGTAGACAATTATCTAGTACCCATAACATAAGCTCTGCTTACTTTATTTTATTTTATTTTTTTAACAATTGTATCAGTCTAGTAGACAATTATCTAGTACCCATAACATAAGCTCTGCTTAATTTATTTTATTTTATTTTTTTAACAATTGTATCAGTCTAGTAGACAATTATCTAGTACCTATAACATAAGCTCTGCTTAATATATTTTATTTTATTTTTTAACAATTGTATCAGTCTAGTAGACAATTATGTAGTACCCATAACATAAGCTCTGCTTAATTTATTTTATTTTATTTTTTTAACAATTGTATCAGTCTAGTATACAATTATTTAGTACCCATAACATAAGCTCTGCTTAATTTATTTTATTTTAACAATATTCAGGAAATTAACAGCTAGCTTAATGAATAGGTATCTGACTTAATACTGAAGGCTAATAAAAAAAATCCACAAAAAGCTACTGATATTAATGCTAAACAAAGTTACAGGACGACTACTGATGGTAAAATTATTATACTTAATCTAAAAGTTGGGGGCTAGATGATGCTCTGTGAATTGTCCAGCATTATATATTGATTTATAATTATTTTGTGGTTTATGCCAGGTTCCGATATTCTGTATTAAAAATAAAAAAATAAAAATAATGCTGGACAATTCACACAGCATTATCTAGCCCCATGGTAAGCAGAGCTTGTGGTATGGGTACTAGATAACTGATATACATAATACAATACATTACATAGATAGTTTTTTTTTTTTTTTATTATACATAGAAAAACGACCAGAACACCCGGAACAAATATCTGCAGATCGTACACACAATTGTTCCGAGGCGGGAATCGAACCCGCAACCTCCTGTGTCGCAGGCGGACCTTCGCCCACCGCGCCACATCGGTCGTCATTCAGTTTAATCCAGGATTTATTTCGCATTTTATTGCATATTTATGGCAGCTTTTAATTATATTTTAATCATATGCGATAGGCGGTGGCGGGCCTGTTTAAAAAGTTAAAATTTATCACATCTACTACTGTTTTTACAGTTCGTGTTAATTAAATCTATAAAACTAATATTTATTGCCTACTGTTTCGCGAATGCGAACTTTTGTTTTGCCAGCAGCCGTTTTGTAGGCGGCTATGTTCATCAGTGCTCTTCTATGTTTTACATTTTATCCTTATTTATCCCGCAAAACTTATTTTTTTCGAAGTGTATTTTAGTTTTTTCGAAAGAATCAAGGTTATAAAGGAAACGCCTGATTTAAATTGAAGATTGCATATGATAGATTGCTCCTTTAGCTTTCTCGGCGCGTAATTTTCTTAAAGTTTCAATCAAGTATTTTTGTAAATGGTATCCATCCACAAACCATTAAAAGTTTTATATTATTGGGAGGTGTCTAAACTGATTTCGAGTTAATGATTGAAACACACCTTAGTCGTGTTTTAATATGCATAGCTTCAGGCTGTAAAGGCACAATTTGATTATCTTTAGTGTTGCCTGATTTTAATTCACGCCTTTTTATTATAACGATAATTTGATTATTTACCAGACAATTATTCAGACGATTATGAACTCGTTAAATTCATTAACAAAAGTCGTTACGCAATATAGGAAACCATAAAAAAGAGTTATGGAATAAACAAATTCAATTCAGTGTAGGTACTTAACGGAATTTAGTCTAATCATGGACGAATAAAATAAATAGTTACGATTATCAAATGAGTCCTATTCATTTACCTAGTTTAATCGTGGAATATAACGATTTTCGGGATAAGGATCAACGCCATCTAGTATTATCCAGAATTTCGGAGGAACGCAACTTTGAATGGGCTTTGGCTATCTTATGTTTCCTTCATCTATGGTCTAATCAACAATTTATTTACTTGTTTCTTGTAAACAATCATACATGTAACATTACAGCAATTTAAAGCTAAGTTACATTATGCACACAATAAAAAATCTAAAAAAAAAAAAAAAAAACTTTATTTGGAACATAAATACAAGGGAAATAGATAACTTGTGTGGAAACGATAATACACGCAGTAGTTATATAAGTGTATCGCGTGCATTAACGCCCTCCTCCGAATACAGGGTTACAGAGTTCCTTAATTGTATGTTCTTTAGTAGATACAGAACCTTAGACTAGGTATTAAACACGAAATAGCAAGAGATATTGAAAAAGACTGAGATAATAATAACAATGTCAGCTTAGCTTCGCTTTGGATGAAAATGTATGTGACATCGTCCATTGCAAGTCAAGAACACGCTAAGCACGAGTATGCTCGTATAATCCTACATATCATCTATTTAAAATATTGCATTCATCTCTAAATTTTAACATATGCAAAGATATGAAGGAACGTTCTTTTGTATTCGACAGATTGAGTGGCAAATAATCATGAATGCATCATTCATTGTGACCATATGAAGAAACTGAACTGTTTTAATCGCAGTGACTACTTATATCTGGAGGATATCTTGTATAAATTGATATAAAACAGCAAAGTTTGTTTGTAAGCTATACATTTTTGGAAAAGTAATGTTCCTAAGAGTTTTGTGTTAGAGCAACAAGCTTAGTCAGGAACTGTTAGACCTACACACTAGCGCTGTCATACCTATATTTCTGTTAAATTTAGTTTGTTATTTGTTATATGTAGTTTCAAGAAGAATGACAGAAAATGCTTTATTAGATACAACACACGAACAAACTTAATTTTACAGAAATGACATGAAACAAAAATTTATTTATTTATTCCACAGCCTAGTCCACCGATGCTACTTACCTAAACTTTGGTTTAAAAAGTTTTGAACTTGTGTAAAGGAAATTTCTTCATAAGTCGACTTCACCTAAGCACCTTTTCAAATAGTTGCTGCAAACTCACGCAAGGAAAGCCGCTGGAAAAAACTAGTAACGATTTAAATAAACAATGAAAAAATTATGTTGGTAATTTAGAGTTCAGCACCAATAGCATAGGTGCAAATGGAACCCTATTTCTAACTATGCCGTTTGTCTGTCTACCCGGTATCTATAATATAGACCGTAGGTACGTATATTTACCTAATTGTAGTTAGGGAGCCTTATTTTTGACAGCTTGCGTACAACTTCCACGATAAATCTAAAGTAAACATTCTGGGAAAGTTTTCATCTTAATTTTTTTAATTATAGATACTTATGATAGATAAGGGGCTTCCTGTACCAATATAAATGAAAATGCTACGGCCCCTAATCCGCGGAGTAGACTTGCACTTCGCTGTTTTATTTCGACAGGCGTTTGCTAGGCACTGGTACACACTCTCTGTCACTATAGTAGTGACAAGAGTCCTTGTAACTTGGTAAAGTCACAGTATAACAGACTATGTGTAGATTCTAGACAGTCGGATGGGTGGTCTTGTCGATCTTTATTTGGATATTGTCATTGTACTTGAAGAGGTTGCAACTTGTAAATGGTTGAGTAGTTGCATGGTGCAGTTTGGTTTGATTTCTTAAACGGGACAGAGTTTTGGATGATCTGTTGCGGTTTGGTATGCAAAAGTGCGGCATGGCTGGTTTATAAAACATTTTGTTTGTAAATTGTTTTCATTTCACATTAAGAAAACCCTAAAACTTTGTTCCTCATAAAACGACGATCTCGGATGCAAAATCTCGTACGCTAGAACCATCTATCCTATAACTGGACATTCGAAGGCCATTTCATTGGTCTGGAAAGCCTTTTTAAAGGCGAAGGCCATTCAAAGGGCTTCTGAATGTCAATATTAGATGGGTAGTTTTTACGTAATTCCATAGATATCCTGGAACTTTGCTCCTCTCATACAACATTTGTCCAACGGCGAGAATCCAGCCATCTTATTCGACTCATTACCGAGTTTTACTCCCTGACTACCACAGAGATGGTTGTAATTATTCAAGGGGCTACTTTAGCCCCGTAATTATACCCCCCAATGATACAATAAACGCTTGCAAATTATGGAATTCCCACATGAAATAGTCAAACAGTTTTTGTGTTAAATCCAAAGTTTCATGCTAATTTCCTACGCTAGTTTGACAGGCATTCAATGCCTGTATTCCTGCTATGGAAACCTGTCCCCAAGTGACCAAAACTCTTTATGCTGTGGGTAAAAAATGGAACTAAAGCTGTTTCTTCACAAATACTCTCTGGTTTTATTAAAATAGACGACTGACAGTAGCGCCACAGTCTAAAATTAAAAATTCAGTGACATTGCAGCTTATTTTGCGGGCGCGTACGTATGCACAGGGTTTTGCTATTTCTACGAATAGATTTATGGTTTTTATCGATTTTAAATTAATATGTATGAACGGTTATAATATGTACCTAAATAGAAACGAATTTTGGATCTTATTCCATCGAATTTCTGCCCACGTTAACGCACGCGTTTTTTTCGTATACAGCCAGTATACGAAAAAACGCGTATTTTCTTAACAAGTATTTTTCTTAGGACTTCTATCTTTTTACCAAAATTATTCTGATTTTTTTTGTATAAAAAACTTTGATTTCTTTTAGCTACGAAATTCAAGGTAAGCAAAGTGATGTTACCTTGTTCAAGACCCCTTCATAAAACTTTTAGTAACGTTGCATTGTTGCTGTGAAAATTTGTTAAGGCATAACCTTTACACGTCTAAAACCAGTATAATTTTAACGAAGTTTTCATAATTTTGAAAAACATATAGCTTAAACATAGATTCTATGTTACATTATATAATGTAATTGATTTAATAAATAAATAAATAATGCTGTACAATACACACAGCATTATCTAGCCCCAAGGTAAGCAGAGCTTGTGTTATGGGTACTAGATAACTGATATACATAATACAATACATTACATAGATAGATATTTTTTATTATACATAGAAAACGACCAGAACACTCGGAAGAAATATCTGCAGATCGTACACACAATTGTCACGAGGCGGGAATCGAACCCGCAACCTCCTGCGTCGCAGGCGGACCTTCGCCCACCGCGCCATATCTGTCGTAATAAATGTATATTTTAGCCACAATCATAAAGTTCCTCTTATCTTCAGTTTGTGACAGAACAATAGGCACCTTATTACGTAAGATTTACAGTTTATTTGTCAATTACGGTGATCTACACTAAGATAATTAAACGACCTCAATTACTGGACTTTTTGCGATGAATCGTATGAATTTTTCCCATTGGAAATGGATCGCAATGAAAAATTCATACGATGCTGGTTTATGTTTTGAAATGTGAAATGTATTAACATGAGAAGTTTACATAATAAAATAATAATAATAAATAAATCATGCTGGACAATCCACACAGCATTATCTAGCCCCATGGTAAGCAAAGCTTGTGGTATGGGTACTAGATAACTGATATACATAATACAATAAATTACATAGATAGATCTTTTTTATTATACATAGAAAACGACCAGAACACCCGGAACAAATATCTGCAGATCGTACTCACAATTGTTCCGAGGCGGGAATCGAACCCGCAACCTCCTGCATCGCAGGCGGACCTTCGCCCACCGCGCCACATCGGTCGTCGTATATATATATACATATAATATATAATATGATGCGATATTTAATAAAAGTTAAAGCATGAAACTGTGCCGAAATATTGGATAACTCAAAAATGAAATCATGGTAAATATCCCGTTTTAAATGACATTAGTTTCAAAAGTTTTATATAATAAAAGTTTTTGTATGTTTGACTATTAATATAGGTACTTGTTAATAGTACAGTATAAACGAATCTCTATATTCATTAAACGTGTGGTTATGTAAGTTAAAAACATTATTTACTTACTAATGGTGGCCATGGAATCTGATTTTGTAAAAAACTGGGCTAAGCATAATTTACGTTAAAGAGATTGAGGCCTGTCACGGATGGTCAGACGCACAGACAGATAATATATGATAATAATAATAATGCTGCACAATTCACACAGCATTATCTAGCCCCATGGTAAGCAGAGCTTGTGTTATGGGTATCTACTAGATAACTGATATACATAATACAATACATAACATAGATAGATATTTTTTATTATACATAGAAAACGACCAGAACACCCGGAACAAATATCTGCAGATCGTACACACAAATGTTCCGAGGCGGGAATCGAACCCGCAACCTTCTGCGTCGCAGGCGGACCTTCGCCCACCGCGCCACATCAGTCGTCCATAGATATAGACAGTGACATATAGACTGTAAGTTAAAGTAAATAGGGTCCCGTTTGCACCTTGGTGAGTACGTAACCCTAAAATAGGTACTTAATAACCCTTACTCATTGCGTGTAATAAAATCAGTTACATCCAGTTATAACTGCCAATGATCGAGACGCGATGATATTATTCCAACAGATAACATCTAATTTCTTTGAAATCGATTCCATTTGGTTCAAGTATTTATAAAATGTACAAAAATTGCTCGTTTACTGCCGACATTTTAACGAGATCTCTCGTCTGCAAAATTTGTTTATTGAAAAACAAGGTAACGTTGTTAGTTTTTATCTGAAAACTTACCTGGTGCAGTGAGCCAAAGGTCCACCTGACAAGGGTTCGATTCCCGCACTGGTACACCGGTCCACCTACGTTGCAGGAGGATGCGGGTTCAATTCCCAAAGTCTATTTATGTAATGCATTGTAAACCATGGCCAACCCATGGCATAGAAGTAACCTTTAAACAAAGGTTACTTCTATGCCATGGGAACTTTTTTATGAGATAAAAAAAAATCTAGGCTTAGAGCTACATCCGTGCAAAATTTCAACCTGATACTTCATCATCATCATACAATACAATATAGCTTTATTGCACCATCAAATACAAAGAAAATAATAAAAATAAAGGATCTTAATACTAACTAAATCCAGTGGCACAATCGGCGGCCTTATCGCTAAAAGCGATTTCTTCCAGGCAACCTTTGGATGGATAAGATCGGTACGTATTAAAGCTGACGGTGGCGTAATTATTTAGGATAATTATATATAAAAGAATTAATATTTATAATAAGAACGTACATATATAAAAATAGAGCACAAGTACACAAAAAACAGCAACAATAACATAGAAAATAAAAATAAAAATCAAGAAAACTTATCAACAGTGGTCAGACAGACCATACTTTTGAAGATAGGAAGGGATTTCGCTTGACGGATAGAAACATCATCATCATCAGCCTATAGCAGTCCACTGGACCGCAGTCCTGGGCCTCCCCCAATAACTGCCATAGCGCCCTGTCAACTTGCCGCATCCAGCATCTACCTGCAGTCTTTCGCAGGTCGTCATCCCACCTGGTTGGAGGGCGTCCTACACTACGTTTACCGAGTCGTGGTCCTGATACTTACGGTAGTATTATCGTGAAGAAGTAGGTAATAAACATCCATCCATCCATCTAAACATCTAAACTTACGCATTTATATATTGTTATATTATTTGTTATTAAAAGTTATGTGTTGGTAAACTTACCATATCCGTGGGAACCTTGGTCGACGTAATTGGAATTTAATTGGCAATAAAACCATAGTCTTATTACAAAAATAAATAAATATTGCTGGACCATGTAGTATGGGTACTAGATGACTGATATACATAATACAATATATTACACATATTGATATTTTTTTTATATACATAGAAAACGATCAGAACACCCGGAACAAATATCTGCAGATCGTACACACAATTGTTCCGAGGCGGGAATCGAACCCGCAACCTCCTGCGTCGCAGGCGGACCTTCACCCACCGCGCCACATCGGTCGTCATCGGTCGTCAAAAAACCTTGCAATTTTTTGGGTACAAAAAAAGATAGGTCTGTATTTCTTTAGCCTTCCCACCAAAAGCTATACTATAACAGCTTGAAGCGCCAATATATTCATTACTTACACCCCGGGCAACACATGCGAATCTAATTTTAATTATAATAAATATTATTTATATTGGAACTGGAAGCTATGGGGAACCATAAAATTTATTTAATTTATACGTGTGGTTTTGACGTTACTACCTATTTAAACGCCAATAAAACTGTTCCGTAGGTATCTACTTACCACTTTTTGTAATATCAACTTACTGCAGATTTATGGCTTGCCTACCCGTTATAATATCTTTCATCATCATCATCATCAGCCTATATCAGTCCACTGCTGGACATAGGCCTCCCCCAATGAGCGCCATAGCGCCCTGTCTTCAGCTTGCCGCATCTACCTGCAGTCTTTCGCAGGTCGTCATCCCACCTGGTCGGAGGGCGTCCTACACTACTAATATCTTTAACCGACTTCAAAAAAGAAGAAGGTTCTTAAATTTGAATTAAGTATGTGCGAGACAAAGGGACGAATAACTCAATATCACGCCAACCGATTTCGATGATTCCTTTTTAAAACTAAGTTTGAAACCCATTTTTATTATTTAGGAATTTGTAGTCAGTTTATAGAGTTTTAAATACGCCAAATTATCACTTGTGTTAATATAAATAAATAAATAAATAATGCTCGACAATTCACACAGCATTATCTAGCCCCATGGTAAGCAGAGCTTGTGTTATGGGTACTAGATAACTGATATACATAATACAATATATTACATAGATAGATATTTTTTATTATACATAGAAAACGACCAGAGCACCCGGAACAAATATCTGCAGATCGTACACACAATTGTTCCGAGGCGGGAATCGAACCCGCAACCTCCTGCGTCGCAGGCGGACCTTCGCCCACCGCGCCACATCGGTCGTCATATATCATCATCATCAGCCTATATCAGTCCACTGCTGGCCATAGGCCTCCCCCAATGAGCGCCATAGCGCCCTGTCTTCAGCTTGCCGCATCCAGCATCTACCTGCAGTCTTTCGCAGGTCGTCATTCCACCTGGTCGGAGGGCGTCCTACACTACTAACATCTTTAACCGACTTCAAAAAAGAAGAAGGTTCTTAAATTTGAATTAAGTATGTGCGAGACAAATGGACGAATAACTCAATATCACGCCAACCGATTTCGATAATTCTTTTTTAAAACTAACTTATTATTTAGGAATTTGAAGTCGGTTTATAGAGTTTTAAATACGCCAAATTATCACTTGTGTTAATATCATCATCATCAGCCTATATCAGTCCACTGCTGGCCATAGGCCTCCCCCAATGAGCGCCATAGCGCCCTGTCTTCAGCTTGCCGCATCCAGCATCTACCTGCAGTCTTTCGCAGGTCGTCATCCCACCTGGTCGGAGGGCGTCCTACACTAGTAGTCTCCGTTGGGACTGGCTGCTGCCGTGGCCGAAATTCGGCTGATTTGGCATTATCTGTACCCATACTATATTAGTAAATTAGGATCATACTTTATTTGTTTCATCTGTGTCAATCTTATAGTTTAAAATAGTTACTTAAATAAAACTTGTATTTAATATCCCTCAAGAGGCCGCAGGCATGAGCCCTCCCCTCTAAATACAAGTGCAAACTTTGTTATAAATAAATAAATAATGCTGGACAATTCACACAGCATTATCTTGCCACATGGTAAGCAGAGCTTGTGTTATGGGTACTAGATAACTGATATACATAATACAATACGTTATATAGATAGATATTTTTTATTATACATAGAAAACGACCAGAACAACCCGGGACAAATATCTGCAGATCGTATACACAATTGTTCCGAGGCGGGAATCGAACCCGCAACCTCCTGCGTCGCAGGCGGACCTTCGCCCACCGCGCCACATCGGTCGTCTTAGTTATAGCGAGTCACCTTGACTCTGAAAGGTTAAGATCAAGTACCTACTTCATATTTGAATATTTTAACTGTTAACTAGATGTAACTACCAACCTACTTTTTTCATATGAATAAAAATATTATTATTAAAAAATATTATTATACTTACCAATTATAATGTTATAAAAGCGAAATTGTTGTCTGTATGTCTGTTAATTTTCCACGCATAAACGGCTGAATGATACTAAATAAAATTTCGGTAGGAATGTACACCGTATCCCGGGGACATAGGGTATAGAAAATTTTCGAGTATCCTTTCTTTATCAAACAAACCAAGATACGAATTAATCAAATTAGCGAGTTCGTTGTAATCTATCTATATATGTATTATATAAAAGAAAGTCGTGGTAGTTACACTATTTATAACTCAAGAACGGCTGAACTGATTTAGCTGAAAATTGGTGGAGAGGTAGCTTAGAACCAGGACTCTAACATAGGATACTTTTTACCATTTAAACCATTTAACTTGACACATAGATTTAACGGGGGCGAAGCCGCGGGGCGCAGCTAGTATATAAATAAAACGAGCTTTATTGTTCCAAAACTCTAATGTTATAATTAGTGCTGTTACTAGTTTTATATTTTTTTCTTACTGTATTTATTAATTAGGAGTCTGAAACAAAAACCTCAACTCTCAACAAAGGATATCTAAAACGTATATGTAAATCCGTTAATTAGTCGGTTTCTCCACTTTTTCCGTCGTAGGGTAGTTTGACCCACGTGCCTACCAGCCGGCAGATGTGACTTGACACCTGCCCACAACCTCATCCATCACATTCTAGCGACTACTGAACTGTATATATCCATCCCTGTCTGTTGTGCTTATTTTTATGTAATTTATACAATGTGACGGTAACTAGAATGGACCCCGAAGCGGTTATAATACCTACTGAAGAGTATCTGGTTGATAGAATTGGAAATTACTTTACTTGAAGGATTTATTTTTCTTTTTTATTTTTCTTTCATAGGGATAACAAACAGTATCACTTATAAATTAACTATAAACTATTAAACTTAAATAAACGTAATTCTAGAAGTGAACCAGCCCCGTTATCCACTTATTACTTGTACAAGGGGTGGTGTTAGTGAGCATTTGCAACAATGTAATTCACATGAAGAGTTAAGTACAATCGAGGATAGTATCAGTTGACAATATCAGGTTGATGGCTGTCTTATACAAAGCTGGTGAAGCAGCAAATGGATCTGTTTCAGAGAAGTACTTATTATATGCCGTTGTCATTCTATGCAGTGGAGCACGCACACCTGCGTTCGTTTTGCAAGGAGTGGTAGCAAATAACGCACGCTTACGAGTCTCTCTAATTGGGCGAGAACAGTATGGTACATGTATATAAATTTGTTTAACTAAACTATTACAGTCAAACTTGTTATGACAGATGTTATATAGCATTAGTTGATCAAGGAGCAGTCTTCTCTGTTTTAGTGTAGAAAGAGAGTATTTATCAAGTAGGTGATCGTAGGAGGACTTCGAGCGGGAGCATCGGTAGTTAGTTGAGCGTAAGAATTTACGCTGAACTCTTTCAATTTGATTGTTATATTTATCATAAAGAGGGTTCCAGACCGACGTGGCGGATTCTAACTGTGATCTTACTAAGGATGTATAAAGAAGAAGATATGATTCAGGTCTTTTGAAAGGGACGCATGTTCGCATAACAAAGCCATAAAGTTTAAGAGCCTTATTAACTATGCACTCGATGTGAGCATCAAAGTGTAGTTTAGAATCAATAAGTATGCCTAGATCCTTAATATAAGGTACCTTTTCGAGCGGAGTCCCACATAGAGAGTAGTTAAAGTCTATAATGTTTATTTTTTTTGTAAAAGTGATGGACTTACATTTAGCTAAGCTGAGATGTAGTTTATTAGTTAAGCAGTATGTAGTAAGCCGATCGAGGTCTTCCTGTAGCCAGATACAGTCCTGGACTGAAGTTATTTTACGATATATTTTTAAGTCGTCGGCGTAGAGTAAGAATTGGGTGTGCTTAAAACAGTAGCTGATGTCATTAATAAAGAGGACAAACAGCAAAGGTCCCAGGATAGAGCCTTGAGCGACTCCAGATGTAACTTTAATGATCCTCGAAGTGTATCCATTTATGGCGATACGTTGAGTTCTGTTCCTAACATAGGAGCAAAACCATCTCAGTAAGTTTCCTCGAATTCCATTAAATGCAAGCTTTTTTAGTAGCAATTCAAAGGATGAATTAAGAATAATATTTGTGGGCTCTTGACAACGCGCAGCGAATTTTGAAATAGATAGATAGATAGAAAATTCTTTATTGCACTTGAACTATAAACTATGTACAGTAATAACTTAAAAATTAAGTACAATTGGCGGTCTTATCGCTCAAGAGCGATCTCTACCAGACAACCATGGATGGATAGGATCGTGGACAGTACCAGGGATCTGTGTGCTTGTAAGTTATGGGATATTATAAATAAAATACTTATAGTACTTACATAGAAATATACTACATATATATCATAAAATATACATATACTACTTATAATCATAGAATCTCAGGTATGCGCTTAATGACAGCAGGACAAATAGTGCTCTTTTAACAGTTGGTAATGACAGCACGCCTCACCGAAATATACTTTTCATAAGGACTTGGAAGGAGGTTTAATAATTTTAAAGTTTAATATGAATTCCCTAATTCTTATCTAGAATATTTCTTATGATAATTATTTAATTAAGCTTGATTATTGATTGTTTTTCTGTATAACTATATAACCAGATCGCTCTCAGCGATAAGGCCGCCCTTTATACCTTTATTCTAAGTTTTTATCTCTGTATTATTTTCTGTTTTGTGTGGTGTAATAAAGTGTTATCTATGTATCTAACTATTATAACCTAATCTAACTACACATTATGTATTTAATATTAGCCTTCTGTAATTAGTATAATTGGCCTAGGGCCGTTCTTATTACATCAAAAAATAAATTACACATTACTGAAATATATATGTACTTATCATATTAAGCTGAAATAAATGTATTGAATGGAATTGAATAAGTAGGGTTAATTAATACTATACTAGTCAAACCAGATGTAGAATATTTGTTAACAAACCGCTCACACTTTTTTTAATTTTTAATTTTTGTATACATTAATAATACGTTCATTTATTGTAACCAAATATTTATCATAAAAGCGCCATGCGAGGTACTGAGCTCTAACTTGCCGTAACACAGTATTATTACTAACACGGAAGTTATTTATGATTCATGCAACAAATGGAAGCCTTAACAAGTTCGTATGCCTACCTACTTAATTGCATAGTATTAAGATTTTTTTTATAGTTGTGGTATAAGTAACTACTAATAAAAATAAAAAAAATAAAAAACACTAATAACCCTAAAATGTTTGCCGCGCCTTTTTATACGCAATTTACATTACTTGTCGATTTCAGATCCTTTATTCAAGAAATAATGCTCACTATTATATTTGAAACTCGACCGCAAACAAGCAAGTTTTAATTATTTTAGTCGTGGCTTGTTTACAAACGTTCTACATCGAGTTTGGCTGGTGTATAAATGAGAATTCCCTTTTCACCTGTAAGTAGTGTGAAAACAATTTTCTTTTCAAAAGATTTCAACGCGTTCGGAATGCTTTCGCTGAAATGGCCGCCCCGTTTTACCATTTCAGCGAAAGCATTCCGAACGCGTTGAAATCTTTTGAAAAGAAAATTGTGCAATTAACGAATCCGTCGATATATCTGAAGCAGCTTCATTTTTACGACAAAATAATTATTATACATATTTGAAACAAATTAGACACGAACTTTTTGTCTTCATCAATGAAAATAATTGTATTCAAATTATAACAATAATAAAATAAATAATAAATAAATATTGCTGGACAATCCACACAGCATTATCTAGCCATGGGGTAAGCAGAGCTTGTGTTACGGGTACTAGATAACTGATATACATAATACAATATCTTCTAACCAGTTTCTGCATACGGCTTTGCTCGTGTTGATCCTACTAATATTATAAACGCGAAAGTTTGTAAGTATGGATGGATGTTTGTTACTCTTTCACGAAAAAACTACTGAATGGATTTTAATGAAACTTTATAATAATATAGCTTATATACGTACATCAGAATAACAGATACGCTACAATTTATAAAGATATATTGTATATTATCCAAAATATCTATCAACCGCGGGGCGCAGCTAGTCCTGTGTAAATAAATAATGTAATAATCGAATCAAAACCAATCGTAGGTATAAATATCATGACATAATGTAGAATAAATAATGCTGAGCAATTCACACAGCAACATCTAGCCCTAAGCTAATCAGAGCTTGAGTTTTGTGTACTACATACCTAACTGAATCGAACCCGCAACCTCCTGCGTCGCAGGCGGACCTTCGCCCACCGCGCCACATCGGTCGTCAAAATTTATACTTCTTTGAAAGAATCCACTCTAAGAAGACTCGCAATCGTAAATATTAATTGTTTTTCTTGATCTAAAAATAACTAAGGCACGATACCTAAACTTATCAAAAATGTCTCAGAAATTTGTAATCGCTTTACGTAAGACGATTTGAAAATCGTACTTTTCGGTATCCCCCACCACATATCTCTTTGTTTCCTAGATTCTAAAGCCTTCACCAAAGAGTCCATTTTAGATTGTAATTTATTTCCAAGTGGACCAACATGCAGGTGCAAGTTTTATTACATTAAAATTTTATACAGATGTCGCGTGCGCCTCCTTTTTACCTCGCGACGCTCCATTATAATTAAAGAATATTATTTTGTCGTAAAATGAAGCTGAGTTGGCTAAGTTGTAGCGGGGAAAGGGTTTCCAGCTTGTTGCTGTTGGTTATAGTGTCGCGAAATAAAAAATGAAAAAACATTTAATAGTTTAGAGGAGATAGGGAATCTATTTTATAAGGGCCTAGCTATTTAACAAGAGATTAGGCCTAGGCTTAAGGGTCCGGCGACCCTCGCTTGCAAAAATCGCTCCGAATATCGTTGTCCCTGTTTAACCCTTGCGCCGCGCCCTATGCATGCGCGATAGCAATATTAGCCGTTCAAAATTTGGTTTGTTCCGTAATACCAAAAATTATGACTGAAAACTTATTGTATTCTTCACAAAGTATTGTTATTCTGTAACTAGATAATATAAGCTATGTTCCTTAATAAATAACACATAAGATATTGATGTTTTTAATACGAAACAAATAGCAAGAAAACTTGTCCATTTTCGCATAAAAATGTGCAAAATGCGATTGCGGTTTTTATTTAATTTTAGGTAAGTATTTTGAAAAAAAAAACGATTTAGGAACCTAGATAAATACTATTGAAATACAAATAATACAATATTATAGTGGAAATATGCTTGAATTGGAAAATCATTTTGGTGTTTGTATGAAGAATTCATCCCTCCGGAGGCCTCTTAAAAGGTCCTAAAATCATCCTCCACAATAATGTTACAAGAAATAATAATTGTTAAGAAATTAAATAAAGTGGGAGAGCGAGGGCTTACATTCTTTAATAACAAAAATCGTACAATAATAATTTTTAACTCTTGCCCATGCTCTCGTGCCTTTTTCATGTTTTAAGTCCCAATAAAGAAGCTAACTTGTACGGTTCTCGTTTACACTTTTATACTTTCCATTTAAAGACAACTGCCTAGCAAGGTGAACCTCCATCCACCTGAGATAGGCTTAAATCGCACTAGATAAATCCTGTTATTTTATGAGAAATATTGGGGCGTAGTCAATCGCACCAGGTAGGTACCGTTTGTTGACGGATCAGAAACCGATCTCTATAACTTTGATCTTTCAAGAAACAGCTTAGAACCAAGGTCTTGTGTGTGTTCGCCATATAAATTTTATAAACATAGAAAATTGCTATCAAAGAAATACGAGAAACAAGTTAGAATTAAATTGTATTTACAATTGAAATAGTTAAACAAATAATCTAGAAGTAGGGGTTTTATGAAATCCAAGCTGGCTACCCAGCTCGCGACCGACACGCGCCGCGCAACGGTACACAGAATTGCAGATATTGTGATTATCTCTTTATCAGCTTAACGATTATTAAAACGAGGACCGGAATATTTTCGTTGGCATAATAATGTTATTATTAAGATGCGCTGTAATCTCCACACGCCATGATTTCTCAGAGGAAATAAATGTAATCGAAATAAAACGCAATTAATTCAAGTTTTATACATTTGAAGAAAGAAGATTTTAAATTGTATACTACATTTTGGTATAATGTGCTATAAACGTTTTATCGAACATTTTTACTTTTCATTTGGTTTTTAGAATCGTCGAATGGTTTAGATATTTATTTTATTTACTGCGGTCAACAACAACAATCTTCAGGTAATTATAACTTTTTTTTTTTTTTTAACTATGTATAGGTACTACTCTACTCTAGCAGGTACGAACCTGCTGTCTAGGGAATTCAATACGCATGAGTGGACGGCAAAAGCGAACTGGATTTTGATATTGGGGTGTAAGGGGGACTCGAACATAATAGTCTCCTACCAAGCCAACCTAACCTGCACGTGGTACACCCTGCTAGATAACGAACTAGGCTCTGGTGGAAATATGAAACCATCTTCATAATTTGATAACTCATGAGTTTTACAATTATTTTCCATTACTGAAAAAAAAAGCGAAAAAAACGTGGCAGAAAAGCATCCAACCAGACACAGTTGCCATCTCGATGGGTACCCAGCGATGTACCTATCATGTATTTATTTTTAAATTTTCCAAAATACTGCGTTATTAAAGTTATATTAGTCAGTTTTAGTTAAGTTTATATTCATAAATATTTTTGTTGACATAAAATATCTTGTAGTCTCGATCCTATTATGTAGATTCTACTTTCCAAAGTCATAAAACCAAATTTTAAGTTTTCGCGAATTACTGCTCTCAATTAACACAGGTGGTACGAGCTTGGTGGGCAAATGGACTTGAAAACATCGTAAATGTATTTTAAGGTGTATTAAGACCTTTATTACTATGTATAATTACTGGATATCCGAAGACAACACAATGCGCACTTACTGATTGATGGCTACTCTGAAGAAAGAGAGGAGCTATGGCTTATCTAGCTTGTAGCTTATCAGCTCACCAACAATGATACTATTTGTAGTATGTATAAAGTTAGAGTATAGACGCAGTTTGCGATTATTATGAATAAGGAAGTGTTCATAAGAGTTTACAAACATGAAGCATTGCTATTTCTCACTTTGTTTACTTCTATTGAAGTCAGAGTGAGAAATAGGTACACTGCTTAACATATTTTTTAATTTAGCAGACCATTAATAAGAATACCAATTCATAATAGTCTGATTTTTGTAAGAATTCACCCATTCAAAAATAAAACTGCATTGTTACTCTCTGCGACATGAATTGACTAATTCAAAAAAAGGTTTGGGCTATTCGCATCGCGGTGCGAAAGACCACATTCAAAAGGCGATTTGCACTGCGGTTCGAATCGCTTGTGGTGCGAAACGACTAAAGAGCCACAGAATAGTAGATTAGTAGTAGAATTTGTAGTATCCATACTATTGGATAGATAGATGATAGAAAACACTTTATTATACCACTCAAGGCAGAAAACAATAAAGAATTAAAAACTTAAAATAAAGGTATAAAGCTTTATTGCTGTGAGCGATCTCTTCCAGGCAACCTTGGAATCGAATGGACATGAAGGAACAATATAGATGTTGGCACTTTATTTATTATTATTTATTTTGAGCCATTATTGTCCCACGGCTGGGCAAAGGCCTCCTTTTTCTTCTTCCACTCCTCGCGATCCAACTTATATATAATAAAATATAAAACTATTATTTTAGGAATATAATTTGTATAAATCTGTGCAGGAGCGATGCTCGCACTGATAGTGTTTGTTTCTCGGCTATTCCGTGTGAACTGTCATTGATTTAAGTGGGAGTGGGTTCGAGCCCCCGGGCTTGCCACGCCTTCCATTGTACTGAGGTTTTACTCCTTTGGAGATGGTAGAGTTGCGACGGGAAACATCCCGTCGCTACTCCGAACATCTTCAGAATCACATTCTGAATCACATTCTGAAATCTTCAGAATAACATTCTGAAGATGTTCGGAGTAGCTAGTATTTTTCGGAGTTGTCATTGGCAGATCATTGCCGCCATGGACTCTTATCAAAATTTGTCTTTGTTTTGTATGGCATATGTATGCCGAAAGCCTTTTTTATTGGCCTACTAAAATATAAGTCGTGATATCAGGAACCCTGCGGCATATTAAAACGACTTATGTTTTGATTCGTAGGTTATTACTAATTATTTGGTTCCTTGAAGCAGTTTCTTCATAAGTTGTGTAGTTTTTTTTGTAAATAAGCTAAAACTTGATGTTTGCACTGAAACCTGTACCTATGTATGCTCTCTCTGTCCCTCCTATCTCGTCCTTCCTATGAACGCGTAATCCTATGCCTATCCTTTTCATAAAATGGCGCGCATTACGCCCTCTTAGGTTAAGTTAGTACAAGTAGAATAAAATATTCAGATAGATAGATAGATAACACTTTATTACACCACACAAAACAGAAAATAATACAGAGATAAAAACTTAGAATAAAGTTATAAAGGGCGGCCTTATCGCTGAGAGCGATCTCTTCCAGACAACCTTGGGATGGACTGGACATGAACGAACAATAAAAACGGTGGCACTTCAGAATTTAAATTTTAAATTTTCAGAATTGTTGATGGCAATCTAAATCGAATTTTCTTATAAACGCGGAAAAAAATCGGATAATAACAAAATTCGGAATTTGTTTCTAAGTTCTCATCCCTAGCTAGTAAGGTAAAGATGGCCACAATGCCCCATACGTCACACTAACGAGCCCTCCGAGCGAAGCAGACGCATTTGTAACTACAGCCTTCATTTCGGCATATTGTTTTGACATACAATAAATATTTGTGAGATTACAAGAGCCGAGATTGCTGCAGATCGGGTGCTATTGTCTTGTAGGGATGGGGTGCTATCTGATTTAGATAGCAGAGTTTACGATAGGATATATCTATCAAGTTTTTATTTTACGAGAGTTGCTTTCTTCATTGAGGATTAACTTATGTATCCAGGTCGTCCCAAGACTATGCGACATGAAGGGAGAGTACCTTAAATTATTGTAGATAGGATATTTTGCTGAAAGAAAACTTATTTTATTTTTGAGACTTAGTTATACTCTATTGACGACCGATGTGGCGCGGTGGGCGAAGGTCCGATTGCGACGCAGGAGGTTGCGGGTTCGATTCCCACCTCGGAACAATTGTGTGTACGATCTGCAGATATTTGTTCCGGGTGTTCTGGTCGTTTTCTATGTATAATATCTATCTATGTAATGTATTGTATTATGTATATCAGTTATCTAGTACCCATAACACAAGCTCTGCTTACCATGGGGCTAGATAATGATGTGTGAATTGTCCAGCATTATTTATTTATTTATTTTATTCAAAGATTTTCTAAAAAATTACTTGCTTCGTCTAGGAATCTAACTGACTTGAAATAGAAAAAATCCGTTTTTTTATGATGGCAATCGAAAGAATGGACAAGAAATAATAATTCCGTTTAAGTAACATAGTATCTTCATTCCCATCATGCCGCATAGTCTTCGAACACCCCGTATGTATTATATAACTATATGTATCTATACTAATATTATTAAGAGAAAAGGTTTGATTTTTTGTTTGTAATGAATAGGCTCCGAAACTACTGGACCGATTTGAAAAATTATTTCACCGTTGGGAAGCTACACTATCCCCGGTTAACATAGGCTATATTATATTTTCAAAAAAGTTACGGATTCGTACTAAAACCGTGCGAAGTCGACAAGGTCCGCTAGTGTATTATAATTATGGATAATCTAAACTAAACTATCTTGAAAGCACGATTGAAATAAACTATTGTTACTTTTAGACATCCATCTGATGATGTTCCATTACAGATCAATTTAAATTGAAACAAATAAATTCAAATTATTCATGGTACTCGACGCGGATTTTTGTTAGATATAATTTATTTAAAAAAATATTTAGATGGAAAACAAACAGTTTATAAACTTATATAAGTAGAAACAATGGTGGTATAACTGAAGCTTCATAGTTTTCACTTATATTCTAAAATTTTGATTCTTTCGTCTTAAGGCTGGAAGCACAACACTAATTTCAATTTAATATCGATCATTCTGGAAGCTTCCAGCCATTGTCTCGGCGTCCGGCCAGCTGACCCGTATTACACACAGTTGCCTCGAATTTGGAGATTGTATCGACTTCTTGCCGATCCAAACGCTTTTTGGTTTTAGACTTGTTTCGATGTAAGATTAGAATCGGAAGGAAGTGCCCATCTGTGAGTAGACAGTCATACTCACTCGTATTATGAAAGATATTTGGCATTCTGATGTGACATGTTGGTTTACATAGTTTACTAGGAAACTTGCCGATATTTCTTTAAATAAATAAAATAAATCTTGCTTCTAGGTCACAAACAGAGTTTGTGTTATGGGTACTAGGTAACTGATGAATACATGATACAACGAGTACAACTGATATAGAATACTTACTTAGATATGTATTTTTTATTATACCTACATAGAAAAACGACCAGAACACCCGGATCAAAAATTTGTCTCGAGGAGGAAACCGAATCCATCGCACACAGGAGGTGTGTCATGTCGTTCTGTATCGCAGGCAGATTTTCGCACACCGCGCCACAGAGGGCGTCGCTTTGCTCGATTTGACGCCCTCTGTGGCGCGGTGGGCGAAGGATCGCCTGCGACGCGGGAGGTTGCGGGTTCGATTCCCGCCTCGGAACAATTGTGTGTACGATCTGCAGACATTTGTTCCGGGTGTTCTGGTCGTTATTTATGTAAAATAAAAATATCTATATCCATAAAACAAGCTCTGCTTACCTTGGGGCTAGATGATGCTGCGTGGATTGTCCAGTTTTATATAAAAGATATTGAATTGAATTGAATAAAAACCTATCGCATAGATATGTATTTAATATCCCTGTAAATATATGTAGAAAAAGGGTTCAAAAATCATGTACAAGGCTTGTTTACCTTAGGTGCCTATGGGAACTGTGCCTAATAAGGCTCCCAAAGCAGGCAAGGAATTAAATTCATAAATTTCTTGCAAATCTAGAATGAATTTACAATAAAAAAATTAAACCTCTATGTCTAACCTCATGGGCTCTATTGTCTTTTGAGCGAAGTCAGCTTAATCTGTTACCACCGACAAAAATTGTTGCCTAAAATAAAAAAAACGGTCTACCTGTTCCTCCGCACCACAACACAATCTCACCGTGAATTACAGTCCTTACTCCTTATTTCCTTGTAAATTAAAGTAAATCAGCCAGCGCCTATTCCCCGGGCTCTGTTCGGCCCACGTTGCAGCACGGCTGTGCAAATTACAGGGTTGCCACCAGTTAGCGCCTCTGAGGTGTGAAGATTGCAGTCATTTGCTCGTCTGACAGCCCCGCGAGCTGCTGTCGTCACGTGTTAACCACAGAATAAGGTTGGAGTTTGCTTAAGATGGTGATACACCAAAACCCAAAAAGTTGATTATGATCATAATCGACATCCAAAAAGTTGATCATCATCATCACCCATCAACATATCAGGCCGGGATCACCCACAGATGGAATAAACTGCTTTTTCCAACCTATAGAGAGATTGTATACATTTGTACAATTACAAGACTTGTATGATGTATTAACCAACGAGCTATATATGTATGTATACCTTGATAGACCCAATTTTTATTTTTTTAATTTTTCTGACGATAAGATTATTAGGAAAATTTCACAGTAATATAAATATAAATAAATAAATAATGCTGGAAAATAACAACCTTGACCAAACCAAATAACCGCCTAATAATACATATTTCTAAAGAAAATATTATTAAGATGATTTCACAGCAATAACAAATCGATAAATAAATAATGCTGCACTAATTATACAACATCATCTAGCCCCAAGCTAAGCAAAGCTTGTGTTATGTTTACTTGTTAACTGATATATTGAATTCGATACATAGAAAGATCGATATTTTTATTATACATAGAAAACACCCAGAACACCGGTAACAAACATTGCACTTCGTACAAACATTTGTCCCGAGACAGGAATCGAACCTTTCCCCGCTGCGCCATAGTGATAGTCATTTACCTATTATGATCACTTAGAGACTTACATAATATGTTGTTCATGGCTAGAAAAAAAATTATCTACTAAAGTAGTAACAGAAATCGCGAACAATAACGCGTCCTTAATAAACTAAGGACTAGTTTTTATATTCGCGATTTCTGTTGCTGTTGTTTTAGAGATTACTCCCTATTCAAAACAGAATTGCAAGCTAATGTAATGAGTCAAAATCGTTATTTTTAAGTTCAAAATAAACAATTTTGACCCATGTTATAAAGAGCAAATAACTATTTATTTACGCTCTCAGTGTACTACTTTTAGCCTAAGAACATTGCAAAAACAACAATGATTGAAAGAATGTTATGTTTGCATTCTTCTTCAAGCAAAATAAATTTATTATAATTTTATCATAATGTTGTTTGAAATACATATTATTTCTACGAATTTTATACAAAAATTATGCGGTCAGAGTATTTTCGATCTCTGTCGTTAGGACAGCGATTTTTGTGAAACGAAGAAAAGTTTGCCAATTTTTTTTTAATGAGAAGCAATACGATATGTTTAACAAGGACCAAAGACCTCATTGGCTGTCATTATGTAGATGCGTCGTCGGTAATAACTGATAATATCGACCGGTATTAAGTAATACCAGAAATTGCCAACAACCAGAGAGTCAATCTCATCCGTACAGGACATGTGATATTTATGTAACTATATGTATAAATGTAAAATTTTATGAAACCGAATAGTAGTTTAATATTTTGTTGACACTTTATTTATTTTTTTTGACGACCGATGTGGCGCGGTGGGCGTAGGTCCGCCTGCGACGCAGGAGGATGCGGGTTCGATTCCCGCCTCGAAACAATTATGTGTACGATCTGCAGATATTTGTTCCGGGTGTTCTGGTTGTTTTCTATGTATAATAAAAAATATCGATCTATGTAATATTATTGTATTATGTATATCAGTTATCTAGTACCCATAACACAAGCTTTGCTTACCATGGGGCTAGATAATTCTGTGTGGATTGTCCAGCATTATTATTTATTTATTTTATTTAACAGCTACTCAGAATAGTGCATTTTAATTCTCTTCACTTCATTGATGATTACTCTTATAAATTAATACTTAATTTTTTAAGCAGAAACCACATTATTGAAACCAAAACTCAACGTTTTTTACAAAATCCTGCTAGTAATTGAGAATGATACATTACCTCTCAAAAGTCCAGTAAAATAATAAATAAATTCATCACTTTTCAATCATTAATCCGTCGGCAATGGACGAAGTCAAAAGCCTTAAAGCCGAGTAAAAAACACAATAGGATTATACCAGCCTAATGGGCAGCCGAACATGGGCATTAATCTCATCATACAATATTGATGTGTCCAGTATTTATGGGCGATGCTAAGCGATCATAAAGTCAAAATGCCTTATTAATGTGTGAAGAAGCTCACCTCAAGTCACCTCCTGAGAGGCAATAATCGATTGACATATTCCTTAGGCTGGCATTACAGGGGGATAGTCATTTATTTATCAGAAGGAACTGACTGGTGATCAATGTGATCATGGCACCATCCGTGCCCAGAAATTTGGCTGCATTTTCACATTGGATGGCAGTACCAATTATTTGCCCGGAATAAAGTCCAGAATGGACTTGCAAAATCCATATTTAGTTTTTATGTTAAGAAATTAAATATTATCCCAAAATAATTCGATTTCAAGGGGACTTGAACCTTTCCTTTCCTTTCTTAGAGATTTGTTATCTATCATTGTCAATCTTCTAATTTTAGTTTACAGAATTAGTATTCTGTAACCGAGTACTAGTAACCTCAAATTTACACTGAGCAGAGGTCATTTAACATGTAACAAATTTCTTTAGATATTAATTTGCTTGATTTTGACTTGGTTTTGTGGGCTGGAATTGTGGGATTCAAGCCTGAGCTCCATGTGGCGCTCGTTAGTGAAATATTCGTTATCAAAGGAATACAATTGAATGTGAACGTCAAAAACATAAGTCATCATTTTAATATTACTATGTTTTGTACCAAAGTTTGTGAAAAGTGAATTTTTCAGCAAAAAGTCAACGCCTGTCGTGAGCTTTAGTAATAATATTTCAAGTAAAAAATCTAAGCGAAATCGGATTTCATTGTAAACAATAGAAGAGCATCGTGAAAAACAATTAAATTGTAAATACTAGGTCTAATTTGTTGGTGATATTTCTTTGTTAATTATATGAAGTATTCCCGTTTGAGCAACTATTTTTTGGGCACCTATGCATTGAGCACCAAAGGTATTCTTCATTATTATTTTCTCATTTGTTGTGTTAATAGTAAATATAGTAATAGGTACTTTAGATTTCATTTAATTAAGTAATTTTTTGTTTCGAAAATTTTGTTTAGCCCTTTATTTCATTTAAATTATCACAATTTCGACGATTGTTAACAATACATTTCTTTTTTCTAATCTAATTGCATAGCGTATATTTAATTTTCATAATGTCATTTAGCCGTGAAGGCCATTTATTAGCTTTTCTGTTGCTAGGTTAATGTTACCTATTTTGTATTATTTAAGCTGTAGGCTTTCCTTAAAATAAATAAATAAATTCCCATTTGAGCACCAATCGATATATTAACGTGGTGCTCGTATGGGAACAAGAAATAAAATTTGATTCTATTCCCCATGAGCACCAGCTTCTAGTGATGGGGTAATTAACTGGTGGATTTTTTTTCTTTTTGTCCTAGTAAAAATAAGAAACTGTCTAAAGCTAGCAGAAAAGAAGGACCATTATGTGTATGTCTCAAAGTTGACTCTAATCTGCTTATTCCGAGATGTTCGCTTCCACATCACGTTTTGATTGAATGAGATTTAATCTATTTTTCATTCCAAGTCTCCCTCGAGAAAGCAAACATTTTGATCTCTGAATAACTTACCTTTGCATGCTTGTTCTTAGCCCTTTTGAGGAATAAATCAAGATAATTCTGTTTTGACGAGTTTTAGAGTCTTTTGATGGAACAACTGCTTCGTATTTTTTTTTTGTATAAAATTATAACATGACTGATTTCTCTGATTCAAATAAATGTTGGTAGGTCAAGCATATGTCAGGTCCGATTGGCTTTCTGAAGAACGTGATTGTCCGTAAGATGTCTCGCAATAATCTATATATATAAAAGAAAGTCGTGTTTGTTACAACACTTATAACTCGAGAACGGCTGGACCGATTTAGCTGAAAATTGGTGGAGAGGTAGCTTAGAACCAGGAGTCTAACATAGGATACTTTTTATCATTTAAACAATTTGACACATAGATTTCCACGGGGGCGAAGCCGCGGGGAGCAGCTAGTAATTAATAAATTAAATAATTCTGGATAATTCACACAGCATTATTTAGCCCCATGGTAAGCAGAGCTTGTGTTTTGGGTACTAGATAACTGATATACATAATACAATACATTACATATATAGATATTTTTTATTATACATAGAAAACGACCAGAACACCCGGAACAAATATCTGCAGTGTTTCTATACATCATACATTAACCGTCAAATTTTGTTGAATAATCTGAAAACTATCCAATCATCTTAAACACACTGAAAAAGTTTTGCCTATTGCTTTCGTAAAATATATGGATACATACAAGCCCAAGACGCAATTCATTATTATAAAATACGAAAATAATGACAATCTTTTCAACATAAATCTTAACTTATTACGCCCGTGGCGAAATTGAATAAAAGCCATACGTAGACCATTAGTTTATCCGCGATTGTATTCAGCAATTTTTGCCGCAAAGCCTTAAATATTCATTACGAATGGTAACATTTCTCTGTCCCCAACAAACCGACCTGCTATTTGTAAAGGAATATCAGCTATTTGTCTACAAAAAACCAGCATTAATCAACTGTAATGCAGTAACTTTACAGCGCCGTGTACCAATTTATGTCCCGATTGTCGTTTAAGTACAGTTTTATTATGCATTCATTTAATACCAAATAAATCAGTACACGTATCGAAAGCTCATAATGTTTCGTGCTTTTATGGGAATTTAATTTATACCGTGTTTGTTAATAGCCATCGATATAAGTCGAGCCTAAAGCTAAATTAATATAATTAAGTAGATACAAGATATATTTTAACATTCTTCTAAAGTAAAGTTAGCAGCAAAGTGTAGATACCCAACTATGATATAACTTTATGACATCTCAAACGTGTACAGTTATTTAATAATTAAAAATAAATTGACCAAAGAATTTCATATTTAGTTTCCTCGAAGGTGAAGATGGAGGCGCCGTTGATCGTATTCAATAAGTAATTAAAATGTAGGAACTTCAAATAAAATAACATAAAGCTACGTTCCGACCAGAAATTATGACTTAATAAAATCTAACGTCTGTCGTAATTCATGTAGTGATAAAAGAAACAGTCGTAGAAATGAGTCGTTTACAAGCAACGTGACGATATTGACACGTTCTAGCTAGAAACTACGTACGTACGTATTAAGGATTTTTTAAATAGGAAAAAAATACAACTACTACTACGTATTAAAGATTTTTTATTAATAGGAAAAAAATACAACTACTTCAATGACTTTATGTTTAAACAGTTTTATTATATTACATTTATTACTTACACAAGTAATAAAAAAACGCTATTGTTCTTGAGAAATTACATTGGATTTACTTTAAAATTTTGTTTTTATTATTGGCGCCATGTTGGTATACCTACACTCATTTGTTTAAGTCGTTATTCAATAAATTTAATAACGATATTTACGCATTCACGCCACATAAGGCGTAAAGTGTTATAGACATCAATAATGTACATTGTCCATACAAAAAATTAATTACATTGTAGGTACAACGGAAGGAATCTTTAATATAGCGAAAAGTTTGAAGAACAAGTTCTATGTTGGTAACAAAAATTAGGTTTCATGTCAAAAATAAATAAAATACAACATTAAATTCACTCAAAACAACTTATTTCAATTTAAAATAAAATTTCTAATATGAAATAAATCTTAAATTCAATAAGAAAAAATAAAATAATAAATAGGTAAAAGTAAAAATAAGAAAAATTAAATAAACAAAGATATATGCAATCCGTATCGCTCCCGTTACGTTTTTATTACTTGATGACGCTCTCGTTACGTGGTGATCTAAATGAATCTCCTACACATAGGAGGAGCGGAATATCTATTATCTATTAACCACGCCTCGGCTGTGCTCCCAACAGATTTTAATTTATATTTGATACCTCTTAATGCGTCTTTAGAATCGATTTCAATAAGCCGAAAAAATATTTAAGATGTTTGGTACTGATGCGGCCGCTATAACACAATATTAGTAGTTTAAAGGTACATACAAACAAACTGCTGCATCAGCATTATTTAAATATAAAATATTGATAGATTGATATTGATAGTCTATGTAAGTTTATTATAATGTTTGTAATGTAGGTATTTAGTGTATTTGTTATCAATTATTTATTAAAGAGCCACCGTCTATATTGTTCGTTCATGTCCAGTCCATCCCAAGGTTGCCTGGAAGAGATCGCTCTCAGCGATAAGGCCGCCCTTTATACCTTTATTCAAAGTTTTTATCTCTGTATTATTTTCTGTTTTGTGTGGTGTAATAAAGTGTTATCTATCTATACAAATATTTTCTTTCTTTGTTTCTAATATATAAAATTGAATCGCTGAATGTGTTGCTAAGCGCAAATCTCGAAAGCAGCTGAACCAATTTCGCTAATTCTTTTTTTAGAATATTCCTTGAGTTATGGTTCTTACGGAGAGAAAAAAGAGAAAAAATTAAAAAATTGCCTGAAACAAATAACCACCCGGGCGAAGCCAGGACGGGCCGCTAGTTTAATATAAAGAAAGAAAACATTTTTAAACTACTAATAGGTATGAACGTAGATACATATAAATAAATAAATAAATAATAAATAATGCTAGACAATTCACACAGCATTATCTAGCCCCATGGTAAGCAGAGCTTGTGTTATGGGTACTAGATAACTGATATACATAATACAATACATTACATAGATAATTTTTTTTTTAAACATAGTAAACAAACAGAACACCCGCCACAAATATCTGCAGATCGTACACACAATTGTTACGAGGCGGGAATCGAACCCGCAACCTCCTGCGTCGCAGGCGGATCTTCGCCCACCGCGCCACATCGGTCGTCAATATGATATGATTTGATCATGAGGAATATTTATGTTGGATAGTTGTTTGACAATGTTTGACCGTGCTCCGGCCGGTCGAGCCCCGGCCGGAGCACGGTCAAACATTACGGTATACTTTTTGTATGAAGTGATTCATGCCTGACCGAGGCTCGGCCGTGCCCCGACCGTGCGCCGCCGCCCGGACTCGGCCGGGGCACGGCGTTGAAATGTCGGTGGGTATTGTTTCCCGGCTCTAGCACGGTCCGCCGCGCCGGTCCAAAAACCACATAACACACACACAGATATAGTCGTACAAATAATACACCCAAATAGCCCGGTGTAACATGAATGACTAGCCCGGCCGGCGCACAGTGGACGTGCCCCGATCGGGGCCCGGCCCGGTCGCGACACGGTGTAGCGTGAATCATTCTGAGTCTCATTGCTTGAAAATCGTTTTTGAGTCTAGATTTTTGATATTTTTTTTTGATAATTCTTACGTGTACAAGGTGCAAAGGACAAGAGATAAAATGATAAAACCCATCACCAATCAGCTCAAAGCACCGAAACAGTGCTCGCTAAAGATAAATCAGCAAAACAATGCTCGGTACAGTAAAGAGGGTTTACATAAGTCAATTGAATCACACGCTAATAAATTCAAAGGATTGACTGCCGTGTGGTGAGAACTCGTCGATACCAACAGAAGCCGCCATATCGCCGGGATATAAATCTAAGAGTCATCGGGAAGGGGCATAGTAATGTGGATAATAGTAGCGCAACTCAAATAAAGTAAAGTTGAGATACCAAAGACATGATAAGAATACACACACAAGATGCATGTTTATTCCTAGGTTTTACTTGTTCATATCTCGCGAAGAACCGACAACCGCTGGAGCAAACATGTTCTTGGGTAGAGACCGCGACTTGGTAAACGTAGTGTAGGACGCTGACCTGGTGAGATGACGACCTGCGAAAGACTGCAGTTAGATGCTGGATGTGTCAAGCTAAAGACGTCACGCTACGGCGCTCATTGGGGGAGGCCTGTGTCCAGCGGTGGACTAACATTTATGTAGGCTGATGATGATGATGATGATGTGTTCATTATTTTTTCAGACTATAAAAAAATATGGTTTAAAAATAAGTGTCTGCAGCATCTTAGACAGATAAAGTGTATATATATATTGAATATTCCACTCAAATGATCTAGTTAGTTTTTTGTTAGCATTCTTTATTTTTTCATCTTTCATCATCATCATCACCAGCCTATAGCACTCCACTTCTGGACAAAGGCCTCCCCCAATAAGCGCCATAGCGCCTGTAATGTAGTAGCTTCATCAACATAATTATATAATAATGTTAACAAAAATTGGACTGCCTCAGCCCATGCCTGCTTACGTCTAAGCCAGATCGATACTCTAGCAAAGCTTGATAGCTTAATATCTAAAATGGACGAAATTGAAGTTCTGCTTCTGATTTACTCCGTCACTTTGTCGTATCGCGTCTGACTTGAATGGGCCCAGATATGAGGGATGGCCCGCGCGGCCGCAACCGGGACGTTTTGACAACAAACGATGTATGTTGAAATATGAACCCCGGCGGAACATGTGACTGTATGAACGTACAATGTGAGGTAATAATGCCTGTTTCTACATGTGGTATCACACAGGTAGATAGCTAGATATAAAATATCTATTAGTAAAAGTTAAAAGATGTTTAGACAAAACAGAGACTCGTATAAATTAAACTTAGATTAACAGAGTAACTGACAAAATCGGTCTCCACTCAGCATGTGTTATACCACACAAATCAGAAAATAAGTATAAAGGGCGACCTTCTCGCCGAGAATGATCTCATCCAGGCAACCTTAGGATGGACTGGACATGAAAGAATGATATTTCCTTTTTTGAATTTCGTTTTAAATAATAGTTTTTTGTAAAAATAATCGATGTTTTTTTAATTTTACTTAATTAAAAAAAAACATTGCACAAACACAACCTATATTAAGATTGTCTCAAATCTATACACCAATTAAAAATCGAATAGCTTTAAAACGAAACAAATACAGGGTGCTTGGAAACATGTGTACTAAGCCGAAAGGGTAATTCTGACCCTGAGGGAATACAGTTTTTTATACACGTATAAACAGTCTATTTCACTATGAAGCTATAAGAAAACGTCAAAGTACATATGTAAAAGAGTAATTACAAATCACATTGTAAGGAATAGCTTTATTAAAACTATATTGGCTATTATACTCAGATTGCAATCGTGTGTTTAAATGACAAGGATTGGAATCTGTGCTATAGCTGACACTTCCCAGCGGCTGAAGTTGAATGAAGGTTTATTTAATCAAGGAGCGGTATGGTACTGGGCCGCCGGAGGGACAGAGAACGTTGAAACTAAATGGATATGGTTTTCGTTTGCAAGTGAGCAAGTTTGTAAGAATTAGCAAGCTGAAGTGGCAGTGGGCCGGCCATATCTCACGATGAACCGACAACCGCTGGGGTAAACGTATTCTGATATGTAATAATAATATGCGGACGCGAGAGACCATCAGCGACCGGGGCTCCGCCCCTTAAAAAGGAAATATGCTGGATGCGTCAAACTGAAGACGTGGACTAACATAGGCTGACGATGATGATGATGAAAATGTAAGAGCTTATTGAAATGTTTGCACGCCTACCCCCTTAAATTCAAGGGGATTTCTGGGGCGAAAACTGGCATAAGCCAATTTTATCTACACTACCTCTATAGACAAAATCGGTGCTCGCAATCCATAACACCTCTGTATACCTCTAAATAGACACCTAAATATAGATAGATCGATAGAAAATAAGTAAGTATTTAACTAAGTAATTATTTTGGTGTTTATTTTTAGAAATCCTACTAATTTTATAAACGCGAAAGTTTGTAAGTATGGATGGATGGATGGATGTTAGTTACTCTTTCACGTAAAAACTACTGAATTGATTTTAATGAAATTTTACAATAATATAGCTCATCAGAATAACACATAGGCTACAATTTATAAAGATATATTTTATATTATCCAAAATATCTATCACCACATGGGTGAAACCGCGGGGCGCAGCTAGTAGACTCATAAATAAGTAAATTTTCCTATTTACTTTTAGAAATAGACTCTTAAATAAGTAAGTAGTTCTGTTGGTATCTCTATTTTCCTCATCAAACTTTCCTAGATATCCAACATCCAACTGTTTTCTACGCTGCTTGTGAAGTATTGCAAATCTGCCGTCTCAATCGTGTAGTCGGGGTATATCTACAATTGCATTGTAGTGTGTCCGCGGGTGATGGAATTAATGAAATTTCTTCACGGTTTTCATCGTATCATGGGATTGGGCCGGTAGTTGTTTGCCTTTGTTTTGACTACCATAGTAGTTTATTTCATTATACGGCAAATTGCATTGATATTAAATTATGAAATAAACTGTTGATGTTAACTAGCTTATGCCGGTGTTTTCGCACACGTGGTCAATGGATAAAGCGTAGCCTTATTACTCTGACCTGTAGGTCCGGAGATTACTAACAAACAAATTTATAAATATCTAAAAAATATTAAGTAAATAATAATAATTAATAAATAAATAATGCTGGACAATTCACACAGAATTATCTAGCCCCATGGTAAGCAGATCTTGTGTTATGGGTACTAGATAACTGATATACTCGTACTTAATACTACACATTATACAGATATTTTTTATTATACATAGAAAACCCTGAAATATCTGCGGGTCGTACAAAGATTTGTCCTGAGGCTGGTATCGACCCGTAACCTCCTGCTTCGCAAGCCATAGAGGTCGCAAAGATCATATTAAAAAACTGATTCAAATAAAACCACAACATAAAGAAAAATGAGTCCTAAGGTCATACATAGATGAAACTTTATTCCACCGTAAAATTCAGCAGAAGCAACGCACAGTCTAAGGTAAATGTAGCTATTTGATGCTGTTAGTAAAGATAAGTCACGCTTGCATTGTTTCTCAGTTTTGAGGGATCCGTATAGCTCGGAGGGTAGTATAAAATTTGTATAACAAATGAGGGGCGTGGCGGAATCCGTCACAGTGGCTCGAGAAGCTGTGTGTGGGGCTAGATGGGTGGCCTTTGGATTTTAGCGGAATATTAAAGCTTGGGACGACGGGTTGTGTCGTCATCATCATTTGCAACCTGAGTTCAGCTACTGTTAGTCCACAGAATCTGTACTTACATATTGATATTTATGCGAAAGTAGTTGTGTTTCATCTAGGATGCATTGCTACAGTCGTTAAAACTTTGACTGCGGTTTTTTTTCGACGACTGCGATCTTTTTTTTTACCTAAAAAATTCGTGCTGCCACTCTACACAGCGGTTGTGTTGCGCCGCAAATGCGTTTCGTTTGAAAAATATTACAGCTCTGCTGAGTCACAAAGATCTGTATTTTCTCAGCCGCTGCGCTAGTGTGGATTTACGCATATTAGTCACTTGTAGAAAACTCATACCGTGCGTTTTCAGCACTCAAAGTGTTAAGAAAAGTTAGGGTCATAATTGAAGAATCAGTAGTAATGTCTAGGGTCACCGTCATAGGAGGCCTATATATGTATATTGCTAGGGCTAGGCATGACGACTGCCCAAATTGGAGAAGTTGGTGCACGAAATGGGACCAGCTACCTAAATAAGGTTTGGGAGGCAGCGAGTTTCAGTAATGTTAAACAAAAGATAAAAACTGTAAGTCATCAGTGCTGTCGTTGTTCCAGAAAGATGTTCTACATCCACGACGAGTGTTTTAAATTATGTGTAATGGAAATTAATTGTTATTTTTTTCAATTTAATGATTATTTTATTTTTATGTTAGAAGTAATGATAATCTTTACTAATATTATAAAGGTTTGATTTTTTGTTTGTTTGTAATGGCTTCGAAACTACTGGACCAATTTGAAAAATTCTTTCACCGTTGAGAAGCTACACTATCCCCGGTGAACATAGGCTATATTATATTTTCAAAAAAGTTAGAGATCCGTACTAGAACCGTGCGAAGGTCCGCTATTCAATTATAAAATGTGACGTATAATTTTTAAAAAATTATTAATTAAATGTTTATCTGTTATCTCTCTGTCTGTATGTAACCTTTTCACACCTAAACGGGCAAAAGACCTAGGCTACTTTATTCCATACAAGGCGATCAAAGCGTGGGCGGAAGCTATATTTTTTTTATATCCAATAGACCTTCATTTGACCACAAACAACTCACCTGATGGGAATCGAACCCAGGAGCTGCAGCAGGCGGAGCTCCGCCCGCCGCACCATTTCGGTAGTCAATTAGTGTCTCTTTCTGCTCAAAACACAGCTGTTTTTAATAAAAAATAAACATCACCATGAGCTTTTAAACCGAAACCTCTACGTGGACTGTAAAATGGATTCGTTTAATTTAAGTACTCGAACCACATATTTACCCAATTTTCAGACAATCGTAAACCTCATATCTTTCTCAATTTGCAGATCGATTTCTCTTTTATTTTCTTGTTAAACCTTTTAAATTGGCGTCCGTACATTATGGTTGTCTGTTTGTTTTAAGCTCTCGATAATAACATGTGTTTTGCTAAACGATGTTTCACCCGAAACGGCTCAGCCGAGAAACGAGGCACCTTTGCCAATGCAACGTGGTATTAAGCTATTAGTTATCCTGAGTTTCGAGAAACGTTTGAAAGAGGTGTGATGTTGATACTTTGAAAATTATCAGGGATATTGAGAAAGTATCAAACCTTATAAAAATAAGTCAGTCTTGCGAAGGTTTTAATTATTTGCTAAGAGATGTCATTGACAGACAATTTATTTAAGAAAATGTCTCTGGAGGCAATGTATAACTTATTTTTTGCTAGGTTAACAAGTCAAGCTTCTAAAGCGTGGTTTTCGGACGACATGTAAAACTCCTTCATTTCTCAATATATTTTATCTAAAAACTTTAATCTTCTTGTTTTAAAAGTGCATCATGATAAAGTATCAAAATTAAGCCATCCATCTTCGTATCAGAAATCAACTAAACTTCGGATCTCGATATGCAAAATCTGTTTGTTTTATCAGAGATTAATACTGTTTTAGGTATTAATTTAATATCCGATATCAGATGGTTGGATCAGATACATCATTTGCTATTCAAATAGCCAGAAGCTATTAAGTTAAAGCGTTTTATTTTTGGATCTGGTCTTGGCTACCTTTTAAAGATTTACTTGATAATATTTGGTTAGTTCATAAACTTAAAACAGTCGACTTAGTTTTTTTTTACCTTTAAATTCTGTACGTTGTTGTAGAGAAAATCGATTACCTACAGAATGTACTAGCTACAAAACATGATTATTTCAGAAACATTTAATATCAGATAGAAACAAAAAAAAAAAGAAATTAGAAGTAGTATTAACAATTGAAACAAAATTATCTAGAGTCCACCGAGCGTCCAAGATGCTGCTAGATGCCAATGCATCTAGCAGCATCTTGGACGCCGCGGGACAATTCCCGCGGCGGCTATATCTCTCCTTTAGTTAACTCTATTTTCTATATTTTTTTAATGAAGTCCTGATATTTCATAACCCCTTAATTTGATTCGTCATAAAACCGATCATACTCTGAGCATATAACCTTCCGTGCGAATAAAAATAATTGGCGTTCAAGCGCACTTGTATAAAATACCAATTTGCCCGAAGCTCTCAAACTAACGTATCAACATAATGGAAATTTTACAGAACAAATAGCTGATGATTTATGTGAATTATAATTGGAAGTTCTTCATTCCCTGTATTTATATTAACCAAGTGAACGTTTAAATGTCTGCTTGCCTCATTCTGATATAACTCAATAAAAAAATCGGTAAATATTTTCATTTACCACAGAACTTAAACCGCGATTTATAAGTTTGCTGCTAAGTTGACATTGCGAGAATAGAGTAAAAAAATCACGATTTCAACATAATAAATAGTAACTGCTGGCTTCTTAAGAGAAGCCTATGTCCAGCAGTTGACGTTATTTCAGTATCGCAATTTTTAAGGAGGCGTATGTTCTGATTATGATGAATGTGTAAATTGGTATATTTTAATGGTCCTGGTTTGAAAGAAAAGACGTAGAACAAAAAAACGGGAACCGTTCTCTAATCTCCCTAATTAGATATATTTTAAATTCTAAAAGCAATCCTGGGATTGATGGGAAAAGAGGAATTTTGCAAAGAACCTACTGTTTATTCAATGCGTTTAGAATTGAATTAAAATTCATGATGTTTGATCAACATTCGTGGCAAGGATGACGATGACATAGTATTATAATATTATTTCCCTTTCAAATACTTTTCGTAATGATTATCTGCTGGTTCTTTCATTAAACAATTAGGTACATACATTTCACTAATAAATAACACAGAAACTATTTGAAAAATTTAATGGTTAGGTTAGGTTAGCTTAAATCAAAATGTGTACAATACAATACATTTTGATTTAAGCTCATTTTATTCTGATATTTTGAGACGGATAGTAAACTTATAAGAATAATGTATGAGAAAATAATTTGAGCTAAAATTATGTATTCCAAAAGCTGAAATGTTTTTTTTGTGTTGGTTCTAGAATCAAATGTCCAGGGCCTTGAAGATATCTGCAGCAGATCGATGTTCACAGGTGATAATGCTGACTTCTTAAATATTTTAGCACCTTGTGGCTGGGGTACGTCAAATAAGGGGCAAATATCAAAGTGATTTATTTCCTTCACACCTTACCTACTCTTGGAGATGGCAGTGGCTCTGCTAAGTCGAGTAAACGGCCGCCACCAGATACCCTTTTCCCCAAGCATTTCTCAGGTATCAATATCTTTGTTACCAATGAAACCTAGCGACTGATACATCTTTTTCACCTTAGTTTCTTGCCATGAGTGTGTAACCTACATACTTCAAGGCAAATAGCCATAGAATATCTCACTACTGTGGATTTCTTTGAGCATTGCCCCATCAATGGATGTTACGTTAATTGGAAAACTATTGTTTTGTTCAATGGTTATTGTGATTCGATTCGTTATATACAACTTTATATTCCTTTTTTATTTCCTCCCATTTAAATATACGTTGCAAGGACATAATATTGGGTTTTTCAACAAAAATCTATCAGTCGATATCTGAGCATTTTTTTACATAACTCTACTCTTACTGATCGGACTATTATTAAAAAAAAAAACATATTTTTTACATTCATACATTCTTTAAAAAAAAAAAGCTCTTACCTAATAAATTTATTACATAAAACGACTCCGTGCATTCCCAGCGTAATGTTCTTTGTTTATTTTTGTGCATTGTTGTTTTCTTCCAGTTTCTGGCAGATTCAAAACCCTTAAATTATAATTGACTTCTCAATACAAACAAGGATGCAACCGATTACAAAATTGGCGCTTTTCTTCCCTTGACTGATTTAAATGGTGAGAAATGTAGAGGTGTAAAATTTTACACCACAACTGGTTATTTCCGATCAATAAAGTTATAGCTAAGTGCTGTGTTGGTTTAAGTAATTGTGTGATCCAATTCGTTGAATTTAAGGAAATTGGATTGTAAATCAAACTCTACACTGAATTAATGGAATTGGTGTCGTAAATCATATAATTCTGATTTCGACATTTACGATATTTACGAAATTGTGTGCGAGATTTTTGGGAGGATATCCTACTAATATTATAAACGCGAAAGTTTGTAAGTATGGATGGATGGATGGATAGATGGATGTTTGTTAATCTTTCACGTAAAAACTACTGAATAGATTTTAATGAAACTGTACAACTATATAGCTTATACATAGGCTATAATTTATAAAGATATATTGTATAATATCCAGAATATCTATCACCGCGCGGGTGAAACCGCGGGGCGCAGCTAGTTATCCATAATACTATAACAGCAGTGATAGATAATAAAATACTTATAATTTGTGATTCCATTTCCAATTTGTTATTGAAAAAAAAATCGTTTGAAAACATTGGTAAAAATTTAAACACAGAGATTTGTAGGGAAACGTGAGGTTACATGCTATCTGATCAATACAAGCTGCATAGGAGAAGTAGATAGCCGCCTTTTAAAGACATTCCGACGGAGAACCAAAGTTATCGACATAGCTCTGAGAATTAGCAAGCTGAAGTGGCAGTGGGCCGGCCATATCTCGCGAAGAACCGACGGCCGCTGGGGCAAATGTGTTCTTGAGTGGAGACCACGACTGTAGGACACGTAGTGTAGGACGCCCTCCGACCAGGTGGGATGACGACCTGCGAAAGACTGTAGGTAGATGCTGTATGCGTCAAGCTGAAGACAGAGCCCTATGGCGCTCATTGGGGGAGGCCTATGTCCAGCAGTGGACTAATATAGGCTGATGATGATGATGATGAAAGACATTTCAGGTCATAAAACACATCTCCATGCTATTAGTGGACTACTAAAACGACAACTAAAGAGGGTCAAACAGTCAAAACATCAATTTGGTTATGACTAAAGTACTCTTTTAACCAATCCAGTTAAATCCGGTAAATTGAACTAAGGCCATGTTCTCGACTTTCGGCCCTTTGTGCGATTTTAGTATTAAATATCAGAATCTGTAAGAGGCTTCCTTTAAAGAGATTAAGTAAAGTGTCATGTGACTTTGACAGGGGATGGGTGCTACCACCCCTGTTTTTTAAGGATTTGGAGTTGAAGTGGAAAAAGTATGAATTGAAGTTTTTTTTTGCTTTTTACGGAGTCGATTTAATTGACAGTTTTTTATAGTCAGTAAGTTTTAAAAAAGAGGGGTTTTAACAAATCCAGTAGCTGTCGTATGAAATATGCATTACATAGATACTTATTTAAATAACCTTTATTTATTTTTAGCTACTCGTACTAGCTGCAATTTTATTCAATACATAATTTATTTACATTTCAGACTTCTGGCGTGGTGGGCGAACGTCTGCCTGCGACGCAGAAGGTTGCGGGTTCGATTCCCGCCACGGGACAATTGTGCGTATGATCTGCAGATGTGCGTATCTTCTGGTTGTTATTTGTGTAAAATAAAAAAAAATATCTATGTAACGATTTTATTAAGTATATCGATCATCTAGTACCCATAACACAAGCGCTGCTTAGCTTGGGGCTAGATGATGTTGTGGGAATGTCCAACAATAAATATATATAAATATAAAATAAATACAAATTAAATTATCTTAACTCTACTTAACTTCTTTGATGTTGGTAATATGTACATTCAGACTTATTCAGAATATTTATTATTTATCATATAAAAAAAATATACTAAATCGTGCATGCTCACGAAACCCCTATGCAGACAAACCAGAATGTAACCCTTCCGACATAAACATTTAACTTTATTAACCGTGAAAATTCACCCAAAACGTGAAATTCCCAAAAACATGGCGGACGATTCTGACCTAATAAATTGTCATGGTCGATCTTTTAAACGACTTTCCTACTGTTGCAGTAGTAGCAATTTTCGATGGTCAATAATTCAAATTAATATGCATGTAGTCTTAGACCACCCTGTAGATGTTATAATCAGTTAGATATGAATTAATAACGCGTTAAGATCAATTAGAAAATGAGGTGTGTTCAAATTTGGGGCCCGACTCTGGCGCAATAATTTTCCTTAAACCAAGCGACGAAATTGATAGTGAATAATTTAGATTTTTTGAATTCTTTGTACCACAGTCAGGTCCTAGTGAAGTGAAGTTTTCTATGTTCTACGTGTGTGGTCTATAAAGTGTATATTTGATGGTATGTAGATTGTCTTCTCATTGAATTTATGAAAGTAATTAGTAAGCTTATTAGGGATTAGGAATTATTAGAATTTAAAATCGTCTGAACGCTGAGAATTAGGGAATTTGGTTACTGACCTACAGCATTAGTTTACTTAAAATTTCTGGTTTGTCTAATAAAATTGTGTATTATTCGGATAGCTAATTAAAATGTATTAATTTAGAATATAAATCTTATGGTCTGTCTTCAGATAATATTTTAAATTAATCGGTCTTTGGAAATAATAATATTTTGGGAAACTACGTCAAGTCTTCACGTCATCCATACCGCAATGCTTGAAAATGAAAGTTTTCAACCAGTGCGTCCTACCCGTTATGACCTACGGAGCTGAGACGTGGACACTCACGATAGGGCTGGTCCACCAGTTCAAAGTCGCTCAGCGAGCTATGGAAAGAGCTATGCTCGGAGTTTCTCTGAAGGATAGGATTCGTAACGAATACATCCGACAGAGAACCAAGGTTATCGATATAGCTCAAAGAATTAGCAAGCTGAAGTGGCAGTGGGCCGGCCATATCTCGCGAAGAACCGACGGCCGATGGGGCAAACGTGTTCTTGAGTGGAGACCACGACTCGGTAAACGTAGTGTAGGACGCCCTCCGACCAGGTGGGATGACGAACTGCGAAAGACTGCAGGTAGATGCTGGATGCGGCAAGCTGGAGACAGGGCGCTATGGCGCTCATTGGGGGAGGCCTATGTCCAGCAGTGGACTGCTATAGGCTGATGATAATGATGATGATGATGGAAATAATAAATGAAATAAAAATAATATAGGGTTGACTCCTGGACTCGGCACGTACGTCGGAAACGCGGGAATAAAACTTTATTGTGGTTTTTAAACTAAATGGTTGGATTTTTGTTTGTTTAATTCCTTAAAGAACACAGAAAAATATAAAATCTTGCGCCAACACAAAACGATGAACCTTAATACCTATCTAACATTTTAAATATCATAACAAAATAAATAATTAAAACCCCATAAAGTCTCATACCTTTACATGACGAAGGACTATCTACTGATTATTTTAATTCCATAAAGAGTATCCCATGTCGTATGATAATACCATTGGTTGTTAATATACAGTTAATTTACGGTAATAGTTACTTAATTGTTATTATTATAATATAATGAAATTTAATATAATTCGCGCCGCGGGACGCACCGCGGATCGTGATTTGATAATTTGTACACTTTTATGACTCGTTATAACTTTCTAATTAAATATCTTGTCTATAAATATTACACTTATATTTAAATGTGGTTTGTTTTGACTTTACTTTTAAAGTTACTTGGTTCTTGCTAAAGCTCGTCTGGATATTCAATCATCATCATCATCATCAGCCTATAGCAGTGCACAGCTGGACATAGGCCGCCCCCAATGAGCGCCATAGCGCCCTGTCTTCAGCTTGCCGCATCTAGCATCTACCTGCAGTCTTTCGCAGGTCGTCATCCCACCTGGTCGGAGGGCGTCCTACACTATGTTTACCGAGTCGTGGTCTCCACTCAGGAACACGTTTGCCCCAGCAATATTCCTTTATAATATTCCATATTATACCATTTGTTGGATATCCAATACCATACAGGATCTTTTATAATATTCCATATTATACCATTTGTTGGATATCCAATACCATACAGGATCTTTTATAATATTCCATATTATACCATTTGTTGGATATCCAATACCATACAGGATCTTTTATAATATTCCATATTATACCATTTGTTGGATATCCAATACCATACAGGATCTGGAAAACCATTGGTCTCATGGAGAATAGGTACTTAGATCTCCTGCCCGGTACTGAGATATATCAAATTATTATCTAGGTCAATTCGTCCTTTGGCAGTACCAATTTTTTTATATAAAATGTTATGCAAAACAAACCCTATCCTATTTTTTTACCGACTTCGAAAAAAGAAAGAGGTTTCCTGTTCAGTATGTTTTTTTGTATGTCCGTGAATTTATCCGTCATTTTTTTTAAATTCTTTTGCAGTTAAAAGGTAAACAAAACCATTTTTCTAAACTTATTTATAATTCATATTTTGATTGTTGATTCATATTTGCATTAGATAATTCAAATAAATCATATTTGGGTGTTCGAAACCGTAAAGAATTTTCAACTCATGTATTAGGCATACTAAAAGTTAATCTAAATGTTAAGAGCTCCCATAAAAGCCTTTACAAATACCTACATCAAAAAAATCTCTCACAAACCAAATCACCCACGTGTGGTTTACTGGTATTTGTCCACAAACATGTGTACAAAGACTTGCCCACTAAAAAGCTAATACGTCAATAGGGACATAGTTCGCTGCGCATCAAAAAAAGTTGCGCAAGCGCACAATGCGCTATTCTCGTGCAGTCAAGCGTAAAACGTTATTAAGGCGACCCGTGGATTATTGATGTGACATTAACGTCTTAATGCAGCTAATGTATGTGGTGTTTGGAGGTTTGAAGTGGGTCACTTTTTCAGTCTACTTCAGTTTTTGTTTACGTCATGCGCACGAGTATGAGAATCGGGGTTGATATTAGTCATCGGGCTACGGAATCGGGGTGGATATTAGTCATTTCAATAAAACCATAGATAGACCATCGAAGTTATGTATAACCTACATATGCACGATAAAGACGCCATACGTAAACTTTTTGATAAGAAATAAAATAATATCCCAATTTTTTTTAATACATACTCGTAGTTTCATCTGTACTAATATTATCAAGAGGAAATGTTTGATTTTTTGTTTGTTTGTTTGTATTGAATAAGCTCCGAAACTACTGGACCGATTTGAAAAATTATTTCACCGTTGGGAAGGTACACTATCCCCGGTGAACATAGGCTATATTATATTTTCAAAAAAGTTAGGGATCCTTACTAAAACTCCAATAATGTAACCCAATGTGTAAAAAAATAAACTAATAAAGTGAAATTCGAGTTTAACGCGGGTGAAACCGCGGGGAACAGCTAGTAATTTATAAACTCTTTTACTTAGAAACGCTAGACTGGAGCGCGTTGAAGTCTTTTGCATGGGATATTAGAACATTGAAGTGATCCGTTTTCGATGAGAATTTGTAGTGGGGTTTCGATGGTTTTTAATTGAACATTTGCACATTTGATTATATTTGATTTGAAAGCTGTCAAAATACTAAGTTGCTGAAATATCACAGGGGTCAATGACATTATTCATAAAAATAATGTTGTCGACTTTAACCCTTGTCGGCGTGTCGGCTATTTCGTCGACGTTGCCGACATTAGGTGTGAAGACTCCATTAGGCACTGGACAACACCCAAGCCAAGTAATGACTATAATATTTTCTCGATAAGAAAGTTGTAAAAAAAAATTGCTCCGTTTCTTTTCTCGGTACCTACAATCATAGACAGGTCAATCATACCCCTGAGTCAGCGAATTCGCCATTCAAATCAAAGGGTACATCCGCTGCCGATCGACATCCGGAAAGGTGTTCGCATAAAGACCCAGACGTAATTCGTCATATTATTCATAAATAATGAAAATGGCAAGTGTGAATCATAATCAGAGACAGAGGGTCCCGTGTGCGAAAGCTAAGAGTTAGTAAATTTACACTTCGGCCGTGCTGGCAACTAAGTTTAATGCTTTATGAAACCCAAATCCGAACATGGATACAGCTCAGAACCAAAGAGACGCATACCGAGAGATGGTCAAACCTACAGGAGTGCCGAAAATCTAGATCAGCACTCCCAGCTGCATCACCAAGACTAACTAATTACCCATTATGCCTAACGAGATCGGACCTACGAGTCCTAGTGGGGACACTCACAGGACACTGCTCACTAAACAAACACCTCTTTACCATCGGAACAACGGACAGCCCTCTCTGCAGAGCATGCCTTAGCGACGAAGAATCAGCTGCCCACGTAGTCCTGGAATGCGAGGGAGTAACAGCGCAGCGACTAGAAATCCTCGACCACCCGAGGTCACTCCGCGAAGCCTGTGAAGATCCCAGGAGTATTCTGCGCCTCTGGTCGGAGTTAGGCTGGCTAAACTAGTAAACACACACCACGCACAAAGGACCAATCGGAGTCTAAGTGCGGAAACAGGAGTACACTTACCATACCATAGTGATAGTATAGAAATAGTATCTAGACTGGATCGATTCTTGATGGATTTGCGGGATTTTGCCTTCGAAAGGAACGATTTCTGACTTCATAGATGAAGTACAATTAAAACTAAACAAATGCCTATCTACCAGAAAAATATGTATTCGAGTTTTAAATGATTTTTAAGTGGTTATTTGATACTTATTTAACACGTTTAAATATTATAGACACTAATATTTCAACAAACGAATAATCAAGAAGTAGATTATAACTACTTTTTGTATGATTATTTTAGTTGGCATTGTAATGTGTTTTGTGTGTTAAATTACTTAGTATAAAACAAAGTCGCTTCCTGCTGTCTCTCTGTCCTTATGTATGCTTAAATCTTTAAAACTACGCAACGGATTTTGGTGCGTTTTTATATCAATATATATAAAAGAAAGTCGTGTTTGTTACAACACTTATAACTCGAGAACGGCTGGACCGATTTAGCTGAAAATTGGTGGAGAGGTAGCTTAGAACCAGGAGTCTAACATAGGATACATTTTTATCATTTAAACAATTTGACACATAGAATTCCACGGGGGCGAAGCCGCGGGGAGCAGCTAGTAATAGATAAAGTGATTCAAGAGAAAGGTTTATAAACCATTTGAAACATAAAATTCCGCGAGGGCGAAGATGCGGAGCGCAGCTAATAAATCAATAAATTGAAAAATGAACAGTTTCTGACTATGGAACTCTAAAATCAGTGCAGATGCGAAAGTGTACGAAAGGATTGCACAGCACACATGCCCGCAAGGTGCACTGGCTTGTGCCGGAGTGCCACTTCTATGCGCAAACAATGAGATGGTAGATTCTGCATCTGTCTCAATGATTTTATCATTTTTGACACATAAAAATAAAAATATCAACTACTAGCTGCGCCTCGCGGTTTCACCCGCGTGGTGATTGATATTTTGGATAATATACTATATATCTTTATGAATGTGCCTATGTGTTATTCTGATGTATAAGCTATATTATTGTGAAGTTTCATTAAAATCCATTCAGTAGTTTTTACGTAAAAGAGTAACAAACATCCATCCATCCATACTAACAAATTTTCGCGTTTATAATATTAGTAGGATAATAATAAAGTATCAACTATATATGTACTTTATTCTATTACTCGCGACCCACCTCGGCTTCGCATGGGTGCAAAATGCATATCTATCTATGTAATGTATTGTTATTATGTATATCAGTTATCTAGTACCCATAACACAAGCTCTGCTTACCATGGGGCTTGATAACGCTGTGTGAATTGTCCAGCATTATTATTTTATTATTATTATGTATTTGATACATATAAACCTTTTTAAAAATTTCAATTTTCAAACCTTTCTCTTGAACCCTGTAACTATTAAAAAAACCGCATCAAAGTCTGTTGCACAGTTTTAAAGATCTAAACATACATAGAGACACACAGACGGCGGGAAGCGACTTTGTTTTATATTATGTAGTGCTATTCAATCATTTTCAAAGTTTCGTAGTACCAAGGCGCAAAGAAGTAGTTCATTAAATTTTTCAGGTGTTTTCGTGTATTTTAATTTCGCGAGAGCCGTCTTACGGTTAGGCACCAGTTCTCTGACTCTTATTTCTACTGCTCTATGTTTTTTTCTCACAATAGGGCTTGTCCACCAGTTTAAAGTCGCTCAGCGAGCTATGGAAAGAGCTATGCTCGGGGTTTCTCTGAAGGATAGGATTCGTAACGAATACATCCGACAGAGAACCAAAGTTGTCGATATAGCTAAAAGAATTAGTAAGCTGAAGTGGCAGTGGGCCGGCCATATCTCGCGAAGAGCCGACGGCCGCTGGGGCAAACGTGTTCTTGAGTGGAGACCACGACTCGGTAAACGTAGTGTAGGACGCCCTCCGATCAGGTGGGATGCGAAACCTGCGAAAGACTGCATGTAGATGCTGGATGCGGCAAGCTGAAGACAGGGCGCTATGGCGCTCATTGGGGGAGGCCTATGTCCAGCAGTGGACTGCTATAGGCTGATGATGATGATGATTATGTTTTCTACAACTGTATTAATATTTTTGTTATTATATTTATTTATTTTAAAGAAATATCCATAGGATTTACATTAATAAACCTCTTTAAACCCTTTAAAGGGGTTTTACATGAATGTTACATTGAACATACTTTGTTTTCCAACTTGACTTATTTATCTAATAAAAATCCCACTAATATTATAAACACTAAACAAATTTTAATACTTGGCTAAAACTAATAAACAAATTTTGCTGAACTTTATCTCAGATGTAGAACTAGACCTGGAATGAAACATACGCTACTAGTAAGTAAATATTACTTTTTATCCCATATAAATCAGTTCTCACGGGATTTAAATAACCTTTAAACATATCCATAGAAACAACGCGTGCGAAACCGCAGGCAAAAACTACATAGTACCTACGGTAATATATCTATTTAATTAAATAAATAAATAATGCTGGACAATTCACACAGCATTATCTAGCCCCATGGTAAGCAGACCTTGTGTTATGGGTACTAGATAAATGATATACATAATACAAAATATTACATAGATATATATTTTTTATTATACATAGAAAACGACCAGAACACCCGGAACAAATATCTGCAGATCGCACACACAATTGTTCCGAGGCGGGAATCGAACCCGCAACCTCCTGCGTCGCAGGTGGACCTTCGCCCACCGCGCCACATCGGTCGTCAAATCAATTCAATTAACACTTTGAGTGCTGAAATCACACGGTATGTGTTTTCTACAAGTGACTAATATATGAGTAAATCCACACTAGCGCAGCGGCTGAGAAAATACAGATCTTTGTGACTCAGCACAGCCGTAATATTTTTCGAATGAAACGCATGTGCGGCGTAACACAACCGCTGTGTAGAGCGGCAGCACGAATTTTTTAGGTTAAAAAAAAGATCGCAGTCGTCGAAAAAAAATCGCAGTCAAAGTGTTAAAGACTAATTGATCCGAGACACTTTTTATTTTACTCCGAACATTACAACGTTTATTGCATACCATACAGCACTGCTACAATCTTATTTGACAGACGCAAAAAGAACAAATAAGACAACTACAATAAAGAAAAAGAATAATTATCTTTAATATATGTATATCAAAAACAAAGATATTACAAAATTAGCATGCTCATCTGTGATCTTAGTACAGACTTGTTAAATATTTAAGAGCAAGCTATTTGCAGAATCATGCGTAATTGGTTGAACTAGTAATAAACTCATTGGGGGGATTATGCGCCGGCGCAGTCCACTGACAGTTCCATTACGCAAACTACTAACGTTTATGTTACAGGGGAAGTTGGAAATTTGACGTTTTGCAAAGTGAACAGAATACAGATCATTTATTTGCACACATGGGTCGCAGAGGTCTTAGTTATAAAATATGTACCGTATAATGTCTTGCCTTTTTTTTTCATATTAGCCTGTTTCGTCCCACTACTGGGCAAAGGCCCCCCCCAATTTTTTCCACTCAGTGCTTTCACGCGCCATCTCCCACCAATCTCTGAGGAAGGCGTTAAGGTCGTCTCGTCAGCGCTTTCTTGCCTTAGCTCATGCAGATTTGTTTTCCTACGATTGGGTCCTAGTCGCATTTTCATCTTTAAAATAAGTTACATAGCGTAAAGATGAAAATGCGACTAGGTAAACGTGATGTAGGATTCCAGGGTGGGATGGTTGAGGTGGGATGGCTACCTCTGAAAGACTACTGGCACATACTGGATGAAGTAACCTTTAGGGGTTACTTCAGACTCTCATTAAGCGAGGCTTATGTCCCACCAACATTTGTCCCGAGGCGGAAATCGAACTTGCAACCTTCTGCGTCGCAGACGGACTGTCGCCCACCGCGCCACAGAAGTCGTCTTAGTTGGATTGATTCACTTGGATATCCCAATCAAAATATACTGATCGAGATAGATAGACATAAAACACTTTATTATCACACAAAATAGAAAAAAAACATAGAATAGAGGAAGTATAAAGGGCGCCCTTATCACTGAGAGCGATCTTTTCAGGTAACCTTAGGATATTTTATCTTGAAGAGAGCTACTATTACCTCCTACTAAGGTTGGGGCTAGATGATGCTGTGTGAATTGTCCAGTATTTAAAAATATGATATGATCTCATTAAGAGAAATATATGATAGAAAGGCTAATACATTTTTTGCGTTTAAAAAGGACATAAAATCTGAATAGTATTACAATGTTTCAAATTAACCTTACCAGAAAGTGCCGACAAAAACTTTGCTTAGTTTATTTTGATTATCGCAAACTTCGTTATAATTTAATTAACTAGATAATTAGACGAACAGGGAATGCACTTATAAAAAGTCATAGTCATAAAAATTATGGAAAATACACTTACAAATTTACAAATTATAGTTTGACCGAAACTGCTGTACCGCGCCTGAGGTATGCGAGCGGCGAGACGGGGGGGAAATATCGGCCGCTCCGATACATCAACGCTCTGCCGTCAACGCGTACTCTTGCTCTTTTTTCCTCGCCCCCCACCACGCCGCACTTTCCTAAGGAGCGGTACAGTGGTTTCGGTCAAACTATAGTAATAAATGTCATACTTTGCCAGCAACATTTATACCAGGCTATTTGCCGATATGAGACACGGTGGTCCTTACTGGATGTCTTTGATAAAGATGTTACTTTAATTGCAAGAACGATTTCCTTTGAGAGGCCGCGCCACGCGTCCTCTTTGATACGAACAAGGTTTTTCTGGTCCTCAAATCGCGTCTTTTGCTTTTATTTTGAGACAAGCGTTGCTCGCGACTTTCCTGCTGCAACCTGAAGACACCAAGAGTTGCGACTTTGGATTATTACAATTCAATATCAGTTTGAAGACCCCTAGAGATTTAAAGCTTTGATACTATTATGGTTATTAACACAAAAGTCACACATATGTATATTATCATGGATAAATATATATTTCCGAGTTTTTCAATATTTAACTGTGGCGAAATATTGGAAAACTCAAAAATCATATCATGGTAAATATCCCGTTATAAGTGCCACCTTAGAGATTTGTTTTTTTTTAACATAAATTTGCGATTAGGTAACTGTTATTCGGCCAGTCTTTATAGATAGATAATGCATTTATTTGAAACTGCAGCACATGATAACAGTAGTAATATTTACTACTTAACAGTTGCAGTGCCCACGCTATGGCGATTTGTATATCGCTGCCCTCTCCTTTAAATTTCACCGCAAAAGGTAGGCAACGAACGCCATATTAGATTTTGCTAATGTAGAAAATTAAAAAGCGATATGTAACAACAGCTTACCGTTTGCTTATATTCAACCCACCTACTTGGACAAATCGTTATCCGTCAGTCTGACAGCATAAAGTTTTTATATATACACTAGCTGCTCCCCGCGACTTCGCCCCCGTGGAAATCTATGTGTCAAATTAAATGATAAAAAGTATTCTATGTTAGACTCCTGGTTCTAAGCTACCTCTCCACCAATTTTCAGCTAAATCGGTCCAGCCGTTCTCGAGTTATAAGTGTTGTAACAAACACGACTTTCTTTTATATATATACATTTATCGATAACAAGTACAAGTACATTTTGGTATGCGATTTGCTTTATAAGCTTGCAATTAGCATGCACAGACCTACCTGCCCGCAACAAGTTCAATAAAACAGTATATCTTTTGGTTTATCAGCACAATTTTGTATCGAATGTCAGTGATATGGAGTTGATAATATAGATGTTACAAGTACATTCGATTTGGTTTATATCTGATATATATAATTTAAAAGCACTGGACATTTATATCAGCATCTTGGAGACGCTTCCGATTGGTTATTTGCATCAGTTGAACTATCTCTAGATTGTTTGCAACAGTCTACTGATAGCTCAAGGGATTGAATTGTAAATACTTGTTGTAATTTGTATCTATTAGTTGTTATTTTATCAGTTACTAAAATATAAATTTTATAATATATTTATTAGATACATAGAAAACACGGCCGTTTCCTCGTGGTCCCACTATTTTGTCCCATTAGTAGGACCACGAGTGAGACCAGTTTCTGTACGTCCTACTATGACATATTAGTGCTGTAATAATTTATTTAAACCACCTGTATATAAATTAATACTTTGATACTACACTTGCGAGCTATAAACTGGAATCACTTCATCGCTGGTTTCTGCAGACCATATTTTACAGTTTCCATGGAATAAACTGTAGGTTGTGGTATATTATTTTAAAGATAATTTTATTAGCTTTCAAACTCTTTCGATATCATAGCGAAAAAAATGTTCATCATATGTCATGGAACGTGAAAACAATAGACATAAATTTTTGGAACGAAACATCAATTTTTTCAAACTCCTGAATCCCTATAAAAACTGGGAATTTATACAATTTTGTCATCAGTCCAATATATCACATCACTCAAAATACTGGAATTACAAGAAAATGGAAACCACACCAAAAGAAGCCGCTCAAATCGTCACCCTAATCCAGCAAGGGTTCTCTCAGCGTACTATCGCTCGACAGCTTCATCTGAGCCAGTCCTGTGTCTCCAAAGTATACAAGAGGTTTAGAGAGACTGGAAACTTAGTCCGAAGACCAGGATCTGGATGACAGCGATGCACTTCGGCGAGAGATGACCGATTTATTGTCAGCACTTCTCTCCGAAATCGACATCTAACCGGCGTTGACGTCCAGCGGGAGCTCGGAGAAGTTCGAGGGAGAACTGTCATCGAGTGGACAGTGAGGCGAAGACTCAAAGAAGCTAACTTGACCCCAAAAAGGCCAGCAACGGGACCCAAATTGTCTACAGCCCACCGACAAGCCCGACTTCAGTTTGCTCGTGATCACTTAGATTGGGATATACAGCAATGGAGCCGAGTTTTGTTCGCGGAGGAGACTAGGATGTGCCTGCATGGCAGCGACCGTCGACGGAGAGTCTACAGGAGACCGGGAGAGCGATACGCACAATGCTGTATAGCGGAAACAGTGGCATATGGTGGGTCTTGTATGATGTGTTTTCAAATGGTATACACCAATCTGCAGTTTATTCCATGGAAACTGTAAAATATGGTCTGCAGAAACCAGCGATGAAGTGATTCCAGTTTATAGCTCGCAAGTGTAGTAATAATATTAAGAAAAAAAACAGTAATTTGTAACAAACTAAAAATACCTATGCTCCTATTATACTTCATCATACCACGCAAAATGCACGGTGGCACTTTAAATAATTAGAACATAAATATGACAGGGTTTTAATGCATTGCGTACCAACCTGTGGTACCAACCCTCTAAGATATACCTAGGAAACTACCTGTATGCATGAAATCACAATAAATTTTATTAATGAATGAATAATTATTAAAATTTATATATCTATTTGTTTATTAACTATCAATGACTTAGACTTATACATAAGTTGTATGATTTGGGGATTGCCGTTGCACTGATCCATTACAGCAAATGTAAGATAATTGTGGCATTTTATGTATTTTATTTAACAAAGTGATATTGGGGAATCAACATGAAACAGTGAGATCTGACCTTGCTCAGTAAGACAAAATATGTAAGATAAACACACACACTTTTTTTTTATTGACGATCCATGTGGCGCGGTGGGCGAAGGTCCGCCTGCGACGCAGGAGGTTGCGGGTTCGATTCCCGCCTCGGAACAATTGTGTGTATGATCTGCAGATATTTGTTCCGGGTGTTCTGGTCGTTTTCTATGTATAATAAAAAATATCTATCTATGTAATGTTTTGTATTATGTATATCAGTTATCTAGTACCCATAACACAAGCTCTGCTTACCATGGGGCTAGATAATGCTTTGTGAATTGTCCAGCATTATTTATTTATTTATTTATTATTTATTACTTTGTACAGCCACTTTGATGTTGAATCCAATATAACAGTGATTTCAAACCATACCTCTAAATTATCAATGGTTTGACAGCCAAGCACTTTTCAATGTGAAGATGCTCAATCAAAATTCCATCATTCTCACAATAGATAAAGCTAAGTATATTGTAATATTCGTTTTAAATCGCAAACTAACAAAGGTTGTAATTATCGGTTTGCTCCTTCATAAAGTTCTGCTCATTGTTAGTCGAGATGTCTCTATTTTGCGATTTTCTAAGGTGTGGGCTAAATGTTATTTGACGAGAACTTTGTGGGCTCGCCCGTTGAGCTTTTGTTAGATTTCTTTGATTCTGTAGGGCTATCACTCCCACAATTTTATTGTGCGATTTTGCAGGAAGAGGCCTGGTAGATGATGGATGGGTTCGATGTTTTGTTCAGATGCGCGAAGTTATATGACTCTAGGGGATGCATTGCAAGCAACTCTAGATATCAATTTGAAGGCTGCATGGTTTTTATTGTCAGTTTTATATCAAAGATTTTTATTTTTATAAAAAATCTAAAAAAAAAATGTTAGATAATTTAATACATGCTCAGTTTTTTCACATAATTTAGTTTTTTTTATTCGACAGACATTTAATAAGTGATATTAATGCACGTGATTACTGATTTAAATACAGAAGGTGTGCATTTATATTTTTGGAACGTTTTTACAATATTTTTAATTTCTAGACACCATTCGGCACCACAACGTCTAGCCTCCTTGAAACTTGTCACGCCTTTCAAATCTCTATTGTCATCGCAATAAACAAAGAAAAAATCCTCAGGTACCCAAGAATCAATGGACAAAATTAAATTCGTATTGCTTCTTGGAGGCGACTCAAAGTCTATTAAAATCAACTTTAGCGCCTCTCAATGGAAGATTGAATGCCTCTAAACAATTGTTTTTTTTTCTGTCCATTCTCTCAATGGCATACATTCTTGTGTAATCTTTTTAAATGTGACAATAGCTTTTGAATAGAATGAAACCTCTTCGTTCTACATTAAGGTAACCTTTTTCAGATTCACTGAAGGCAACCGCCCTGTGTGCAGGTTTAACAGTAACCGACCACTTTGCTTACTAATGAAAATCATTCCCACACAAAAACGGACCCTACACCTTCAGAATTCAGTTTATTTTCCAGCAAGATGTTGCTTGTGGTTTATTTTCCTATAGGTATTTGCTTCGGTCTGTTGTTGCACAAAATACAATGCGACTTGTTTAATTTTCACTTTACTGACCGTAATAAATTAGAAGTACTATCCCTCAGCTGGAATCCACTTGACTAGTTTTAGGCTATTGTTTGTTTTCACTGATGATTTTGGCGCCATGCGATGTTCTTTACAAATGCAGATAGACTCAGCTGATTTTAAACAAAGGTAAGTTCAGCTGATTTTTGTTTTGCAAAGAGCAATCAGCTGATATTTTTGAAATGATCTATAGTTAGAAGTTGGCTAAAAGGCAGTTTGTTTCTTTTAGAAAATGCCTTCTTTAGTATATAAATAATCTAGTACGATCCACACAGCATCATCTAGTCCCAAGCTAAGCACAGCTTGTGGTATGGGTACTAGAAGACTGATATACTTAATATAATACATTACATAGATATATATTTTAATGATATATAGAAAATACCCGGAACAAATATTTGCAGATCGTAAAAACATTTTTCCCAAGACGGTAATCGAATCCGCAACCTCCTGCATCACGGGCGGACCTTCGCCCGCCGCGCCACATAGGTCGTCAAAGTAATAATTATGTATATACCTTATACCTTATTGTCTGTATTACGTAACAGGCAGGCAGACATGTCAATAGTTAATTTAACAATAATATAATCAGTCTTTATCTAGTTTGCATCAAACAAGTCGTCTTTAGATCATAATTAAGGATTTTTTGTAACCTATAAGATAGTGTCAATAATGTCAAGGCGAAAATCTTGATCTCATGCAAAAAAACATTTAGTCACACACAATTCTACACTCATATTAATGACAAAACTTTGCAACATAGCGCGTTGAAATCTTTTCTATGGGAAAAAGACTAAGAATTCGAGAAACCTTTTTTTACATTAAATCAAAACTTCAACCAGTTCCAAACAGTAATCAAGTTCCTTCTCAATTAGAATACGCATAAGACTGGACCAATAAATAAAATTCTATGGCACGCGCATGAAGGCCCATATCCCAACTTCAAAGCATGCAGGTAAAGATAGAAAAAAATTGATTTGTGTCGACGCGGGGGAAGAAAAGGGTCCAACCAAATTTTTTCAATCAAGGTGCGCCCATAAAAGCCTGCTCTAGAGTGTCCAGGGACCATTCCGTAGACAGCTCCCGAGCCCTACACATCTCTAGCTTTTCTATCTATCACGCGATTCCATTACGACAATGTTGCAAGGCGTTTCATCCGAATACTACCAGAAGATGGTGCCAATCGCGCCTGCTCTGGAAAAGTGCAATTCGGATTATCAAGACACAAAGTACACGTACAAAAGCACAGGCTACAATGGTGCACAAACCGCTTCTATCGCGAGAAGGAACGCTCGTGAGAGAAACAGAGTGAAACAAGTGAACGATGGTTTCAACGCGTTGAGGAAGAAGCTTCCCGCTGCAGTTATTGCCGCTCTCTCCGGTGGTTCTCGACGTGGTTCCGGCAAGAAGCTCAGCAAAGTGGATACGCTGCGAATGGTCGTCGAATATATTCGCTACATGGAGAACATTATCGAAGAAAGTGACGCATCACAAGGGTACACTAAGCAGAAAGTTGATAATTTCGAAGATGAAGGAGTTTATGGCGACAACTCGCCTTACTACGAGTCAGTGCCATCCCCAGTGTCTGATTGCTCATCCGGTGTGTCCTCGGCGCATTCCGCGAGTTTCGTGCAAAGTTATCCTCCGCAGCAAATTACCCCGATGGAAGAAGATGATTTGCTTGATGCCATCACTTGGTGGCAGCAGAAGTGAATTCCAAAAACGATGTCAGTGTCCCAAAATTCTACTCAAGTTTCTACTCAGAATTGTATGGCAGGTTTGTGATGTGAAAAAAAATCTGAGTAGATATTGTTGGGTTGTCTAGTCAAGTGCCTTGATTCAGTTGTTGTTTTGACTGAGCTGGTTGTACATAATGTTACCATTTTGTATTTTAATAATTTATTGTAGTTGTAGGCTGTGAACTATTTGTATATAGAAATAAGATTTACTATAAGATGAAAATGAAAAATTAATAAATTATTTGAAAATAAAGCTTTCTTTTACTTTACGATATACCCATATTAAGAGATAAGATATATACATATTATATATATAAACAATATTCAGGCCAGATTAAATTAAATTTCAGAAAATGTCGCATATCTTTTTGACTTTTAAATATTAATATTCAATTACTAGTTTCTGCTCGCAGCTTCGCACGCGTTGTGTTTCTATAGAAATGTTTAAAGGTTACTTATATCCCATAGGAACTGTGCTACGGGATAAAAAGTAGCCTATATTTGATTCCAGGCTTAGGGATACATCAATACAAGTTTTCAGCTTAATCCGTCAAGAGTACTGAATACTACTTTTGGAATGAAGAAGTAACAAACATTCAAACTTTGCGCGGCTTCGCACGCGTTGTTTTTATAGAAACGTTTTAAGACTTTTTCTATCCCATGGAAACTGATGCGGCAGCATGTATAATATAAATATGTTTAAGTATGTGTCTAAAAAGATTGAAACTCGAAAATTCTAGACAACCAGGACCAAACTTGTTTATCTTTCATTAAAAAGAATATCACCGATACGCGGCCGCTTGATTAAGCCGTAAGCGCGAACTCGTACATTGTTATACAAGATTAATGGTGTTCACATCGATAAGGAGGTGGGAGCTAAATGCATTTACATGTGAGAATAAGAAGACACTGATAAAACGACAAAGGTGTACTAACTGTTGTTTATACTGTGCACTGTGAATTGTATTGGTTTGGTTTGGGACATACGGTCAGATGATTTTACGAATAAAACTTCTGAAGACAAAATTATGAATTTTTCAACCATAGATAGATAGATAACACTTTATTACACCACACAAAAACAGAAAATAATACAGAGATAAAACTAAGAATAAAGGTATAAAGGGCGGCCTTATCGCTGAGAGCGATCTCTTCCAGGCAACCTTGGGATGGACTGGACATGAACGAACAATATAGACGGTGGCACTTTAATAAATAATTGGTAACAAATACACTAAATACCTACATTACAAACATTATAATAAACTTACATAGACATAAGATAAGGCTATCCAACCATGATAGTTTTAAAAATTTTATTCTGAGAAACTGGTTTTTCTTTAAAAACTGATATTTGGCATAAGGTTTACAATTTACTAATTGATTCTCTGAAAAACTCGCAGAAAGCTAATCACTGTTATCATTCTTCTCTAGACTTTTTGTCAATAATATTATTGATTATGTGAAGCGTATGATTACTAAGAAAAAAAATCTAATTCTACAGAAAGAACAGAATTGAAGCAAATTAAATTTAATGACGTATATATAATCTTGTCTATTAGTCTGAATCTGACCTAGAGTGGATTTTAAAAGTACGTTTTGATAAACAAAAAGTTTCTTAAATCTTTGTTCTTAAATAAAAAGTTCTTAGATCCCTTTTAGTTCTTAAATCGCTTCAACAAGCGTTCAGTTACGAAATTCTAAAGTTTTGTTTAAAACTGTGTGTATAACAAACGAATTTATTCCCACCAGATATAACAGAAGATTGCAGTTTACGATTATTGGAAATGCTGATAGAAGACACTAACGAATGTAATTAAGACAACGGGTGCAAAAATCATCAGCTAAATAAGAGAAACGCTTTTAGGAAAGGTTTTAACCGGGCACCCAAAGAGCTGAAGATTGTAATTTAGTAGTAATGGGTTAAAGCTAAAAATAATTAATTAAGATTAATTAATTGTGTGCACGGTCTGCAGATATTTGTTCCGGGTGTTCTGGTCGTTTTCTATGTATAATAAAAAATATCTATCTATGTAATGTATTGTATTATGTATATCAGTTATCTAGTACCCATAACACAAGCTCTGCTTACCATGGGGCTAGATAATGCTGTGTGAATTGTCCAGCATTATTTATTATTTATTATTATTATATTATTAAGATTAGGCTTATTTATCTAAAAAGGAAAACAATCAAGGGTTATAAAAAATAATTATAATATAATTTTAATTGTAAAGGCTGATGATGATGATGCTGATGTTTATTCCCACTGAGAGAAAATTTTATTCCTATCGCAAAGTTTCTCTAGTCTTCACATTTAATTTCCGTGTCAAAATGATGCTTTTTTTTTTTTTTTTTTTAATCATATTTATTTTTAAGGACTTTTACTTCGTAAAGTATGCCAGTCCTATCATAACCTAAACTTATAACTAACAAACAAAACAAAAGATACAGCAAAATAAAAACATATAAATTGTTGCTATTTTTAAAGGGAGTCACTGATGCATAAAAATTTTGAATAATGAGACAGCCGCTGCTGAATCTGGTTCCGCTAAAATGTTAATAAATGTGCCTAAATCAAATCTATTTAAATTACGTTCAATCATCAGTGCCTCCCTTCGGTCTTTGAATTTAACACAATCCATCAATATGTGGTGCACATCATCTAAGACTCCGCAAACATAGCACGATGCTTGGTTTCTTGGTTTTATGGTCTGGATTTTAAAATAACCATCAAAATGACGCGTGAGAAAGTGATCCGCTTATATCCTGCGTGTTCCTTCATTCACGTTTGGAGATTACAAAGGTACAACCTACTTGCGCTTTTCGTTTCCGCTCATAAAAACTTTTGTCGCTTTTTTGCGCGTAACTTTTGGCAGATTTCGGAAACTTTAAAATCGAAATTCGATGTTACTATGTTACCTATTATGTTACTCTTTTTTATAACATGCCCTAATCGTGTTTCGGGGCACGTGTGCTGTGCGTGCGTTTTGCAAAAGCTCGAAGATAAAGCAAATGTATGTTTGTTCACTTTTGTTGCAATTGTTCGTATTTGGCTTTCATATACTATGATGAGGAACCCGGAACTAAACACTTCGTATTTTTACTTCCTTACCAAAAACCGAAGACTACTTTTATACGTTATTTCCAAAAATGTAGTTGTGTCACATTTTAACAAATCGCAAAAGATCTACCTACGTCACCAGCAATCTATTGCTGAACGCGCGTCCCCCAAATAAGGAGAGTTTTGTCATTATTACTATTTTGTGAAAAACCTTTTACCCTTTTATTTAACACTAGCGGATCTTCCCGGCATCGCACGGTTTTAGTACGGATCCCTAACTTTTTGAAAATATAATATATATAGACTCACCGGGGATAGAGTAGCTTCCCAACGGTGAAAGAATTTTTCAAAACGGTCTAGTATTTTCGGAGCATATTGATTACAAACAAACAAACAAAAAATCAAACCTTTCCTTTTTATAATATTAGTACAGAAAACTAAACGGAATAAAATAAGTTAGAACTCTAGAAAAGTGACAAGTATAAAATCCAATTAAATTATTACGATTCGTTGGTTACTGTTCATTTCATGAATCCCAAAGATGAGTGTGATCTTTGAGAGTATTGTCCCAACAATCAGATAATAGAAAATAGTTACATACCTTTTTTTAGGGTTCCGTATATACTCCACTTGCATTTTTTGTCTAAATGAAGTAGATGCAAAGGATTTACTGCTGATCGCTATCAATTTTTTTATCAAACTATCCTTCTCATTGCATTAGGTACAGAACAAAAAGAGAACCAATAACTTAAATAACGAGTGCAAGGCCATACGCATTATTTTAATACTCGTATATACAAAAGTATTTATGTATGTTAAAAAGACAACCTTTAGCCAAGACACCGTTTAAGAGTTTTTATGTAACTAGTTATTCATAGTAGTTTTAGGTTCGTATACGGTTTATATTCTCTTCCTCCTACAGAAGCTCTCTCTAAAGTTCAAAATATTTTATTTTCTTTAGGCTTACAAAATAAGCACTTAGACATGTCATACTTTATACAAGACTAATTTACTGTTTTACTGTTCACTTCAATTTTTTGTCAGTGGAAAAAGTGAAAAAGAAACCACTAGTATGTTCATATCTCTTATATGTCTAATTCTCTCTCTCTCATGTGACAGTGGTGCTTTCCATGTTTTCTCTCTCCGCTTTAGTCTATCCCATCGAACCCCCTTCGCTAATCCTACTTACACTTGGCCAAGATCATAATCTGTCACTACTCACAAACCACAAAATACAAGGGCGGTATTGTTTGTTACCTCTAAATACTTTTTGTAACTTTCGCAACTAAATCGCTTAATCTGATTGTGACCATTCATTGGGTGAAACCATCCATTATTATTTTAATTTATTTTACTTTCACTAGCTTTGTTTTGATCAGATTTGAATGAGATTTGACGAAGAGTAATTGGCGTTATTAATATTACTGTTGTGGTAAGCTTTTGTATGGATAATGTTTTTAAACAGCGTCTGCTAGTCGCTGTTTTTAGAAGACGCCGAGAAAACCTAAACTAAGTGTTACTAGCTGGCTTACTTAATATAACAAATTAAAATAACTAACAATATAACATAATTGGCTGAGACACAGTCCATATTGTGAGGTAATAAGAACATTTTACTCTGTTTTGCTCTTAGTAATTTGATATTTACATAGGCGGACTGGAAAGGCTTAAACCCGAAATAATTTAACTGAATTTCAAGTTACCTATCATTATTGTACCGAGTCAATCAACAAGTCTTCCATCCAAAGGTTGCCTGGAAGAGCTCGCTTTTAACGATAAGGCCGCCGATTGTGCCACTAGATTTAGTTAGTATTAAGATCCTATTTTTATTATTTTCTTTATATTTGATGGTGCAATAAAGGTATATTGTATTGTATTGTCTTCAGATATACATACATTTTATTTTAAAAAAATATGAGATTAGCGAGAAAGAAAAATCTATATTTCTTGGTCGACAACTTATTTCTCAAAAAGGTAGGAAACACTAAATGTAGCTACATATAAGCTGTTGGTCTTTTTTATGTGTATTGTTTGCTAGCACTAAATGCTACGCATAAAGAACCAACTGGAGTCCAAATGGGGATAAAGGAGTACCCACACCTGAACCTGATCCTGAACACTAAATGTAATCTACTTACCTGGCGTAAGTAAGCTTAGGTACTTATGTTATCTAGAGAATTGAATACATAGTAAGTAAAACCTAGTACTAACACTAAAGAAATGAATAAACAGTAAGTGGTACCTAGTTATAACACTATAGAACTTGCAGAGCCAGAGGCAGACCAGACAAGCGGAGCATTCATAAATAATTATCGGAAATCAGCATCCTGCGCTAAGATCTGGTACAGAGAGGTCAGGACATCGCATCAAGTTTAATAAATAAATAAATAAATAATGCTGGACAATTCACACAGCATTATCTAGCCCCATGGTAAGCAGAGCTTGTGTTATGGGTACTAGATAACTGATATACATAATACAATACATTACATCGATAGATATTTTTTATTATACATAGAAAACGACCAGAACACCCGAAACAAATATCTGCAAATCGTACACACATTTGTTCCGAGGCGGGAATCGAACCCGCAACCTCCTGCGTCGCAGGCGGACCTTCGCCCACCGCGCCACATCGGTCGTCAAATACATATCATAATACTCGTATTATGATATGTATTTGTACTATTATTACACTAAATTGGTTGTAAATGTACGTACTAACAAAGTTTACGTAAATAATCATCTGTTTCAGTATTCAGATGCTAAGAAATGCCCGACAAAACTATTAAAACGTTATCTTGTTTTATGGAACATAAATAAAATAGGTCTTGTTAATTTAAAATTTTATCAAATCTACGAATTAGGTAGACTTTTTGCAATAGAAGCATATAACTAAATCATAAACTATGAGTATAAGAATATATATTATATATTCTTATACTCTATATATATATAATATCAGTTATTATAGAAAAATACTGCGCACACAGCTTCTCTGTTTTTGTAGTTTTATAATTAGTTTGTAGTTATTTAGTCGTTATGGTGTTGGGTAAGTAAATTTGTTAATGCTATGAATAAAGAATTTCTTTTGCTTATTCGACTGTCGACCATGGCCGAAAATCGGCAAGAATGAAATTATTAGAATTATCAGCTGTTTTAGATGTTTGTTGTTGCTTTTGTAGTGTAATAAAATGTGTTTTGCAAAAGTTTGTAATGTAATATCTCAGTAGTTCATAGAAGGTGATGAGCTTCATCTGTCGATCACCTTTTCAAGAAAAAAATGGAGCAATTACTGTAGTTTAATTAGAAGAATCAAAATCCTCTACTGACCACTTGACCGCAAAAATATCTGGTTTCATTTCTAAAACTATGAATGAATTCTCAAACATTTGATGAGAAATATGAAATGATCTACGCCAAAATCGTAAACTAAATACATTTTGTAATGAAATCTTATTGTATTTAGGAAGGCAATAGCGGTTTCAGAAAAAAATGGATGGTTATTTGAACGAAATCGGAAGATGCACTTACCAATGCAATTTGAGAATGATTTCCGCACGAAATGCATCAAATGAAGTTGCAACATTTTTTATCTTTCCTTCTTTACTGTGGTTGTTATTGAATTCTATCAAAATTAGTCGGTCTTTTCTTTGCATGGTTTTTTGCATTTTCCGTTTAAAATGATTGCTCAATGATGGTTACCACGTACTTTAGTGGTTTTTATTTTATTTTATTGAATAAATCTTTGATAGTTACCGACCTTTAGTACCGTTTGATGGCACTTAAGTAATGCAGTTTATAAGTTTTTAGAAATATTGCTCTTTCTCATAATATTCATTTTCTACTCTGATAAATGTGCCTACCTGTTTGAACGGGCATTCGATAGATAAAAACTCTTGTGAGTTGTTCGATCTAAATTAACGCTAGTCCTGCAATTATTTTGACTAGATTCTAACACATGGATGCTACATCATTTTGACCGTTGATAAAGAAAAGTTACTTACTGTTGGATTACATAACAATTTCTATAACACATTAACTGTTTATGCATAACAAGGGCACATTTAGAAGATAAAAAAGCTTGGAACGAGTTTTGCTCCAACTCAAAATCTAACAAATTACAGATAAGCAAATCATATGTACTAGACACATAAGTTATGAACATACTAGTGGTTTCTTCTCACTTCTTCCACTGGTGGACAAAAAATTGAAGTGAACAATAATACATATAATAATGAATAGTATAAAATATGACTTGTCTAAGTGCTTATTTGTAAGCCTAAAGAAATAAACTTTCATTTCATTTCATTTCATTTCATTTCATTTCATTTCATTTCATTTCATTTCATTTAGACCTGCCCAGAGTGACCAGTATGTGAAGGGCAGGGAATGCACTTATTACTTTTTAGTCAGAATTAAAGGACTCTGAAAGTAACTCAACCTTCTTTGTTGTGTATGAGTATCGAGCCCAATATAATCATATTCATATTTCCGTCAATTACTAAAACACTGTCATGTATATACGGACACACCTTGTCCTTTGTCGACAAAAAATAACTTAAACCAAGGGCCATCCTTAAAACGTCGGCGTGAATCTCATAAAAGGGATTACGGGGTGAGCTTAATGCTAGGATTCAATTAGACGAAATGAGCTTAAGTGGAGGATTCAGAGCTTAAGTGGGGAATATCCGCTGTTTTGACAGCAGTCAAATTAAGGCACGGCTTGCTTCCGTCATTTAGGAGTGGTTAAGAAGGTGACAACCCTGATGGGCATTAGTGTTTAATCATAGGCTAGGGTTAGGTAAGAAGAAAATTGAAAAAAAGCAACCGAAATAGCAGCTACTTCACATGTTTACTCGTTAATATTTTATATTACAGTGTTGAAGCCAAAATTATATTATTTGATTAGGGATGCGGTTGGAGTACCTATACAGGTAACCGCAAATACCAGAAAAATGATTTTTTTTTTAATTAATTAAAAAAAAACATTTTCTGGTGATTCTATGATGTGTTGAGTAGTTAACCTATTATTTCGATATCTAATGTCTCTATGTCAACTGTTTAACAAAAGCTCTGCTTAGCTTGGATCTAGATAATGCTTTGAGGGTTGTCCAGTATTATTAATTAATTTATTAGTCTACACAATTGTATTTTCGCTTTTCGGTTCACCAAAGCAACCCATGGTAAAGCCCTGCCGGCTTTTTAGAGAGCAATTTAAAATAAAACAGCAATACGAGTAACCAGTAGCCTATTTAAACGTTTATTTTTATCTGAAAAAGTTGTAACACTGAGAGACAAGTGAAGTCACAGAGATAGTGCTATCTTCGACGCACTGGCGCGTATATGCGGGCTGTATCTCACCCTTATTTATAGAGATGCAAGGTTTAATTTACATTGATATAAATAGCTCATTACTTGCTTCATTGTCAACAAGATTCAGAGTGTGACAGACAGTTAGGTGCAATCAAGACGTGTGGAAGTTAACCTTTAAATACAGAGCTTGTTTTTGTGTCTCAAGCCAAGAAGTATTTAGTGTAGGAACGTAACATCTGCAAGGAAAACGCATCTTGGGAATAATGATCTCTGAATTAAAATACGAGAAAGGTTGCCTGGAAGAAATCGCTCTTAGCGATAAGGCCGCCCATTGTGCATCTGTATCTTTGTTCTTTACTGTTTTTGTTTTTCTGTGTTTGATGTGAAATAAAGCGTATTTGTATTGTATTGTATTGTATTGTACGAGAATTTATACCTAGCAGTGGTTTATCCTAGAAAAAAAGAAAAAATGAAAAAATAAATAAAAATGAAAATAACCTACACTTAATATAGGAATAAGAATGTTTTATTTAAAATTTACAAGGTAGCCTTAAAGTTAATTATATGTATTTATATAATTAAATTTATTTCAAAAGTTATGCGAAGCCGCGAGCAGTAGCTAGCAAGAAGAAGTAGGAAGCTAGTAAGAATTTAATTGAATCGCGTTTTGTTTTGGTTCTGGTTTTAAGTAGGTATTCAATAAAATTCATATTAAATATACGAGTAAATACACGGTATTTAAGTTACCTGTTTTATATGCTTCGAAACTTGACATAAAGCTTCTTTGGATGAAAACTTTGTTATTATCCCTACTTGCTTGAGGTAAAAAAAAAACTTTTGGAACTATCACACTAAAGTAAAATGGAATATTAACCATGATTTGATTTTTGAGTTTTCCAATATTTCGGCACAATTTGCTTGAGATATCCAGTATGTATCTAGATTTTTTGTCTGAACTTACCCAAAATAACCATTTGTTTGGCGCTATCTAACAAAAGTTGATTCTAACTATTGTAAAGTATCTTGATTTCTCCAAATCTACAAAAACAGTAATATTCCCAGCAGGTTCTCTTTGAAATCGATCCCATTCACAAAATCAATCCGGTCATTTTCTCACCGTAAAGCAAAGTCTAAAAATGGGACAGTCGTTCCCACGTTGGTTGGTATTGCGAATCGTTTCCGTATCAGGTGCCGCTGCAACCGAAAGGGTTCCAATTATTATTACTCGTACCTACAATACTCGAGTGTCAGTTTTTTCGCCCATAAAACTAATATTGGTAAGGCCCCATCCTCTTCCGCTAGTTTTTGTAAACACTTACCTTTATATTTGAGCTTTTAAATTTTTTACGTGACATATCAAATTTATTGCCAGAAAAAGTACAAGAGCTTTAGTAATGTTGATAAGTATGTAGGTTGGTACTTGATAAATGTTACCTACTAAAGTGCTCCAACGTTATCTAGTGATAAGCATATTGAGTATGCCACCCATAGGCGAGAATAGAATTTGGTTTAATTATCTAATTAGATACCGCAAACACCAATAATGCTTACCTCTCCGTTTATTTTATTCAAATTATTGGCTTTTAAACAAATACTAAACTAGACTCAAGTGCGGGGTAATAAAACATAGTTTTGTGTAAACATGAAGTTGTTTTATTGTATTTTAGCTGCAGCAAGTGTCGTACCCGTGATGAATGGAAAGGCGTTGATTTAAGAGGGTCCGATTTGAATGAAATACTTGATAGCATGTTTCTTTGTGCTATCGTAAGCAATAAAACCATAAAAAGTAACCCTACTGCTTCATTACTTAATTTACGATAACAAACCTCAAGATGGAATTTCTAGGAACGACGCTTGTCCAAACATATCGAACTAATTGAGATGTGCCGCGAAAAAAATGAGATCAAATGTTAGATCGAAATGAAAGACAAATCGCTCCCAATTTTGTCAACCCTTGGGTGAAGTTGGGTGCCCGGTGTACCTATTCATTCATCGGTTTTTTAGCCCAACAAATTAACAATAGTCCGGTCAGGTTGATCACAAAAAACTACACGACTTTTCCTAAAATTTAGATGTATTTTTTATTGCGTTTAGTATTTTGTTCATATCTATATTTTATGGGTTTAAATCGAAATGGAGCGGCGTATAAAAGGTTGGATTTACATCGGTGCCTTTTGTATTTTGTGTGGGTGATCCACTTTGACAAAAGTGTTAACATTTGCGTCCATAAAATATTTTGACTTCTCTTTTAGTGGTCATGGTCTGACAGGTTTTTTATAAATTGCTATTTCAACCTCACCTTACAGGTGGTTTTCTGAGATATTTGTTGTTTGTGGTTAAAATATCTTCAATTATATGTTTTATTCATTGTTTATATGTAATAATAATTATTTTTAATATATAACAGCTTTTTCTTGCTTCGCAATGAACCCTTTAAAACAATCAGTACATTTACAACAGAAAGTTAAGGGATAAAACTACCCCATAACCGTTTCGTCATCAACCACCTCAACTCCTCAAGCTATATTAATTACCGGTTGTCTAAACTCACCAAAAGCGGGTTATTAAAAACTATTAGAATATTTCATCGCTGAGGGTAGTATTTACCCCTAACCTCTGTCAAGCTCAAAGCGCTCATTTAGCTAAAAGTATGATTGCTAGTCATTTACTAAAACGAAATTAATTATTGCTAGCTGCAGGCAACAAAACATTTTTATTACGAGAGTAATTAACATTCTTTATTAATTTTACGATAGCATAATAATTCTATAGAAAATACTTATTAAATAAACCATGTAGATCTTTATTAATTTTACGATAGCATGACGACCGATGTGGCGCGGTGGGCGAAGGTCCGCCTGCGACGCAGGAGGTTGCGGGTTCGATTCCCGCCTCGGAACAATTGTGTGTACGATCTGCAGATATTTGTTCCGGGTGTTCTGGTCGTTTTCTATGTCTAATAAAAAATATCTATCGGTGTAATGTATTGTATTATGTATATCAGTCATCTAGTACCCATAACACAAGCCCTGCTTAGCTTGGGGCTGGATGATGCTGTGTGAATTGTCCAGCATTATTTATTTATTTGTTATAATTCTATAGAAAATACTTATTAAATAAACCATGTAGATCTTTATTAATTTTACCATAGCATGATAAATTCTAAATATACTTATTACGAGATTGTAGAAAATGCGAACTTTTTTGGGTCTAAATCCATATATCTAAATCATAAATTGTTCGCGGCAATAATCAGAAAAATGCTACGTCAGATAAGCAAAATTGCAATTTTTATCGTCGATATATTCACAATCGACAAACAATGATACCATCGGACCGCTGTCAAAAGCTATATTTATTTTCTTTACAAATTCATAGAATCCGCGCGAATTCAGTTGTTTGCGAGCATTGTGCTGCACAATGTAACCCTTTGGGGACACAAAGCGCATCACTAATCTAGATCATGTGCGCTTTTGTGAACTATTGTGGTCTATTGTTGGTCGTGTCATAAGGAGAACCAAGGGATATCTCACTCGATGTCGATTCATAAGAAATTACGCTGCGGGAGACAGGTAGAGATATTACTCCCACGCACCGCGAATTTCACGAACAGGAAATGGAAATACGCTTCCTATTGCTTTATTATAGTAACAAGTAGATTGATCAGATGTGTTATAAAGGAGAGTTGATATAAGGTACCTTATCAATGCATTTTTTATCATACTTTATTTTAAATTTCTTGTGTAATCATTTAAAATTAATATAAATACACCAGAGTAGCATTATGATAATAGAATAAGCTAATTAAAAATTATAATTGAGTTTTATAAAAACGTTATCATAACTCGATATCATTTTTTTCATAGAAAAGAATTCAACGCGCTCGTTTTGAGTTTCCGAGGTAAATGGGTTGGTTGGTAGTAGCTAATTTATAAGTGGTTCTTTTCCCCCACAACAAACAAAATATGACGCTATTCTTTTTTTTCAGTTTCCGAAAGAATATCCAAGTCATTTTACAGTCGCAAACAAAAAGAGTTTCATAAAATATCTTCTAAGCATGAAATACTTGTAGATGGAAGTTTTAAGAACTGAGGTTTTTACATATACTCGTACATTTCACTTAGGATTGTTTTATAAAGACCTTAAATCTGGTTTCCTTACAAAGTCAGCTACTGAGGTTACTTTCTCGTAAATTGCTTCAAAAGTTCGGGTAAGCGCAATGATTAGTGTGCGGGGCATTTATTAGTGCGTGCGCCACAATTTCGTTAATTATGTAAAGTATTGGATGAGGAACGGTGTGCTTACTGCTTATTACTTTGTATCCTGAGGCTTGGACTAACGGGCGATCACTTCCGAGAGAATCGCAATGAAAACTATGGAATAGACGAGATGCCAACAGTGGCTGCATTTTAGGTTCATTAGAGCCCATCTAGGGGTCTTGTATATACTAGGACTCCTAGATAGAGATAGTTGAATATATACTATATAGTATAGTATAGTCAACTAAGCCAATAAGTGGTATCTTAAGTTTTTGAAAGTTATATCATATGATTGTGATTACGGTATCAACGAGTAAGTCTAACAAACATCGCGGTGAATTTAGGTGCACTTTAATGAACTTTAAATATGAAAAGGGTAATGTGCATTGCCTTGCCGCCCCTTTTCAAGAAATGAAAATAATTTGTTTTAATCACGTAAGTACAATTTGTTGAAAACAAAAGTTATGTATCCCGTCTCAAAACTTTACAAAATTTAATTTCTTTTGGTGAAAAACCACGAGTCCGAGACAAGTCTATTTTTAAAGTTAATAAAAACAAAATCGCTTTTTTTAGAACTGTCAAAATTATACTGTCTCCATGGTTTTCCACGTTCTAATTTGCAAGTCGGCTCGCGTGGCCAAAGGATTCAGTGACATCCACATCACAGAATTGGTAGGATAATTTACGTGTTCACAAACCACCGTGTTTACGAAATAAAATTATGAATCTTCATAAAACGTGTGCTTATTATAATTTCTTTAAGGTTGTGATGTTGTGCTAATATTATAATAATAATATTATAAATGCGAACGTTTGGATGTTTGGATCGATGGATGGATGTATAGATGGATGTTTCTTACTTCTTCACGTCAAAAATACTGAACGGATCAGGCTGAAATATTTCATAAATGTTGCTCTAAGCCTGGAATCAAACATATGCATAGACTTTTATCCCATAAAACAGTTTCCATGGGAAAGAAATAACCTATAGACGGTTCGGACGGAAACTAGTTAGAGGGTAAATTAAACGCAATTTTTTTTATGATAAAATACAGCTTTATTTCTGTATTTTGCTAAATACAGCTATGGGACAGATTACATATTTTTTCAACAAAAAACTCCTCGGTTAAATTAATAAACTTGAGATAGAGTTTTGTATTGTGTTATCTATTTATCTTTCATTTTTGTATGTTTTATAACATAACAAAATAATAATAATAATGTTGGACAATTCAAACAGCATTATCTAGCCCCATGGTAAGCAGAGCTTGTGTTATGGGTACTAGATAACTGATACACATAATACAATACATTACATAACATAAAAAAATACATATTATTATCCCACACACCTCAGAGAGGCTTTTGTTATTCAATTTACATAACACTTCATCTCAGTTTGAATGTAGGCATGTGAACGCATCAGAAGATGGTCCTTAGATAGTTCATATCAGTGGTCCATCACTGTTTATGAATTTATTCGAATTTAATAACGCGAAGTTCGTTGAACCCCGGTCGAACTTCAACATTTTTGAACCTTTTCGAGATAAGAATAGAAACAAAACCACTAAATAACAAAAATTAAAGTGAAAAAGCATTACCGTAGATTGAACTTCAATAACTTCTTACTTGTACCAATTATTAAAAGGCATTTATGTATTTTTGAGACAACGATCAATAAAGTGACGAATTATTTTTTACTAACATTAAACTGGCCTACCTCTTGTAGACAGAAATAATTAAATATTTAAATTTGCAGAAGCATAACCAGAAGCAAAAATCAGTTTAGACTAAAATTAGTAACGACCGCACTTCTTTCGCAGTTGGGTAACAAATAAGTCAGCCGTAGGTAAATCCCGAAAAATTCATCAAGATAAAATCTCTGACAAAATTCTTCCTGCCCTAGAAGTATGTTCATTTTGTCAATCGTGTTGCACAAGCCCAATTAAAACCATCGATATAAATCTGCTACAACACTATACGTCCACCAATTTATTCATGCAGGTGGACAAAAATGGAACTAATACCTTTACTTCGAAATTTCCCTCTGATTCAAACTAAATAGCCGACGCTAGCGCCAATGATAGATGTACAGGTAAGCTTGTGGTTTAGTACACTGTCCACTGACAGAGGTGAAGGCAGGAGCGATTTGTCTCAGTACTGATAACCATCGTTATATCAACGTCACACCTATGTTGACCTTCTGTAACGTATGGTCTTGTCGACGGCAGAACATGAGCCTACAGGTTGCAAAGATCTGTGAGGCTTTGTTTAGTATATCCTAATAAAATGTACACTGCGCTTGTGTTTAGAATTGATGGTCTACATGCCTATAGCTTGGATTGAATGTCCAGAATCAATGTTGCAACTTTTGACCCATGCCACACGCAGAGATAAAAGACAGAGCGTTATGGAGCTCAAAGGACGCAATGCACGCCTTTTTGTAAAAAGCATAGGCATTGGATTTCTAGTGAATAATAGTGGGAAAGAACAAATGTTTTTGATACGCGTTAAAGCGTTTTTGGAAGCGTAAAAAATCGATTTTCTTTTACAAGAAAACTACGCAACGAATGAAAAAACTGATTTAATTGACCAAACAATTAATAAATAACCTATGAGTCAAAACATAAGTAATTTCAATAGACCGCAGGGTTCCTGAGATCTAGACCCAATCATGTGCGAATCAGTGCACTTCATGGTTTTTTGATCATATTTTTTTTCACATTCGTGATACTAAAGAGTTCCCCGTGAGTACTAGGCCATTAGGTTCGCCCCGTAAGGGCGGTCTATGTCCAGCAGTAGACTAACATAGGCATAGATGATGATGATGACACGCACATAACCGTCGCTTATGGCTTCTCAGCACAGCTGAAATATTATGTCATGAAAACTCTTACCTTATCATTTACAGACTGATGTCAACCCTCAGCCAAGAACTAATTAATTTTTCATATTGTGCTGCCAACATAACTGCAAATATTTAATATCTGTTTAAATCCAAATAATTATTGAAATTCAAAAGGGATATTCTACGTATATTAAATACTAAGCAATTATGTATCGCTGTCTGTCTGTTACCTTTTCGCATCTCAACGGCTAAATAGATCAAAATCCTATATCCGCCTATGTCCGTAATAGCTTATGTAAGGACATATAAATCTACTTTTATCACGGCGTACGAAGCCGCGTACGGATGCTGGTATTACTAATATATACAGAAATATATACTACGCTAAATACATATTATAAAGTTCTGTAATATAACAAATGAGTGTACCTTTTCAAATATTTTATCTACATAAAACAAAAGACAACTACAGATATCAATAACATCTACTTTGAACTGCACAAGAAAAATAACTGAAGTCGGTATACCTCAGAAAGTAATAGCCAATTGCAATCTCAAATTAATGGTGTTTGCGCACCGATTCCATTTCTTGACAACTTGTTTTCCTTCAATTTTTCTTGTTTCTCATAAGGCACGAATAAATCTCGGCGGCTGCCCGGGGGCAGATCGCTTCCTTTTTACTTCACCTTTGTTACGCTTGCCAGGGAATTTATTTCGTACTCGCGTTGATTCGCGCTTCCTGGGCGTTCGCTGTACCCCCTGGCTGTGAACACTCACTGACTTCAAAAATGACAAGCTCTCTTAGATTATTCTACACCATGGTAAGGTAAGGCCTATATTAATACAGTACATATTACTATAATAAAGGAGCCTCAGTCATAATCATATTAGAAGACACCTTTTATGCAATACGGAATTACTTGTGTTAGGTGGCTTCGCTCTTCCATGTTTAAATTCATTATGTATTAGTTTTAGTAGGCTACTTGGTATATAATCGACTTTCCTAACCACGACGAACGTAGTGTAGGATGCCTTCTGACCGTGGATAACGACCTGCAAAAGACTGCAAGTAGATGCTGGATGCGTAAAGTTGAAGACAGGGCACTATGGCGCTCATTGGGGGAGGCCTATGTCCAGCAGTGGACTGCTATAGGCTGATGATGATGATGATGAACCACGATGGTTAGTGAAAGAGTTCATAGTCTAAAGGACTGATCCCATAGAATGTGAAACCTAGATAAAGGTCAAGTTCTAACTTAATTAGATTACCGCTTGAAAATTTTTAAATCTCAATAAATCAATCCAGTTTGTATTGCAAACTAGTATCTGCCCGCAGCTTCGCACGCGTGTTTCTATGTAATTTTTTTAAGGCTATTTCTATCCCATGGGAACTGATTTATTGGATATAAAGCCTATGTTTTATTTCGGACCTGAAACTACCTGTACTGTATGCAAAAAACAGTCCGATCCGTTCAGTAGTATTTACGTGAAAGAGTTACAAACATCCATATATACAAACTCCGTTTATAATATTAGTAGGAAATATAATCACAAAACTTAATAATTGTAAGGGGAAGCAATCACTACCAAACCACAAGTTATTCTCAGAATAACTTATATTGGTAATGAGAGCCCTAAATAAGTGTCATGTACTTTTAATGCAAAAAAGATTTTTTTAATCCATAAAGAAGATCATCATTATGAACTATTTGCCATAACGCAGACCATTTTAAGTAGCTAATCGAGCTGTGGAAAGTCAGCGAGCTATGGAAAGAGCTATGCTCGGAGTTACTCTGAAGGATATGATTCGTAACGTACATCCGACAGAGAACCAAGGTTATCGACTTAGCTCTGAGAATTAGCAAACTGAATTGGCAGTGGGCCGGCCATATCTCGCGAAGAACCGACGGCCGTTGAGGCAAACGTGTTCTTGAGTGGAGACCATTACTCGGAAAACGGTCGCCCTCCGACCAGATGGGATGACGACCTGCGAAAGACTGTAGATGCTGGATGCGGCAAGCTGAAGACAGGGCGCTATGGCGCTCATTGGGGGAGGCCTATGTCCAGCAGTAGACTAATATAGGCTGATGATGAATCGAGGTGAGCTAGTTTCTTGTTCTATGTTACTTACTTAAACCCCCCTACAACCTTAAATTAACTTATTTAATTTAGGGCAGAGACCTTAAGAAATAGAGAGAGAATCTAAGTCCCAAGCAAATTTTGTTTACTCTCAAAATTAAAAGACCGTGTGTCGTAGAAAGCTTTGAGCCAGGAGCATTCGTTAATCCGCAAACTGTGCAAGTGCTCTTTATTTTACTCTGTTTTGACCTACACTGTTGAATCCTACGTAGGTACCTATCATTACTTGATATTCGCTTTGCTTTATTATAACAAATTCATCATTACTTTACATTGTTAAATACGTTCTATGTTTCTGATGTAAAAAAATCAGTTAAAACACTAATTAAATTATATTTCCAGCAATTTCAATGATTAAGCTGGAAGCAATATTTAAATAAAAATATTGAGAAATTGACTATAGACTCAATAAGACTAGTCCAATGTGCCCTGACAAAGCTCTAAGATTTCTGAACAAGACCCTATATACATAGATCATTGTCAGATAGAAGCGATCCGTGGGAGCCTTTCTACCTTGGCTGTTTCCGCTCTGTCCTTTTATTTTATGCAGATTGATGTAAATGCGATAGTTATTTATTATTTTAAAATATTAATGAAAGAGATAAAAGTCGGTTGCACTAAGATGTATACACTTTACTGCCATGTAGGTAAAAAAAGTATTGACAGATCGCGGTCGAGATGGTAGAGGAGAAGAGATATCAATGTCTTGTTAATATAAGAACGGTCTATGCCAGGTAACAACTTATATTAATTGTTTAACGTGTTCTTGAGTGGAGACCGCGACTCGGCAATGTAGTGTAGAACGCTCTCTGACCCGGTTCCCACCTGGCCAGAGGGCGCTCTACTCTACTGACGACCTGCAAAGGACTGCGGGCAGTCCTTGTTGACCTTTAAGGTGGCAAGATTTTAAACTGTTATATCTCAAAGTTAGTTAAGTTATATCTCGAAGTTAGTTATATCTCAAAGTTAGTTATATCTCAAAGTTAGTTATATCTCAAAGTTAGTTATATCTCAAAGTTAGTTATATCTCAAAGTTAGTTATATCTCAAAGTTAGTTATATCTCAAAGTTAGTTATATCTCAAAGTTAGTTATATCTCAAAGTTAGTTTAGTTAAGTTATAACTGTTATATCTCAATATATCTAAAAGTTTTTAATCAACCAGCTAAAAAATCTTTAAAAAGCTGGTAATTTTTGTATCTAAATAAAAACACGACTTAAGTTTTCTACTTTTGAAATATTTCAGTAAGAACAGAACTTAACAAGATAAAATAAAAGCAATATGCCCCATTTTTTAAGTCCATTAGATACGGTATACCACAAAACCTTAATGCCCTTAATTGGATGCAAATCTCTTGTGAATACTAACAAGCGGTGTTTAGGAGCTGGTCCTTAGGTCCATGGCTATAAATCAAAGATTTTAGGATAGCATCTACATTTATAGTCCGTAGGCAAAAGGTTATTATGGTAAAAATATTTTGTCGATTAGTCTGTTTGTCTTTATCGACCACGTCAAGGTAAACGGAAGCGTCATATTTTAGAATTTGAGAATTTATTTGTTACGTGAAAAATTGGCATTTTGAGAAGTAGACAGAAAGAAAAAAAAAGGACTTTTGAGTCAAAATTCAAATTCAAAATATTTTATTTCTTTAGGCTTACAAAATAAGCACTTAGACAAATCATACAAGACTATGAATTATTATCAAATAAGATTATTTTACTGTTCACTTAAATTTTTTGTCCACTAGTGGAAGAAGTGAAAAAGAAACCACTATTATGTTCATATCTCTTATGTGTCTAGTGGTAGACACTTGGCGCTTGTTCTACTTTTGATTTAAGATCATAGAAGGTCCTTTAACCCCTTCTTATTTAAATGCTATGCATAATTTTGCTATGTTATTTATAAGTTTAGGTCGTGATAGGATGGCATACAACAAAACTCCAAGTGAGTTGCAAAAATTATCAATAAATAAATTTAAAAAAATTGTGAAGCATATTCTTTGTAAAAAGGCTTATTACAAAATATCAGATTATCTATAAGATAAAAAAGCTTGGAACGAGTTTTGCTCCAACTCAAAATCTAACAAATTACAGATAAGCAAATCATATGTACTAGACACATAAGTTATGAACATACTAGTGGTTTCTTCTCACTTCTTCCACTGGTGGACAAAAAATTGAAGTGAACAACAATACATATAATAATGAATCGTATAAAATATGACTTGTCTAAGTGGTTATTTGTAAGCCTAAAGAAATAAACTTTCATTTCATTTCATAAATAAATAAATAATGCTGGACAATTCACAGCATCATCTAGACCCCAAGCTAAGCAGAACTTGTGTTATGGGTACTAGATGACTGATATACATAATACAATACATTATATAGATAGATATTTTTTATTATACATAGAAAACGACCAGAACACCCGGAACAAATATCTGCAGATCGTACACACAATTGTCCCGAGGCGGGAATCGAACCCGCAACCTTCTGCGTCGCAGGCGGACGTTCGCCCACCGCGCCACATCGGTCGTCATACTTTGCTTAGTAAAATTCCAGTTTTTACCAAATAAATTTGATAAAAATAGTAGGTCTCGAGACAATGCGTCGCAAAAAACTGTCAGTAAATAGCACAGTGTCACAAAAGAGGAAAAGTAATTAAAAAGATCTCGGCTTATCAGGTCTTCTAAAAAAATCGTAAGTGTAGCCACATGCACGAGTAGTATTACCTAAATATGTACCGAACAGTGGCCCTCCACAACGTAGCCTCCAGCTAAATATATCCTGTTTTCTTCCCTTTGCCTTTCTATAATTGCCATAATATTTCAAAAGTTTATTGCCACACGTGAAATATTGCCATACACAAAAACTAAAAAACCCTTTTAAGAATTGAGAAATTCAATGTCGTAGAAAAATGCTTTTTACTCATTAATCATTGCAGCTTAGTTGGTGTATAATTAGTTAAACTTTAGTGTCTCTTAAACGGATCATTAAATTCATTTAAAGTGATATACGAATGCGCAAGAGATCGCTGTGCAATGGACAATTTTTATTACTTTTTTAATATGTAGGTTAACGACTGCTACTGTTTTGAGCCTGGTTATATTATGAGGCCTCCGGAGGGACGAATTCTGCAAGGGTTAAACAGCGATATTCGGAGCGATTTTTGCAAGCGAGGGTCGCCGGACCCTTAATTAAGTACTTGTAAGTTCGTAATCCTTTCTGTTTTTACGTCTGCAACTGTATAGAAAGATAGATAGAAAAAAAATTCTTTATTGCACTTTAAATAGAAAACTATGCACAGAAAAAAAATTAAAAATCATTGCAATTGGCGGTCTTATCGCTAGAGCGATCTCTACCAGACCACCATGGATGGATAGGATCGTGGACAGTACCAGGGGATCTGTGTGCTTGTAAGTTATGGGATATTATAAATAAAATACTTAATACTACTTACATAGAAATATACTACATACATATCATAAAATATATATACATATACTACTTAATAACTAAACCTTACTGTATAACGTCATAACTAAACTTTATCCTCAGAATCTGAATCACTCGTAAAAGTTAGACTGTGTTACTTGTTGTGTACGTTTTGAACTCGAAAAATAGTATTAAATTATTAAAAATATTTAAAAAATACTATACAATTTTTTCTCTGAGAATTAGCAAGCTGAAGTGGCAGTGGGCCGGCCATATCTCGCGAAGAACCGACGGCCGCTGGGGCAAACGATGTTCTTGAGTGGAGACCACGACTCGGTAAACGTAGTGTAGGACGCCCTCCGACCTGGGATGACGACCTGCGAAAGACTGCAGGTAGATGCTGGATGCGGCAAGCTGAAGACAGGGCGCTATGGCGCTCATTGGGGGAGGCCTATGTCCAGCAGTGGACTGATATAGGCTGTTGATGATGATGATGATGATGAACGTTGAATCCCAGCTTTGGGCCTCTGAACTGATAAATACATGAGAACATCTCCTAAGGCAACGATACGCTGTAACCATAAGGTCCTGCTATAAATCAGGCTAACAACTTAGATTTATACGACTTAAACGACTCTAATAATTATAAGTGAGATATTAATGGCTTATTTGACAGAAGATTGGAGTTCGATAAGGGGTGAAGTAACTCTTAATTTCCAGTAGTTTAAAAAGCAGTTATTTATCGTACTAGTAAGACATAAAGCAGATAGAAATAATCAATACGCGTAAATTGAGATAATTTTTCAAAGTACGAATCGCCACTCAACTTTTCTTAGAACTTGAAATAAGTAAATAATGCTTCACAATCATCACAATATCATTTTTGACGACCAATGTGGCGCGGTGGGTGAAGGTCCGCCTGCGACGCAGGAGGTTGCGGGTTCGATTCCCGCCTCGGAACAAACGTGTACATTCTGCAGATATTTGTTCCGGGTGTTCTGGTCGTTTTCTATGTATAATAAAAATATCTATCTATGTAATATATTGTATTACGTATATCAGTTATCTAGTACCCATAACACAAGCTCTGCTTACCATGGGGCTAGATAATGCTGTGCGAATCGTCCAGCATTATTTATTATATTTATTTATCATCTAGTCCCAAGCTAAGCATGGTAAGTTATGGGTACTAGAAAACTGATATACTTAATATAATTTATGTAATGACATAGATAGATACATATAGAACAAATATTTTCAGATCGTACAAACATTTTTCCTAAGGTAGGAATCGTACCCGCAACCTACTACGTCGCAGGCAGACTTTCGCCCACCGCACCCTTGTAGTATATCATATATATATATATCATCATCATCATCAGCCTATATCAGTCCACTGCTGGACTTAGGCCTCCCCCTCCGCCCTGTCTTCAGCTTATATGTATATGTATGTGTCTATTTATTTAAAAGTATCATATACTTCATATACTCAACAATATTTTATGTGTTTCAAGGGTGGTCCAAATAGGTTTTAATTTATATCTTCCGAACCCATTCATTATCCTAACCGATATTTTTTTGCAAGATCCCGTTGCCTAGTAACCTCAGGCCATACTTGATAAAGCCATCGCCTTATCAAAGATCCCTTTACATTTGGCGCCAGATTAAGATACACCTTAATGTGTTAATTAAAAAAATAACTTAACGTTCTTATCGACCACTTAAGAAAGCGAAGATATTGCTGCCTAGCCACCTTATCGCGGTTTTTACACTTTACTGATAAAAAATCACAGGACATTTCGATTATTTCATTTGTTGAGTGAGGGTTAAAACTTTCGTTTTGCAACTATATATCAAAATGATAATTGTGATTTGGTCTGAGAGGCATAAAGCTCTTTAAGGCATGTACGTAATCAAAAAGACTTTAAATTATTTAATTGAGGTGGGAAGAATTATCAGCTTTAGTCCAATACCTTCAAATGAGTAATTAAACACTTATTTCTTGTTGCAACAAATTGATATTGACAGTTTAAAATTGTACTTCTGCTATACAAATATGTAAGTGAGTTTTTGCAGACTATTCGCATAGAAAATTCCGCTTTATATTATTCAAGATCATCACCATCATCATCATCAGCCTATAGCAGTCCACTGCTGGACATAGGCCTCCCCCAATGAGCGCCATAGCGCCCTGTCTTCAGCTTGCCGCATCCAGCATCTACCTGCAGTCTTTCGCAGGTCGTCATCCCACCTGGTCGGAGGGCGTCCTACACTACGTTTACCGAGTCGTGGTCTCCACTCAAGAACACGTTTGCCCCATCGGCCGTCGGTTCTTCGCGAGATATGGCCGGCCCACTGCCACTTCAGCTTGCTAATTCTTTGAGCTATGTCGATAACCTTGGTTCTCTGTCGGATGTATTCGTTACGAATCCTATCCTTCAGAGAAACTCCGAGCATAGCTCTTTCCAGAGCTCGCTGAGCGACTTTATCCAAGATATTTTGGTATTATTATCTATTCTGGTTCTAGAACTGGGACAGATTTAATGACCTATCTGGCGTGGTAGGCGAAGGTCCACCTGCGATGCAGAATGTTGCGATTTCGATTCCCGTCTCGGGACAAATGTTTATACGATCTGCAGATATTTTTTACGGGTGTTCTGGTCGTTTTATACATATATACAGAAAAAAATATCTATCTATGTAATGTTTTGTATTATGAATATCAGTCATCTTGTAATAACACAAGCTCTGCTAGATTGGGGCTAGATGATGCTGTGTGGATTTGTCTAGCATTATTTATTGAATAGTAAAGTAGTAGTATATAGGTACGTTGAGCACTTTTTGCGTGAAAAAAAAAATCATGGAACTCGCGTCATCGTCACCGAATGCTTTTACTGTCTCTATATGTGTACTTTTACTGTCTCTATATTTGTACTTTTACTGTCTCTATATGTGTACTTTTACTGTCTCTATATGTGTACTTTTACTGTCTCTATATGTGTACTTTTTGGGTTAACAAAAAGCTTGAAACTCGCGTCATCATCATCATCATCATTGAAAATCATAGAAAACATGTCTTTGACCCGTGCCGAAAACAAAAAAAAGCACCAATCCTACACGTCTGCACCTTGTATCTCATTGATAGCTTTCAACATCTGGAGTAGCATGCGTTGTACAATCCTAGAAAGTTTCGAATTGCACAAAGAAAAGGGTAAATAGAAAGGATTCGCAAAGGTGTATCTATTTTTGCACCTTTCGAATTATGATGTATTGTGCAACGAGTTAGCACGGGTCCTAACTATGATGCAAGAAACATCTGGACAGATTTTGAATACCTACCTACACCTGTAAATTATGAATGTACTAGCTGCGCCCCGCGGTTTCTCCCGCGTGGTGATAGATATTTTGGATAATTTACAATATATCTTTATAAATTGTAGCCTATGTGTTATTCTGATGTATACGCTATATTATTTAAAGTTTAATTTCATTAAAATCCATTCAGTAGTTTTTACGTGAAAGAGTAACAAACATACATCCATCCATCCATCCGTACTTACAAACTTTCGCGTATATAATATTAGTAGGATATTTTTTTTGTGCACCTACTGTCGATCAGCATTATCAGAGTTTTTTATGTATGGAAAAAAAACCAAATGTTTCACTTATTGAAAAGTTTCTGAGTGCAACATCAAAAACTCATTAAAAGTTCACCACAAATGATAAAAAACAGATACCATAAAGTTTGCAGACACAATGTCCTCTAGCTTTTTACAATACAGGGAATAGTGAAATATTTAAACGCATCCAGTTTTTTTTTAAGTATGAAAAAGGATATACTAGGTTTTTCAACATTTTAATTCCAAACTATCAAGATGTCCTTCAACTATCAAGATTCGTAATTGTATATCAGTTATTAAAAACTGGATCGATCGTCTCATGTTTTTTTCATCGAGTGACGCGTCCTCCCAAATATAAACAAAAAAAAGGACAATCGCGCGCTCTTTGATTTTTTGCTGATGTAGTATTACCTAACAACAGATCAAACCGTGTTTTCTTTGTATTATATTTTGTTTCTGTATTAACCCCTATATCTTCAGTCGTTACCGTCATGTGCATGAGATTCTCAAATACTAGTAGCATCAAATAAATACCCAAATCACGATTATTAAAACTTTTTATAATATTTACGACACCTGTTATATCCCAGTAACTATAAAGTCGTCAAAATTTGAATTACAATCACGGTGGGTAAAAGCAAACAGCGGCATAAACTCAAATATTTTATATGACACGTTTACATTGGTGTTAACGAGGGTTTGAATCCATAAAAGTTTCCTGTTTGGACATAAATCTTGCTAAAGGCTTAGCTACATACAGCGTAGGACAAGGGTCAGACGTCAAGATCCGTCAAGAGGGTCTCGTGTAAACTGGCACAAAGTACGTGATTGTTCTGCTGTTTTTTTTATCTGAAAAAGTCTGTAATTATGGTATCTTTCATTTATTCACAGACAATATGGCTGAAAATAGGTTCTGCAATTAAAAATTACCTACTGAAAAACTGTAGATTTATCAGACTCTTGACTTCACAGATTTCAAACTCACACACGCTACTAATTTGGTATATCTTTGTCCAAAATAAAATGGATAAATAAACTCTTTGCCTACTAAATTGTACAGAAATTGAATCCATAACAACTAATTTATTTAGTATTGGTGCAAGCCTAAGCCCTAAGAATGGGACAACTCAATACAAACACATAAATATTGTGCATTCATAAAATATTATTATTACACCATAAAATCTACCAATAAAACTCCCTATACGTGATTTACTCCAAGATGCTTGAAATATCTTCTCGGTCAATTGATTCAATGGTATTTTATGAACTGAATCTACACTTTTATAAGCGAATAAGGAACGGACGGTCAAGCTTAGAGGGAAACGGAAGGCATTTGGTGAATTCAGATATATTCGACTCGATATCAAAATTATTTGCACAGCTTACTGGCTGGATTTTGAGAACGAATAAAAAACAAAAATGTACCTTTGAGCGTCGATAATAGTATGAATGATACACTCACAGATATCTGAATGGATATTTTACCTTTGATGAAATAAATTATGAAGGTACGCGATTCAAGTGTCCAGTTAAAACCATTGTACCAATTTGTGTGCAATCGTTTGCACTATCTTGAGTTTCTTTCATCTATGGATGATTCTGTGATGAAACCTCTTTCATAGTAAAGTTATTATATCGCAGAATTCAGCTCCTGCAGTTAGATCACTTAAAAGAAAAAAATGGAATTGATCTAATTCCTGTAATATTTGGTAGATTTTTGAGCGTATCATAGATGAGAATGATAATGGAATACCTAAGTAAATGATCTATAATAAAAAAAAATACCCACATACATAGAGACTTAAATAAAGTTCAAAAATTAAAAAAATTAATGAACAATTAAAAGAAAAAACAATTAAAGTTCAAAAATGAAAACAAAAAAAAAACAAAAGAAAAAATGAAAGAAATTGGGCACAGATTTACTATATGTACGCTATTTGACTTTTGTATTAAATAACCATGATATTTTGAAAAGCTTTATATGTTACTATGCTATATTTATGCTTTACTATGTTATAGTACCAAAAGATAGGAAAGACGCAGATGAATTTTTTTGAGACACTTGCGGTGTTTATATACTGAATTTTCGAGGAGTGGATGAATTATGAAATGGAGGAGTGGATGAAAAAAATATGGTCAAAAAATTTGATTCCTTGCGCTTTTATAATGTAAATATGATGGGTTTAATTGTCTCGTGCTACTTTCCCGCATTCCGTGTTTGTGAAGCCGGACGTTGAAAAAATTCTGTGAACGACATCTTGTACGCTCGTACACAGAAGTGTTCACCACTAAATTAAGGTCTTATTGAAAGAAAAATAGCGGATATCTTTGCAATGCGGTGAGTCTGTGCTTATCACCAAATCACGAGTTTCCTTCAGAAGAAACCTTATTCATTAATTTTAAATAACAAAGTTACTGCCTAGCTTTAGCACTGCGAACTACAAGAGCTGTTAATAAATGAATACAATGCTCACCGAACTTTCAACAGGCACATGTGGGATATGGACATTTAATGTATTTACCATAATGGAAAAAGACTGATTTTGGATCTGTCTTTTTCCAATATTGTAACCAAAATATCTACCCTGAAATAGGGATGAGTAATTTTATTTTTTTATTTTTTTAGCCTTGGAATAGCTCGGGTCGACCGTGGGCCAAATCAGGAATGACTCAGTATTGCTTTAAAACGTAAAAATAATAAACACCTTTTGCACCCGCCTGTACCCTATGACAAAGCTGTAGCTTGTGCCGATCACCTGAGACACCTTGCCAATCCTTTAACATCTGCCCGCGCTTGTACTACTTTATAATTGAAATGTGGCTGTCTTCATGATACGCGAAATAATAATGAATTAAGTCTTTGTTCGATTTAGCTCAAATTCTGGTAAGGACAGATTCGGGTTAGAAAAGTTATTTAGTTTAACTAAGTGTTATAAGCCTGTGCATAATTTTCGAGAGATTTTGTGCAGGAAGGTATGAGGGTGAAGGGAAGAAGAAAATAAAAAAAATGGATAGACTGTAGGAGAGAGGACATGATGAATAAAAAATAAAGTAGAATAAGTTTTTAAAAAAATAAATAAATCTCATTTAGTAGAATTACAAAAAACCGTTGAAAAGTAAACCAGTCAACTGCAAAGAGAAGTGCAGAACAACAAATTTTCAGTCCAGTCATTTGTAAAATCTTTTTTTTCTTATCATAGCTAAAATCTCGCCATTCCGCGTAAACAGGAGTCAATTTCACGGTACAAAACATTATTTAATTGTAAAATGACATATTTTGTAAACAGTAAACAAATAATAGACCTACAAAGAGAACAATTTGTCCGCTCAAGTCTGAGTTTTGATCTTATCTCCTCCTTTGTGGTTTACTTTGCCTCAGATTACTTTTTCATTGACAGTTTGTTTGTAAGTACGGACTACAAATTTATATTTACACTCGACGGCAGCGCTGTCATATCTATTATTAGACTTTTTAAGTTATTTCAAAAGGTAACGACGTTAGTTCCAATTTTATCCACGTAAATGATAAGTTGGTGGTTAAGTTAAAGATGGTATCATTCGTGGGTGTTACAGCATGAATATAGACTGTTGGTGTAAGTACAAAGGTCCCTTTATTACGAAGCGTGAAACTTCTTTCTAGAATCAGACAAATCAGTCTTGTAAGTATTGTGTTGACAATTCATTTTGAAGCAAGGGACGAACTTGTTCTTACTTCATGATAGAATGCATCTAAATTGAAAAGTGTGCACAAGTTTTAACACTTCACAGCAATGAAAAATTATCATTTCATCGATTTAATGAAAATGTAATTGATACATTAAATTGTTCTGGGTTTAGGTTTATAATACGTGTAATTTTTAATATTTCAAATTTAATAAGTTTAACCCTGTTATTGACTGTAAGTGATATTTTTAAGTTAAGTCCCTCTATTTATTTAAGGGAAATTAAGGAACTATTTTAGTAAAACTGTTAATACTATTAATAAAGATTTATTTATTTTTATTGTTATTTATGAGAGCTGTAGGTTTTGTGTAATGAATAAAATAAAATAAAAATAATTCATTTGTTCTGGCATGTACAATATTTAATTGCACTGACACATTAGAGTTATATTATAATTGACGACCGATGTGGCGCGGTGGGCGAAGGTCCGCCTGCGACGCAGAAGGTTGCGGGTTCGATTCCCGCCTCGGAACAATTGTGTGTACGATCTGCAGATAATTGTTCCGGGTGTTCTGGTCGTTTTCTATGTATAATAAAAAATATCTATCTATGTAATATGTAGTATTATGTATATCAGTTATCTAGTACCCATAACACAAGCTCTGCTTACCATGGGGCTAGATAATGCTGTGTGAATTGTCCAGCATTATTTATTTATTTATTTTAAGTAATTAACCTTAGCTTTAGTCCTTCTTTTGATTACAATCTCGCCTGATGGAAAGTGACGACGTGGCCGACGATATATCACGAGGGTCTAGAAGACATTCATTCTACACACTTGGAACACCTATACACCCTAGTCTCGAAGAGACCCAGCTTCTAATTGGCCGTAAAATCAGCAGCAGGCAGCGAGTTACAACTCTTAGCTGTGCGAATGACGAATTAATTTGGAGTTCTGTAAAGAGTTATTCGAGTAAGAAATAAGTAAATATTTGTACAGCTTAGGTATCGTGTGCTACCAACTAATTTTGTTCCGAAAATTAGGAATAACATCCTCGAAGAAATCTTTGCCCAGAAATCACAATAGCGCTCGCGTATTCATAGCCAAACTGTTTGTCATAATCGATATTTATTTTCTTTGCAAATTCATAGAATTTCATATTTCAATTCGAATTGATCGAGATGTTTGTGTATTGTGCTTATACAAATTATATTGCAGGGGAATTTAGACTTAGTTGCAAGGGTGGTAAGGTTCTGTTTTTTTTTGTGATGCGCGGGCGCATAAAAGCAACCCTTTTGGGGACAATACGCGACACTAATCTAGATCATGCTTTGTGTAGTACAATGCCATTTTGTGGTCTCTCATTCGATGGTTATTTGAATGAAATCGGCATTGCGGTGTCCCTTGCAACTGTTTTGTGCGTAGCAATGCTGGGACCGTTTGGTCTCTTAATGCAATCACTTCTATTCATGGAACGTTGGTAATTTTTTAATATTTTATTTATTTACACGAACTTCAAAAGTACCTTAGAGTCTCTATCAAAAGTAATTGCATAATTGAAATATAATTATCTGATACATTTTCTGGTTTTGACATATTTTTGCTCTCTAAGTATGTGTTTAAAAAATAAGTGACCCGAACTGTCTATTTTTTTTTTATTTATGTTTGACTTGGCTTTTTTATTTGTTAGTTTATTGCTAATTTCAGTCGTATCCTTAGCATAATTAAGGTATATATATATATATTATATTGTACACTTTTATGTAAGAATTATGACAATAAAGAAATCTGAATCTAAAATCTGAATCTGAATTTCCAAATACACGTTTGTCAAGTTGTTGTTTTTATGTAAAACTAGCTGCGCCCCGCGACTTTACCCGCGTGGAAATTTCTACGCAATTTTACCATGTTTTCTGACCGTTTAAACCTTCCCTGGACTACGACAAACATTTCAAAACCAAAATCAGCTAAATCGGCTCAGCCGGTCTCGAGTTTTGGCGAGACTAACGAACAGCAATAGATTTTTATAAATAAAGATTAATATTTCTATTAGCCTCAGTCTGTCAATTGCCATACAGAAATATCTGTTTATGGCAATTGACAGACTGAGGCTAATGAGGCTAATGCTAACTGAGGCTGAGGCCACAACTGGTGTTATCCATGTCTGTCAATAGACAGACATGGATAACACCAGTTGTGGCATCTTTATTGGTTTATACATATCTTTATACACTGTTAATTTTAAGAATATCATTAACTCTTAGTCACATAATAAACGAAAAAAAAAGTTAAGTATTTATATGTTCTAAGTATTCAGGTTTTTACAGTGTATTTACTTACATATAATTCATTATTTGAACCTCTTGACTTCGACTTCTGGTGATCATGGTTTAATATAAAAATATCCTATTTAGCAAGCACCTACGTAAACACTGTATTAATAATTCATCAACCCGAAACTTACCCGAAAGCACTTAATAACCAGTCGTCAGTAATTTTTGTTATTTCGATTTGAATTTTGGCATTTTTTTCAGAAGCTTCAACGTCGGCGGTCTTTAGATGGATAGGTTCACGTGTGCGCTTAATTTTTGGCATCCTGTACTGTACATATGAAGTAAAATTAATAGTGTTTTTTTCGTTTTAAAGGTAATAATATTTTTACAAGAACTACGTATTCTATTCGATCCTCCCGGACTCTCTCCTCTCTCTCTCTCACCCTCCCTACGGATTTTAATAAAATAAAGGACTAACATAACGTCTCATATAATGTGAATCAAAAACCCCTAAATTTTAACTTCCATGTATCGATGATGAAGCAAGACCCTGATCATAATCTTCACTTAACAAGATACAAAAGGAGCTCATTCCAAAAGACTCCAAAATTACCTGATAATAGAATGTAATAGATGTCGATTGAATTTGGGCGTGAAGAACAAAAGACGGTTGTCTGACATACCGCACTATAAATCCAGGAGTCGCCAAAGGGCTAATTACTCCTTGGATGCTGTCTTCTTATAGGGATGGGTGTTTCCAGGATTCCGAAACGATTTTCTAACAAAATAATATCAGAAATGTTTTGAAGCTAAAGTTTGTGTTTATAGTGCGATGTTTTTCGAGCTATTTTTGAAACTGTGACAACATTTTCAATTATCTCTGTCAGTCTGTCAAATTATAACCCAGTAGGTTAATTGTATACGAGTATTTACATCATTTAGAAATTGTTCAAAATAATGAAAAAATATATGACATTGTACAATTTTTTTTGTTAAAATTTACTCAGAGTCACAACAATGACGTTCTAAACCTGATAATGTTTTGTTTATCCGAACTTACTTAAAATACAAGGAAAAACTGCACAATCATAGCAACACACTAGCAAGACACCTGCTACAGAACCAAGACAATATAAAACGCCTTAAGAGATGGAATATTCTTGAGCTTGACCGAAGGAACTAAAGTATTCAAGTCTAGAGATGGTGCCTTTCACTGGAAATGGCACCTGAGTATCCCACCCGAGACCGCGTCTTATTATGGCTGAACAGTTGTAGACAAAAATGGATGAAAAAAAAAAAAAAAACCGAACTTACTCCGAAATCTTACGGCACATCACTAGGTATCCTGGCTGTAGGTTGATATACTGTCTACTTAAGGAGCGTGATGTATGGCCGCACACAAAGGAACCGACGCCGCGCGCCTTAGGCTTACGATTATAAGTGCTTAGCATTGTCGACGTATTAACTGGTGTGAGCCTTTATTAATCCAACTCGAAATATAACATCTAACAAGCTCTTGAGTGTTACGAATCATACAATAATGGAAGGAGTAAAACATATTTTTACTTAACATTGCCGTGTGGTGCTTAGAATTTGCACCACCCTAACTCTTCCCGGGGTTGTCGTAAGAGGTGACTAAGTGACATACATATATCGGAAGGCGGTCACCAGCGTCTCCTGCAGAACAATTTACCACCAAACTGTGATCCTCAACCCGTGGGCATGCGGGTGGGGATCATGGGCATTTGCATATAGTTCGGGGCCTGGAATAAAACATAGGCAGCTTTTGATCCCATAAATTATTTCCCATGGTATAGAAATAACTTTAAAACGTTTCCATAGAAACAACACGCAAAGCTGCGGGCAGAAGCTAGTCACACATTAATTATAAACACATTCAGAAACCTCAGTGTAACTTTTAACTGACTATACCTTTGATAGTCAGTTAAAAGTCACTGAGGTTTCTGAATGTGATTCTTGTAGGTAAACTATATAAATGGTAACGCTATATAATGGTGATCACTTCGGTTTCTGTTTTGCCCGGCAATTATTTATGTATCATCAGGACGTGAATATTCAAGAACGTCGTGATACTTTGTTGGCCACATCGTTACTTACTATCAGGTTTTAGGTTACGGTAATCTAATGATAAGAAACAAAAGGGTAAAAATGTGGTTCAGATCGCAAAAAACCTTATCATTCAAGTGGCTTTTAATATTCTTCAATTAATTACTTATCAAAGGCGGCAAAGAACTTAGCTCTATGGTTTAAAAAATACATTTTGGCGCCTAGAAAGGGCTGTCTGTCTTCTCATCCATGAATGAAAGGTTTCGCTACCGTTGACAATCGCTTAGACAAAAATAAACTTTATCAACCAATAGAAAAATAAAAGTAACTAACCGAGCTACTGTAAAAGAGTAAAGTAGACCTTAAGCTATCAACAATAGAGGTGCCGGCAAAATTAGACTTGCTACCGGCGTCAACGATAAGACGGCGACATCGTAAAACATCATTAGCAAGATAAAGCTACTAAAAGTAGCTTTTACTAGCTAAGGAAGCTTGCTGTTATCTGTATACTGATATGTCAAAGATCTTTTACTTGTTATTGACACCGGACATGAAACTAATTTAAGAAAACAAAAAATTATGAAATACCGCAGGATCATTATTTCACGGCAATGTCGTCTCTCTGTCCGCTCTAAATTTTGGCAGAACCATCAAAATACTTACGTATTAAAATTTATATATTTTGTTTAAATTAGAAGATTAATTTAAACTTTACTAAAACTGCGATGTCTTGACCATTATTTTTATACCGATAAATTGTAAATATTTTAAATGTGAAAAAAAATGTATTTTAGGCATTCACAATTTTTTACGTGTGTAGCAAAATATTATAACAGTCAGCAATTATAGCCGTGCCCAATTAGTTGAGTCGAAAACGTTTGAGAACATTAATTTCATTCGATTTGTTGAGCAAACAATAATCAAAAACATGAAAAAGTGAACAATCAACCAAACAAAAGACGAGAAAAGTTGATTTTACCCGATTCTTTCATTGTCTGTTGGTGCTAACAAACGTTTTGTAGCTCCCCGCCTACGCCTATTATCAGATTTTGTGGTTCTGTTGTGGCATGTCATTTTTTATCAAAACAATAAGGTTTTTTTTTTCAATGTTCAAACCCATGTCTCAATTGTGCTAGTCGGTCTCCCACGAATAAAAGATTTGTCTCTAAAAGATGAAATAACAGCAACAGGTAGGCGGTTGTTTCTCGGGCTATTAATTTAATTTGAAAGACGAAAAAGACTGATTTATTTTGGTTGGAGTTGAATCTGATTTATATGTAGATTCTAGATTGTTTTCAACAGTCGTTAGTCGTAATTCTAATGTGTTTATATTCTTTAATTGTAGTAATAATTCCAAAAAATAAATAATCCTTGCAAAATCTTGTCTACAAAGTTTACATAAAAATTGAAAAAAAAATGTTAGATATGAAAATAATGTACATATGTATCAAATGTAGTCAAGATTACAAGGACGGTTCCTAGCAATCTAAAAATTAAACAAAGCAATTAGTCCAACCAATATTAACAATGAATTACTGTAAAAAATGCTCACCAACATCTCAATAAAAGTAAAAAATTACAGTGTTTGTGACCAGAGTCTGCTAAAAATAATGCTATATTACCCACCCACATTGGAAATAAATTAATAGAATCAGCCCTCATCGTTGTCATAATAATGGTAAATTGGGACTGTGTGAGGTATTTTTTCACGACATATTTTTTAACGGAGAAGCTTTTTATTATTTTGAGGGAAATACCGCGTGTTCCTGCTAATTCTGCATCTGGGTGGAGATGATTTATTAACTGAAGGGTAACTTGAAGGGTTGTAAAAGGTTATCCGGGATTCATATCTGAAGCCCGTATGCGTAAGTTTATCAATAAACTGTCATTTTTTGAAAATACTTAACACTACCAAATATTATGAAAACTCGTGAGTTTTAAATGCCAAATGCCACGTAAGAGATTTGAACCTTCTATTATAATATTTAATGTAGAGGTATTTGTGGTTCAAAATCTCAATGGTTTTTTTGAAACCATTGAGATTTTGAACCACAATAAATACCATATATTATACAAATACCATAAATTACGAATACCATGTATATTACCTTACCATGGTCAACGTTCACTTAAAACTTGAAACTCTGCAAAAAAACTTCTCTCGTTCCTTACAAAAATATACCGACTGTTTTAATGATACCTATTAGTATAAAAATGATACCTAAAGCGAGGCGTCGCTTTAGGTATCATTTTTATACTAATACCCTACTGAGAAGGTAGCGCATATAATATGAATGATTTATTTTATAGGGAACTCTTTTGTCTCTGCATTTTAATGAGTCTAGTAAGGGCACAGAATAACTATAAAGTAGGTACGCAATTATTATTTGTGTTCTCTTATCATTAATGTGCGTATCAGTTACTAAATTCTCGTGGGAAATATCTATTGGACAGTCAATAACCGACCCTGGGCAGCAGGAGGTAGAGTTTGATATTGTTTTTCTTGTTAAATATACTAATCATAAATATTGCAGCATTATATTTGATGCAGCAATCTTCTTGATCAGTCGATCAGATTAATAACTAAATCCTAAGTTCTATATTTTTAACGAGGCTACTTACCTACATGTGGCTAGAATCAGAACTATGTGTTGCTTCATAGCCCTAATATAATGGTTTACATACATATATTAAAGTTTACTTTATTGTTTTTTTTTTCTTACAGGTTACGCACATCATGCACAAATTTGAAGGGGACTTCTATGGTTCATATCTGAGGATTTGCATTGCAGTCTACTGGAGGCCTATGTCCAGCAGTAGACTGCTGGAACTGCTGTTATTTGCCATTAATAATAAAAGTGTCTTCAATAACTAGTATATATAACACAAGCTCTGCATAATTTATTTATTTTATCTACATATGTATGTGTATTGAAACATCAAGTTTCTTTTTGAACATAATTTGTACAACATATTTATTAAAAAAGAGACAAATAAGAACTAGTACTTACAATTCAACTGTTTACTTGACTGTTGCAAACCATCTACAAGTAGCTCAACCGATCCATATCAATACCAGTCGGAAGCGTCCCCAAGACGCTTTCTGCATTGCCCCGCTGTATGGCATTGTCATGATAATGCTAATTATAATACCTATAAACTTTGTTCAATTTGTTTTACAAATTAAAACTTATCAAGTACTGTACCAATTTAACTCATCATCATCATCATCAGCCTATAGCAGTCCACTGCTGAACATAGGCCTCCCCCAATGAGCGCCATAGCGCCCTGTCATCAGCTCGCCGCATCCAGCATCTACCAGCAGTCTTTCGCAGGTCGTCATCCCACCTGGTCGGAAGGCGTCCTACACTACGTTTACCGAGTCGTGGTCTCCATTCAAGAACACGTTTGCCCCAGCGGCCGGCGGTTCTTCGCGAGATATGGCCGATCAATTTAACTCAACAGTGTACTCAACAGTGTAATATTGCAAAATTGTACGAGGTAGCGAAGAAAATGATGCAATTATGTTCAATAAATAATTTTATTCGTTTACAATCTACTTACAACTAAGTTATTTACAATGCAGACTGGCTTGGTTCTTACGATAAAATTACAACTAAACCTTATTTTCCTGAAGTTTGCGGTTATCATTTACAATAGTTTATTTTGCCTGTTTCTTTGTCTTGATTGGTGGGATAAGTGGTAGACATAATATACAATCGTTTTGGAAAACACAGTGTTTTTAAACAAAATATAAGACAACTGTAGGCTTTTCATCACTGACAACTTAATAGTTGCAATTTTTTTCAGTAATCCAACACCCGGTTGGCTTTCTGGAAATTTATCTATATAAAAACTACTATTTTAGCCGTTACTCCCACTCCTGAGTAAAGGATTCCTTTTCTTACAATCCATCTAAAAAAAAAAACGAAATTTTGACCTCGAAGCCTATTTTTCGCCAACTTTCTCCTAAATGTCGCATGTTTCAGTCTCTTCCTCGCTCTCACAAACACTTAATCTACACATAAGGCACTAGAGGTTCTGACTAGATATACAAAAGTCTTTTCGTACATTCACAAATTAATGCAGTACTTATAAATAATGCACATAATTCGGAGGGATTTGTCCAGTTTGAATCTGCTTGACCTGAGGACAAAGGAAACATGATATTAGACTTACTGGAATTTTGTAGATACATTGTGAGTAGATACACATTTTGAAGTAAACTGAATAAAATGAAATATAAATAAATTAAACAAGTCTGAACATACAAACATATTATATTATATACATAAATAAAATAAACAATCGCGCTAAAAATCAACAAGGTCAGATATATACGTAATGTCATTTTAAGTAGACAAGTGAGAAATGTACCTGAAATAAAACAATACTCACAATGCTATTTCTGTTGCCACCAGGAAATGACATCAAGGAGTTCATCTTCATCCATAGACCCGAGCTGCTGCGGCGTGGGCTCGTACCTATCCACCGCAGAATAGGAAGAGGAAACACCCGAGGAACATTCTGAAGGAGCCGGCGAGTCAGGCTTCTCCGAACAAGGCGAACCAGGACCGTAGAAGAACCCATCATCCATATCCAACGAAGTCATCTGCTGCACTGAATTGCTAGGCGAATTTTCTTTGTCTCTAGTTATCCCTAATGCGGCATCGCTTTCATCTAATAGTTGTTGCAGATATCTTATATATTCCACTACCATCCGTAGCGTGTCAACTTTACTGAGCTTTTTCCCCGAGCCGCGCCGCGCGCCGCCCGACAGCGCCGCGACAACGGAAGCTGGCAGGTGTCGGCGGAGTGCGTTGAAGCCGTCATTCACTTGTTTTACACGATTCCTTTCACGGGCGTTCCGACGCGCGATTGACGCAGCCTGAGGTCCAGTGTAGGGATTCGTCCTGAAGTGCACTTTCTTCCGATACTGCATATTCGCTGGAGTGTCGTGCGTGACGTAGTTTTTTTCAGGAGCCGGTGCGATCGGTACGTTTCGCTTATCATTTTTCGTGAGCGTGGTATAGTTAGGCGAGACGACGACGTAATTCGTCTGCCCCTGGACGAGTTGTAATTCTTGTAGCATCGTGTTTGTTTACGCGGCACGTGCGGTCGGCGCGGGAGTCGAGGCAGAATGAGGCTCGCGATACGTGCGCGCGCGGCGATCGTCGCGGTCGAGTGTGCCGCCGACGCATGCGCACTCGTTATATCACCTGCGCAAGCTGCAAAAAACATAAATTTCAAATTCTTCCCCTATTATTTTCGATCATCCCTTCCCTGAGTGCGGGCCGGTACCTGGCGGCTGGCGAGCCACGCGCCTGTCTTGACCACTGTAACATAAAACGTTCAATTAATAGCATACCTAGAAACGCGCAGCTCGTTTTGCGAGCGTTTACTTTTAAACCGCGTTGACTTGCAAGTGCAGCTTTAACGAGTTGCACTTTGAATTTGCAATGAAGGAACGGCTTAAATAGTATTAAGTTATTGCTTATCTGTTTGATTTCTGTACAATAAATCAGTCGTTTGAGAATTCGTATCGATGATCTGGGATCAGTATCCTCTTAAGCGCAGGCGCGCTGGTCACGGCTGCATCAGCGATTATCGCTACTTAATCAGTGAAATACGATGACATTCACATTAATGAAAGTAATTTACAAAATTTGGCAGTAAACTCGGGGATCGGAATGATAATATAATAAACATTGACGATCTCATTAAAGAAATTAAGCTTTTGATTTTTAAACGAGATATAAAAGAGAGAGAGAAAGACCAAAGGCAACAGATCAAAAGCAGAGTTTCGCACATTTTGGTACCGTGCGTTTCAGCACTCAAAGTGTTAACATTTTACTGGTTTGTAGCGCAAGCCAAAGCCAGGTGCGGTTTGCTAAAAATACAGTGTAGAGTTGGTATTTTTTTTATCAACTCATTTACTTTAGCTTTGTTCTCATCACGGTGTTTATCTCTTACTAAGACTTTACTTAAGAACTCTTCAAATTCAAGAGTTGTATTAAAACCAACAAATTCCAAATGGCATTTTTATAGACGTAAAGTAATTATCTTCTAATACAATCAAACAATTTATTGGATTCTCACAATATTTGATTAAAATTATACAAAATTAAAATAAATCAACGTGTTTAATACATTTTTAGTGATAAAACATCAGTTTATTACGTGTTTAAGCATTCGTACGATTTATGTTATGTTTTAAAATAGACACTCGCCTGTTCGAAATTTTCAGAGTCGTTGAAATTTCGATTCTAGTGAATGCGAACATATTTGAAATAGCTACGAATATCTTAAAATGAACAAACACGACTGCTCATCGTAATGTAATGAAGCTCAGTTTCTAATCCATCATCATTATCATAATCCACAATCAACTTCACTCTGTGACTTGAGATTGTTTCTTATGTTTTATTTTTATTATGACAAAAAATCATATTAAAAAATAAAATGCTAAAAATAAATGAGGTTTCTTTTTATGATAAATCAAATTAAAAAACAGATAAAATCTTTTATGAAGCACAAAATACGTTTTTTTGGTCTATTTGCTTGTCAAGTGTCCCAGAATGAAGTTCTCTGTGGACGACCAAAGACAGATTTTCCAAAATGTTTTTTAATGATCATAAATGATTTGCTAGTTACATATCAAATGGCGATTGCGTTAAATTCAAAGATCGAAGGGAGGCACTGATGATTGAACTTAATTTAAATAGATTTGATTTAGGTACATTTATTAACATTTTAGCGGAACCAGATTCAGCAGCGGCTGTCTCATTATTCAAAAATTTTTACCCTTTAAAAAAAAGCCACAATTTATAAGTTTTTATTTTGATATATTTTTTGTTTTGTTTGTTAGTTATATATAAGTTTAGGTTATGATAGGACTGGCATACTTTACGAAGTAAAAGTCCTTAACAATAAATATGATCAAAAAAAATATATCAAATGGCAACTACGCAATTATTTGAAGAATATACTATCATATTACTTTTTTGTCCTTAAAATAAAATACTATTAAAATAAATTACAGCTAACTCGACAATCCGTAATCCCTCAGCTCAAATCAAACCATACTTCTGTCAAAAGTATTCGATACACGAGCTTCTTATCCACTTATGTTGTCGGTTCTTTTGATTAAAGCTACCGACAGAACCAATCTTTGATTCAGATAATTCACATTCTATTTGTTTGAATTTCCTAATTGAATAGTCGCGAGGGGTTAATCACTGGATGTTATTTTTTATAAGAATTCAGTCCTTGGTACAATCGACCTTGTATGTCCTGGGCAAAGTCCTCTCGTTGATTCCTCTACACATCCCGATCGCAAAGATCCTTTTACTGGCGTTTTGTCTGTCCGTATTAATCGGAGATATAGATAGATATAGAAAACACTTTATTATATCACACAAAACAGAAAAAAATACAGGAATAAACAATAGAATAAAGGAAGTATAAAGGGCGGCCTTTACGCTGAGAGCGATCTCTTCCAGGCAATCTTTGGATAGATTGGACATGAAGGAACAAAATAGACGGTTGTACTTTAGTAAATACCGGTATATAGATAACAAAAAAGAAAAAACTTACACTACATACCATAATACCTACATTACAAACATTATAATAAACTTACATAAACATCGGTTGAGTAATTTAAACTAAATAATAATATGTATTGTTTTATCTCATTCGAGACTGATCGATGTTTTATAGTTATTGTAGTTGAGCAGTTTTGATGGTGATTATAAATACATTCCAAGACATACACATCAAAGACTTGGACTAAATCAAATAAACTAATTTCTAAGGCCAAAAGTAAATTTTCAATAAATGAGTTTTGATCACTTCTCGGAGTTTATTAATGAATTTAAATATCATTACAAGTTATTGCGAGTCAAAGTGTGTCATTTTCTCTTTTTTTTTTAAGCTTTGGATTGGATTTGTTCTTCTGCTCGCCTCGAGGCTAGATTCACACTAGTCTTGTACCCGACTTCAGCTTCTTTCGTGACTTGCGGCTTGTTTGCTTCACGAACAAAGTTTATTGAAGACGTTCTATACCTACGACGAGTTTTTAAATTATGCGTAATCTAGATTAACTGTATTTTAAAATTGCAATTTGAGACCCAGTAATATTTGCCCTCGGGATATTACTTCAACTTAAACTCAGAAGAAGACAACCTTAGTATTTGTAGTATTTTCTAAATTATTTGCGTTATGTGACATCGAATATTAGCCACGCCACTATGTGTTGATATTTACTTTGATTATATGGATATGGATAGGATTCGTAACGAATACATCCGACAGAGAACCAAGGTTATCGACGTAGCTCAAATAATTAGCAAGCTGAACTGGCAGTGGGCCGTCCATATCTCGCGAAGAACCGACGGCCGCTGGGGCAAACGTGTTCTTGAGAGGAGCCCACGACTCGGTAAACGTAGTGTAGGACGCCCTCCGACCAGGTGGGATGACGACCTGCGAAAGACTGCAGGTAGATGCTGGATGCGGCAAGCTGAAGACAGGGTGCTATGGCGCTCATTGCGGAAGGCCTATGTCCAGCAGTGGACTACTATAGGATAATGATGATGATGATGATGACTTTGATTATGATTTAACTTTGAATAGCATGATACTAGAGGGTAATGAAGTAAGTTACTAAGTTATTAGACTCAAAGAAGGCAATTAATTATTATATTAGAAATAATGATAATGATTTATTAATTGTGACGTATAATTTGACATATTATTAATAAAATGTTTATCTGTTATTGATTATACATATTTGTATGGGTCTCCTGGTAATAAGCTTCTATGACATCGTGGTTTTTCATTTTCTTGCAATCTATAACTAGATCAAAATTGACTTTAGCTACATCGCCAAGTCATCTAATGGCTTGCACCCCATGCACCCCGTGATTCAAACCGGATGTGACGGGAAGGTGCTAATAGGTTCCGTAAATAACTTTTTTTTATTTTTTCAATCGTGTTATGATTACTTGTAATCGGGTAGGGTCCGTTAGGTCAGGGTGAGGGTTAAATGGTGAGGGGGTGAATTTCATTTTGTAATAAAATTTATTTAGTTAAGTTTACCATTTATATTTTTGGAAAGGTTATGATTAAATATTATTAACTCATTTATTGTCAGATTCACAATCCATATACATATAAACTTAAAAATAAAAACATAGAAAATTTAAAATAAATGTCACAAAATAAATCACACATAAAATGAAGTAAAATTAAATAGAATAATAAACTAAAATAATATAACTTAGGGAAATTAAAAAATAATAATAATAAAACACAAAATGAAAACTTAACCTAATGGATAAGGATATCGACCCCATCATAAAACTATTCTATTCTCTCAATATTTAATTTTTCATCCATTTGTATTGGATGGGACAGTCCAGACGTGAAACAATCATTTTCAGGATAATTTTCAGATTAAACCAAGTTTTAAATATAATATTAGATTGATAGAAAATACTTTATTGCCTACTAATATAAAATCTACGTACACTAAAAATTAAAAAAAATTAAGTGACGATTGGCGGTTTTCTCGCTCAGGAGCGATCTCTACTAGACAACCTTGGATAGATAGGATCGTGGACAGTACCAGTAGTGTCTTAGGTATTACAAGACGTATAAAAATGATAAAAACTGACCAAACGAAAAAATTATGAATGGGGTAGATATTTTTATAGACTATCTAAATAAATCATGTCCTTACTTGCATAATTTCATCTATGCGTTGCCAAGGACTCATTATAATTAAGTATCAAGTTGTATTAACACAGGTATATTTATTCTTTTTATTTATGTATACGTATTTTCAACATGTTTAGACTTTTCTTTCCTATTGCTCTGTTCATTTAGCTTTATATGTGTTACATAATAGAGGAAATTATTTTGGTTTTTGTATATCTTAAGTTTCGTAGTATTAAGTTTTATGTACTGTTTATTTCTGACGACCGATGTGGCGCGGTGGGCGACGGTCCGCCTGCGACGCAGGAGGTTGCGGGTTCGATTCCCGCCTCGGAACAATTGTGTGTACGATCTGCAGATATTTGTTCCGGGTGTTCTGGTCGTTTTCTATGTATAATAAAAAATATCTATCTATGTAATATATTGTATTATGTATGTATATCAGTTATCTAGTACCCATAATACAAGCTTTGCTTACCATGGGGCTAGATAATGTGTGGATGTCCAGCATTATTTATTTATTTTATTTATTTCCCAAATAAAATAAAATAAAATAAAATAAATAAGTTGCAAGGGTTTACCTGTTACTAAAAAAGCTCAAGCCTTGCGTGCCCATGAGTGATAAGTATTTTAACACGGCGACATTACAAATATAATTTCCCTTCAACAAGTCGCCGCTACCATGTCATTTTACCCTGTCGTAAGATCATTTAAATAAATAAATATCCATTGACATGTTTGCAGATGAGTTAAGTCATATGATTTAAGAAACCACAGTACGTTTATGTTTTTAAGTATTATTCAATTATAGGAGCAAGGTAAAGTAGAAAAGTGGTTAGTAACTTGTTAGTTTTGCCTAAGGACTGGTCTACTTTGTTATTTAGCTTAAGTTAATGTCAAGCTTGTTGTAATTTGTATACTTTGTATTAAAGCAAAATACAGAGTACCACGAAATATCTTTACTAAACAGAAAAAGGGAGATTCTGGAAACGCGGGGGGAACAAGTTTTGTTGAATTTTTTTTATTATTTTTGAAAAGATTTAGGGACTTTTTTCATCATAATAATAATAATAATATGAGCCTAGCTTCGCGGTTGGTGATCTACCGTTTTGATATATTTTTTACTGTGGAATAGTTTTATAATATTTTATTGTAATTTCTATAGTAAAAAATGTATTTTATACGAGAATTTAAATAAATGAGTGAAATAATAATATTATATTATATTATTATGTCTCTCATTTACCATGATCTCGGGCCATAAAGTGACCCGGTCCTTTGGAAGGCTTGCGTGGGGCCGAAGCCAACAGCACAGAGGCCCTTTGAGAAGTTAATCTAAAGGCGATGGCTACACATAGCGGGTATCATCCTCGGGTGCACAATATGATACACCCAAAGATGGTATCCGCCAGGTGTAGAGACTATTGCAAAGAAAAATGAAAGAAATAAAACCAGGCTATTGTGATGGATGGATGGACTGGGTAATCGGGCTATAGGGGAGATTGCGGACGTCTGCCATAAACAAGTCAATCATAATGTTAAGAAGAGCGGCAGACGGTGGCTTGCCGAATGCTGGATGGGTTCCTTAAAAAGCCGGAGTAAATTACCGGAGAGGAACAACATCGGCGCAAACGACTGAGGGTGTCGAGAGGTGCGGCCCCGATTTCACCATCACGAAGACTGCTCGTGAGCGGGTTTCCTCGCTATTACGCCATTAGACACTTCCACCCCCGAGTCTACATCCTAAGATGCATCTCTCGCGACTCCACTCAGACCGGCCAATGAAGGCAAGCAAGAGGTGGGGATCTGGTTCTCTTGGGATGCCACTCCGCAAGCGGAGACGAGAACCAGGAACTTCCCCGGGAGCACTCGGTACCCGTGGTGTCGCTACTCACCAACAGCTCGCCACAAGCTGCCCTGCGGGTATATTATTATTATTATTATAATATTATATTATTATTTCGGCCCCACGCAAGCCTTCCAAAGGACCGGGTCACTTTATGGCCCGAGATCATGGTAAATGAGAGACATAATAATAATGCTGGACAATTCACACAGCATTATCTAGCCCCATGGTAAGCAGAGCTTGTGTTATGGGTACTAGATAACTGATATACATAATACAATACATTACATAGATAGATATTTTTTATTATACATAGAAAACGACCAGACCACCCGAAACAAATATCTGCAGATCGTACACACATTTGTCCCGAGGCGGGAATCGAACCCGCAACCTCCTGCGTCGCAGGCGGACCTTCGCCCACCGCGCCACATCGGTCGTCTATTCTATAAAAATCATATTCGTGTAGTTTTACGTATATTCTTGCATTATTATCATTGTTTTGAAATTCCAAAGGATTTACATAAATTTTTGTAATTATCTCATGAAAAAAAACTGGTTATGCTGAAAACACAAACTAAAAATATTTTATATAAAGAATGCAAAGGTGCGTATAAAAGCAAAATAGAAGAAAAAACATGTTTTTTTTAAATAAGGTATATTTTTATTATAATTTAAAAAAATTACATGTTGAATCGGGATCCAGAATCACCCTTTTTCGAGAACACATGTTACGTGGCACCCTGTATATGGTTAAGTAGAGCAAAGAAATAGTAAAATGTCAAGAGACCCAGTAAAATTTGCCCTCGGGATATTTTACTTCAACTTAAACTCAGAAGAAGACAACCTTAGTATTTGTAGTATTTTCTAAATTATTTGCTTTATGTGACATCGAATAGCCACGCCACTATTTGTTTATATTTACTTTGATTATGACTTAACTTTGACTAGCATGAGAGTAGAGGGTAGTAACTTATTCATTAGAATAAGTTATTAGACTCAAAGAAGGCATTAATTATTATAGTTACTAAAGTAACACAAAAGCATTGATAAGAAAACAGGTAGTTGTTTTAGAAAAAATGAATTAAAAAACCCTCTGAAATCCTACGAGCATAATTTTAACGCAACTGTTTCAAATAGTAATTCACGATGTCTGATAAAAACAAACAAATTAATAGAAACAAAAACAATTACTCATAGGAAATTAGTCCAAATTACAAACAATTACTCGCTATTCCAATGACATAAAACATGATTGAGATGGCAACGTGGGAGCATGGGGTTATATCATGGGGATGATGAAATGATTACGGAATGATTATGGGAAAAGTGTCATCTGTGTGCTTTACGGTTCAGTGGTATGGGACATGGACATGGGAGTAAACGGTTTAATTTTCTGTGTTTTTCCAGTTGTTTTTGACATAGTAGTGAGATATTTTATGTGTATAGAACGCTCCATTAATCGAAACAGAGTCCAGTATTAAAATGGGTTCTTGGTAGTTGTTTTGTTTATAAGGGCCTTCCTTTCGTTCGATAAAACCTATTTCCTATGAAAACAAAGTCAAGATACTGTTAGTCTATTTGTACACCAAAACGCGGTATAGCGGTAGTGAGTAGTCAGTCCGTAACGCCAACAAGTTGCTTTGCCGGAAGACCAGCGTTGGTTGCTAGCATGCTAGTCATCCAACTTGGACTTACATGATTACCGACACGTTTAGTTTACCTTTAAGTTTAAGTTTATTATATTCTGTGTAAGTCTTTTAACAAATAAATTCATTTCATTTTTCATTTCATTTCAAAACTTTACAACTAGTATCTTGACGCAAATGACGACGTGATAAAATCAAATTAATACTATTTGCTAAAACAAAACCAAATGTGACTGGGAGCCTGTTATCGAAATGAGCTATCCATGGACCTCTTTGTATGTATGTATATAATTTTTATAAGGATTTTATTAGATCTTCGTTACGACATTATTTTTTAATCTTGCAGGTCCTCAACCCATCGAGATAAGAATGTTAACTGAAAGTAACTAGATCTTAAGACAAACAATGAAATGAGTGTCTGCCTATTAGCTATCAACTATAACAGGCACATACAACACAATACTTGGCAGCAGACATTAGACAACACTTGATGCCCAAAACCTGCCACTGATTTAGCTTAAATTTTGTAGCATCATGCTCTTACTAACTTGTATTACGAACATCAAGTAGCGTCTAGCGATCGATTGAAGATCGAACAATCTAATCGATAAATCATAGAAACCACAGACGCGCCGACATACACAGCACAATAGAACTACCTGATTTAGTTCCTTCAAATTCTTTGATTCAGTTCCAATAGCTTTGATTAACGATGTGTTGAGTGAGTCTATTCAAAGTACGTCAAAGGGATATCGTATTAGGAATTAATAAAGGGAATTTTAGGTCCTGTTTGACCACGAAATTCCCTTTCTATGATGGGGGATGTGGAGTGTGTATAAGCAGCGGACATGAAATGTCCGCTCACTTATTATTCAGAAATGATAATATGTAAATAATAATTTGGCTAGACCAATTATTTGTGTTTTCTTGGTACACCAAGAAAATATAAATAATTGTTATAACATAAACTTACAAGTAACCACACTGAATTTACACGATTTACATCTTTGTTATCAAAACTCCAATGTACATAATATGCTGTAAACATTCACTTTCAATGAAATTCAATGCCTACTGCATACCTCGTAAAGAAGGTACGCCGTACCTCCTCATTAGTAATTTTGCAAAACGTAGTCTTAAGCCTACAATCGATTAATTACTATCTCTTTCATCAGACTCTCCTCTAATTGTGACATGGCTTCAGGCAATCGATCGTATCTCTGATATATATTTGATTTATTCCACTTTGCGACTTGAATTTGTGATGTGATTATCGATTTAAGACTTTTGAAATATTAAGTGTATTTATTTTATACTTCTTGCTGTTATGTTGATAAAATCTAAAAGGATTGAGATAATAATTTTGCAAGAAATAACTAATTTTAGTACCATAGGTAGGTAGACAGATTAGGTTGCTTGCTTACTTTTACCCTTGTTGGAACACAGTAGATTCTATAACTTAGTTAGTTGAAGGCTCAAATGTAATGTGTGCTTCGTTAAGTCTGTATTGCTTTTAAAATAATAATTGAATTATTTTATTTTGACTATAATAAATACAAATAATTCGTTTACTTTTTGTTATATTTTGATGTCGTTAAACGTTCATAGAGAATTCCTTGAGCGGAAAGAAAAGGAAATGTCCGTTGAATGTGCAGACAAAATAATAACTAGGTGTGATATATCGAGATGATTCGCGGTTTCGTAACAATATTTAGTGCCCTTTAAAGTAAGCCATTGTTTACTTTTAAAGGTTAAAAAGGGTTAAATGAACAGATGGTTAGACCTACTTTTATTTTGGTCGGTGCTTTTCAGTTCAAATATCGATGACCATTGTAAAAATGATAAATAATATTGTACGTTTAATAGTTGAAGGTCTCAAACTAAATAATAAAAGTATATGTAAAAGTACCTATAGATAACATACTTTAATTTTTTTTCCTCGTCTACCGCTGTACAGGCCTCCCCAAATGATGTAGGATACAAGATTTTATCATGAAGAAATAGGTAATTGGTCCTCGGCTATCAATCTATACCGCGTTCTCTGCAAATTAAGTGTTCGGTAAAGTGTTTTATTTTTACATTTCATAGCCTTAAAATAAACAGAGCTTATGCCATGCGAACGAGATGTCCGAGATTATAATCTAAAATATTTTTTTTCTTAAAAAGTCTTTACATCGAACAAGTTATAAAAAATGTAATAGGATCCTAAATTTAATAAAGATATATGAATGTATTTATAAAGTAGTTATCTACAGTAAAATAAACAAGTTGTATTATAACAGGCCTTAATAGCGGATTTGGATAGAATACTAGTAAATGCAAATCCTGCTTACTTGTCAACCTCTTAATGGTTTGGTTACCTGGTTTGAAACCACTTTAATAAACAAAATCCCCTTCTCGGGACACAGTTTTATAAGACCCGCGGATATTTGTTCCGGATGTTTTCTATTTTATGCTTAATAAAAAATATCTATCTGCGTTGTGTTGTGTATGTTAATGCATGACTTATATCAGTTATCGAGTACCTTTATCACAATCTAACTAAGTTTACCTATTTCAGGGCTAAATTATGCTGTGTTAATTATGGATGGGTTATTTATTTATAAATAAATAATATTTTTTAATAATAAAATTCAAGATTTCCTTATATCACTTGTGCCAAGTTCAAGTTCTATATCTGCAACTCAAAACAACACCATTACAATAAAAACAAGCTCGGCCACGGTTAACTACAATCTGCATGTTCCACTATCAGTGACAGATCTTTCCCACCCCGCGACATCCATTGACGCAATGTCATTCGGCGTCAGTTGGCGTCAGTGACGTCAGTGACGGCCGACGTCACGATCTCAACGATTGTAACTGAGATTTCGACCGCTCCGATTTTCATTGTGACCATTGACATGACAATCGAATTACAGATAAACTTTGGTGTAAGAATTGTTTTGTTTTTGCAAGGCTTCCTTTTGGAACACATGTTTCTTGACTGGTGTTTCCTCTTATATTTCTGAATCGCTGTATTTTATTGCGTGGGAATTTCTTATAGTCTGTACCTTTTGTTCGTAGATAATTCAATTCTCTTCTCACTGAGCACATTATCTACATTTTTATTTACAATGTAAACTACATTATTGATAAAATTGGTCAGAGGCGGCTCAGGACCGCTAAAAAAATACTCATAAGTAAAATAGAGCTTTTAAAAATGTGTTTTCGAATTCGCTCTATAACGCTAGAATGCCTGTTAGTGGCGGCTGTCCATGACGTACATTCTATTACATATAAATTGTGACGTCATGCCGTCAAAATATATAATGCTCTGATGAGTGCTCAAGTTGTCATGGTGGATTTCTGTATCAAAATAATTAATAAGTATCACGGTCAATATAAAAAAGACATTATATTTATACCTACATCATTTTAGTGATTTGGGGCCGTTCAAATATTACGTAAGCAGATTTATTAAAATTATTTACGCCCCCATCCCCCTTGTCAGCAAAAGTAAGCAAAGCTCACCTTTCCCCCATGCTTACGTAAACATTTTTCAATTATAAATGTATTTTTTTTAAATATTATATTTATAATTTAAAAAATAAGACAATAGATTTAGGATAGAGATTAAGTTTTACTGATACAGTATTCAACAAGGCACAAAAATATTAATAATCTTACGAACATATCAAACTTATTTTAAATTTTTGCATAAACGTGTGCATTATTTGCATTGAAAATGCGTTTCGTTTTCAAGCATACACAATGTGAGGGTTGCCATTCGTGTAAAAAAGTAAATAACTACCAATGACGTAGACGATCATCATCTAGACTCCCCTAACCCCCATGTCATCCAAAATAAGCAAAACAAAGACGGGGGGTCTTTGTTTTGCCATAGTGCTTACGTAATACTTGAACGGCCCCTTTTTAGTTACTGTCTTTATCCGTATTGTGAGTAAGAAATTACGAGAAATAATGATCTTGTCAAAAACAATCATGATGAGTTAACTACATAACTAGCTTATTGCACCTTCGTTAGTTTAGAAATAAAAATGTTCTCTGTAACACGCGAAACGTTGATAAGTAACATTGTCCCGTTTAGTAGATTGTATTTCACGTGGGTAGGTGCTCTAGAGGTAATAAATAAGGCTAGTTGAGGATATTTGGGTCATTTACGAAGATACTGTTGTACAGGATGTTGTTAGGTTTAAAAGAGGTGGAAATTTTCTTGAAACATTGTCTATACGATTTGAAAAGACTTTTCTGTCTAATGAGTTTTTTAACATAACTTAGTACGGATAAAAATATTTTTGATAAACTATCTAATTTGAAAGTTTACGAAAAAAGCCGTATTAGGGTTTTTGTTAAAAAGTTTATCCTATGAGGGAAATAAAAAAATCTTCAGAAAATGCGGGTAAAACAAATGAGGACTGTCTTATCAATATGACGGCCTGGCGGATATAACTATCACATGAACTGCTTTTATAGAGTTTTTTAAATCATCCTGTTTAACTTAGTTGCCGACAAACAAGCTACATTTCGTTTATTAGTTTACGACATCTCGTTAGTTACGGCGATAAGAGGACCCCTAAACAGGTCATTAGTATTGTTCCTGATTTTTGAGTGGGTTATTGTACCTATTTTTTTTTTTCGTCTACTTGTGGAAATAGCACCGCCAGTCGTTTGAAATATATAAAAGTTTTTATAATCTTTTTTTTTTCAAGCGTAAAATTATATTATTAGCTGTTTTTCCCAGCAGTAGTACGAACTATTTAATATTATTATAATTATATTTTAATTTATATTAGTCGAGAAGCCATTATCGTCAAGTTGTATATTAATAGCTTGTCGACTTCAATTTTAGTAGTATGCCGCATACTACTTTGAAGTGAAGAAAAAAATCAATAACACCTTATTTCTTATTTGATAATAATTGTATAGTATAACATTTTACTTGACAAAATGCTTACTTTGTAAGCCTAAGGAAATTTGTAATCTTAACAGTCATATCTCAATTACAAACAGTTATACGCCAATGAGTTAAAAACACTTTGAATGTTAAAATTGAACTATACAGAAGTGTCATGAGGTTCGTGACACTTCTATGTAAGTAAGTAAAAAAAAGTAAGTAAAAAGATTTTTATTTTGTCAGAACAGAGACTCTTATAAACTAAACTTAGATTAACAGACGACAGAGACTGACAAAAATCGGTCTCCACTCAGCATGTGCTATGGTAGAGCAGATCGTACCATAGCGCTGGTCTGCCGTGGAGACCGTGGTGCGCAAGGTGGCCTAATACAATAAGGAACAAAACTAAAATATAAATTAATCAACAGAAACTAAAACTGTATGTACTGTAAACAATATTATTTAAAATAATAATAATAATAATAAATAAATAATACTGGACAATTCACACAGCATTATCTAGCCCCATGGTAAGCAGAGCTAAAATAAAATACGTATATAAATTTTAGAATGATCTTTTTACATTTAAAATAAAATAAACCTGTTAAAACTACAATGAGATTGTTAATATGTAATATTATCTATTTTTTTTAAATGAAGGCAAAGAACGGTATGTATATACACATTATGCCTTCTCTATAAAACCCTCTGTAACCCACTATCCCCTACCTCTACCTCTCCGAATCCTTCAGCCCACTCTACGGACCCCAGCGACCTGCGAGGGACTCGAAACGACTGCAGCTTGGAACTCCTGACGCCTGTACAGTAGGTTATCATAGAACCTTCGCTGTAAAGGCCACTCGGCTATGGAAGAGTCTTCCCATTGAATATCGCGAGGCATCCTCGATAAATGTCTTGAGATCTAGAGTCTATAACTATTTTCTTTCGCAAGAATAATTCGGTACGTAATTATAATTATATATTAATTATTTATATAGTTATATATATTACTGTTTAAGTATAATATAAGTAGCTTAGCATCAGCTTAGTATCATTATGAGTAGTATATTTTATTATCTCTATTATATAGCACTACCTACCAAACTGTTGCCAACACTACCCAAAGGTTAGCAGGTAGAGAATGCTATCTAGCATTATGCTCGCCTATGTACAACTTTTTGTGCAATAAAGTATATTCTATCTATCTATCTATCTGTTGCCAGACGCACTAGTCCCATCTGCTGTAACACGGTAATAGAGGCACCAAAATGTAAACAAATCTGTCTCCACCTCCACTAAATTCTGTCACTGTAAACATGTAATGAGTATCATTGTCGTGTCATTACATAAATACAGCGTTGACAGCGGTACACTAAGCGACACCTGTCAGGGAGTTAGTGACTTGTTTTACAATACGTTGTGTCACAAGTCACAAGTTAGAAAGTGTCATAAACTTTTGTCACTTTAGTCAGGTGGTTGGAGGTGGTTAAGGGTTAATTTATAATACACGAACATTTTAAATCGTTTTAATTTACGTAAAGTTAATCTATTTTAATGAAAAGTATTATGGCGTCGAATAAAAAACACTAGTATTATAGAATTATTTGATTGAAATTTTGTGAAAACCGCAGAAGTTGTCGAATCCTTTGTATTTAATTTGTTTCTATTTAATTCTTAATCTTTGGTGAGTGTCCTGAAATGTAAGAAACTAGAGAAGTATTGGGTAGGAGACTTCAAAAACTTCTCATTTGCAATCAAATTTAAGTCTTCTTTTTTATCTATATATTTATTTTAACCACCGTCTATTTTGTTCCTTAATTTCCAGTCCATCCTAAAGTTGCCTGGAAGAGATCGCTCTCAGCGATAAGGCCGCCCTCTATACTTCCTTTATTCTATTGTTTATTACTGTATTGTTTTCTGTGGTATAATAAAGTATCTCTTAGTATTTATCAAGAACTTATCAATAAGGTTTTTCAACTCAATAAACCAGGTTGGAGTTTGTATAATGTAATACAAAAATACACGTATTTTTGTATGACATACAAAATTTTAAAAAACTTCTTCATCATCATCATCGTCAGCCTATATTAGTAGCTAGACATAGGCCTCCCCGAATGAGCGCCATAGCGCCCTGTCTTCAGCTTGACACATCCAGCATCTACCTGCAGTCTTTCGCAGGTCGTCATCCCACTTGGTCGGAGGGCGTCCTACACTACGTTTACCAAGTCGTGGTCCCCACTCAAGAACACTTCACAAACAATTTCTTACGTCGATAAAAAAATAAACATTGATAGAACATTCATGACGCGCCAACCCCACTTACATGTTGCATGCATTTAAATGCAATAACGTCTAAACAACATAAAATACCATGTTATTAATATATTTTATTAAATAAATACGCAAATGAATACACCACTGAAATATTATAGGCATTTAGAACTGTCAAACCCTGATTGCCTATAAAGAAAGGTTGCGTGCAAAACTTTCGTAATGCTTAACTTGATGGAGGATGTACAAGGACTCGTGTTTTGACTCCTATTGATGTACGAAGTGCATAATTTTGTTTATTCAAATTAAATTGTTCGTTAATAATGTACAGAGATTTATTTTATGGAACTAAGAAAATCCTTCTGAGATGGTTTCGCGGTAATTATAAAATAAATAAATAAATAAAAAACGCTGGACGATTCACACAGCATTATCTAGCCCCAAGGTAAGCAGAGCTTATGTTACTGGTACTAGATAACTGATATAAATAAATAAATAATATACATAATACAAGATATATTTTTTTATTATACATTGAAAACGACTAGAACATCTGAAACAAATACCTGCAGATCGTACAAACATTTGTCCTGAGGCGGGAATCGAACCTGCAACCTCCTGCTTCGCAGACGGAATTATCCGAAAAAGAGTGGCATCTCTCATGACCAGAGTGAGAGGTAGCAACAACATCTTGAAAATCATACCTGATAAATATGACTGTCCAATGCGACACCACTAGGTGATTACTTATAAACTAGATTTAGATAGCGCTCATTGGGGTTGGCCTATGTCCAGCAGTGGACTAACATAGGTGATGATAATGATGATGAGATTTAGTTATTTATATTTAATTATCTTTGTTTTCGTTGTAGTAGTTTGTTACTTTGTATTTGGATCTTTGTTGTCTAGAGATCATTTGAATTGAATTAAATGAAAGAACTAATGTTTTTCTTTGTGTAACTTCGTATAGCTACTACTTCCTTAAAAGAGAGTTTTGACTAAATGAGTGTGTTGCAATTAAAACAAATTGTTTATATAGCGATCTTGTTGCATTTAATTTGTGTGCATGCCTTTCTTTTATTTTATATATAGCCATCTTCAAATAAAGGTTTTTGTTGTTATGATGCGTAAACTCTCACAACAAAATTTCCAATTGCTTTATTATCTTTGTCAGTTATTACTTGTTTGCAAAAATGAGTGCAAATATAAATGTTTCAAAATATGATCGAGTCTTTAATGCCGTTTTGGCCAATATTGAAACATTGTATTTTCGGTTATTACAGTGAATGTCATTAACATTATGGATGCGCAAATTCTGGTTAAACACTGGAGTCCCGTTGGGCGCGTGGCAGGCCCGCGACTTGTACTCGGTAAGCGAGGTAAAGCCGATTCTACATTGTGCCAACTTATCTGTCAATTAAACTGACGACCGATGTGGCGCGGTGAGCGAAGGTCCGCCTGCGACGCAGGAGGTTGCGGGTTCGATTCCCGCCTCGGAACCTATTTGTGTACGATCTGCAGATATTTGTTCCGGGTGTTCTGGTTGTTTTCTATATATAATAAAAAATTGCTATCTATTTAATGTATTGTATTATGTATATCCGTTATCTAGTACCCATAACACAAGCTCTGCTTACCATGGGGCTAGATAATGCTGTGTGGATTGTCCAGCATTATTTATTTATTTATTTAAACTCAAATCTTAAAATCGGTCGTAGCACATTTCGCGTATCACACGTTGCCGTACGTGGTAGTAAATATGTAGGTTGTTTTTATTACATAATTTATGTTAGACTATATGGGCCGTAGTTTTTAAGTAATTTCGATCCTGTACCTACTAGACTAATGTAGCCTGAAGTAAATGAATAATTATTAATAATGATCGGTAATTATTCTGGTATACAAACATATTAAAAAAAAAAAAAAACATTTAAATATGAACTAGTGCTGCCATCTGTATAACTTAAACAATATCACTTGTACCTACATACAAAGTTACATAATTATGTACACTTTATCTTAAGACTGAAACTCGAGGAATGTAACATTCGGGTCAAACCCCTACGGGTTTAAAGAGTGTTAAATATAAGAAATCATGTAGGTATATTCTTTAAAAATAAATAAATATAAAATAAATACAAATATAGGTTACAATTACACAGCGGACAGATAAAGGAGTTATGAGTCAAAAAAGTCGCGATTGACAGTAAAGAACGTCGTGTGTAGGCGCCTTAAGAGCCTTAATTACGCAGAGGCGTTATCGAGTAAGAATGTGCAGTGCACGCGACATTGGTATTAATAATGGAAGTGTGCGGACGCACGGACACCTGCCTGCAGGCCGGACTACCCGACAGAAAATCTATGGAGACTCTACTCTTTTAGACTTACTAGTTTCTGCCCGCGGTTTCGCACGTATTTATTCTATTTGTCTATTTGATGATCGATGTGGCGCGGCGGGTGAAGGCGCAACCTCCTGCGATTCAGGAGGTTGCGGGTGCGATTCCCGCCTTGGGACAAATTTACGTTATTGTACGAACTGCATTTTAAGTATTTCTATAAAAAAAAATCTTTATAATGTATTATATTATGTATTGTATATCAGTCATCTAGTACCCATAAGACAAGCTCTGCTTAGCTTGGAGCGAGATGATGCAGTGTGGATAGTCCAGCATTATTTATTTATGTATTCCATGAGTTGGAAGGCCAGAGGTCTCGTGGTCACTCAACAAGATGGTAAATATATTTTTTACGGACTCACTTGTGGTATAGAAAAACTTATATTTAATCCAAATGTCTAGAACTGCTTGTATATGAAATCAGCCAACTTCGAAACATCCATCGGAACTTTCACATCTACGATAAACGCGTTGATGATAGTATAATGAAGTTGATACTTCAGAGAGTTCAAGTAGTCTAGTATGAGCCATGACCATTGGTTCAAGACTACTACATAGCCGACCAGACTACACACACAAGCCAAACCAAGAGATAAGAGGGTATCAATATATCCCTCTTGTCTTTTGCTTTGGCAGTGCAGTCTACATAATGGAAGTGTGTGGACCGTACCCACAGACACCTGCTTGTATTCCAGATTACCGGACAGAAAACGCATGGAGACTCTACTTTAAGCCCATACTTTAAAGACTAAATAGTCAAAGCGCAAGAATGAGTCGAAGCGACGTAAAAATGTATGTAATGTGCAAACGTCTCACTGAACTACGGAACCGAAGATACAAGGCGAAGAATTCAAAGAATTCGATTCAATAACTCATCCGAATGAGTAGCTTCATCCCCTCTGATCAAATGGACAGGGCCAGGTCAAAAGAGAGTCAATACAAAGACCTGGTTTCGTGAAATTTGTTCGCATTTGACATAATTTACCTGTAGAAATTGTACCAAAATTTGCTAGCCGTCACTTTACTACGACAATGGTGTCGTTGCAGAAGTATCCATTGAAAAACTTTAGATAGTACGTGCGGTACTATTTAAACATTGTTGAGATAATGATAGATTTTTTCAACATATAAACTTTTACTTTTACACCACAGAGTGGAGCCCACCCAACGCTAAGAGGCGACCTGGAAAGCCCAGGATGAGATGGCGCGACGAGCTCGAGGTACATCTTCCATCATGGCCTGTTGCAGCGTTGGATCGCGAGGAGTGGAAGGAGAAAAGGGAGGCCTTTGCCGAGCAGTGGGACAATGATGGCTTAAAATAAATAAATAATATACACTTTTGATACGCGTCCCATTTATGGTTTCTTTAATCAAATGCAAATAATGTGCGGGTTTAGTTTTCATTGCATACAACAGCGAACCGTACGTGAGTTATGCTATTAAGATAAGAAAATGTTTTCTTTTGCAGTTTGCTAAAGACATATTTCTGTACCAAAGTTGTCTTTCACAAAGTTGTTTTACTGTGACAAAGTTGTTTTACTGTGACAAAGTTGTTTTAGTTTGACAAAGTTGTTTTAGTTATACAAAGTTGTTTTACTTTGACAAAGTCGTCTTACTTTGTGACGACTAAAATAATTCCAGATATAAAGTATGCAGTTAATTAAAAACGCACCTGCTTTATGCAGTTGGTCAGTGACTGGTAATACCGATTCATTAAGTACATGAAAGTGCAATGAAAATATTTGTAAGTTGCGTGCGCCCCGGGCTTTGTTTGCGGCGCTTTTGAAACCACGCCTTCAGAATTGGGGTAGAAGGTCGTCAGAATCAGGATTAAAACTAGGGCAAATAACTACACTAAGTACTTTACATCTTCTTCTTCTTCTTCTTTGTCGTTGTCTTCATTGCTGAAGATCGTGCCCGTCCTGGAAGGCTTTCACGGTGACGCTGATGAACCGCTTCCACACCACTCTGTCTTCGGCCTGTCTCAGGGCTGCAGGTCCCGTTATAGCCTTAATTGATCAGACCAGCGGGTTGATGACCGTCCTCTTCTTCATTAATCGCCAGCCTATACACAGATGGAGAGTCAATGGTGCGAGTTAACGATGTGGTGTCAGGACCTTTTAAACCAAAAAAAGGAGTAAGACAGGGGTGTATTCTTTCACCTCTTCTATTTAACATCTACGGCGAATATATATGGACAGCCCTAGAAGAGTGGGACGGGGGCATCTCAATCGGAGGCAACAAGATCCTTCGATATGCAGATGACACCACATTATTTGCCTCCTCGGAACATGAACTAGCTGCACTCTTCATCAGGATAGAGCGCGCTAGCGAGCTGGTTGGTCTTTCCATCAACAAGGCGAAGAACTACTTTACATAGTCACCCCAATATAAGTCAAAGAAGATGTCTTATACCCACAAAATTATTTAATTTGACTTATGTACTGCATGGAGGTCATTGGTATAACGACTTGAATTAAGATTGGTAAATCCAAAATCCTATTACACTTTTGTTGTAAAAGGATTAGGGTTAAATAGCGATTTCTCAGAGGCCAATACACTTCGAGTCTCTGAGCAATGGGTCATCAAGAATGGGTATTAATTTTTGTCTCTGCAAAAATAGTGTTTTCCAACAGCTTAAAGTTCCTTTACCTAGCGGAATTGCAGCACCCTTCAATAAATAAATACCGGACCTCCGCCAATGATGACTTACTGTCAAAAATAATAACTAGCTCCTCCACTCTGGTTCTTATAACCATTGATATTAAGACGAGTTTGGAACACACGTGAGATGTCAAGGCAGGTGCTTCAGTACATCTGCGCGTACGTCGATCAGTATTACCCCTCTTTACCCTCTCTCCCTTGCCCCTCCACTAGATGCCTGTAAATCAATCGCGGATTATCATTTTAATTAGAAACCGTTGATTTTTGTTCAAATTCGCAATCATAGAACAATTTTCTTGTCTCGTTTTTATGTTCAGTTTTAGGACTTACTTGATAGTTTCTGTATTTTTATTGTACATAAAAAATACCCATAGCACCTGGAAAAATATTTGCAGATCGTACAAATGTTTGCACTTGTGTTTGATTCCAGGCTTAGAGCTACATCTAAGAAAAATGTAAGCTCGATCTGTTCAGTACTTTTGGCGTGAATAACTAACATAAATCCTTCATCCATCCATCTGAACATCCGAACTTTCAAATTTATAACAATAGTGTGATGTTCATCAGTAAGCAGCTTATTTTTAATTAGTTCAGTAAATTTTGCATTATCTTTCTACTTAATAAATAAATAAATAATGCTGGACAATTCACACAGCATTATCTAGCCCCATGGTAAGCAGAGCTTGTGTTATGGGTTAGATAACTGATATACATAATACAATACATTACAAAGATAGTTTTTATTATACATAGAAAACAACCAGAACACCCGGAACAAATATCTGCAGATCGTACACACAATTGTTCCGAGGCGGGAATCGAACCTGCAACCTCCTGTGTCGCAGGCGGACCTTCGCCCACCGCGCCACATCTTAATACCATACGATACTATCTTTAAATCAAACATTTTATCGAAATCCAAGCAATTTCCTGAAAGCAACAAAGTATTATTCTCATCATTAATAAGATACTACTTATTTAGAAAAAGCTTAAGAACCGAGATGATTTTAGTCGCTAAGAACCGGTGTAGTTAATAGTTCGATTCATAAACATGACGATTCAAAGTGCTTGTTTCATTAAATGAAGTTTGAATCGATATGACTTTATCCAGCTACTATGGAAGCAAAATCCCAAGTAAAAGCTTTGGTTTGTTGCAGACGGGCAACTTAAGGAGTTAGCTCACTGCTGAGTTATACAGATTGTTGGAGGTTTTTCTACCTTCTCGTCCCCTCAAAAAATCACATAAATCCTCCATGGGGCCAGGATTTTTTTGAGGAGGTTGAGATGGTATGATGCACCAAGCATCCTGTACTATTATTTAATGACAGCTCGATACTAGATTTTGTCCATTTCATAAAAACACTCACATCAACTCACTCAAACGTCTGTTACATAACAACAGCGCGTCCAAAATGGCTGAAACTTGCTTAAAAGTTACTCACTGTTAAAAGATGAACAACGAAATTCACTAGCATCTTCATGTTAAGGTCAGGTACTTTTCAGACCACTTTCCACTTAAATACTTTCCGCGAGTGATTGAAGTCGCTTTATTTTGACGACCGATGTGGCGAGGTGGGCGAAGGTCCGCCTGCGACGCAGGAGGTAGCTGGTTCGATTCCCGCCTCGGAACAATTGTGTGTACGATCTGCAGATAATTGTTTCGGGTGTTCTGGTCGTTTTCTATGTATAATAAAAAATATCTATCTATGTAATGTATTGTATTATGTATATCAGTTATCTAGTACCCATAACACAAGCTCTGCTTACCATGGGGCTAGATAATGCTGTGTGAATTGTCCAGCATTATTTATTACTGATAATGTGATAAAAAAAAAAAAAAAATATAGAAAATAGAATATTAAATATTTAATTCGCAACCATTCATTCGACATCATAATCATCATCATTAGCAGCCTATATTAGTCCACTACTGGACATAGGCCTCCCCCAATGAGCGCCATAGCGCCCTGTCTTCATTCGACATAATGAACAAAATAAAACTTTTGAAACTATCAACATAAAAGTCATTTATAACGTGATCAGTTCAGTTATTCCACAATCATGGCATGAAACTGTGCCGAAATATTGGAAAATCTCAAAAAACAAATGATTTGCACAACACTTTTCACATAACATCATCTGACCTATAAAAGTAGTGTGCTATATGTGCTATAATGGGTACTAGATGACTATTCATAATACAGTCCCTAAAGGAAATCTTGTCTGCGGGAAATAGCCGAGTGGATCCACTAGTGTAGGGTAGTTAGTTATGACGGGGAGGGACGCCCTAACTGCTCCGGGACATGCCTCGCCCTCTCAAGGGGGGACAACCAGAAGGATCCGTCCCAGACGGATGATCACCGACAGGGTAGCGGTCGAATCCGCCCGGGAACCCGCAACCCTGTCAAGTGCCAGCGCGCCGTCAAACGAATCGTTTGGTGACGAGAGGTTTGATGACGCTCTGGCACTAAGGTGAGAGAGGAAGTGTCGATGGTTTTTTAGTTGGTATGTCACTAACTGCTAACACTCTATTAGTAGCTCAGTGGAGAGCCCAACATACCCCTCTAGCCCTCCTCAGGCTAGAGGCAATGCGCAACAGCATTTTCCCATCGTAAAAAAAAAAAAAAATGGTAGTTAGTTATGAATCAACCTTAGCCTTAACACTTTGACTGCGGTTTTTTTTCGACGACTGCGATCTTTTTTTTTACCTAAAAAATTCGTGCTGCCGCTCTACACAGCGGTTGTGTTGCGCCGCACATGCGTTTCGTTCGAAAAATATTACAGCTCTGCTGAGTCACAAAGATCTGTATTTTCTTAGCCGCTGCGCTAGTGTGGATTTTCGCAGATTAGTCACTTGTAGAAAACTCATACCGTGCGTTTTCAGCAATCAAAGTGTTAACCATTTCATCAGACCATTAGAAAATAGATTAATGGATACCATTTGATTTCAGTAGCTCGTTTGCTCTACAAGTATCTAGGGCTCAGTAGCAGAACCCAGCTCCCAGACCTTTTAAAGTCAGACTAAAATTACACGCTTAGAACGTAAAAGGAAAAAATATTCATAATTGATATTGGCGAGTGGGTATCGCGATTATTTTATAAATTACGAACAGAAGACAGAGTTTAGCTGTCGTAGGCGTAATGGTTACGGCATCTGCACACTGGTTCTTTGATATAGGTACTGTATAATTAGAATTAACTATGTCTAGGTTAGTTGATGGACTTTCTTTAAGTCCGTCGAGCAACTAATATATAAATAATATAAATATAAATAATGCTGGACAATTCACACAGCATTATCTAGCCCCATGGTAAGCAGAGCTTGTGTTATGGGTACTAGATAACTGATATACATAATACAATACATTAAATAGATAGATATTTTTTATTATACATAGAAAACGACCAGAACACCCGGAAGAAATATCTGCAGATCGTACACACAATTGTTCCGAGGCGGGAATCGAACCCGCAACCTCCTGCGTCGCAGGCGGATCTTCGCCCACCGCGCCACATCGGTCGTCGAAGTGGACATAGTTCTTTCAAACGCGTGTCTTATCAATCTCCACAAGCTACGTGTAGATTGTTTGCAACAGTCTGCAGTTAAGTACCTTAGTCATAAAAATATACAATAACAAACACACACACAGCGTTACTTTCACATTTTTCGTATTTGTATGTAAGGATTCATTTCTGCATGATGTTTCTCTTAATTTTTTTGTACCTATATATATTTTTATTGAAAAACCAAGCACGAACTATTTAAATATGTATCAATCACACTATCAAAGTCCTTGGATAATCCAATGCGTGTGGGATACAAAAAGGGATTTGTAAGAAATTGTATTAAAATCAAATAAACGCTCATTGGAGTGTTCTTCTAGCATACCTGATTAATTCAATAAAATGGATTTGGTTTGTTCAATTCATGACATCTACTAAAATGAAGCGTAATTTTAGCTAGGTAACACTCAATAATATGTACAATGGAACCTACGTAAAAAAAAATACAAATTAATTTACAAGCGCAAGGTTGCGGAACCCAAAATAAATTCCTTACCACGAAAACATTTTTCAGTGAGCAAAATCAATTTTTGCCATGTTATATAAGTACTTGTTTTTCTGTTTTATATACATATTATGTCATGTTCACGTGATTAAAATAAATAAAACTAAATCTTGCTAGACATGAAACAGAGTATTCATAAATATGGCCGTTGGGGCAAACGTGTTCTTGAGTGGAGACCACGACTCGGTAAACGTAGTGTAGGACGACCTCCGACCAGGTGGGATGACGACTTGCGAAAGACTGCAGGTAGATGCTGGATGCGTCAAGCTGAAGACAGGGCGCTATGGCGCTCATTGGGGGAGGCATATGTCCAGCTGTGGACTAATATAGGCTGATGATGATGATGATGATGATAATTATATTTCTTTCTCCAGGCAAAACTAACTAAGCTCAGCCAAAGTAAACAAACAACAATAAACCACACCTTATCTTGATAATTGCACGTATCAAATGAAGTTCTACATTTGAACATAGCAATAACGAAACGCAAACCCTTTAGGTCATGATGAATCTCATAAAAACATAAATCAGAGCACTATCGAAGAAGCTTACGCAAACTAAGGATGTAACAATTTGCGGATTGAATCAGTTGCACAGACGTTTTGGACTTACTTTATGAAATAAACAGTTGGTTGTAGTTCTTTTGTTTTGATAGGAAACAGAAAACTGAGAGAAAATTCTTTATCGCTTACCTAAAACTTGCCTGTAAGAGATCGCTTCTAAGCGATAAGGCCGCCCATTGTACTTGTATCATGTGATGTCTTTTATCTTCTGTAACTGGTGTACAATAAAGTATGTTTGTATTGTATTGTATTAAAAAAAACAAGATAAAATAAATACCAAATATTATGTGATAATTTGGCGCTCTTATCGCTCAAGAGCGGATTTTCTACCGGACAACCGAAATAAGTCACTATGTGTACAATGTGGACATTAATGTATAAAACTGCGTAAGTAAATAAAACACGGTTGTAAAAATATTCTCTTGTATATTTTCTTGAACTGAGAATGTCTTAAATATTTTATGTTATCCTACTATATGACAATAAAAATATTTAATAATCTACCAGACGGTAACGCTGTCATGGCCATCTGAGGTCAACAGCATAATAGTCCATTCGAAAAAAAAAAAAAAAAAAAAAAAACTACCAGAAGACCTAAAGACCTTATCTGGAAACTTATTCAGTAGGTATTCAACTAAAAAAATGGCTTCTAGGTAAATGCTGTTATTCCATGAATCAATATTTTTATTACAGGGACTTAGAGGACTTTGAATATGTTCATTGACATTCATTTTATTTAAGACTATTCTGAATTTTATTATTATATTAATCCATTATTTTTTATTTGTAACTTAAAAATATAAATTTTAATATTGTTTTAATTGTAAAATAAACATTTGCATGCCTATGTAAGGTAGAATATAACTGCACATATAATACATTTAAGACCTACGTTGTAACATATTTGACGACCGATGTGGCGCGGAGGGCGAAGGTCCGCCTGCGACGCATGAGGTTGCGGGTTCGATTCCCGCCTCGGAACAAATGTGTGTACGATCTGCGGATATTTGTTCCGGGTGTTCTGGTCGTTTTCTATGTATAATAAAAAATATCTATCTATGTAATATATTGTATTATGTATATCAGTTATCTAGTACCCATAACACAAGCTCTGCTTACCATGGGGCTAGGTAATGCTGTGTGAATTGTCCAGTATTATTTATTTATTTATTTTATTTATTATATATTCTGGCAAATAAATATCTTTATCTTTATCAGCATTTATCATACAATAGTATAATAATTATTTTGAAGAAAAAAAACGCGTGAAAAGTTGCAAGCGCTTACATACTACTAAGCGCCTACCTACACTGAGAAAAAAAACGGCTAACAAAGGCACAATAAACGCTTTGTTGTTTTTTTATTGTCACCATAACAACAAACGTTGTAATTCTATGAATGTTAACTTAGTGCCTAACACAAAGTTTTTATTGCCAAATGTTTATAGTGCCACGAACAATCTAAAATTGCTGACCTAACAAAAATTTTTTTGTCAAAAAATCCTCACATTTCCTATTGTCGAATTGACTATAGAAATTTGTTGAATCAACAATAACTTTGTCTAAAATAATGTGACAAATTTACTTTGTTAGGTTGGCAGTTTGTTGGCCTAATCCTAACAAAATAACCATTGCTACTGTATTTATATCCAGACTGTTAATTTGACAACGTACATTGTCGACCTATTTATTTTAAGAATTGTTAAAAAAAGAAAACATTTAACAATATGACCATCGTTATTTCAAATAAGTTTTTCTGTTATGTTGGCAACGTTAACTTGTTGCGTTCACAAACTGTCAGGTGGAGTGTGGTAGAGGGGCGTCATTACTCGAGCATTTTGACAAATCTCGCTCTTTCGCTGCTAAATCGGTCGAGGGTGCGGACGTTTTTAATAAACCAGTGCGTGCAGTGTGTGATGTGATCTCATGACTGAAGAGGACTCTTTAAGGGATTTTCTCCTAAATGCGGGTCTCTCCCATTTAGTGGAATACATGCTTGGTATGTACACAAAATACAGACGTCCTTTTTTTGATTTTATGATAGGTTTGCTCGTTCGTTATTGCTAAAAAGTTACGTTAGAACTTTTGAAAGTTATGTTCTAAGTTTAATACCTAACCTACCTAGGTATACCTACTATCGTCACCTCACGATGTTTTTCCTCAAGCTTTTGAGAGTAGGATAGGAACCTACATAGGATTGCGTGTGTTAAATGCACAACAAAGCACGTGTGGCCCGCTGCCGCCATCTTTTTTACAAACACGGCGTCTGTTGTCCGCTTTTCAAAATTTATTTTTATTATTTTCAGAGGAAGGGATGACGCTTGATATGCTTCTTCAAGCTAATCAAACCGAATTGGCATTGTTTACAACAAAGATCGTAGATAGAATTAAATTACGATCTGCCATTGATGTACATCGATCAAAAAACGTTAGTAAAAACGTAGTTAGACTTTTAAATATCTGCTCACTTTTTATCTTCATATGTACATACCTACACTGCTGAACATTATTATAATTTGTTACTAGATTTAGCTAGAAACATTGTCTGCGTGAAATTCTTAGTATATTTTACAAAAACTTAAGTGTAAAGTCAACATCACGCGGTTTTCCCAGGCGGCCACCTATCCAACTCACCACGCCCGTCGCTGCTTAACATTCGGGTGCCCCATACAAACCTTCATCCCTTATTTCACCCCCTTTACAATTACTTAAAAACTTTTGCATTAACTGATTTCAGACTACACAGCTCATTGAGGACCAAACTAATACTGAAATAAAACTTTTGAAACTATCATGGTTATTAATACTAAAGTCATTTAAAACGGGATATTTACCATGATTTGATTTTTGAGTTATCCAATATTTCGGCACAGTTGCATGCGCCATGATCACGGAGTAACTGAAGGCACTGCGAGTTTTTATGGGCAGACATACCGATCTACCCTCATTTTTTGTCTTTTGCTACGAACGTTGCCACTACCACCGGTTTCACTATTATCGAACGCAGCTCGATCACGACACACAACACTGACGGTATCAGAACGTGAAGCGGTTAGTACATCACTTCTTCCGTTTTTGCACATTCTCACAACAGGGTTCCAGGTTCCCGATAATTGGAAGCCATCTTCTCGGTTGAAGTTCCTGTGTTTCGTAATCTCAATAGCCTCCCGTACCATTCTTGGTATGTAGTGTCGCTCTGTTGAGATTACTTGTGGATTATGTAACTCGATCCAGTGGTTGGAACCTGACTCGAGAAGATGTTCCGCTATGGCAGACTTCTCGGTTGCCAGATTCTTAACTGCTCGTATGTGTTCTTTTACTCTGCAGGAGATAGTGCGCTTCGTTTGGCCTATATAGGAGCTTCCACAGCTGCAATCGATCTTGTACACCCCTGGTTTCTCAAGTGGGAACGTGTCTTTAGGCGTGCGCAGGTAGTGTATGATCTTTTTCAGCGGCGTGAAAATGGTTTTAATTGAGGATTTTTGCAGGATATTTGCGACTTTATCCGTCACTCCTTTTATATAAGGCAAGAATGCTGGTTTGCGTTCCACTGTACTCCTGTGTGGTTTATGGTTGGTGCCGGAACGAGCTGGCAATGATCGAACCTTATAGCCGTTCCTTGCTAAAACATTTCTGACGTGGGTCAACTCACTCTGTAGGCTGGTGTCATCGCATAGGTCGTAAGCACGGTTGGTGAGGGATGTTACCACCGAGCTAAGATGCCGAGGGTGGTGATGTGAGTTGGCATGTAGGTAACGGTCTGTATGTGTAGGCTTCCTGTGGACAGAATGGCCTACGCGTCCTCCATCTTCGACCTGTACCAACACGTCCAGAAATGCCAAGCGCCGATCGGTCTCCATTTCGTATGTGAAATTGATCTTATTATGTACTCCATTCAGGTGGGATAGTAGAACTTCAATCTCCTGTGTCTTTCCTTTCACAATACAATAAACGTCATCTACATACCTCTTCCACAACTTTACCTGTACAGGGGCAGACGAGATGGCCACACTCTCGAAATACTCCATCCAAATGTTGGCTACTACGGGAGCGACGGGGCTGCCCATTGCTAAACAACACGCCCTTGGAGAAGAGGTAACCAAGTTTCTTTTACGGCCTAAAATCATCCAGCCGCCCAAACTGTACGGCCTACCCAAGGTGCACAAGCAGAATGCTCCGCTAAGACCTATTGTGAGTCAAATAGACTCCCCTACATATGATCTGGCTAAGCATGTAGCAGCAGTGTTGCAACCAACTGTGGGACGAACAACATCTTTTGTAAAAGACTCACGACATTTTATACAGATATTGGAGCAGATAGAGGTAGATGACACGGAAGTGATGGTCAGCTTTGACGTAGAATCACTTTTTACGAACGTCCCTCTAGAAGACTGTATGAAGGTTGTCGCGACTAGAATACAAGAAGACGGCATCCCTGCAGAGTACGCCAAGCTTTTACAACATATTCTCTCCACAAATTTCTTCATATACAGAGGGCAATACTACCTTCAAATTGATGGAGTAGCAATGGGCAGCCCCGTCGCTCCCGTAGTAGCCAACATTTGGATGGAGTATTTCGAGAGTGTGGCCATCTCGTCTGCCCCTGTACAGGTAAAGTTGTGGAAGAGGTATGTAGATGACGTTTATTGTATTGTGAAAGGAAAGACACAGGAGATTGAAGTTCTACTATCCCACCTGAATGGAGTACATAATAAGATCAATTTCACATACGAAATGGAGACCGATCGGCGCTTGGCATTTCTGGACGTGTTGGTACAGGTCGAAGATGGAGGACGCGTAGGCCATTCTGTCCACAGGAAGCCTACACATACAGACCGTTACCTACATGCCAACTCACATCACCACCCTCGGCATCTTAGCTCGGTGGTAACATCCCTCACCAACCGTGCTTACGACCTATGCGATGACACCAGCCTACAGAGTGAGTTGACCCACGTCAGAAATGTTTTAGCAAGGAACGGCTATAAGGTTCGATCATTGCCAGCTCGTTCCGGCACCAACCATAAACCACACAGGAGTACAGTGGAACGCAAACCAGCATTCTTGCCTTATATAAAAGGAGTGACGGATAAAGTCGCAAATATCCTGCAAAAATCCTCAATTAAAACCATTTTCACGCCGCTGAAAAAGATCATACACTACCTGCGCACGCCTAAAGACACGTTCCCACTTGAGAAACCAGGGGTGTACAAGATCGATTGCAGCTGTGGAAGCTCCTATATAGGCCAAACGAAGCGCACTATCTCCTGCAGAGTAAAAGAACACATACGAGCAGTTAAGAATCTGGCAACCGAGAAGTCTGCCATAGCGGAACATCTTCTCGAGTCAGGTTCCAACCACTGGATCGAGTTACATAATCCACAAGTAATCTCAACAGAGCGACACTACATACCAAGAATGGTACGGGAGGCTATTGAGATTACGAAACACAGGAACTTCAACCGAGAAGATGGCTTCCAATTATCGGGAACCTGGAACCCTGTTGTGAGAATGTGCAAAAACGGAAGAAGTGATGTACTAACCGCTTCACGTTCTGATACCGTCAGTGTTGTGTGTCGTGATCGAGCTGCGTTCGATAATAGTGAAACCGGTGGTAGTGGCAACGTTCGTAGCAAAAGACAAAAAATGAGGGTAGATCGGTATGTCTGCCCATAAAAACTCGCAGTGCCTTCAGTTACTCCGTGATCATGGCGCATGCAACTGTGCCGAAATATTGGATAACTCAAAAATCAAATCATGGTAAATATCCCGTTTTAAATGACTTTAGTATTAATAACCATGATAGTTTCAAAAGTTTTATTGTGAACCGGTACGGGCCGGAACTCGGAAAGAAAGTTAAAGACCTAGAACGCTTACGGAAAAAGTGCGAATGTTTACGCGAATCGTTGGACTTTTTAGTGAAGTGCCGTGACGCAAATCTGATACCAGTGTGCGTGCGAATTAAACCGCGTAATGACATTCCGGGCTCCGCGAGTATTCTAAACCAAGCGAGTGTTAAATTGTTACGAAAAATGATACGCTGCAATAGAAGCCGGTTTCATTCGTTACAAGTGAAATTGTACAGTGCGCATTTGGAATGCAGTGAGGTGTTGTCAGCAACGGATTTTGACGTTTGTGATCGTATCACATATTTTCAAGCCCAACGCTCCCGAGAATTAAGTGCAGAAAAACAAAATCGTAAGTTCGAATCTTTGTGGAACAAACATAGGAGTGATGTCCCCTACTATGATAACTTGGAAAATCCGAACCGAACAGTTATCAATTTGTCAAGTAAGATTCTGAGCGAAACGGCCACCAAAGTGTTGGAAAAGGGTTTGAACTATGCCCCTACCACGATACGTATCCCCTACGAAAAAGTGATCGGGAATATCGAGGAAGTTATCCGGAGTAACAGGATACCGAATAGCGACGCGGAATGTCTGAGACAAGACATCTCCATTGTGCTTCGTCATGCTAAACCTCCAGAACCGAACATCACTAAAGAAGAGATAGTTGCGCTTAAGGAATTACGCCAGGACAAAGACCTGCTAGTACTTAAAGCAGACAAAGGGAATGCCACAGTCGTGATGGACGCCACCGAATACGAGGATAAAATCCAAAATTTACTTAATGACGCCAATACCTACAGGCCCGTCAACTACAACCCAACTGCACGAACACATCGCAGTACCCAGAAGTTGATCAAGGATTGTCAACACGCCCTTGGAGAAGAGGTAACCAAGTTTCTTTTACGGCCTAAAATCATCCAGCCGCCCAAACTGTACGGCCTACCCAAGGTGCACAAGCAGAATGCTCCGCTAAGACCTATTGTGAGTCAAATAGACTCCCCTACATATGATCTGGCTAAGCATGTAGCAGCAGTGTTGCAACCAACTGTGGGACGAACAACATCTTTTGTAAAAGACTCACGACATTTTATACAGATATTGGAGCAGATAGAGGTAGATGACACGGAAGTGATGGTCAGCTTTGACGTAGAATCACTTTTTACGAACGTCCCTCTAGAAGACTGTATGAAGGTTGTCGCGACTAGAATACAAGAAGACGGCATCCCTGCAGAGTACGCCAAGCTTTTACAACATATTCTCTCCACAAATTTCTTCATATACAGAGGGCAATACTACCTTCAAATTGATGGAGTAGCAATGGGCAGCCCCGTCGCTCCCGTAGTAGCCAACATTTGGATGGAGTATTTCGAGAGTGTGGCCATCTCGTCTGCCCCTGTACAGGTAAAGTTGTGGAAGAGGTATGTAGATGACGTTTATTGTATTGTGAAAGGAAAGACACAGGAGATTGAAGTTCTACTATCCCACCTGAATGGAGTACATAATAAGATCAATTTCACATACGAAATGGAGACCGATCGGCGCTTGGCATTTCTGGACGTGTTGGTACAGGTCGAAGATGGAGGACGCGTAGGCCATTCTGTCCACAGGAAGCCTACACATACAGACCGTTACCTACATGCCAACTCACATCACCACCCTCGGCATCTTAGCTCGGTGGTAACATCCCTCACCAACCGTGCTTACGACCTATGCGATGACACCAGCCTACAGAGTGAGTTGACCCACGTCAGAAATGTTTTAGCAAGGAACGGCTATAAGGTTCGATCATTGCCAGCTCGTTCCGGCACCAACCATAAACCACACAGGAGTACAGTGGAACGCAAACCAGCATTCTTGCCTTATATAAAAGGAGTGACGGATAAAGTCGCAAATATCCTGCAAAAATCCTCAATTAAAACCATTTTCACGCCGCTGAAAAAGATCATACACTACCTGCGCACGCCTAAAGACACGTTCCCACTTGAGAAACCAGGGGTGTACAAGATCGATTGCAGCTGTGGAAGCTCCTATATAGGCCAAACGAAGCGCACTATCTCCTGCAGAGTAAAAGAACACATACGAGCAGTTAAGAATCTGGCAACCGAGAAGTCTGCCATAGCGGAACATCTTCTCGAGTCAGGTTCCAACCACTGGATCGAGTTACATAATCCACAAGTAATCTCAACAGAGCGACACTACATACCAAGAATGGTACGGGAGGCTATTGAGATTACGAAACACAGGAACTTCAACCGAGAAGATGGCTTCCAATTATCGGGAACCTGGAACCCTGTTGTGAGAATGTGCAAAAACGGAAGAAGTGATGTACTAACCGCTTCACGTTCTGATACCGTCAGTGTTGTGTGTCGTGATCGAGCTGCGTTCGATAATAGTGAAACCGGTGGTAGTGGCAACGTTCGTAGCAAAAGACAAAAAATGAGGGTAGATCGGTATGTCTGCCCATAAAAACTCGCAGTGCCTTCAGTTACTCCGTGATCATGGCGCATGCAACTGTGCCGAAATATTGGATAACTCAAAAATCAAATCATGGTAAATATCCCGTTTTAAATGACTTTAGTATTAATAACCATGATAGTTTCAAAAGTTTTATTGTGAACCGGTACGGGCCGGAACTCGGAAAGAAAGTTAAAGACCTAGAACGCTTACGGAAAAAGTGCGAATGTTTACGCGAATCGTTGGACTTTTTAGTGAAGTGCCGTGACGCAAATCTGATACCAGTGTGCGTGCGAATTAAACCGCGTAATGACATTCCGGGCTCCGCGAGTATTCTAAACCAAGCGAGTGTTAAATTGTTACGAAAAATGATACGCTGCAATAGAAGCCGGTTTCATTCGTTACAAGTGAAATTGTACAGTGCGCATTTGGAATGCAGTGAGGTGTTGTCAGCAACGGATTTTGACGTTTGTGATCGTATCACATATTTTCAAGCCCAACGCTCCCGAGAATTAAGTGCAGAAAAACAAAATCGTAAGTTCGAATCTTTGTGGAACAAACATAGGAGTGATGTCCCCTACTATGATAACTTGGAAAATCCGAACCGAACAGTTATCAATTTGTCAAGTAAGATTCTGAGCGAAACGGCCACCAAAGTGTTGGAAAAGGGTTTGAACTATGCCCCTACCACGATACGTATCCCCTACGAAAAAGTGATCGGGAATATCGAGGAAGTTATCCGGAGTAACAGGATACCGAATAGCGACGCGGAATGTCTGAGACAAGACATCTCCATTGTGCTTCGTCATGCTAAACCTCCAGAACCGAACATCACTAAAGAAGAGATAGTTGCGCTTAAGGAATTACGCCAGGACAAAGACCTGCTAGTACTTAAAGCAGACAAAGGGAATGCCACAGTCGTGATGGACGCCACCGAATACGAGGATAAAATCCAAAATTTACTTAATGACGCCAATACCTACAGGCCCGTCAACTACAACCCAACTGCACGAACACATCGCAGTACCCAGAAGTTGATCAAGGATTGTCAACACGCCCTTGGAGAAGAGGTAACCAAGTTTCTTTTACGGCCTAAAATCATCCAGCCGCCCAAACTGTACGGCCTACCCAAGGTGCACAAGCAGAATGCTCCGCTAAGACCTATTGTGAGTCAAATAGACTCCCCTACATATGATCTGGCTAAGCATGTAGCAGCAGTGTTGCAACCAACTGTGGGACGAACAACATCTTTTGTAAAAGACTCACGACATTTTATACAGATATTGGAGCAGATAGAGGTAGATGACACGGAAGTGATGGTCAGCTTTGACGTAGAATCACTTTTTACGAACGTCCCTCTAGAAGACTGTATGAAGGTTGTCGCGACTAGAATACAAGAAGACGGCATCCCTGCAGAGTACGCCAAGCTTTTACAACATATTCTCTCCACAAATTTCTTCATATACAGAGGGCAATACTACCTTCAAATTGATGGAGTAGCAATGGGCAGCCCCGTCGCTCCCGTAGTAGCCAACATTTGGATGGAGTATTTCGAGAGTGTGGCCATCTCGTCTGCCCCTGTACAGGTAAAGTTGTGGAAGAGGTATGTAGATGACGTTTATTGTATTGTGAAAGGAAAGACACAGGAGATTGAAGTTCTACTATCCCACCTGAATGGAGTACATAATAAGATCAATTTCACATACGAAATGGAGACCGATCGGCGCTTGGCATTTCTGGACGTGTTGGTACAGGTCGAAGATGGAGGACGCGTAGGCCATTCTGTCCACAGGAAGCCTACACATACAGACCGTTACCTACATGCCAACTCACATCACCACCCTCGGCATCTTAGCTCGGTGGTAACATCCCTCACCAACCGTGCTTACGACCTATGCGATGACACCAGCCTACAGAGTGAGTTGACCCACGTCAGAAATGTTTTAGCAAGGAACGGCTATAAGGTTCGATCATTGCCAGCTCGTTCCGGCACCAACCATAAACCACACAGGAGTACAGTGGAACGCAAACCAGCATTCTTGCCTTATATAAAAGGAGTGACGGATAAAGTCGCAAATATCCTGCAAAAATCCTCAATTAAAACCATTTTCACGCCGCTGAAAAAGATCATACACTACCTGCGCACGCCTAAAGACACGTTCCCACTTGAGAAACCAGGGGTGTACAAGATCGATTGCAGCTGTGGAAGCTCCTATATAGGCCAAACGAAGCGCACTATCTCCTGCAGAGTAAAAGAACACATACGAGCAGTTAAGAATCTGGCAACCGAGAAGTCTGCCATAGCGGAACATCTTCTCGAGTCAGGTTCCAACCACTGGATCGAGTTACATAATCCACAAGTAATCTCAACAGAGCGACACTACATACCAAGAATGGTACGGGAGGCTATTGAGATTACGAAACACAGGAACTTCAACCGAGAAGATGGCTTCCAATTATCGGGAACCTGGAACCCTGTTGTGAGAATGTGCAAAAACGGAAGAAGTGATGTACTAACCGCTTCACGTTCTGATACCGTCAGTGTTGTGTGTCGTGATCGAGCTGCGTTCGATAATAGTGAAACCGGTGGTAGTGGCAACGTTCGTAGCAAAAGACAAAAAATGAGGGTAGATCGGTATGTCTGCCCATAAAAACTCGCAGTGCCTTCAGTTACTCCGTGATCATGGCGCATGCAACTGTGCCGAAATATTGGATAACTCAAAAATCAAATCATGGTAAATATCCCGTTTTAAATGACTTTAATACTGAAATACCTGGACAACCAGACACAGTGGCCTTACTTCATAGGTCAAACATAATTTATGTAAAAAATGATGAAGACCTGGCGTCTTCATCATTATTGACGGTTCCGGTTCCTTTTGAGATTCCAAATGATGTAAGTACCCACCATAAGTACATTAATCCTTCCTAACTTTATAAAATACCTCTGTCTGTATATTCAGAGCCGTGTTGGCCTTGTGGGAGGCCTTACCTTGACTTTAGATACAAATGTTGTGGATTCCATTGCCGCTGGTCGAATTGATATGTGACTTATATTATGCAAATAAATATTTTGAATCTTGTATCCCACATCACGTTGGGATACACTCTGCACAACATGTTATACCTACTTACCTGAAAACTTAAAGTTGAATTATGTTTTTGATCAAATAAAATTGTTTTCAGGAGATCTTGCTAACACCAAATGAGCAGCAAAATATATCTCATGCAAATGTACGGCAATCATCTTTTCTTCAGTCTCAGGTAAACAATAGATAAGATTATTATCTATTTGCCTCAAAATAATAATAATATTAGACACAATCCACATAGCATTATCTAGCATCAAGCTAAGCAGAGCTTGTGTTATGATGACTTATGGGTACTAGATAACTGATATACCTACTTAATACCAATTGGCTTACACTCACCTTCTGCTATAGGAGCTCGGGGAGCTACCTGCAGTACTGATTTTTTTCTTTATAATATTAGTGTAGAGCAGTTTTTTATAAAATGTTAGATCTTTTTTGATACTGACCCTTTTTTTTATAATATTACTTGTTCTTCAATTATTGTCGACGACCTCTGTGGCGCGGCGGGCGAAGGTCCGCCTGCGACGCAGGGGGTTGCGGGTTCGATTCCCGCCTTGGGACAAATGTTTGTACGATCTGCTAATATTTGTCTCGGGTGTTATGGGTATTTCCTATGTATAATAAAAAATATCTATCTATGTAATGTGTTATATTATGTATATCAGTTATCTAGTACCCATCATAACACTAGCTCTGCTTAGCTTGGGGCTAGATGATGCAGTGTGGATTATCCAGCATTATTTATTTATTTATTATTCTTGTATGTCCGAATGGACAATCTGTTGGTACAGTAGATAAGACCAACTATGTAACACAGTTTAACAATAAATTATTCTTATTCTTTTTCAGGGATTTTCGATCAGTCAACAGTTGAAACTGTTGGAAGAGATCGGATCAACTAACAGCTTACGCGATCTTTTGTCAAAAGATAGTACAGGCAAATGTATATCGCAGAAGAGTGTTATTGGAAAAAATTTGAACACGCATGACCGCGCCATAATTGTCAAACTTATAGTGGAGAAAGAACTGCAACAATTGGACAAAATAAACGACACAATAAGAAAAAACATATGGCTGCAGTGGACCAAGGAAATTGTGGAATTAAAAATTAAATCTAATTTTTAACAAAGAATTTATTTTATTATGATATATATGTGCATATATAGATTATGATATAAATATAAGTATAAGTATATACATATAAGTAATAGTAATAATATAAGATATAAATATAAGCAAAAACTAATAAAAATTAATACATTTAATTTATTGTTTCTATTCATGAATCGTGATCCTTCCACAGCGTCTTCTAACCTAACAATGGTGATTTAATACTTTGCTATTGCAGCAAACTTACGTTGCTACCTTCTCAAAAGGCGTTTACTCTTCAGGGTTACAGTTAGTGAACGCTAGTTATCAGAAAAACACGTGTTAACACCACATATGTGTGATAACACGTGTTTTTCTGATAACTGGCGTTCACTAACTGTAACCCTGAAGAGTAAACGCCTTTTGAGAAGGTAGCAACGTAAGTTTGCTGCAATAGCAAAGTATTAAATCACCATTGTTAGGTTAGCAAAGTAGGCATAGTTATGAAGGCAAAGTAAGTTTGCTACAATGGCAATGTCTTAAATCACCATTGTTAGGTTAGCAAAGTAGGCATAGTTATGAAGGCAAAGTAAGTTTGCTACAATGGCAATGTCTTAAATCACCATTGTTAGGTTAGCAAAGTAGGCATAGTTATGAAGGCAAAGTAAGTTTGCTGCAATAGCAATGTCTTAAATAGCCATTGTTCTGCGGTAGTTACAATAACAAAGTTAATTTGTTCATGCATCAAATCTACTTTGTTAAGCTAGCAATGGGCATTTGTAACTTTGTCATGGTTGCAATGCAAATACTTAGTAGTAACAAAATAAGGTTGTTGTGGAAACAATGCAAACCTTGTCGCAACAACAAAATGGTGACTGTTGTCAATCAAAATGATAACATTGTTACTTCAACAATTTTCATAATTACTGTTAGAATTACAAAGTTTCGTTTGACAATAAAAAGGTTGTTCCTGGAACAATCCACCTTAGACGGTTGTGTGGCGTTAACGGTTTTTTGTTACCGTAACAATAATTTTTTCTCAGTGTACCTTCCCAACAAATGTATAAGATATCTACATTCAAGAGATTGTATCCCAAACGACGCTGTATCCTATGCAAGCCACTTCAACACTTTCTCCCTTCCCTATTCAACTACAACCAAAAACAATTAGCACTTACCATTACGTAGATGCAAGATAACGTTACTTTGCCCGCTCATAGCAAGTAACTTTGCCCAGTTATTGCAAGTGCAAACAGTCTCTGGTTATGGCTCGCCGTAGGTATAAATCGATTGGGCAGAGCCTAGTTGATAATGTCAGTGATAACACTGCTATATGGTATTGCCCCATGGAAGAGCAAACGAGCGATGCAACGCGAGACGTAGTATAGGGAGATGAAGACGGCTGAGAATGGAAGTGGCTCAGAACCGCTATTTGTGCCAAATATAAGCCTTCCCTATACCGCTATAGGGAAGGCTTATATTTGGTAGTGAACGTTGAAACAACGTTAATAATGATGACGGTAGTAAATGAGAGACGAACAAACCAATTGGAAAATGTCACAGTTTCAGATGCGCTTTGGGATCAGATGGCCCACCAGTCCCATCGAATACTGCTTGCTTGTGGTTGTGTTTTTTTGTCTTTCCACTATCTATTGGGTGACTGTCGACAACAACAGTTTTTCAAAGCAATTTCATTTCAGTGTATTTAAAAAAAACACCTCTAGGTTTCCCACACCTAGGGTATCTACTTTCTAATCAAAGTTGGGTTCAATCTATCTTTTTTTTAGTGCAAAAATGGCTGAAAATAGCCCATATTTCTGTAATCTTGTAAAATATACAATGTCTACTATTAGTAATAGGAAGTTTCATTGAAATATTGAAATTCATTCGTTTGAATACGATGATTCAACATAGTTTGCAATTTTGAACAGAATAATTCTGTTCAAAATTGCAAACTATGTTGAATTGTATATTGTATATATTTTATTTAATTATATTGTATATTGTACTATATTGTAATTATTACTGAATTCTCGGTAAATTATTTGCCCAAAACATGAGTTACTTATTTCCTTTATCTCTTAGATTTAAGTAGCAACTACTGGGTCATTAAGGTAAATATGGAGAAGCTTTTTTTGGTGTAAGATTGCTCGTCTGTGCAAATTTAGGCGTCTCTATGGTTCCATACAACTAGCGTGTTTACTTTTTATTGTGGAGTATCGTTTCGAATTAGCATAGATTATAGAGTGATACAATCTTTGATAGTTATTCGCTCGTTTATGTTGATAGTATAACTGTACAAAAACTAGAGGTTTTTATAAGAAAAAAAAACTTGGATGCGAATCTTTTGCATTGACTTGCGTTTACGCAAATGAGAGTTTGTTGAAGCAACGCTTTTGAAGAATATTGATTGGTAGATATGACAATCATAATCATTATAAATACAAATCTTAGGTAAATAACTATAGAACATGAGTTATTTGGATGTTTTTATAAAATAGTGTTTGTTTTTTATTTAGTCCTTCAAGTGGTCTAAATAAAGCGACCAAAAGTTACCGTACACAAACAATGCCAAATCACTCCATACAATTCAATACAAACCTCGCCTAAGGCGCGATCTAAACGATGCCGTAAAACAAACACGCATCGTGGGATTACTCGCGATTTTTGATATCTCAATCTGAGGGTCTGAGAGACCCTTGGGTCTCAGAGACCCGAGGTCAAAGAGACCGCAGTCACGACACCCTTCGGTGGTCACGAGCACCGACTTATTAATTGTTATCGGTGTCGGACGTACGAATTACCTACCAAAGGATGTGGGCCGTATTTATAGAGGGTTAAACTGCTACACGGCAGATTTAAGTTCAGCTTAGTGGTCTAGACAAGAGAAAACCTGGCGAAAATGCTGTGACAAAGATTTTAAAGTTTAATTGGTAATAATGGCCAACCAGGACACATCCCACTAATATTATAAACGCGAAAGTTTGTATGTATGGATGTTTGTAACTTTTTCACGCAAACACTACTGAACGGATAAAAATGCTAAAATTTCAAGAGGCTACTTTTTATCGCATAAATTTGTTCCAGTGGAATAGAAATAACCTTTAAACGTTTCCATAGAAACAACGCGATAATAATAATAATACTATACCCGAGGATACGTACGATGTCACTGACGCCGCCGCTAGTAGATATACATAGTTTTAACAGCACTTATTTATATATTGGCATGTTATTTTCATGTTACTTAATTTTTTTATGTAAAATTTTACTTGGTTATTTTCTTTCCTTATATTTATGTTTTTTTTTACAAATAACCTACAAAGTGTTCGTCTTACTTAAAAGCGATGATGCCTCAAAGACCCGACTACACATATATTTTTTTATTCGCACAGGGCAAAAGGTCTCGTCCAGTGCCAAAATTATAATACTCTTGCTTAAGGCCTTACACCATTAATTCATAAGATCATCTTACATCGATTAAAATGCGTTCGATAAGTAATCCAGATTTTAATTCACATTTAATTATTTTGATCCACGAAAGCTTCAGGCAATTCGATGTTTCTGAAATGATATGTACATTTACTCAAAGTCCACAAGCTCTGACGTAAAATTGACCTGAGAACAAGATCACGTCACGGTGAATCCCTCCATCTTCCCATGGTCCTGCCAACCTTGTGGTATACGGACCGAAAGTAAATTAATAAACAATGCTGGACAATTTACACAGCTATTTATATTCTACGGTACTAGATAACTGATATACATAATACAATATATTACGACACTATATGACGCTATATACTACAATATATGACGACCGATGTGGCGCGGTGGGCGAAGGTCCGCTTGCGACGCAGGAGGTTGCGGGTTCGATTCCCGCCTCGGAACAATTGTGTGTACGATCTGCAGATAATTGTTCCGGGTGTTCTGGTCGTTTTCTATATATAATAAAAAATATCTATCTATGTAATATATTGTATTATGTATATCAGTTATCTAGTACCCATAACACAAGCTCTGCTTACCATGGGGCTAGATAATGCTGTGTGAATTGTCCAGCATTTTTATTTTATTATTTTATTTATTACATAGATAGATATTTTTATTATACATAGAAAACAACCAGAACACCCGAAACAAATATCTGCAGATCGTACACACAATTGTTTCGAGGCGAGAATCGAACCCGCAACCTCCTGCGTCGCAGGCGGACCTTCACCCACCGCGCCACATCGGTCGTCAGGTGTTATTCTATAGTTGCTTATCAAGTGTTTTGTATACCTTATAAACGAAAGTAAAGTACCTATTTCCTATTAATGACGACCGATGTGGCGCGGTGGGCGAAGGTCCACCTGCAACGCAGTAGGTTGCGGGTTCGATTCCCGCCTCGGAACAATTGTGTGTACGATCTGCAGATATTTGTTCCGGGTGTTCTGGTCGTTTTCTATGTATAATAAAAAATATCTATCTATGTAATGTATTGTATTATGTATATCAGTTATCTAGTACCCATAACACAAGCTTTGCTTACCATGGGGCTTGATAATGCTGTGTGGATTGTCCTGAATTATTTATTTATTTATTATTGTGTTCTAAATACCAACTGTAGTACTGTATATACCAGAAACAACAATTTATCGAACTAAACCCAAGTGACCCAATCATTTTCTTAAGCCCAATGACTTTTTGCTGTCATGTTCTAAGTTGAGACATCAAAAGGCTAGTTTGTAACCCTTTGATGACTTGTCTAAGTGCTTATTTTGTAAGCCTAAAGAAATAAATGATTTTTTACTTTTTTTACTTTTTACTTTTACTTTTTGATCTTTCCTGGTCCCTTTTGTGCAGTCATCGAAACCTATTTGTACGATGACTTGATTTCTAAACCAGTTTTTGACTGTGGAATTGGCCACCCATAGATTGTTGATGACAGCATGATTCTAAGGCTGCTTTTCCACGAGAGAATGCGTTAAGTTTAGTAAGCTTAGCACCATAAGCCAGATGTCGATCAGTTTCGCACCGACGACAATAGTATGTAAGTAATTTGTTGTTGTGCATAGCTTTACTTAAATATTGACATGTATCGAATCATATTATATTTAGACTTAAATAGGCAAATAACCATGTATTAGACATATAAGAGATGAACATGCTAGTGGTTTCTTTTTAAGTTCTTCCACTAGTGGACAAAAAATTGAATTGAACAGTAAAATAATTTTATTTGATAATAATGTATAAAATATGACTTACTAAAGTCGTTTAAAACGGGATATTTACCATGATTTGATTTTTGAGTTATCCAATATTTCGGCACAGTTGCATGCGCCATGATCACGGAGTACAGTGCCGAAATATTGGATAACTCAAAAATCAAATTATGGTAAATATCCCGTTTTAAATGACTTTAGTATTAATAATCATGATAGTTTCAAAAGTTTTAAAATATGACTTGTCTAAGTGCTTATTTTGTAAGACTAAAGAAATAAATGATTTTTTACTTTACTTTACTTTACTATTACTTACTAAACTTAACGCAAGAACACCAGTTATTTTAGAGATAATTAGTAGCTTTGTCGCTGAACTTTGCTTTATGAAAACTTTTGTCAAAAACGTCAATAATATGGTGGTAATTTTCCGATTAATACAGTTTTTAAGAACACATTATGCCTTATGTTGAAATATGTACCAAAAAATTAACCGATATTAACTAAATCTTACACGATATTGAAGGAGATCGTCTTATTTTTTGGGCAAAACAAAAGCTACTACAGTTCTTTATATAGCCAGTTAAGGTAACTTTTTTAGTTTTTTCATAATAAAACCTTTTTTCTTCTATATTTTTCTTGCTTTAACTATAAATTTAACAAATATTAGTTATTATAATATTAGAATGCGATAAATTACAGCACAGTGTGAATCACCCTTAATCATTGAGACGTGTTATTTGTTTAGCGTTGGTTTGATTTCTCGGCCGCACGCGACGACTTATAATTGGGTAAACATAAATCAGATGGAATTCGATTATGACTTTGCCCATTTGGTTAATTTGATCACTGATTTGAGAGAAAAAATGTTTTGTGCTTGTGACCGACGACGTAAGAAATGACACCTTGGTTTGGTAGATTCTAAGACTCATTCATACGAAAAATAGCTATAACAATTAGCCAAGTTATAAAACTTAGCTATAAATTGTAATAAATAATTGGAGTAGGTACGTAAAAATGTAGTCATCATCATCAGCCTATATTAGTGCATTGCTGGACATAGGCCTCCCCCAATGAGCGCCATAGCGACCTGTCTTCAGCTTGACGCATCCAGCATCTACCTGCAGTCTTTCGCAGGTCGTCATCCCACCTGGTCGGAGTGCGTTCTACACTACATTTACTAAGTCGTGGTCTCCACTCAAGAACACGTTTGACCCAGCAGCCGTCGGTTCTTAGCGAGATATGGCCGGCCCACTGCCACTTCAGCTTGCTAATTCTCAGAGCTATGTCAATAACTTTGGTTCTCTGTCGGATGTATTGGTTACAAATCCTATCCTTCAGAGAAACTCCTAGCATAGCTCTTTCCATAGCTCGCTGAGCATCTTTGAACAAATATAGTATGCACTGGAAAAATAACCCAAAACCCAAAAGCCTAGAGAACTTTTGGAGTGGTCTGGATAAGTGTTAATTCAACTTTTTTGGAATCTTGCTTTATGCCTGGGAGAATAAATAAAGTTTCCCAAAAATTCAGTTCAGGTCTTTATTAATAAGAATATTCTTTTTAAATTAAAAAAAGCATTTGGAAAAAACTAGAGGATTAAATTCCGTAATACCATAAGTACCGAAACATTCTAATTACATTTATTTGAGTAAACTAAAATATGCCCATCTGTGGGATGTTCCGGGATATTTTTTTTATCCATTCTAATATCTAGCCAATGACTCTTACTCTACGTCTTTGTATTTTTTAACCACGAGACCTGCGATACAGAAAAAGAAAAAACAATAAATATTCAAGACGAAATTTAACACAGATCAAACAATAAACTGAAATAAATACATTACATCGATCGGAGATGGAGGACAGCTCTTGTAAATCTTAGATAGGAATCTTGATGTACCGACGGATGCAAAACTGGCGCTCAGCGCGGTTTGATTTACGGAAACGGACTGAGAAATACGGACATAGACATTTATAAACGGCCGTGGTTTTCGACCCCTACAACTCAGCCCCTGGATGTCGAAAAAGGTGACAAAGGTGATCTATCAAAGGGCCAGATTTCGTCTAATCCTTCGCCAACCGCTGGCAAGCCACCAAGTGTGGTGATTACGACAAACCTCCTTTGTTTGGGGAAGTATGTTCAGAAGGTACTTATAAACAATAAAACCATCGTATAAAAATGGCTGACATTGCCCTTCGATCTCTTACTTTTTGAGACCTAAGATTTATTTTCTTAAGATTATCATAATTTCTATAATGGGCATTTAATAGGACGACTGCATGGCAAAATACAAACAACATGGACGCCCTCCGACCAGGTGGGATGACGACCTGCGAAAGACTGCAGGTAGATGCTAGATGCGGCAAGCTGAAGACAGGGCGCTATGGTGCTCATTGGGGGAGGTCTATGTCCAGCAGTGGACTAACATAGGCTGATGATGATGATGATGAGTGTATGTTTACTGTAAAAGTTGCAAATATTTTAGGAATATAGACCAATAAACCTCCTCGTATGATCTTTAGATAATCTATTGTGGACTATTAACGAGATGGGTATAATTTTTTAATGAACAAGTCAATTGAAACCAAAGATTAATTCAGGAGAAAATAATATTATTTACCCAGCTTTACATTTCTGAGCTACAATTGACTATCGTATAATAACAAAGTTTGCATATCAATCGATCTCAATTGTTTACAAGTCGATTGATAACCGTCCCATCAAAAGGTAACCAAGTATTCAAATTTAGTTGAATTTACAACGGTACTTCAAAACAGATTTGATTTCCATTATTTTCCTGCCTGCTAACCATTTGCCAAGTATATTGCGACTTTGCCAGGCTAAACTACATAAGTGAAATTCAATGAAGTATTATTTTATACTCGTAAAGTATACAAATATTTATTTGATTATATACAAATATTTATTTGAATATGATTTATTTTCTTTAGTTTTTTATGCATTATCAACATGCACAGTATTTTTTTGCAGAATTACTAATGATTAATAAAATTGTAGGTATGAGTGATACACTAATGAATACACTGAACACATATTTGAATTGACCGTCAGTTATAAAAAGTAATAGTTATTTCTATCCCATGGGATAAAAAGTATTGTTAATTCCAAGCCTAGAACTACCTGTATCCAAAATATCAGCCCGACCCTATCAGTACTTTTAGCGTGAAGATGTACTAAACATACAAACTTTCACATTTGTAATATTAATGTGATGGGCAAAGTCACCATTTACTGCGCCACAGAAGCCACTATATCATTCCAACCTCAAAATCTGCATAAGTAGATTAATCTAATTAATCCGAAGCTCCCGCAGCGAATGTTTATCACAATTCATAAATAGCTGCACAGGTATCGTAACGGCGTCTATTCTCGCTTCATAAATAGCTGCACGGGGTCGGAATGTGTCGGGGTGGATTTATGAAGGTACACTTCAAACAAGAGCAGCGGCTCAATGGGACGCAATGCAAATCTAACGCGTGGGTTGAGACTTGCCGCTTATCGAATTATAATATAAAGACAGCGTCGTCATGTTGCCACTGCGTGTTAGGTTTGAAGACAATTCCTATAAATTTAGATCTACTTTATTTGTTGCTTAAATTTAAAGTTAAATATTTTTAAGCTTAAGCGATCTGACTTGCCCGCGATTCGCAGAGGCGGAATAAGATGAAGGTATAATAAAAAAATATATATATATATATGTAATGCATTCTATTAAGTCATCGTTATCTCATCTAGTACTAATAATACAAGTTCTGCTTAGTTTGGGGCTGTGTGGATTGTCCAGCACTATTTATTATTTATTTCTTATGGTATTCTCAGTTTTGAGTGTCTAAATATTTTCACATGTTTCACATGATGATAATCATGATTACCAAATCACCTGTAGGTACGAAAAAAACAACATATTTTGGCACGTACGCTAACGACTTTTGTTTTGGCAGATGGTTCTTTAGTCATTAGAGGAAAAAAATCAATTTAATAAGTACCTACCCTGTTTGTGTACAAAATTGATTACCACAAGCTTCTGAAGTTCACCGTGTAAGGAGTAATTCAATATCTAATACTCACTGTCCTTTTCGCACGTGTACTGGCAACACCGGATGTGAAAGAGATGGGTAGACAGGAATCTCTTCTTGTTTTTGATTGATGAACAGTGAAAACGCCTTGTGAGTTAATCACGTCTAAATTCAATTTTAGGAGGCGTATGGAGGCAATATGCGGCTTTTTTCGATCTTAATGTTTGTTTTTGGGTGAAAGGTATGTAAAGGCAGAAATTTGGCATCATATTTTCGAAATAATACTAATTAATTTGATATACCATTCGGTTTACCATCAATATTGTATAATTAAAGCTAACAATATTCTACTTTAACTTGTAGGCAATAAAATGGCCAAATTCTTGATATGGGACCTCCCCGATACACCGACCTTTTAAGCCTTTGGTTCTTCGAAATCGCCATTTTACATAATTTCTATTTATTACAAAATGGCTGACCGTTTATAAAACAGGTCATTTGATAGTTTTTTCTCGTTCTAGTAAAAAGCGTCAAAGTGACTCTACTATTAGGATAAACGTTTCCTATTAGAGACGTTTAATGCTAGAGCAATTCGGGCCTATAAACATAATGCTTTTAATAGAAGGAAGGTAGATAAGCTATGATACTTTGAGAACAGAACATGCATAGAGTAGCTAATGTTATAACTAAGCAACTAAAACTTACTTACAGGCTGTATTATGGCCAGGCCAGTCAGAAACCATCAGTGTGCTGTGGTATGTTTTTTTGCTGTAAAAATGTGCTGTCTAAATATATGAAACCGTTATAATATACTTCTGACAACAACAACACACTACACCCTAATAGTGTGGTTCTAGCTTAAAGCTTCGGCTGCGCGGCGGACGCTGCAATAGTGCTTCAATGGAGCCTTGCTCATCTACGCGAGGAAACTTTTTAAGGGTAATAGTTGCGCTATCCGCATCCCACGTAGTTGACGCGTATGGTGAACTGAAGCTTTATACTCAGGGATTTACTACGGTACGAGGGGGCTTTTGTAATTCTCTAACACGAAATGGCGTGTTGCGTTTCAGCCGATTGGTGACCAAAAAAAAGTTAAATGAAACAAACGATTGCGTAATTTGTATCCTGTCTTTAGCATATTATTTTTAAAAAGCGGAGAACTTTACCTTCATAATTCAAAATATTTTAATGTCTGAATGAACTTCTCCATTCTTTTCTAAGCCGTTAATGTTCTAAGAGGCATCGGTCATAATTCCACGATAACGCATAAATAAATAAATAATAAAGTAAATTGAAAACCCGGGCAATTTCAGGCAGTTAGCTAGTCAAACAGCCGTAATGACACCGGCTCCCTTTGATTACTCCGGAACTCCGATAAATAGTTGATGAGATACGAGAGTAGAATATATTGGACCAAAGCGACTTGTAGAACAAGATATCGATTGCATCTACGTCGTATTTCAAACAATAAATCTAAGTAGCAATAGATGAAAAAGCCAAGTCAGCAAAAAAAAGCACAAATTAACCCTGATACGATCATTAACGTAATCATCATGAGCTTATATTAGTCCAGCGTTGGACATATAAGATACGATCATAACAGGAGATAATTTGTATCTGTTGAAATAATGACGACTGTTGTTATAGATTTTCAGAGTTGACGCTCTGGATATTCTGCATACCGAGGTACTAAATTTACATTTGAGCTCCACGGATAACCCACTGTCATAATTACAGAGTCAAACAGAGTGACTTCTGATGAAGCTTTTTCATGGCTTTATGCTTAATTGTGCTGCTTTACATTTTGCTTAAAGCCACGCTGATTGATATCTTCAGCCTTTCTATGGTAACTGTTAAGAGTCTTATCATACTGGCGATTTGTAACCGATTTGAAAGCGAGTCGAATGCTACTAGCACAATTTGCAATCGATTTCAAAGCGAGCTGAGTAAGCGGCGACATCGCTGCTATTACGTCGCTTGGCTCTTAGGTATAGCCATATAAATATGGTTGTTGTCATCTTTAATTCTCTGCCTAAACTAATTTAGGAAACGTGTTCTTGATCGTGCTCTCTAATTCACGTTATAAACCACCCTAATGAGTTGTATTTTGATTAGCCCCGTCCAGTAATGATGGATGCAGGTAAGGGTGACCGCCGCTGAGAACCACCCTGTGCGGCTAACTTGATTGTAGACTCATTAGCTATGAGGTATTTTATTTGTTTTTGATACGTAATCATAGCTTGTTGGTCTAGGTAGGGTTCCAACTTTTGATTGTAACTTCAAATCATTAACTTTTAATTTTATTATTAACTGGCGACCTGCCCTGGCTTTGCACGGGTGCCTAAATTATATACATACATAGAACCTTCGTCTTAAATCACTCTTTCAAAAAAAAACCGCATCAAAATCCCACAAAAAGATCTAAGCATACATAGGGACAGACAAACTGCGGGAAGTGACTTTGTTTTATACTATGTAGTGATCTTGATAGTAAGAACGGGACGATATCTTTAACATCGCGGATTGAACCTGTGTGAGATTAGCGTAGGACCCTGTAGGGTAGCACAAATGTTAGGAAGCCTATAATATCCAACAATGAATGAATGGGTGAATGGTTCGATGAATTAAATTCGGGAATTAAAGAATATATATCAAACATTGGTTATGTTTGATATATATTCTTTAATTCCCTATTTTTTATATAAGTTTCAAAAATATCGCTTAAATACGACTTTAAATTTACGTTTAATTTGTCTACACTGAATTTGTATAACTGTTGTTTGGTATATTTAAAAATAAAGATATGTTAAAATTGAAAATTGAATTCGGGTTGATGATGATTGATAAATTTATCATCGACTATACTACTATTATAATAGTTGGTAATATTTATATTTATTTAAAGGAAAACCAGAAGCTTATATATAACACAATAAAAAGTTCGTAAATACTAGAAAGCTTATTGAAGGTTTTCACGGATAAATAACAGAATAATATAATAAGAAGAGACTGTGAAAATAAAGTGAATTGGTACATATAGCATCTATAAAGTTAAATCAAATAATTATCTTTAGGTTACAAAATTAACAATAATGTTTACTCCAAAAACCTATCACCAACATTATAATTATTGGTGCCAAAAAATTATCTGCTAAGCCGCCGCCTGGCCGTGCTAACACTTGTGCAGAATAAATCAAAATCATATTGCTTACATGGGTGAGTTCCGCTATGCACGAGTCCCGCTTTGCTCGAATTCTAAAATACCTAACAAAAAGCCGCTATGCTACGAATTTCTCAGTTCTACCTTAAACAATGGAAGGTACAATTTGTTAGAGAAGAAATTAAAAGTGGTTCTAAAGAATACTCTTAAATACTCGTAAGTTATTAAAATTGTTACTCGCGCGCCACATGAAGGAATTTTGACGGTAGTTGGTGCCAGCGTGAGGAACATAGATAGAGGGGTTAAATCTAATAGATTTGGAGGGAACGTTAAGCTTAATTTTCTCAAGTAAGTTAGGACAATCGATTATGTTCGATGTGATTTTGAGTATGAAGGATAGATCGGCGATCTCACGCCGCTCGCAAAGAGGGAGAATGTGAAATTGTATATCAATAGTATATCATTTACTGTATTCGCATTTCTTAAAACATTTCCTTAGCAAGTCGGGAATCCTTTACCGATTTGCTATCAATAATGAAGTTCCAGTCCTTAAGATTATTATTAGGAACACTTTGTAGCCCTAGTCATAACGAGGCGACATACCATGACTCTTCAGACTCGAGCGATATTATTTGGATCGAATTTGACTTAGCTACGAGTAAGTTCATTTGCTCGATCAATAATCGCAAGACGCTTGAAATCGCAACGACAAACCATTAAAAATAGCTAATCGATTTCACAATCACCACAATATAAAGCTGTATAACATAGCAAAATCTATAAAACTCATAAAGGCGTAAAATCACTACCCTTTCCCTCTCGGACAAAGCTCTTCCGGTTGCTAACATCCAACGTCTCAATCCGGCGGAAGTCGACGCTTCATTAGCTGTTTATTATGAAGACTAGTGAATATGCCTTTTATGTGCCGACAATACACGTGAAATGGCCAGTCCAGGCTTTCGCTGAGGTTTTATTCATAAGATGTAAGGAAGATTGTAAGGAAGTTTGATAAAAATAAGAAAAATTGGCATTAATAATAGTGATGCTTAGTGCAGGTACAGATTAGGTAATATTACTTCATAACAGATATTACTCCAACCAAGTTTGAGCCTTAAATAGGTGGAAATAAAGTTCCTAATGCTCGTGGTTAGCGAGGCAGCTCGCTCAAAGCTCTTTTGAAACTACCTCTACAGTACCTACCCTCGCTGGCCTTTGGGCTCACGCTACGGAATCCCTACAGAGTTTTTGACAAAGTTTGAAATAGGTCAGTGGTCAGGTGTCAGTACCTAATAATAAAAATCGTATATGGTAATACCTACCATATATAATTTTCTACTGATATGTCTGTGAGTTGTTTCAGTTATTTTAAAGTCTACATAAAAAGCAGACCTGCGCGTGCAATGTCTGAACGAATCGAAACGCATCGTTCATTTGTTCGGTTTGCGGATAGAAAACTGTAAATATCCTCAAAACTGAGCGCGAGTGACGCTGACGCTGACGTGTGCTTATAACCAAAAAGGCAGGACTCTTACTTACTTATAAAGTTAGTGGATATTTGCTATCGTTCACACATAAACTAGCAACTGAATTTGTTGAAACGTAGCAGAAAACTATATAAAAAATTCATTTCCAGTTGTCCCCATTTGTTACATGTGACAAAAAAGTCGGTATTGACCTTGCCGGCACGCGCCACCGCTTCGACAAAAGCATGCAAAATCCGCAGGTCAACAAGGCAGCTGTTATCAGTACCTCGTTATCACTATCCTGTCTTCAATGAAGACCTTTGTGCGTACCCCTGGGCACGCAACTTCCTTGTTTGTAATGTCAACAAATCCTACAGTGAGGTGTCATTTGTGCTGCTGATTGGTTGAAGAGTACATGTACATTGTTATGTAAGTAAATTATGATAAGAAGGTATTAAGGCATGATTTGTATGTACCGCTTTTACCAATCGTTGAGGTTTTTTTTATGCAGGGCTGTTAATAATATAATATATTATTTACAGCCCTGCATAAAAAAAAGATAAAAAAAAAGATAAATTGATGAGAAAAATGAATGCCATATTATGGCATTCATTTTTCTCATCAATTTATCTTGAAAATGTTCAGCAGTGGACATATATATATGTGGGCTGATATTGTGATGATGTTAAAAGAAAACGATTTATTCAAACAACAAAATTTATTTATCTATATCTATCTCCATATCCACACATGTGAGACGTTGGGAATAACCCTTGCAAGTGTCTAAGTTGATTTGTGGTGCCCTGACGATGTCTCGTGGAGAGACGAAACTAGACGACTTACTTCGATGGGTTTTTTATTGTGTAGTTGGTGTGATCTTTTCTTCTACAAATTTAGGGGTATCTGACAGAAATTTTATATTGTGCAAGTCTGTTGGCATTTGTAAGAGAGCGAACGGTGTACACGAATTTAATTTTGGTGGATGTTGATGCTATTGGAGTAGATTTTACACGGTTTTGTTACTGATTTTTTTTTAATCCTTATGTTCTACAGAAAGAGTTTGACCCATCAATAACAATAATGAAGCTTCTATCTGTAGGGCATCATTATCGCTATTCAATCGTTTAGGGTAGTTTTGATGGATATCGCTTAGGGTAGGTAAGTTTGATGAATCACAGCCAAATGTTACGTACCCTTCCAATATTCGTGGTAAGGGGTAATTTTTATTACCACGTAACAAATGTTGCATCGGGTATTAAAAGGGGTCCAGGTTTTTTATTATTAATTATTAAAAGAGCTTTAAGTCATTTGTACATATGATTATGACAGTTTAATATTTTAACCAAACACACAACTTAAAACTATTTTTTATCTAAAACTCTAAATAATTTATTGCTTAGTGGTGTGGCTAAAATAAAAAAAAATGAATCGGAATGTTGATAAATGAACTGCACAACGGATGTTCAATGGTACCAACGAAATGCAAGAAGGTATTTATAACGGGATATTTACCAAGATTTTATTTTTGAGTTTTCCAATATTGCGGCACAGTTTCAGTGCCATGATCACGAAATAACTGAAGGCATTGCAAGTAAGTTTTTTATTGGCAGACATACCGATCTCAATATCTATCTATTTATTGGAAAACTAAAAAATCAAATCATGGTAATAATATCCTGTTTTAAATGACTTTCGTGTTCACATATAACAGTTTCAAAAAGTTTTATTGAAATGCAAAAAACATCAGAAAAAGGCGTTTCAAGACGTTTTAAGAAAATAATATACCTACCTACATCCTACCTATATCAAAAAGCTTGTGAATTTCTTCTAAGCTTCAAAGTATTATTTTGTTTCTGATCACCATGAGAATCATAGTACGTGCCAAACTGCAGGGCCTCTAGAATTATACTCACGGTGCGGCGCTGCCCTAAGCTAATATTGCAGTTTGCCCGCCGGCGCCTGGAACTCGACACTTTGCCAATACACTTAAATAAATATACTTAGTCGAGCCACTTCTTACATATGTTTATGTCCAAGCTTGAACGCAAAAAGTTAACTTAGTCTGCTGATTTTGGACTGTTCAAACTATAGTAACTTCTTTCGAGAAAGTACGCCGTGGGCTGGCAAAGGCAAAAGTATACATAATTGTATTTGTTAGTATTTTTTTTAAACAATATAATTCATTTATCGCACCAAAATAAACACTGGTTCAAATCATGAAACTGGGCGAATACGAGGTTAACTCTAAAATGAGTTGATTGTTACACTATAAATACTAAGGAAACTTTACGCAATGCTTTTCACACAATCACATTTAGGTTTGAAATAACTAATTTATACGCATTAAGTTCCAAGTTATTTCACTCTATTTCGTTATTTCAATTTTTTTTCGACGTCGTTGGATCCGCAATCTTCTCCTGGATCCTGTATTTCTTAGTAACTACCCCCAGTGGTTAGGCTTACTTTACACATAACATAAGTTAGTGGTCCTAAGATTCTAACTAAAACTAATGAACCCTATTTCAAGCAAGTTTGAGTTTAAATTCACTAGACAATATTGAACTACTGTGAACTATTAATTAGCTCAACTCAATCCCGATCCGAAGCTTACCAGAGCAGATTCTAGAGTTACACATAAATTCAAATTCTCCTTTTTTAAAAACATCATGTCAAAAACCACAGATCGGATCTCAGGTACAAATTACCGAGCACAGAACTCCATCAATCGAGAACTCGAGATGGTGATGATAACCACCGTCAATATAAAGACATAATTTAGCCGAGACGACAAAAAGCGACGACGGGGATAGATGAACGAGGACTTGCATTTAATTAACGATGCAGTGTGCGATTAAAGCGTCCTGTAGGAACAAGGTGGTGGTCCTAGAGTGACCTTGGACTGAAGGTGGGCTTAGCCGGGTGGTGAGTGATATTGTTTTGTTTTACCAAGTGCCAGATTAGATTAATATCACATCCAATCTTAATGTGCGTTATGATTTGAAGTGATATTCATCTAGAATTAACTTCTTTTCACTAATATTTGAACTCCAACGTTGGTGGATAGAACAGATACAATATACAAAATTGCACAAATGTTGTATATACGCGAGCATAATGCTAAATATCATTCTCTACTTGCTAAACTAAGGGTAGTATTATTTATGGACAATAGTTAATAGGTAGTGCTAGATTACATAACTACAGAACCAAAAAAAAATTTGTACAATTAACCATTCGAGTGTTTACCATTAACATAAATAAATACAAAATACAAAATAAATACTTGTAAACATAACAAAATATACTACTCATAATAATACCACCATTAGTGGGTTTGTTCATTATGCTATGTAATTTTTTTGAGCTTGTGTCACCTGAATATAAACATCACATCACATGATATCACAGACTTGAATTTATAATGGTGTACGTTTGTATGATGGTTATTCTATAAATAGAAAACTACGGAACTGATCAGATAAAAACAACGTAAACCTTGTCTTAGTGCTTATTTTGTAACCATAAAGAAATAAATTTAGGTTATTAATTTCCGATATACATATAACTCATAGCATGCTTACACAATCATATTTACCAATCCGTAGAAGATGTACTAATAATGCAGTCTTTTGTAAAAAATCTATTTTATTCGAACAATGGCTCGTAAGTTAACTCTATATTGTATCTACACACAAATGGCAGTATATATCAGCCAAATAATAACTGAGACACTTCTCCGTACCTTACCTATCATTTCACCAGTAAAATTACCCAATAAAAGCAGAAATTCAATTCCACATACTCGATTGAGAACATCAATCACACTCCACACGTGCTGAAAGGGTTGCCAGTGTCACATTACATTGACCGTGACGTACAGTGCCCCTATGAATTGCACTCTGCATCGCAATGCACCATTGAAACCCCTTGCGCAAATGGCAATGGCAATACGTCATCTGCCGATAACCCTTTGAAATGCCGACGGTATAAATGACATGTGCGATTGCAAAGGATTTTTTTTGCTATATTGTCAATGGTTTGCGTGGTATCATCGTTCGCAGTTTCCAGTTTCTAAAATAAAGTTTAATCGAAGTTAAACACAGGACAATATGAATAAAACTCGACGGTTTGATTTGTTGGTATGCAAAGAAAATGGGCATCGTTTTAAATACTAGCTGCGCGGGGGCTTCATCCGCGTGGAAATCTACGTTTTATATAGTTAATAATTGAATAAATCTATCTATTAAAAACATGCATCAAAATCCGTTGCATAGTTTTAAAGATCTAACATACATAATATGGTCAGAAAGACAGCGGGAAGCGACTTGTTTTATACTGTGTAGTGATAATTAGATAGATAGAAAACACTTTACCACACAAAACAGGGAACAACATATCAAATGTCTGATATAATAAAAAACTTATTAAATCCAATATTTTTTATTCATCTAGGACCAGTGTGCTTGGGAACACAAATAGAACGAACCCAAACTCCACGAGATGAAGTCGTTTCTCTTGGGAGTTCCTATGACCACCTTCTGTCTCTATCATCAGGCTGCTTGATGGTAACACACGGACATTGAACTGTCACTGAAATTGAATAAGTAATACTAAATTTACGCTCAATCGGTTGAGGATAACTGGTCTAAATTCAGTTGCAAGATTGCTCCCACGCGATCTAACAAGGCAAGTAGAATGAAACCTTATTTATATTAATTGTTTGTAAAATACGTGGGATTTCTTAAACCAAAAAATTAAATGACTGGTTTTTTTTATGTCCATCAGTTTTTGCCAGCTTTGGACACCCAGTTCAAACATCAAAAACGTTTATGCAAAAATATCTGCCAATGCGTACATATATCCGATTTCAAAAACTGTTTACTAAAAACTCTAATATACATTTTAAATATTTCGCAGCCTGCTTATATTTCAAAATGTTATTACAGTAGCTGATACAGAGATAAGAGCGGCACAGCCCATCGGCACATGCCAAAAAAAACCTGAACGCACCTTGCCAAATCTATAGAAATCATAACAAATATGAATACAACCCTTACGATACATCTGCAGTGAAATAGGTGCTCGGAAGATCAAAATGGATGGTGCTGGTAATTTCTATGCACCTTGATTGTACGCCAATTGCTAGATATAAGAAGCGTGCCAAAAACACCTTTTCATTCACCAATATCAGATCTCGACTCGGGAGCAAAGATGGCGGCGTCACCTTGCCATTCCAATTGTTTGCAACCGTATTATATTACTTATCATACGTGCCCCGTAATTAAAGGTCCCACATGACTACAGCAGCAAAAAAATGCAGATGTAAAGCAAACAGAATAAAAATCACCTTAGTAATTCAATAACATAATGTCGATCGAAATGTATTACTTCCTAGCACCTTGTGATGTACAGTTAAAACTGTAACACTTTTTTAAGCTAACGGTAAGGTTTAAATCAAACACAACGGTCTATCGTTTTATCAGGATGTGTTCCTTAAAATCCATAAGGTGTTCATACAATGATGCCGTTATAAGAATAGGATTAGAGGCACGAGTGAGATCGGGGTGCATTGTCGGAACTTTGATGTGGCTGCAAAGTACGAACGTTCATTTGGACAATGGTTTAGGGATAATTTGCGAGAAGCCTTGTCGGGTGTAAATCCGGCCACTTGAACTGACCGCTTTAACGGTAAAGTAAAGAAATCATCTCTTTATGTTTTACTAGTTTCTTCCAGCGAATTTGCGTTTTTTATGAATGGTACGTATTCTCTAGTTTTTTCTACACTCAAAACTACATATATGATAAGCATAATTTCAGGTTGATCGGCACCGTTTAGCGCGTAGAAGTGACAACTTACCAATTCAAACCTTTAATGGTAAATCACTACATGGTATATACGTAAAACAAAGTCGCTTCTCGCGGTCTGTTTATCCCTAGGTATGCTTAGATCTTTAAAACTACGCAACGGATTTTGATGCGGTTTCTTTTAATAGATAGAATGATTCAAGTGGAAAGTTTATAAATCATTTGACACATAGATATCCACGATAGAAAACTTTTTGCAGTGACGAATTGTTGCCTTAATTGCGGGGCGCAGATAGTCCTACTAATATTATAAACGAGTTTGTAAGTTGTTAAGTATGGATGGATGTTTGTTACTCTTTCACGTAAAAACGACTGAATGGATTTTAATGGAACTTCACAATAATATAGCTTACATATCAGAATAACACATATGCTACAATTCATAAAGAAATATAGTATATTATCCAAAATATCTATCACCACAAGAGTGAAACCGCGGGGTGCAGCTAGTATAATATAAAATTGCCCTACTTTTATTCTAAAAACAAAACGTATTTAGTTCCTTTAAAATATGAATACGCTATGACGCAATATTTTAACGTATTTAAATAGAAAAAGAAAAAACAACATAAACAAACACCTTCGGACTTCCTAAGATCCTCTTATTTCCATTAAAGGCAATGGCCACTCATTAATCGTCGGAGATGTTAACAAATAATAGCCTAGATAACGAAACTGGACTGAACTTGGTGAAATTGATGTGACTCATCAAAGGGGTCTAGCTGAATAGGTGCCGACTTTGAAACATATTAATTAAAATATAATAACTGAAAATCAATTAAATGGGAGTAAAGAAATACTACTCAAGTGTTTTTGATATAAAAATCCATTTATTTTTATGATAAGTTTGTGAAATTTTATCCGCCTTGGGAGAAAAGCGTCGATAAAAATGTGGTTAACTACCTATAAGACTAAAAAATGAAGTGAAGATTTGTTTGTTAGTCGATCGATCGACATTTATATGTATCGGTTTTTCTATTTATTTATCGCTGCCGGATCTTAGAATCAGCCCGTTTTTAGAAAGGGTAGGCCAATAGCAAAACGGAGCAATTCAGTTAATTGCCTATGCCAATTATTAAGCAATTAACATTCAACAATATAACTAAGCGTCACTTGGCATGTCGTTGAATTATATACCTTCAATTCATTCTTTTTTGCAATTGGCCTAGCTTTACTAAAAACAGGCTAAATCTACGGTCTGGCGCCGAGAGATAAAAGAAGAAAAAAAGCTGAATGTATATCTTTTGACAACATTGTGCAAGAAAAACAGAGAAATGTAATCCAGAGTCCGTAACTTTTGAATGGAATAAAAATAAAAATGTCACATAAAGCAATAATCATGTGAAATTGAATGATACTCAAGCCAAGCCTGGCCAGAAACTAGTATACGATATGGTTTCTAGATACTGTAAATATCTGCCTAATGAGCTAGTTATCGTTCTCACGTACTCAACTCTATAACGATCATTCATAGTATTAATTTCGATAACTCTGACGCCTCGGCATTGATACAGAAGCCAAAGCTTTTAGTTCTATCTACCACTTAATTTATAAAGTAAGGTTATTGACAAATGAACCGTCGTATTCCCAATCAATGGAAATAATCATTGGAAATATCCAATCTTTAGAACCTGCAAAGGTGTGAGGACTTTTTCTGTTTTTATCCACTGTTGTTTCAACCTGTCGTTGCGATAAGATCATTGGACTAATTTTGGAGCTTGTGGTTTTTATAATTAAGTTGTTTTATATAAACAAAAGCACAGTGTACCGTTTTTATGTACGGTCTTGTGACTCGGGTTGTAAATGGCAGGTATGCAATCCGCTGATCAAGATTAAGCCTCTCAAAATTAGTAAAATTTAGGAGCAGTAAGCAAAACCGTACCTGTTGATGATTGCCCATAAATTCCTCCGTAAGCCGTCAAACTTCACCAATCGTTACAATGGAATTACTCAAAGAAAACAAACAAAAACAGGATTTCCGAGTAATCCTCTTTGGCTTAAGCTGTACGTTTCATATTTGTAAATAATAAAATAAGTTCAGAGTTAAATGCCGTCGCTTCCGGCTGGCTGCCTCTTGTATAATTGCTATGCCATTTATTTCCTTCCCCAAATTGTAAAATTTATAAAGAAATCGTTGAAAAAATACAGCTATTATGTTTGAATATAAATCTTTGGTTTGGGCACGAGCAGGCGTGAGGTTCTGAATAATTTCATTATCGTCGCCAATGTTCGAGATTATTTATTGAGGTTGACCATACTCTGTCAATAGTCTGGCTACGTTTCAATCGAGGGCGAGTCGCGTCCCTCCTTTATTTGCACAATGTTTACAATTCTGTTGAAGTGTTGCGCAATAGACAGCACTTGCGGTTATTGTCCGCTTCCGATTCCTGTTTGTTTGTAAACGCAGCAGGCAGTACTTCCTGTGAGCTTCTATCTGAATTAGAAATACAATTTGTATGGTTTAAGATCTATGGCACGAGCTTTTGGTCAAATTGGTTCACATTTTAAATTATTACTAAATTTGTGAGCAGAATTACTTGAAATGTAACACAACAAAGTATTGTTGGTTACTCCAATAACAAAGCTACGTAGTATTTACAAATGTTTTTGAATCTTTTGATTCTAAGTGTGCAGAGGAAACCTCTCAACTGATCCATATCAATACCAGTCGGAAGCGTCCCCAAAACGCTGCCGTTATTGCCCCGCTGCTGTACATATTATACATACATATTATACATTATATTAAGTCTATTTTATTGCTACCGATACCTATTCACAGCAAGCCAAGCCACTGTTGTTCCATATATTATAACACATTTAGCTCAGAAAAATGGAAGCTTTTATTTGGATTTTATCTACAGCTAAATCAATTTCACACAAAAGGCGTTAGAACAGGAAGGACGTTGCAAAAAGTAGCATTCATCAATTTTCACGCTGTTTTGTGTTTTGGCAAAATTAATTATTGGAGATGATTTGCTTTAATGGCTTTACAAAAGCAGTTAACAAGATATTTTTTGATAAAGCGGAAATAAAGCATAACATTTTCTAAGCTTTTAAATACCTAAACAGAGGACTTTAACTAAAGATAATGATTTTTGAAATTTGCAACCAATTTTCAATAGACTCAATGTGTACCGAAAAATCAAATAACTAGTCAATACCTACTTGATTGTGATTTTCATCAGTTGTGTTTTTGGCAGTTCCGTACGTACCACTACTGTCTAAAATAATCCCTTAAATTCAAATACCTATAGGATCAAGGAAACGCAGGTTCCCTTTAACCTTTAAACGGAATTTAACCACAAGCTTGTAAGAGGATCTGAATTAGTTTTGTACCACAATCCTCGAGAATTTAAATGCATTGTGATAATAATTTGGTTTGCACAACAATACTAGATAATCTTCTTATTTCCACCCTTCAATCTTTTGCTGGCGCCGACTAAATTAGAACTGCTAAACTTATAACGGTCACCTTCAAATACGGATCGAAAAAATTCAACAAAAACGACCACGTTCTATTGACCATGACGCAACGATTGTTTGGCATCTCGAGAACCCTTGAGTCTTGTTGACTTCACAAAAAGTCCTTAAGTAGATCGAAGGGATCTTTTGTGAATTTTGTGTAATGCAGCGCAACAGACAGGTCACCAAAAAAGTTGCACCACGAAGCTAAAGATACCAAACAACACACGACTTTGCTTCTTGGGAGGATTGTATAAGCAGGTAGAACCCTTTTTGCACAATTTTCAGTAATGGACAAAAGCACGTTGTCGCCACACTTGGAAGACCAAACATTGCCCAATTTCACGATCAGTTGACCTGAAGTACATGTGACCAATTATCAAAGGGTTCCAAGATGAAATATTATGGCAAAACAAGTGGGGAGCTAAAATCAAGCGTGAAATAGGCGGTCAAGGATTGCCGCAAAGGTGTATGTAGAGCAAAGTACGAAATGATGACGTGCACATTTTTAAGCGCTTTGATATAGCGATACATCATATATATTATTTGCTACTACAAAGTTTCATCGGTGCCATTATACACTACTACACTATATACGTGTAGAATTCGGTACCTACAAATTTAGGCAATATAAAAAAATAAAAAAATAAAAATTATGCTTGACAATTCACACAGCATTATCTAGCCCCATGGTAAGCAGAGCTTGTGTTATGGGTACTAGATAACTGATATACATAATACAATATATTACATAGATAGATATTTTTTATTATACATAGAAAACTACCAGAACACCCGGAACAAATATCTGCAGATCATACACACAATTGTTCCGAGGCGGGAATCGAACCCGCAACCTCCTGCGTCGCAGGCGGACCTTCGCCCACCTCGCCACATCGGTCGTCAATATAAAAATAAAGCTTTTAAAGTCTGTGGTTTTAGTCCTGAGTAAGAAATTCTAAGAATTATCTACAAAGTCATAGTTGTATAGACTTGTTTTATAAAAAAAAAACAAATCTTCACTATTTCCAATAAGAATACGACCAATGAAAACTAGATCATAGTTCAATCGTCAATTATGACTTTATAAATCGATTGTAAGTAATCAAAGTCTATTCGATGGAGAGCGAGACCAATTCGATCACAATGGCGTTAATATCGATTTAGTCAAATAGCTTTTAAAGTGTGAATGGGGTAGTCATCTATTTTTCGAAATAAATAACTTGTTAAATGCTGTGTTACATGACAGCGTATTTAAGGCATTTAATACGTCAAATGAAGAATAGAATCTATGCATTTCGAAAACGTCTGCCCCACCGTGACGTGATGAAAAAGGAATTTGGATATTTTAATTTTTAGGTACGTAGAAATAGAAATAGAAAGACATTTATTCATAACAACTTAAATTAACATAAAAAAAGACACACTTATAGAATAGGTACATTTAGAGAGTTGTTACAAAAGGGCTCTAACTCAACATAATGCTGGCTAAGCTCCGTGAGAGACTTAGCCAGCGCTGGTCTTCCGTTAGAGCCCGTACAGGTGACGTCACGAACAGGCCTACGCAATGAAATAAAAAAATAATAATAATTGTAGTAATAAGAACACTTAAAAAGCCATTGACAAAAAAAAATACATAATAATAGGCTAATACCTATATTATCACTTTATGTACAATATATCATGTTTTCTAATAATATTTATGAATTTTATAATGGTATTACGTAGCATATTCACGCAATCTTGCCTAATGTTAACCCAAGTACAAAATTAAAGATATCTTTAATTTTCCTTCAAAGTTATCATGAGACATTTTTTTAGAAAGTTATGAGTAATAGAAATTAACCTCAGTCAAAATTTTATCATAGATGCAATGTTATCATTTGATAGTTGAAAGTAAACGTGCTGTTAAAATAATTACCCAGTCATGCATGTATAAAAAAAGTTATATTTTTAGAGGAAGTCTTTTTTATCTTCGTCCTTTCTAAATCCAACGGACGGTCTTGTTTAATAATAAGAATTTATTGTTACCATATGGATTTTTATCACCATTTTTATTAATTATTTTTATACACTCGGTCATGAATTTCATTTGATATTCTACAGTTTTTATGTTTTATTTTCGTTATAATTATTATTCTGATAAGAACCTCTTTGAAGATAGCTCTTAGCTCTTAGAAGCCTTAACAAGTTCGTATACCCTACCTACTTAATTGCATAGTATTAAGATTTTTTTTATAGTTGTGGTATAAGTAACTACTAATAAAAATAAAAATAAATAAATAAAAAGTGCATAGATAATAAGGCTATCTTGTAAATTTTGAAATAAATATTCTTTATCTTTATCTTTAGCTCTCAGGTACAAATATTTACAAAGAAGCGAGTAATCAAACGCCACTGTAAAAAAATAAACTCAAAACCATTAACACGAGCTTCAATAATCGATGAGTCTTTAAATTAATACTTTCTTGTTTCTTTTTTAATTTGTTAATTCGTAGCAATAGTCGAAGAACTCAGAATGCTCGAGCTTAAAAAGCCTAATTTAATTTAAGAGGTAGGAGTTTCTTAATCATAGGCTTACTTTTAAATTATAGAGTCGGATAATGGCTTCGAGTAATCGGCAATTCTTCATTTTTGCTACTGTTTTTTGTTGCCAATGAAAAAAATATTTTCTGCCCCCGATTCCGGTTCGCTACTTTATTGACGAAAAGAATATCGTGTTCACGCGTGGTGCCCTTTTGAGGTAAGGAACAAAAACGTGTAGAGTAAGAAAATTAGGTAAGACCTAGGTTTCCTATTTTAAAATCAGGAGGAGCAAATCTTCTTTATCTAATGTATTGATATTGTATTGATCTTTAAATAATGTATTTAGTATTATTACTTAGTTGTAAATGTTATAATATATTATAATTATTTAATTAACTTTAATTTATAATTATTATGTGACTTGTAATATTTGTTTACCAATAAATTGATTATGATTATGATTATCGGCCGGCGCACATAATGTAAATCTACTGTTCAGCATACCTCCCCAAAACTTGATATAATCACCACTTTTGGCAAGCAGATTGGTGATCAGAGTGCAGAAACTAATAAAATAATCTGATATGTCTATGATCTACGAGTCATTTTACTCGAACAAATTTTGTAAGTAATTTTCTTGTCGTAATTTGCCTTTTTCCATTAAATTTTAACTCTAAAACTTTGCGAACCAACTCAAAACTCCCACCATTACTCCTATCAAATATCTACAACTGGAGATTGCGTATCACAAACCAGTAGTTTTACAGAAATTACAGAGCGCTCGCGAGAAACCGATCAGATAGTATCCTTCATTAAAATATGATGACTGGCAGAACGTGAGCATTATAATACATGAGAAGGTATGATCCGGCGCACGTAATCTAAAGAAGGTATTTTATCCAAAATTATGGGGGAAAATTCAAAACTTAGCACTTGTTAGGTGTCAAAATTGCCATAATTTGGTTTCCCCGCCTCACTTTAAGAACGCCGACGTTTTTGCCCGAAAATTACAAAAAATTACGAAGCTCGATATTTTTTTAATGATTTGTGGCCGATGGGTACGCGGACGATCGGAAACGAAATCGTTATCGTGTGAAAATAATAAGTTTGGGCTACCTGTTTGGATTGGATTGTGGGCAAAGTAGCCATTCTGCAGTAATGTGCGGTGGGCAAGGGTTAGCCGTCACGTACCGATTACTTTTTTGCATCTACCTGTATATACCGATCTTTCTTTCTGTTTCTTTCTTTATCAAAAAAACTAATAAAGGTTCTTGAAAATCGTATAAGGAAATACATCTACTTCATAGTTCGAAGCCAGTAAGATTCCTAGATGATCTCAGCAACAATCATATCGCAGGCAGGGCAGGAAACTACTTCAACTTCCATAGCTACTGCCCCGGGCAGCATCTTTGATCGCGGTCGCAATCTCGGCAATACTATCTCAAATATTTATCGTGTGTCAATACAATATGCCAAAAGCGAACGCTTATTATGGTTTTTACAAATGTGCGAGTGCTGGGGGCAGTGTTCGTGTAAGTTACAAGCTGAATTGGATTTAAGGCGTAAGACCAAATAGTGGGTGAGCGTTTAATTCTTTTGTACGGAAAAAAGATTTTTCTTTAGTTCGCTTACATGAGAAGTATCTACTTATATTTCTATTTTAGTACGAGTGTGCTTACATTATATTCACAAAATGTACTTGCAAGTAAATAACAAAAAAACTGCTAGAAAACCACTGACTTGTACGGAAAGCGGAAGTGGGCTGGGTTTCTAAAAAATTATCTAGTTAGACTTCAGCAGAAAAATATAATTCAATAACATAGTTTTGGCTAAATAATGAAGACTATAATAAAATTCTGAGTAGGTGTAGCAATGTAGGTATTATTTAAGTATGTACTTAGAGTTTTCAGTTTTAATTTCGATTTCGGAGCTTAGTGCTGACTTTCGCACTTTGCAGACTTTTGCATTAAAAACATGTAATTTTGGAGAGCCGATTTTCAGACATGTCTATGCAATTAATCGCTTATCGACGACTTTTTATAGATTTTCGTATTTTATGAGACACAATGGGGGGACGGCCCGCCGCGGCACTCTCTAATACTCGCATGGATAATACGGTACTCAGTTTTCAGGAATCGCAACTGTTTGCTTTCCAAAAATTGTAAGATAAATAATGAAGTCTTTATAAAATACTGAGTAGACGTAGCAATGTAAGGTATTGTTAAACTATAGTACTTTGAGCTTTCAGTTTTAATTTCAAAAGCTCATCTCTCTTCACTTAACCACTCGAGCTCTCGTTAGTGAGGAGTTACAGCGCATTGTCCGACACAATGGGGGGACGGCCCGCCGCCGGCACTCTCTAATACTCGCATGGATGATACGGTACTCAGTTTTCGGGAATCGCAAATCGGTGGAGGAATTGGTTTTCGCGGCAGATGTTTTCAAATTGGAAATTTTAGGGGTTATCGGAACTGTGTAATGTTGTGGGGAATGAGGAAGCAGTGGCTAAAATAGCTATCCTGGATGTTCATGACCATAATGATACTGAATCAACTACAGCTGGGGTAAACGTCTTCTTGTGTGGAGACTCGGCAAACGTAGTGTAGGACCCCCTCCGGCGAGGTGATATAATGACTTGCGAAAGACTGCAGGCAGATGCTGGATGCGGCTAGCTGAAGACAGGGCGCTATGGCGCTCATTACGGGACGCCTATGTCTAAGACTATTATTGGTTGATGATGATGATGATGATGATAAGGATACTGTACTGCAGTGGTAAAAGGAAACTTGTTATACTTTCAAATTTGTAATTGTAGATCGCATCACGCATAACATTTGTCTCTTCTATGCATTTTATAACGAATTCCTTAGACCGACTCATTTTGGTAAATCACGAGTCATATGAAGTTACATGTCCTAATCTAGCAGAGAATACTCTGATAATGTTTGTATTTTTGCTATCTACTGAGATGTGCAGAAAATATATTCTTCAAGCTCGAGGGAAACCAATGAGCCTAAGTTTCCGTTGATGGTACGGTGCGGGACCTTTGTACATTGCGGTTATAAATAAATAATAAATAAATAATGCTGGACAATTCACACAGCATTATCTAGCCCCATGGTAAGCAGAGCTTGTGTTATGGGTACTAGATAACTGATATACATAATACAATATATTACATAGATAGATATTATTTATTATACATAGAAAACGACCAGAGCACCCGGAACAAATATCTGCAGATCGTACACACAATTGTTCCAAGGCGGGAATCGAACCCGCAACCTCCTGCGTCGCAGGCGGACCTTCGCCCACCACGCCACATCGGTCGTCAAATACGGTTATAGGCAACTATATTTGTAACAACAGAAATAGTCTGTGAAATTGATCTGATAACTTGTAAATAAATAAACCAAAACATCCACCCGGCGTCTGCAGTAGTTCAAACATTGACATTTAAAGCGAAATATTTTAATCATAGCCAATGCCCCATTGAGATAATATTCCATTGATAGCGGTACAACTGGACTCACTCCCGCAGATACAAAGAGATATTCTAGTGATCATGCGCATTGATATTAAATGATCACAGGCGGGTCCGTTGCACAACGTGGGAGATTTTTGCTACTAAAGTTCTTTGTCTACTGATTTGTTGGATTTATTCCATGAAATGGCATGAATCGTTTCTAATTGGTTATGTTTGCTTCTTTAGTTTATTCGCAGCTGGTATGCCTGATCAAGCCTTCATCTACAACTACTTCATGCAATAAAATGTACTTTACTTCTTTAGCAACAAAGGCAGATAATTATTTTAGGATTAAATTCTTTTATAACAAAAGAAATAATTAATAGATTGGGGACAATGTGCGAATGATTGTACAAACTAGGTAAAGGCTCAAATTGCAGTAAAAAACAATATTTAACTTTAGAAATTCTGTTAAAGAAAGAAGTTCGTTTCCCTTTTTCATTGAAAGAGATAATAATATCCAAAAAACATCTCAGTAGTCCATAGTACCTGTAGTGTATATTTTCAAAGTATCAAACAATAAGGTTCCAAAACCAACCAATAACAAATTCACAAATTATAATTGCAATCGGCACAGACCATTATCCCAATAGTGAAACTCAAACTAGCCTATCATCGGCATCAATAGCATTACCGAGAAAAACAATATCATAGATGGTATCTTCACTAGTCTTGCCATAGATGGCGTGACGGCAGCGAGACTTCAAGACCCGTTCCTGCTCATAATTGGAGGCAAAGTTACTCATTAGAAAATATTTTCGAGACTTCGTGTGGTATTATTGGTTTTAATGGCGGTGGTTATTTATTGCTAAAAAGTAGCTGATGATTATTTTGGACAAAACTATGCTGCTAGCTTCTGCCCGCTGCTTCACACGTGTTTGTCCAAAACTCAAACTCAAAATATTTTATTTCTTTAGGCTTACAAAATAAGCTCTTAGACAAGTCATACTTTATACGAAAAGTAAGCATGCGTGCTAAATTTAGGTCAGATCCGTTCAGTAGTTTTGAAGTTATGTAGGTTTTTTATTTGCTCTACAATTAGCCTACTGGTTTACTCAATGTAAGCTTATGTAGCTTAATATTATATATCATAAACAACATAACTAATCTAAATGCTTTTAATGTAATAGTAAGTGATTCTTTTATTTAATAAATTTAGGACTCTTGTCGCCTGAAACACGGGATAACCTAGTTCAGGCTAAATTGTTGTACTTACCTATTGTACACTCATGTTTTGTGTAGCTACGAGTTTTTGAATAACTTTTATTTATTTATTGTTTCAAATAAAGTTTCTCTCAGCTCCGAAAATATTTACAAATACCAAGCAACCATACACAAGCGCTTTCAAGATTACAAACTAGTTGAAAACTCGTTACGTTTATACTATGAAATAAAACGTCCTTTTTGATTGGTCGTCGAACTTCAAAGCGCATGCGTATCAGTCATTGCATCTTTGTCATCGGCAAGAAGTGGTCGCACCGACACTTGCTCCGTGTTAATTAATTATGAAAAATAATAAAAGGAAAGCTTGAACGCCCGTTAATTAATTAAAAAATATTCTAAACTCTAATATTACTTATCCACTGGACCAAATTGGTTTGATTTTTTCTGTTGGATAAATTCTAAGAGTAGAGGAAAAAATAAAGGAGTCAAAAGTGAGGCAAAAGTCTGTGCAAATGTAGGATAAAACAGGGCTGCCTTATTTTTTTCCCCTAATATTATTTATATAACAGACAATAAGCAGGAGTTAAACTTGATATAAAAGTCGGTATGTGTAAAAAAAACGGTAAACAGAGGAAACAATAGAGGAAATAAAGAGAGATAAAACATTTTCAAAAAAATTTGGTAACTTCATTACAAAAGTGAAGGCGCTGGCCCAAGCTAGTGATAAATAAATATAGTTATCACTTCATCGCCTTTTGCATTTTTAAAAAGGAATGTATGATACGATTACCTGTACTGGCACGCGAATACGACACGCTAACTTGAGTTTAAAGGTAGGGTACTTACCGAAGATATTTTAAAATTTCTGTTAGTCTTTGAATGATGATAAGTTTATATCATCTAGTGATTGAATTACTACATCCAGAAAAAAGCGAGAAACGTCACAATGGCGAATGCAAATACATAATAATATAATTAATCAATACTCCAGTGGCATTGAGCAGGTTACCTACCTGCAGTACTAATTATTAATCGAATAATTTCAAGAATGTGTTCGTAATTAACTCAAAAACGAGCTTTGGATAGGTTCATCGTCTCGATACAGTTTTTTGTATCGATATTAAATGCTGTCGTTGCAGTATAAGGTAAGGGCATTTGGTATGCACCCTACGATTTTTATTTTCAGTAGGTAGGTTTCGAATGCTATTTTAAAGTGTTGTGTGTTTCCCGGTCATTGTCATCCGGCTAAAATTGTAAAATTATATTATTATTACATAAAACTAAGTTAAGTGCTAAGTTTTGAGCTCACTAATCTATAGCATGCAATTATTTAACTTATGTCTACTGGTTAAAATTAATAAATTCATTAATATAATGATAATTACGATAATTTTGCCAATAGAACAATTTTTTTTTTAAATAAATGTTCATTCATTAATTTAAATTCTTTGGGTCAATATTATTCTTTTTAAATATTTGGAACATAAATAAAAAAGTTCAATCTGAAAGAAGCATGGAATTATGATAACGATGAATATTTTGATTAGGTTGTATCATTAATATTACGTGTATCATAATAATAGTGAATGCAGAAATACGAAAATCTTGAAAAACTGTTTGTAAAAAAATTTAAATAGATTCTCTGTTGATTATTTTTACGAAACACCTAGTGTTTAGTAAAATTAATCACTCATAATAAGTTCTCAAAGATTTTTTTGATAACGGCCCGTATGTTGTTCAAGACAAAACAAAACACTGCTTGTCATAAACTTCTTTCTGAAATAAGAGTACGACCATTTTTTTTAATGTTCTCTTACTTTTATAGGTATATTGTGTTGGGTTATAAATAAATATTTTTATATCTTTAAACCTTTTCCGACTTTTTGTCAAACCCCGTTCCCATCTCTACAGTAACATTCCTATTAAGGATATAGAATTGCCGCCACTTTTGTTATAAAATAGGTTGCCAAGAATCGAGCGTGGCATTCCATCCAAGGCTATGGAATACTTACTTGACTAGTATTTATAGATCAATAAACAAACATTGTTTATTGTGAAAGAAATCTACGGAAAATAATAAATTGATGGTTGACAAATGTAGATGACCACTACCATTGTTGCAGTTAACATTATGTAAAGTATATTTTGAAGCTTCTTTTAATGCTTTTTTATTTATTCATCGTCATCATCTCCTGCATTAATTTGATTATCAGTTACATTATAAAATATTTCCTTATATTTTGGACTTCATTACACTAAACTTACATATTTATTTTTAAATAACGAGACCTTATTAAACCATCTACGTTTAGCGGCTCTTTCATAGCGAACCTAACCTACAAAAACGATTCTACTAAAAAACCCACAAGACCACATGCCTACCCATCCAGATCAGTTTTTCATATTAATTCCATAGAATCAAACTATTCGCACAGCGCAGTAGTAGTACCTACCAGTAATTATTGGTTAGTAATTAAGCGCAGGCGCAGGTCGTTCACTCTGACACGCGTCCTCTCAAGGCCGCCCGCGTCACTTGGCAGGCTTCTTGCGGCGGATCAAAAAAGGCGTTTATTTGTATGGTTAGCGCTTTGTTGAATGTCAAAATAATATGACTTGGTATGTTGTTGTCTATAAAGATGTCCAGTATTATTTATTTACAAGCTATAGCCGCGACTTCGCTCGCGATTGCCATACATGCAGAATCTTTTTAAACTTTTGCGATTTGCAGACATATTAAATATTATTTAGCTTAATACGTGATTTATTCATTATTCGTCACGTACGTTTTATTTCCTATAAGTTTCCATCGCGATACAGCGATCTCGGTCACAGGGCGACTGGATGTAGTCGGGGTTTGACGGCACTGTACACGACTATCCTCAATAATAATTCATCTTCAGAATTAGGGAAAGTAAAACAAAAGGTACGCGATAAATATCCGTTGAAGAGTCAAAAAGAGCCCTAAAACTGTGTCTTTTATTATGTGTCTTTTTCCTTAATAATATGGGTTATGCTATTTCATGGTTTCATTAATGCATGCATAACCCACAAATAGAATTCGTAATAATAAATAATTTTTTTAAACAATTCAACGAACCAGCCTATGCTGTTTATCAGCATCCAAGCTATCTCTTATCCTATTTATATCTATCAGGTTTTGTTTACAAGTTGAAAAATGTTTAAAAAGTTAAATAATAATTAAATAGTGTCATGTTCGATGTCCTACTTAACTGCTACTGAAGTACCTACACCTAGATAGGGTACGAATGATCGTTCGCGTGCCCGGCGCGTGGTCGTTCACTCAAGTGCAAGGCTTTAAACCGTGTCCACACTTGAACGTAGAAGCATATACAATATTGCCCTTTGTGCGATGTATACGCTTCTAGAAAAAACTCCATGTAAGTAGCAAAAATTATCAATAAATTGTAAAACAAATAGTCAGATAATTCGTAAAAAGGCTTACTACAAAATATGTTTTTTATTCGAACAGTTCAGTTCTGTTTACTTGATAGTTGATTAAAAAATCCGCCAGCACGACCTTGTCAAAAAGAATCTCAAAAATAGAAATCTGGTTACAGAAAAAACCAACCAATGCAACCTTTTTGACATAAATAGGTGACTGAAAGAATGAGCTTCAACGTCATCATCATCATCAGCCTATAGCAGTCCACTGCTGGACATAGCCCCCCCCCAACAAGCGCCAAGTAACTCCGCACAAATGAAGACACAGCTGTAACCACTTGTTAAGCTTCTCTCGTTTTATAATTGTCCGGTTCAGCTGTTTACCGGCGAGACATTGTAGCGAGTAGTAATTTTGTTCATGAATATTGTTTACATAATAAGGCCGGCGTTTGTATGCAAAATGCCGACATTGTAGACTAGTGTATTTTGAAGTCTTTCATTCGTTTTTCTATAATTTTAGTGACAGAAGTGACAAGGTAAGTTGTTGTAACGGACAAATTGAACAAGTCACGAACTAAAAGAAGCAATACGTAGCCCAGTTTTAGTAATATCTTTATATAGATTTTTTTTTTTTCAATACCTACTGATGTTAAACAATTAAGGTGAAATGAGTCCCAAAACCCACGTTTTAACTCAACGGAAAATCAATTTTAAGGGAACAAAACACCTAATTTTCGAATATATTTAGTAAGGATCAAAAGTTTAGGATATTAGTTAGTAAGTTATGGGAGTCGAAACACGATTGACTAAATTTGACTCGATCGAAAAAAATGGCAAAGTTTCCTCTAAATCTTAATTTTTACAAAGATATCTCTACGGAAAAACCAGTTTTATTTGCTAGTTATTTAATATTATGGTAATGAAATTTCTTCTCCGTGTTCCCTAATAAATACTTTAGACGATTATGGTTTTAGTTTTTTGAGAAACAGTATTATTTTAGAGCAATAACAAATTTAAAAATAAAAACCAGTAAGTTATCGTTCTGCCGCTCTTGCCTCCCTTTCTCGCCTTACCCGCGCGGCGTTCGTTTGTCCTTGTCTCGAAAAAGCGAACTCATTTCGCCATTTTTATTTAGATTCTGTAAAATGATTAGAAATGTGACGTTCTTACCGTTACACACCATCCAACGCCTGTTCGTCTACATATTTTATTCAACATCTTATTTAACAAGTTTTTTTTTACATTATTACTTAGGTATTTATGTACCATCTGCCAAGTAAATTATGTTGCCCTAGCAAATAAACCAAAAGTAATTAAGTCCAGTTTTTCAATAAATCAGCTTATTAATTCTTTGTTCGATTCTCCGTTCTTAGTTTCTATTGATTGCTCTTTGTACCAGTTTTTTAAACAATTAGTACAATTTTTGCAGGTGCGTATCTCCATACGGATAACGACTGTTATTCAATGAACTGGGTTTCGCCTATGGATTTGCTTGCAGTGGTAGGTACGTAATTTAATGTAATCGTTAACCTTTCGGCAAAGACATATTTGTATCTTTGAATTTATTCACCATTATAACATTATACGTTGGAAGTATGGACCTATACACGAGAGGCAAAGGACAAAGTAGCAAAATGTCAAAGAGCAATAGAGCGGAATATACTGAAAATAAGACTAAAAGACAAAGTACAACATAAAGAAACCAGATCAAAAACTAAATTTATAGACGCTCTACAACACGCTCTTAAAATGAAGTGGGGATGGGCCGGACACGTAGCTAGAATGCCAAAAGAAAGGTGGGCCACTTTAGTCACCTCATGGAAAGGTCCTAAGGGCAAAAGAAGAATTGGTAGACCCCTAGCAAGATGGTCAGATGAAATAAAAAAATATGTAAATACACAAAATTGGACAAGCGTCGCAGAAGACCGCAAACACTGGACAGAACTGGAGGAGGCCTTTACCCGAGAGGGGTCCTAACTACTTATTAAATATATGCATTAAATTCAATCAAAATAAACAACTTTTCAAATACATTATTAAATAAACTAATAAACATTAATCATGAAATCTACATACTGACATTTTCTATAATATTTGACATACTTACATTAGATTTAACAAATTTTCATAAGCATGATTGATCAATGTTATTTAAGGTTAAGGAATAAAAGGCTTTTTTATTTTTTATTTTATTTTTATTTTTTATAACATTATACGAGGAGATGGGCTGGGCATATGATAAGAGAGAAGAAGGAGAAATGGACGAAACTAATAACTGAATGGCAACCATGAGATAGCAAAAGAAAAAGAGGCAGACAGACTAGAAGATGGGAGGACGACATTAGAAAAGTGGCGGGGCCAATATGGACCCGCATAGCGAAAGATAGAATAGAGTGGAAATCTTTAGAGGAGGCCTATGTCGAAAGACAAGCTGAAACGGCCGTTTACCGATACTTAATTTATGTAAAAAGATAAGTAACTGTTATAAAGTAAGCATATTTGTAAGAAAACTGCAAAACATTGTAAAAATTAGTGGCCTATGTCCAGCAGTGGACTAATATAGGCTGATGATGATGATGATATAACATTTCAATTCTCTGACTAACAAACACTTCAACACATATTTTTCTACATTACTATTACTAAGATAAGATAGGCTCAGCAAAAACAAGACGAATATAAGGAGTTAATGATAGTCTATTCTGTTTGGATGCGTACATGCGTTAGGTTAGACGTCGACGATCCGGTTTTAGCCACAACGTTATTTACAAACTACTTAGTTTTATCATTAAATAAATAAAATAAATAATGCTGGACAATTCACACAGCATTATCTGGCCCCATGGTAAGCAGAGCTTGTGTTATGGGTACTAGATAACTGATACACATAATACAATACATACATAGATAGATATTTTTTATTATACATAAAAAAGCCGGTCAGGGATGCGAAAGACTGCAGGGAGATGCTGGATGCTTCAAGCTGAAGACAGGATACTACGGTGTTCATTAGGGGAGGCCTATGTCCAGTAGTGGACTAACATAGGCTGATTTATTGGCTTGTGTAATGCTAGTGCATAGTCAAGAGATCCAAAGCTGTAAGTTCGAATATCAGTTGTAAACTTTTTTTTTTATTCAGGGCTCAAGTTTGAAACTCTCTGTCAAATGATAGACTTCATAAATAAATTAACTAGAAACTTTATGATCGATCGTTTTACTATGAATACATGATCGGTCTTAGATATCTAAATAAAAATCTAAACGAGTTAGTTTTCAATTTGCAAATGCCGATGAGAGCAATATTTTTACAGCAAGCATTAAAAAATAACTATTAAAAACTATAAAATTGGTATAAGCTGTATGATAGTCATACGTTTTAGCATTCCTATACTCTGGTCCTGCGTAAACACATAATCACTGAACCATCAAAACGACTTTCCCTATCATTAAAGGCTCTTAAATAATCAAATACCACGGGATAGCTTTTAATCCTAACACCTGGAACAGGTATAAATTTGCATATAGATGGCACTGCTAAAAGCTGTATGAGACAGCTGCTAAGCTGGTTCAGTTTTGCATAGCTAACCGCAACCACCACATATGCAGGATAAGAGAGGGGTGGAGAGGACTTCAGAGATTCTAAATAAAAAAACAAGAATATAACCGTCTTTCATGCGCGGTCGGGTGTTATAACTTAATTGAAAATCGGGGGCCTCCACGACAGAGGCCTAACCCACGAACCCTAAAAGATGGCATACGATGTGAGCCGAAATTCCTAGGGACGAATCTGGCATAAATCGATTTGGTGCTGTATTCGGTACCAACAATACTCCAAATTTAGCACCAACACCGGTGGCCGCTGCCTCGGTCACTGATCGGTTCGCTGGGCCTCGGGGATCTCACCTGGCAGGGCCAGATCGCACCGAGGCTACAGGCGGCACCGGTGACGGTGTCTAAAACAGAAGCCACAAAACCCAACAGACCCACCCATAGTAATGGGTGGGGACGCGCCAGGGCCAGGGGGACAGCCCCGATATCCTATCCCCACCCCCCACAAGGGGTGAGAAGATGACAAGATGATGATGCTGTTTAAAAAAAGACTTCTCTGTCTTCTTAAATTCTTATCTTTTAGTGGGCTTAATTATTACTGTTTCTTAGTGTGATCTTGTAATGATATTAGTTGCCCCTAAAACCAACAAAAAATGCCCCCCAAAAAAAAGACTTATATATATTTTTCTTATCAACAGAAATAATTATAAAACCTGCTCTTGAAACAGATATAAAACAAGCATATCAATTTATAAAGAGCAAGGTTTTAGTTCCAGCTTCTCCATACTTTTGTTCCGACTAGATCCTAACATTATTGCTTCTATTTTTTACTTTAATGGGAATACGGGCAAGGGGTCTGTAGGTGAGGCAGTAAGTGGTTGGCGGAATTCTAATGCATGCAGGTACGCTTAGAAACGTCACGGATTTGACTGGTCAGGCTTATCTTTGTTTGATTGTAATCAAGTTTTTTCATAGGGTGGATTCAACAGTAAAACAGTTAAATAATCTTGTATAAAGTATAATTGTCTAAGTGCCTATTTTGTAAGCCTAAACAAAATAAAATATTTTGACTTTGACTTTGAAATAAAAAAGTAACTAACGTTTGAAGACCTATGTGGGGCGGTGGGCGAAGGTCCGCCTACGACGGAGGTTGCAAGTTCTATTCCCGCCTCGGGACAAATGTTGTTTCGATCTGTAGAGATTTGTTCCGGGTGTTCTGGTCGTTTTCTATGTATGATAAAAATATCTATCTATGTGGATTGTATTATGAATATCAGTTATCTATTACCCATAACACAAGCTCTGCTTACCATGGGGCTAGATAATGCTGTGTGAATTGTTCAGAATTATTTATTTATTTGTATAATTACTTACTTGCAGATAATAATCATTTGCGTCTTTCCATAGCGAGCGTTGAGTAGCCAATACTAAGTAGGTATTATGTCGGCCAACTAAAATAAAAATAATAAAATAAAAATCTAAGTAGGTACAATTATTTCAAAAGCGCGAAGCAAGTTTTTGAGTACTCAATTTCGCAGGGTCACTATTTGAATTTGAATTAAAAATAAGTTAAAACTAAATTACCCATTAGCCATTTCTATGGCTAGATTGTAATTATACTGTATATTAACATTTATTTAAAATGTGTATACTAGACAATAAAAAATAAAATAAACTATTTGAATAATACCAGCTGTTCAGTGCAGTGGCCGCCATTAAAATTGTCTAATATGTATGATTGTGATAGTGCCAGCATTCTTTAAATAATAATTTGAAACCTTAAAATCGGTTTAGTCCGATAGAATTTCACTAAACCTTTTAAGTATGTACTTAAAAGGTTTAGTGAAATTCTAAAACAATTAATATTAACTAAAAATCTAAGATACGTTCCATAAAATCAGATTAGTAATTTAACTAGCCTAAGGTCTGGAATGGAAAGAGCTATGCTCAGAGTTTCTCTGAAGGATAGGATTCGTAACGAATACATCCGACAGAGAACCAAAGTTATCGACATAACTCTAAGAATTAGCAAGCTGAAGTGGCAGTGGGCCGGCCATATCTCGCGAAGAACCGACGGCCGCTGGGGCAAACCTGTTCTTGAGTGACTACAACTCGGTAAACGTAGTGTAGGAAGCCCTTCGGCCAGGTGGGATTCGACTGCGAAGGACTGCAGGTAGATGCTGGATGCGGCAAGCTGAAGACAGGGCGTTATGGCGCTCCTTGGGGGAGGCCTATGTCAGCAGTGGACTGCTATAGGCTGATGATGGTAAAGGTCTGGAATGTAACCTAAAAATAAAAGATCTTTCTTAATAACAGGTTATATATCATTTGAAATGTGCAGCTATAAAAGAGACCCTGTATAGTGATTAGAGGACAAAAATAGTCGGGTATTTACAACATGCTGAGACTAATTAGACGCCTGTGTAGCCATTAAAAAGATTTTACGCAGTTGTTATTTTTATTTTTCAATTATGTTGAGTTTTAATTTGATTTGCATTTTATTTTCAGGTGGAGACATTTTTATTGTAAATAATAATGCTTTTGTATGGAGTTGATTTTTTATTTTTATTACTCAAAACAAACACAATATCTTTTTTCACCAAGGGGGCCGTTCAAGTATTACGTAAGTAGTACTATGGGGGCGTGGGGGGTCTTTGTTTTGCTTATTTTGGATGACATGGAGGGTAGGAGAGTCTAGATGATGATTACGTCATCGGTAGTTATTTACTTTTCTATACGAATGGCAACCCTCACATTGTCTATGCTTGAAAACGACGTATCATTACGTAATATTTGAACGGCCCCAAGAAAGTTAACATCAAAAATATATTTTTTAATACAATCTTATTTTGAAATACGATATTATAAATAAATAAATAAAAATAAATATTGCTGGACAATTCACACAGCATTATCTAGCCCCATGGTAAGCAGAGCTTGTGTTATGGGTACTAGATAACTGATATACATAATACAACACATTACATAGATAGATATTTTTTATTATACATAAAAACGACCAGAACACCCGAAACAAATATCTGCAGATCGTACACACATTTGTTCCGAGGCGGGAATCGAACCCGCAACCTCCTGCGTCGCAGGCGGACCTTCGCCCACCGCGCCACATCGGTCGTCATATTATATTTACCATCTTTTTCTTAATTAAAACATGTAAACATAGTTCAAAAAGCCCTTTACCTTTCTAAAAACATAATGCGGACAGAACATAAAAAAATTGATATTTGACCCGAAAACTAGCTGCTCGCCATTTTAGTCAAAAATGCATAAAGTCAACTATTTTACACCACTAACTATACAGGGTATTTGCATGAATGCCCCATAAAAGCTCCTAGATCATAGGTAAAACATGCTTGACTAATTCCACTCGTTTTATTCTTCTATAAGTTATGTTAATCGTTACCCATTAACTTTTCTTTATACGGCGGGCCTTACATTTTAATGACGTATGTGATATGGCTTACAGAGTTTAAAAATAGTAAACTGATTTTATCTCAAAGCACTAAATATCACTGTCTCTGTCACTTTCAATTCTGCAATGCAAATATTAAAGTACTAGCGGACCGTCCCGGCTTCGCACGGGTATTGGAATTTTTAAGGACAATCCACACAGCATTATCTAGCCCCATGGTAAGCAAAGCTTGTGTTATGGGTACTAGATAACTGATATACATAATACAATATATTACATAGATAGATATTTTTTATTATACACAGAAAACGACCAGTACACCCGGAACAAATATCTGCAGATCGTACACACAATTGTTCCGAGGCGGGAATCGAACCCGCAACCTCCTGCGTTGCAGGCAGACCTTCGCCCATCGCGCCATATCGGTCATCCATATCGGATTGAGATTGAATTTTCTCATACCTTGGGTTATATCATTGGAGTTTTAATAAGGGTCCCTATTTTTTTTGAAAATATAATATAGCCTATGTTCACCGGGGATAGTGAATCTTTCCGACGGTGAAAGACTTTTTTAAATCGGTCCAGTAGTTTCGGAGCCTATTCAATACAAACAAACAAACAAAAAAACAAACCTTTTCTCTTTATAATATTAGTATAGAAAAACAATTATTGAAGTTAAAATTATTACTGTCACTCTAGTATTATAAATTCGAAAGCATGGATGTTTAGATGGATGGATGGATGTTTGTTATTTCGAAACTAAGAAACTACCTACTGAGTCGATCAGCCTGAAACTTTGCATAAATGTAGCTCTAAGCCTGGAATCAAACAAAGGCTATTTTACCAACACGTGCGAAGCTTCGGGATGAAACTAATAATATATAATATATAATTCAACGCGAATAATCACACTAATATGTACTATAATCTAGTTAACTAAATGATTTTTTAACATGTATAATTTTACAATATTATATTTTTTAAATTGTTATTTATACATTTATTTAGTATATAATTTTAAGTATTCATGTTATGTTGATAGATATATAGACAATACTTTTATTGCACACAAACAAACATGGTAAAAAATAATAATACAAGATATGTGACAATTTGGCGGTCTTATCGCTCAAGAACGATCTCTACCAGACAACCGTGGATGGATCGGATCGTTGGATTGAAAAAGGGATTCATATTAGATTATCTTTGGTACACCTTAAATTCACATAATTCTTTCCATCCAAAGGTTGTCTGGAAGAGATTGCTTCTAAGCGATAAGGCCGTCCATGGTACTTGATCTGTAACTGGTGTACAATAAAGTATTCTTGAGTTGTATTGTATTGTTATCGCAATACCGCGTATTTATCGTTTACTAGCTGCTCCCCGCGGCTTCGCCCCCGTGGAAATCTATGTGTCAAATTGTTTAAATGATAAAAATCCTATGTTAGACACCTGGTTCTAAGCTACCTCTCCACCAATTTTCCGCTAAATCGGTCCAGCCGTTCTCGAGTTATAAGTGTTGTAACAAACACGACTTTCTTTTATATATATATAAATAAGATAAGTACCCATTTTTTTCGATAAATACCTACCGGTATGGTGATTATGTAACTCGCGACCGGTTTGCGACAGGCATAAATTAAGCAATCAGTGCTGTCAAACGCCAATTATTACCAATATTGACGTTGTGCTGGTCATCAGGTGGTCATCAACATTCGACTCAACGTTGTCTACGTTGTTGAATGCGGGCAGGAATCGAACTAGAGTTCTTTCTTCCGTTGTGTCAAACTAATACAAAATTGACGTTTGACAGCACTAATTGCTTAATTTACGCCTGTCGCAAACTGGTCGCGAGTTATATAATCACCCGGCCGTTATTAGGTATAACAATGTTTTCAAAACATGTTAGCTTAAAAATGTGTATTTCAAATTGTTCATCCTGCACCTATGAATTTATCAAACAAAAGATTGAAATATCTCTTTTATTCTCAAAATTAAGTTAGTAAAAGTTTGTTTAAAACATTAGTATGCTTTAAGATCTTATCAAGTATGTTTGGTGTCAAAATTCTCGCATCATGCTGAACGCATTTTGATAGTGATCAAAGATTTTCTAACTGTTCAAAGAATTAGGCACCTTATGTAACGTTCTTAAAGTTGTTTTTCGATTCTTAAAATCTGCCTATTGATTTCCCGTTTGGTCTACCTTGACCCTATGTTCTTTGTTCGGCATTATTCGTAAATAATAGCGGGAGTCCTTATAAATCATTTTATACGAAAAAAAAAACGATCGAACACTTTAGGGTAACTTAATGGATTTCGGATTGAGAAGATTCTAGGTATCATGGCGGAAATTATACAACAAATTAAACCAATAAAATGTAGAATAAAATAAATAAATAATGCTGGACAATTCACACAGCATTATCTGCTTTAATTCGTGACGTTAAGATGCATTTTATATTGACGAACGAAGCTTTCAATACCCTTCCAAGTCTAACTGCTACTTTTAAGTTTATCAGGCTAGTATTGCTTTGCTGGGAACGTGTTCTTCAGTGGAGACCACGACATGGTAAACGTAGTGTAGGACGCCCTCCGACCATAGGTGGGATGACGACCTGCGAAAGACGATACGACGTAGATGCTGGATACGTCAAGCTGAAGACAGGGCGCTGAGGCGCCCATTGGGGGAGGCCTAAGTCCAGCAGTGGACTAACATAGGTTGATGATGATTATATTGACGGCATCAGATGACAGACAGCTCGTGGGCCATTCGCTTGAAGCTAGTGGGAAGCCTTTGTGTCATAATAAATGTATCTAAACCTAACGAGTTACAGTCCATATTTGAATTCACATTTTGTGCTGGGTGGTAGCGGTATTGGATTAATGAGTCGTTGCGAGCAGTTGGGATCCACGCGGCTTCATGCATACGCCATTATTGCGCAGAGCTTTAGATAGATATATATTTCTTTATTGCACATACTAGAACAATGTAAAATAAAAACTAGATACAATTGGCGGTCTTATCGCTCAAGAGCGACCTTACCAGACAACTATCATCATCATCATCATCAGCCTATAGCAGTTCACTGCTGGACATAAGCCGCCCCCAATGAGCGCCATAGCGCCCTGTCTTCAGCTTGCCGCATCCAGCATATACCTGCAGTCTTTCGCAGGTCATCCCACCTGGTCGGACAACCATGGATGCTTTAAACTGTTACAAAATAAGAAACATATCTATGAACAAGTAGATAGACAACTACAAATTAAAAACATTAAGTAATATTTACAGAAGCACAAATGGGTTTCTGCTTTTCCTGTTACCCGCATGTAATTAATCTCAGAACGACAAACAAGAATAGGTACACGCGTTAAAACTAGGTATGTTATTAGGTAACCTGTCTGTATGTGCGTGCAGGCTATATTTCTCGTTTGCCGTTGGTCCTGCGCCTGACCTCTTCTTGATCATTTCGGACTGCTGCTCCATCGAGTCTGGGGGAATCATAGGGGAATAGAGAATGCACCTGTGTTTGCGCTCACACCTGTGCACTATAAGTGCACCTTGATTTGCGAAAGAAGTACACACCAAAACACACATAACAAAGATTTGCTGATTGTACAAATACTTGTCCCAAGGCGAGAAACGAAATCGCAATCTCCTGCGTCACAGGCCGACCTTTGCTCACTGCGCCACATCGGTCGTCAAATATCTACATCTATAAGTATGTAGTAATATTTGACGACTGATGTGGCGCGGTGGGCGAAGGTCCGCCTGCGACGCAGGAGGTTGCGGGTTCGATTCCCGCCTCGGAACAATTGTTTGTACGATATGCAGATAATTGTTCCGGGTGTTCTGGTCGTTTTCTATGTATAATAAAAAAATATCTATCTAAGTAATGTATTGTATTATGTATATCAGTTATCTAGTACCCATAACACAAGCTCTGCTTACCATGGGGCTAGATAATGCTGTGTGTGATTGTCCAGCATTATTTATATTTATAATATTATAAAGAGGAAAAATGTATTTATGTATGTTTGTATCGAATTAAATCAAAAACTACTAGAGCGATTTCAAAAACTCTCACTATAATAGTGAATGAAATGGATAAGATAGCATTCTAATAATTAGAATGCTTATCCTTGAGTGACAAAAGCAAAACAAATAACTACATAGTACTTATAAAAGAAAGTCGCTTTCTGCTGTCTGTCCCTATGTATGCTTAGATCTTTAAAACTGCGCAACGGATTTTGATGCGGTTTTTTTTATATAGATAGTGAGTTTATAAAATATTTGACAAAGGATTTCTACGCGGGCGAAACCGTAGGGCGCAGCTAGTTTAGTGATATATAGGAATCAGAGTGGTCAGCTGATGGCTTCCATACTCAAATTAAATTTCTTCCCAGATCAGATAGCTATCATTCATCTGTCCAAATCTCAAATATTCTATCCCCACTAGCAAATTGATTATGCTTCTGGACAATCTTCCCTGAGGCCTGTGAATCAGGGTGAATTCCTATCTCCGTCCTTTTCAATCAAATTCATTAAATACCAGAGAAAAAGAGATGGCATAGAAAGAAATGCATTTGATTGATGAGTTGGTTTTAAATTGGGGAATCTAAATTGAATTTTACGAATGTTATCGCATTAGTTGTTCATTTAGTTGCATTTGTTTACTTTAGGGCTTCGTATGAATCGTTTCTGCCGGGACTTTACTATCTAATTGAATATAGGTCTCTAATCCTACTAATATTATAATTTTGTATTATGTATGTCTGTTACTGCCAAAACTACTAAACGGATCGGGCTGAAATTTTGCATATAGGTACGTCCAGACCCGTAATAAAAAACTACTTTTAATACCATTATCCCAACGTTTTAAAGTTCCCATGGGACCTTAAAACGTTTCAAGTAACGTAGAAATAACGCGTGCAAAGCCGCGGGCAGAAACTAAATTTTACATAAATATAATCACGTTACAGATACAGCTTGATATTAGCTTGGTATGTTTTTAATTACTGGCGTGGCGTAGTGACTTGAAATGTATCTTGGACTCCGACACCAAAGACGCCTGTTGTTCCGGGGCCCTTGCCGATTAACTCCAGTCAACGGCAGCACGAGGTTTATGTGGATTTTTCTCAACTTCGTCCTGCGGTAACTCAATCGACCAATCGGCCTTCGACCATTTAGGCGACCCATCTACATACGCACACGCATCGTTGACGTTGGTCAGAGAGCCGGAAGCCTGAAGTGGAACTGGGCCGGATACGTCTGCCGTATGTCCAGCGACTTGTGGGCAAAGACCACCACAGAGTCGGAGTGGAGCCCACCCAACGCTAAGAGGTGACGTGGAAGGCCCAGGATGAGATGGCGCGACGAGCCCGAGGTACATCTTCCATCATGGCCTGTTGCAGCGTTGGATCGCGAGAAGTGGAAGGAGAAAAGGGAGGAGAAATAAATAATATACTACGCTCTGCTAAATGCCGAATCCTCCATCATTCGGATTTCATACCCAAACCGTCGTCGGAGTCTCGCGGACTTGATTTCTCCTATGATGTTCGGTTCAAACACTAGCCCCCTTATTCATATTTGTTATTAATTTGTATGTATTTGTTGATAATGGTCTGCATACTAAAAACATATACTAAGCAGTGTTATTTCTCACTCTGACTTATTTCAATAGAAGAGGACAGATAGAGAAATACCAATGTGTAAAGTAAGCAGACTAGACGGAGAATTTTTTACCGGTTGAATTTGCTTTCATAAATACTTTCATAATACTATCTATATTGTCTTATTTGACGGCATTATTTAGTAACGGTCACCCCTCAGAAATAGTGAAAAAGAATTAATGTTTGCTTCAAGGTGTAGTAACGCAAAAAGATGTAGAGGTATTAAAAAAATTTTAACACGTAAAAAGTGTGCCAATGTTTTAATATTAACCCTCAAGCGGCCGTGTGGTCCAAATAAGCCCGGACGCAGGTGTCCGATCGGATGTTGCCAGTGGAATAAAGTACCAGTGAAAATAAACACTGAAAACCACGCCCTAATTAAACAGGTATAAGCTGTGGGCTTTATTTAAAAAAAAACCATGTCTGTGTCAGGTAAATGGTTGGTAATAGAAATATCTTCTCTAATGACTGTACCTACCTAACTCCTATTAGTCTAGACCTCACATAATTAACAACATTTAAAAAAATCTGTATAACTATTAACACTTCGAGTGCTGAAATCAAACCGTATGTGTTTTCTACAAGTGACTAATATGTGTAAATCCACACTAGCGCAGCGGCTGAGAAAATACAGATCTGTGTGACTCAGCACAGCTGTAATGTTTTTCGAACGAAATGCATGTGCGGCGCAACACAACCGCTGTGTAGAGCGGCAGCATGAATGGCTTAGGTTAAAAAAAAATCACAGTCGTCGAAAAAAGTTCGCAGTCAAAGTGTTAAGACAATAAATTATTGTGTGCTAGTGGTAAATATTTGAGGGATAAAAAATGCTAGCTGCAAATTAGTTTTCCTAAATTAAAGGACAAGATTTCATGAATTTCAGAATGTCATGATTTTATCAGGACTAAAACAACACTGTAACAAAATGGCGAACAGCACTTGAAGACGGTCGCATTTGTGTGGTGGGCCGAGATTACATTCTACATTTCTACAATATGTTGTTTTCCTTACCAAATGAATATACTCTAATATATAAATAAATGAAAACAACATATGTATGTATGTAACCAAAGTCTTTCATTTAAAGGGCAGTCAGTTTCTATCATGAAAAAACCAAGAATGCAAAAACGTATCAAACACAAACATGGCGGTCAAAAAATATTTTTATTAAATTAAAACTACCCCGAGGAAATTGCGGTGTTAGTTTCGGTTCAACCCTTATTATGCCTTTGAGACATTTTTTGTCCGAAAGGTTTCAGATTTAGTTTTAATGAATCGTGATGCGAGATTAAAGGTTATAATGATGAAGAATACTATTATTTAGTTTTTGAAAGGCCAGTAGAGAATTTTTGAGGAATCTACTAAAGTAAGTAGTAATCTACGAAGTTAAGATGGTTTTTTTATTCTATTATGATCCCACACCGCTAAATCTCAACGGTGACTATCCAGTCAGGTAGGATAATCATATTATACCTATTGTAGTGCACAATTGTTTCCGCAATCATAGGACTCTGCACTCTTATTATCCGATGTGATGGCAGACGGACACGACGAGGAAGACGTGCTTGAAAATAATTCTAACGTTGCCATCATCATCATCATCAGCCTATGTTAGTCCACTGCTGGACATAGGCCTTCCCTAGTAAGTGCCGTAGCGTCCTGTCTTCAGCTTGACGCATCCAGCATCTGCCTGCACTATTTCGAAGGTCATTAACCCGGCCGGAAGGCGTTCTACACTACATTTACCGAATCGTGGTCTCCACTCAAGAACACGTTTACCCCAGCGGTTGTCGGTTCATTGCGAGATATGGCCGGCCCACTGCCACTGAGCGAACACAAAATGAACCTATATAAACGTCTCTGCGAAAGTGTATAATGTAACTTTCGCAGAGTATCGACTAATTTCGCAAGAAAAAAAATGGCGGCTAGTTACCCCCTTCCCGGAATACCCATAAATTTTATCCTTTTAGTCCAAAAGAAAGATTAAAACATGTTTGTCGTGCTTTTTCTATTTAATTTCCAGTTTGAATATAGCTCCCTCAGGATACACCTGCTACTTTGACATCAGCTGATTTATTCAATATAAAACAATACACAGATACTCGCATAGTCAGTGGGTGGGACGGACGGGAAACAAAAAAAAAATGGTCGGCTAAGTGTAAGTCCGTTTGGACGGGGACAGTTTTATTTAATATTATATAGAATTGTTTAGTATTATATTTTTAATTTTAGCTTTTTTATATGGGACAGTCTTGAAGAGAACTAGAAATGGAGCAATCGGCAAAATAAAAAGTAAGTTGTCTTTTTGTATTGACAGGAAGGCTTTTTATCACACTATAAATATAAATTTGAAAGTTTGGATAGGTTGGATGTTTTTATCTCCTGAACGGATCGAGCTGAAATTTGATGGAAATGTAGCTTTAAGCCTGGATTCAAAGATACGTATATATGGCTGTTTATCGCATAAAACAGTTTCCATGGGATAGCAATAACCTTTAATCGATTCAAGAGGAAGGTTATAAACCATTTTTTTTTCACGCGGATTTCGCGGGTGATAAAAAAAGTGAAATAATATACAATATAAAAAAATGCGGAACCCTAAAGCGTCAATCTCTTTGTCTCATCCATCAAAAGTAGAGCAAGCAGAGGGTGAATTTGATATTGAATTTATCTTATATGAAAAGGAAATAGAAAAAGTGTACACATCCATATTGACCTTGTTTTATTTTGTCACAAGTGGGTGATGAAATAGAAAGTGAAGGGAAAAAAGGTAATACATATTTTCATGGGTTTGGATCAAAGGGAAAATGGATTCCAGAGTATATAAGAATTTTAAAAATACTTTTCAAGTGTCTACCTTAGTAACAGTAAAGGAATATGCGAGCAGATTTTTCAATGCAATGGCAAATAAAATAAAAAATAAAAAAGTATTTATTTTCAAGCATTGACACTCATATCTATATATATAAAAGAAAGTCGTGTTTGTTACAACACTTATAACTTGAGAACGGCTGGACCGATTTAGCTGAAAATTGGTGGAGAGGTAGCTTAGAACCAGGAGTCTTACATAGGATACTTTTTATCATTTAAACAATTTGACACATAGATTTCCACGGGGGCGAAGCCGCGGGGAGCAGCTAGTTAGAAAATAAAGAAGAGAATCTTAAAAACTAAAAGGATTGCTGGGAAGGTGGCGCTCAAAACAGTGCCTGGTGTACGGGCAGTCCACCCTCCCAGCTATCATTGCGAGAACGGTATTGGAGCTGGCTCGCAACCTGCGCACCAGGGAAGCGGCGCGCTTGCGCAATTTACGCATGGTGGTATGAGAACAGTCGACTCGCGCCGCAAATGAAGTTGATTTGTTTAATACTCCCCTGTTACTTCAAACATATTTGTAGTAATCACTTCTTTACTGCATAACTTCAGATAATATTCATATTGTTTGTCCACTACTTATTCTTTTTAATATTCTTTCTTACTACTTGTGAAAACTTGTAATTGGCCGTCCTTATATATACCTACTTAATATTTCTTGTTTTATGCTTAGCCGTAAGTTTTCCGAAAATTAAAACATAAATAAATATATAATAATAATAAAACTGGACAAATCACACAGCCTTAAAGCACAGCTTAATTTATTTTTATGTTCTTGTTTAGTTATATAGTATTATTATTTAGTAACAAGCTGTACCTACTTGTGAATCAATAAATGTATTTTATTTCTTTTCTTCTTTACATAGCTCTAAGAATTAGCAAGCTGAAGTGGTAGTGGGCCGGCCATATCTCGCGAAGAACCGACAACCGCTGAGGTAAACGTGTTCTTGAGTGGAGACCGTGACTCGGCAAACGTAGTGTAGAACGCCCTCCGGCCAGGTGGGATGACGACCTGCGAAGGACTGCAGGCAGATGCTGGATGCGGCAAGCTGAAGACAGGGCGCTATGGCGCTCATTAGGGGAGGCCTATGTCCAGCAGTGGACTAACATAGGCTGATGATGATGATACCAATTTTTTTTTTATAATATAGTAGTCCACTATAGGCTGATGATGATGATGATAATGAAGCACACTTGTACTAAACTAGAAATATAAGTAGATACTTATTACAATTATAATATAAGTAGGTACAAATTACAAGTTTTGTTATTCCCATAAAAGCGAACAAATAATGTATGTTTTTTGAGAAAATAAAGAACCTTTAAACCGAAAATAAGCTCTTTTCCTCATCTCTTTAGGTAGAAAACATAACAGATACAGACAACTTTAGTTACTATTGCACTACTGACAATACCTCAAATCTCAGCAGAGTAATAAACAAAAAATTCACCCATACTCAAACCTTCGCAAAGTTATCGTATACAAATTCCCATACATCGCGAAGAGCAACATTTCCACACATAGGCCGTGTCAGTAATAACTTCATTGTTGAGGTGGTGAATACGCAGTCGGCATGTTCATACACTCAAAAACTGGCATCAATTAAAGAAAGAAGGCAAGTCTTTACCATATCTTTACAATAATGTAGGATGGGTATCATTTCGGTTTATTAAGGATAGTTGTGGTTGTAGTCAGGTCACGTAAATCAGGAACTTTCCTGATTTACGTGAAATTTTGGAATAACCTGATTGTAAGCTTCTAGGGTGCGGAATATTTATGTTTTTTAATATACCTATGTATATTTTATAGAGGCATTTATGCAAAAGCTTGCATAACTGTTTCAGTTGATTCCACGTCAAACTTATTTTTTTTTACCTAGTATAGTGGTTTTGAATTTTTGAAAGTGAATGTAAACAAATTATCGTAATCTATGAATAAATGGATTGATAGAATGGAGCAACTACTCAATTATTTAATTTCTGGGCCATCTTGGTCACACAACACAACAACAGATTTTTAACTTTATCACAAATGTTATTTATAAAGATATATTTACCATGATTTGATTATTGAGTTATTTCGTGATCAGGCGCATGAAACAGTGCCGACATATTGGAAACATCACAAATTAAATCATGGTAATTAATCCCGTAGATGACCTTTTTGTTAATACCCATGATAGTTTCTAAAGTTTTATCACAAATGTCCATAAAAAGCTGAACAAATGGTTGTCCTATACAGAGTGCGATCTTGCGGCGCTTTGATCGCAACCGTTCACACGAAGGTGCTTTTATTGTAACCGACTTGCAAAAAAGATAACAAGAATTAAGAACCAACACCTACGTACCCACTTATATATCCATATCTGTACGTCTGTTTAAAGGTTGATTTTATGCTTGCTGCTATGCAAATAAATAAAAATGACAATTAAAATTAGCTCGGACTTAGAATAGAATAGAAAGACATTCATAACAACTTAAATTAACAAAAAAAAGACACACTTATAGAATAGGTACATGTAGAGAGTTGTTACAAAAAGGCTCTAACTCAGCATAACGCGGGCTAAGCTCCCTAAGAGACTTATTATTATTCGTTTATTTCAGATTTATCAGTAGTTACATTAAATCCATATTCGACGACCGATGTGGCGCGGTGGGCGAAGGTCCGCCTGCGACGCAGGAGGTTGCGGGTTCGATTCCCGCCTCGGAACAATTGTGTGTACGATCTGCAGATATTTGTTCCGGGTGTTCTGGTCGTTTTCTATGTATAATAAAAAATATCCATCTATGTAATGTATTGTATTATGTTTATCAGTTATCTAGTACCCATAACACAAGCTCTGCTTACAATGGGGCTAGATAATGATGTGTGAATTGTCCAGCATTATTTATTTATTATTTTTTATATAAAACTACTTAGCCAGCGCTGCTCTTCCGTTAGAGCCCGTGCAGGTGACGTGACGAACAATAACGCAATGAAATAAAAAAACTTACTAAATGTATGACGAAAACTAACGTATAATTATATTAACGTTGTTAATCATATATTACTTATATTTTCTAGCTATCAAATCTATTTTCAAAAGCTGTAATTGTTTTTACATTTCGACACTGAAGACCCATCCTTCATTTAGGTAGTACTAATATATGGAGAAAGTAAGGTAGTAATTTGCCATCTTGAATAATTAATACGAGTTAAGGTGCTAATAACTCACTGCTCGTTACGTGCGAGCTACCAGCTCGTATATTTACTTTCGTGCAAGTTCATTACCTTGATTAGTGATTCATGAAAAGTATCGTTCGCAATTAGCAGCGGACAAAACGCTACCGGTGGTGGTGTAAATACGTTTGGACCGTTAGAAATCTGTATCACTGCCTACTTTGCTTTTTATATCGGATCATAACCATGTCATCAAATAAAGTAGTATTTGCTTACGCCTCATTGGGGGAGGCTTATGTCCAGCAGTGGACTGCTATAGACTGATGATGATGATGAAGTAACTCATTCTTATCACTCACATAGTCAGAATAAAACGAAGTCGCGACCCGCTGTCTATCTGTCCCTCTTTATACTTAGGTCTTTAAAACTACGATACAGATTTTTATGCGGTTTTTAATATGTAGGTAGAGTGATTCAAGAAAAAGGTTTATAAACTATTTAACACATAGATTTCCAGCGGGCAAAGCCGCGGGGCGCAGCTAGTTCTAACTAATTTACCTACCAAAAACGCTAAAATAAATCGTAAAAACTTTCATTCGGCGAAACATCGAATACATCTCACGGCTACGCTGATTCTTCTTCACCTGTTCCGAAAGTACTTTTGTGTGTGCAATTACTAATTTCGTATGGTTCAAATCCAATATGTCTTAAACAAGCTTAGGCACGCTTGTTAGGCTAATGATGTTGTTAGCGATGTTACTTTTTACCAGCCGGTTCCATTTGTAGTTGAAATTGCATTTGCGAACTTTTTTGATAAATTAGTATGATAAAATATGAGTTTCCATGTGGGAGATGAGATATTTAAAGTTTTGAAAATGACGCGGTTCGATATGCTTGGTTTCTTGTTTAGTGCGACTTATTTTTCTTTGCAAGGTATAAAAATAATAATTGAATTTATAATTGTCTTTTTCTATTCAATTTTCATTCAATAAAAATAACCATATGACCATTTTACATAGTCATGTGCACTGAAAAGGGATCCTTAAGCTCTGCGCACATTAATCCAAGGCAGCGTAGAGATGTGCATTAAAATATGGAGTTATGTAAACTCATTAAAAACATACAGTGAAGAAAAATTGCTTACCACAAGCTTCAAGCGTGGCCCGTGAGCTGTCTGTTATCAGATAGCGTCGATATAAAATACATCTAAATATTACAAGTTAAAGCCCATATTTAAATGTACATTTTTAGACTGCGTGGTAGCAGTGCGCCTCATCTGCGACAACCTTAACAATTTCCGAAAACGTACACAATTTTATGTACAGCACAGTCATATCCAATTCATGTATATTTTATGTATGCAATCTACTTATGCCTATCAAGTCTAACAACTAGCTCGTATTTGCTACAAGAATTTGTTTCCAATTGGTATTGAAATTACGAGAGAAATTGAAGCGGTTCACAAAGCTTCAGTGACTCTTTGGAGGTCTCCTACGAAGAATTGTCAAACGACATTTTCAGTATATTCGTGGTGACACATTGCGTCTCAAGGAAAGTTAAAGAACCCTGTGCGTAGGACCGAAGTCATTAAAGATTTAAAAAAAAACCTAAGTCAAATATACGTTATAAGAAACAGGTTAAAGAAAATACAGAGTTGAACCTACTAATACCCCGAAATGTTGTTAAAATATTCAAAAAATACTGAAGCATAGTACTCTAAAGAAGAACAATATAAACATTATTTCGGAATTACATCTTTACATAGTATAAAAAGGAGGCGCTTCCGCTGTCTGTTCACTTAGAATTTTAGACTACTCAACGGATTTTAATGCAGTTTTCAGCAATAGATAGAGTGATTCAAGAGGGAGGTTTATAAATTAATACATTTTATACATAGATTTCCACACGGGCGAAGCCAATAACACATATACCAAGTACTAAATTAGAAAGTTTTCAACCAGTGAGTCCTACCCGTATGACCTACGGAGCTGAGACATCACGATAGGACTGGTTCACCAGTTCAAAGTCGGTCAGCCAGCTATGAAAAGAGCTATGCTCGGAGTTTCTTAGAAGGGTAGGATTTGTAACGAATACATCCAACAAAGAACCAAAGCTATCGACATAGCTCTGAGATTAGCAAGCTGAAGTGGCAGTGAGCCGACCATATCTCGCGAAGAACCCACGGCCGCTGGGGAAAACGTGTTCTTGAATGGAGACCACGACTCGGTAAACGCAGTGTAGGACGCCCTCCGACCAGGTGGGTTGACGACCTGCGAAAGACTGCAGGTAGATGCTGAATGCGGCAAGCTGAAGATAGGGCGCTATGACGCTCATTGGGGGAGGCCAATGTCCAGCTGTAGACTAATATAGGCTGATGATGATGATGAAATTAGAAAGTAGAAATGACGACAAACAAAGTCACACACAGAAGTCTTTGTTTGTCAAAACCTAGGCGAGATAATTTATAACCTAGTTCTTAGATTCCAAAATTCCTTCTTTCTTCAAATTCAGCGTAAGAAACCCACCTCCAGAATATGGTTAGCGCCGTGAAATTTGCATGCGCTCGTTAACGCATAGCGACTGAATGACACGCGTCCATCTGTCCACCTTGGGCCACTCCGATTTGACGCATCGAAGCCGCAAATTAAGTGCTAACAAGCGCTTAAGTGGCATTGTAGTTTCCTTATTAAAGCTCCATAGCTGTTATTCTGACATGGTAAAAAAAAGGTCGCTCAAGCTTACGAGCTCTTTGTGCTTAACTCTGCTATGTCTGTTTGTGTATAAGTAAGATAGAGAGTAAGATATTTTAGGCTTCTCCTATGAATTTCTTAAACGCAATATTAAAATGCAGATTACAATTTTCATTATATATACTATTATGTAATGTCAATACGTCATTCATTTAAAACGCCACCGTCAGCTTGCTTTAATACTAATATCCATCCAATGGTTTCCTGGGGAGATCGTTGTTAGCGATAAGGCCGCCGGTTGTACCATATTAGATATAGTACCTAAGTTTATGTTTATTTTTATGTTTGATGGTGCAATGAAGTAATGTTCTAAGTATTCTATTCTACAGTTAATCGGGAACGTTATATTGAATGTATATAATTTAATATACCTATACATATTATACATACATATATATTTCTTGCCGTGTAAAACTGGAAGTAGGCGAAAAATTACCAACTATCGACAAGGGCTTATGATATGACAGGTCCAAAGCATCTATCCTTGTTTTTCTAGTCTCTTAGTCTAACATTGTTCCTTCATGTCCAGTCCATCCTAAGGTTGCCTGGAAGAGATTGCTCTCAGCGATAAGGCCGCCCTTTATACTTACTTTATTCTAATGTTTATTTCTGTATTGTTTTCTGTTTTAATTGGTAAAATAAAGTGTTTTCTATCTATCTATCTATCTTCCTTTATCCTAATGTTTATTTCTGTATTGTTTTCTGTTTTGTGTGGATTCTATCTATCTATCTATCTTCCTTTATTCTAATGTTTATTTCTGTATTGTTTTCGTTTTAATTGGTAAAATAAAGTGTTTTCTATCTATCTATCTATCTTCCTTTATCCTAATGTTTATTTCTGTATTGTTTTCGTTTTAATTGGTAAAATAAAGTGTTTTCTATCTATATATCTATCTTCTTTTATCCTAATGTTTATTTCTGTATTGTTTTCGTTTTAATTGGTAAAATAAAGTGTTTTCTATCTATCTATCTATCTTCTTTTATCCTAATGTTTATTTCTGTATTGTTTTCGTTTTAATTGGTAAAATAAAGTGTTTTCTATCTATATATCTATCTTCCTTTATCCTAATGTTTATTTCTGTATTGTTTTCTGTTTTGTGTGGATTCTATCTATATATCTATCTTCCTTTATTCTAATGTTTATTTCTGTATTGTTTTCTGTTTTGCGTGGTATAATAAAGTGTTTTCTTGTTTACCTAAAAGCTTATCGTTTATCCAGTTGCACTCAATTTGCAGAAGATCCATAGCTACGATAGTTAATACTTAACATGCCCCATTTGCTCGTGTATATGTTTCACTGCTCCGATGCCTCATTGTCGATGCTGAGATAGTGTTTATTGATCGCGTCCGTTTAAATTAACAACGTCGCTGTCACAGCTTAGCGCGTGTCTTGAGTGACGGCAAATCGCGGATATGGAATCTGTGACGAGAGGAAACTACTAGAAAGATTCTTTATCATTGGTTATTGTAAATAATCATAAATGAACAATACAATACAATTAATGTTTATTGCACACCAAATAATACAGATACCGGTGTGTCTGTACAGGAAAAAGACAAATACAAAATGTGTTGCACAATTTATTTATTTATTTATTTACAAAAGTACCTCTATTTTTACGGGAACACCCAATGCAATAGAGTGTAGACAATGGACGGCCTTATCGCTTAGAGCGATCTCTGCCAGGCAACCTTTGAATGGACATGAAGTGTTAGAACAAGTATTGACGGTGGCGTGTTATACAGAATAATATTTAATTGGGAGATACTAACAAATACCTATTGATAGCTATAAGTATAAATACAAACATAAATATATAATGATGTATATATGTGTTCTGATGACCGATGTGGCGCGGTGGGCGAAGGTCCGCCTGCGACGCAGGAGGTTGCGGGTTCGATTCCCGCCTCGGAACAATTGTGTGCACGATCTGCAGATATTTGTTCCGGATGTTCTGGTCGTTTTCTATGTATAATAAAAAAATATCTATGTATTGTATTATGTATATCAGTTATCTGGTACCCATAACACAAGCTTCTGCTTAGCTTGGGGCTAGATAATGCTGTGTGAATTGTCCAGCATTATTTACTTATTTTTTATAAATTAACAGTTTGATGTTGAGGTGTTCAAAGACCATATTATTATGTTTGAATATAGGGGAGACTTGACGGGAGAGACAAATGTAACATTAGAGCAATCTACAGCTTCGTCGTATTATGCACATAATTAAAAAAAAAACACATTCCAACATTTATTGATTATTGTGTTGTTGAATAAAGTAAAAAAAATAATTGTATGCCCTGCCTGATAGGGTTTTTATGCATTGTGTGTGTACCCACTAAGAACTACATATTTAATTTTTTTATTACCTGTATGCACAAAATCACAATAAATGATTAGATTCATGTGAAATTTTGATTATTATTATTATTAGGTATATACTATTTTATTTAACCTATGGACCCATGAAGTCTAATAATTTATTTTTTACTATTATTCACTTTGAGAAGGTTCCATTCTTCCGACCTTGACAAGGCTTGATCTGACAATCCAATATCACATGAGGTGGGATGTAAGGGGGACTCCAACATCTCGTCTCCCAAGCCAACCTAACCTTTACATGGCACAGATACACCCTGCCAGATAACGAACTAGGCTCTGGTGGAAATAACAAACAATCATCATAATTTGAAGACTCAGATAATTTGCAATTATTTTCCATTACTTGACACTGGCAGTAAAGTGTCCAACCAGCACATATTGCCGATAACAAAGAAGCATCGTGAGGTGGTCACCTGATATTGGAGTTAGACTTCTGTCAGCTTTATTTACTCATGGCAGCGATATAAAGTGGACCTTGGGCCTCCGACACAAGTTTTCTCCAGACCTCACAGTCCTAAGCCGTCTCTCGTCAGCTAATAGTTTTCGTTCGAGGCTTCCACTTAGTCCAGTGATACCTGGGGCGGCCTTCCTCTTATCGGTTGTGCCATTCTACCGTCCCATAGGACGGTAAGGGAATAGAGACTTCCACTAGTGGACAAAAAATTGAAGTGAACAGTAAAATAATTTTATTTGATAATAATTTATATTTAAAATATGACTTGTCTACGTGCTTATTTTGTAAGCCTAAAGAAATAAATGATTTTTTACTTTTCTTTACTTTACTTAGATTGCACCTGCGTTTGCTAACATACTTGTGCACTGTAATGTGTCCTACGCACATGGCTAGTCATCGTTGAGACTGGCCGGTCGTGGCCGAAAATGTAGCTAGGAGGAATCTTTATCATGGTGGGTGACCGACTGGTCTTCGCCCCTACGGTTTCCCTCATACATTTTCTGCCAGCTTTCAAAGAAAATATTGTGTGTAGTTGTAACAAATATTAGCAATAGTGTCAATGTCGCAGTCTGTCTACTTTTTCTTTGCACAATCCTCTATGGTGTTTCCTATGACAAAAGTGTGTGTTTTATAATAAATTTGTAATAGAACTTTTAAAAATTTAAAGAACTTTAGAAATTAATGTCATCACACTTGATGTCACACTTAACATAATAAAACTTTTGAAACTATCATAGTTATTAACACTAAAGTCATTTAAAACGGGATATTTACCATGATTTGATTTTTGAGTTATCCAATATTGTGCCTTCAGTTATTCCGTGATCATGGCGCATGAAACTGTGCCGAAATATTAGATAACTCAAAAATCAAATCATGGCAAATATCCCGTTTTAAATGACTTTACACTTAACATGTGTACTTACGGTGGAAATAAATAAACAAACTATCTAGAATCCGCTCCCGCTTCCACTGTGCACCAAATAAGCACCCTTAGACACATGCACTTGCAATTATCCTGTCATTCGATCCATTACTCCTGCGAGAGTGGAAAGCTCTAATGAACATTATAGGTACTGTAATTTTAATAAACATACTAGATTGCCTTCTGAAATTAAATGGAGTGCGTGACAGTAGCACGTTTTTATTTTTAAAAAAAACTTTATCCCCCAGTATATATTGGTGGTGGACAACGTAAAATAACAATAAGATCCAAGTTGGATTAGTTACCACAGTGACCACTTTATTTCCTGGCTTTGCTTATGTTATTTAAAATTTCTGACGTGTTCATGAGTTCTGCTTATAGAACTCTTGAACAAGCTTTAGTTAAGTTAAGCTTAAACTCTAGTTTAGACCTTGCGGCCTTGATCTAAAGGAAAGTTTGTGTTTTGAGTTTTTTTATAAATGTCTCTTAATAATAATTTAACCTCTTTAGAGCAAAAACCGAAGCTACATCTCAATAATTCACTTTCTCATCTATAAATACCGAACGCAGCATGAATTTTGATTTTATTTGTTTTAAATCGCAATAAATAATCGAGGATGGATCGCCTACGCCGCGTGATCTCTACGAGTGTTACTTTAAAGTTGATAAATGTTTGTCGCAAGATCTATGCAGGAAAAAATATTTTGTGAAGTTCGATTGGACTATAGATACTGGGTTCCATACAAACACACTTTAAAATGACTGATACTTTCATCAGGCCACTTTTATTAGGTAAAAAATTTAAAATATAAATATATAGCAAAACACAGGTAAAAAAATTAAATAAAAAATAACATAAAAAACGTTGTAAATCCATCTAATAATCAACATTCAATTGAAATTATATTAATTGAATATTTTTTTTTTAATATTATTTTACAGAACAAATTGAAACATGTTGTTTCAAAGTTGTTCTGTAAAATATTATACTACAATTTCAATTTAATGTTGATTATTAGATGGATTTACAACGTTTTTTATGTTATTTTTTATTTAATTTTTTTACCTGTGTTTTTTTGCACAGAATTGAGTGTTGATTATTTTATTTTATAATACCAACATTCCATGAAGTTGTTGTGAGATTGAGAGAGAGAGAGACAGACAGACAGACAGAGAGAGAGAGACAAGGTCTGTTTTATTTTCTTAATGAGTAATTTTTATTTATTAATATTTTTTTGTTCGATTAATGAAGTGTTTGTTAACTAACTACGTCGATATTACTGATGAAAATAAGTTTCAATTTTGCGTAATTTTATATAGAACTTTGAGGTAATAAAACAATTTACTGCTACTAGGGTTTTAATAAATTCATTCCCTATACAATTGTTCAATTATATTTTTTATGACATACCTACATACATATATTAGTTAGGGATAATATTGCATTCTATATTGATTACCTTATTTTTATTATTACGTTTGACTTGTAACTTAGTGTTATAAATAAATAATTGTATTGTTTTTTTTAATAACATGCTCACAACGAGTAACTTTTGGGGTTTTTTTTCCAGTAACTAAGGAACCCTAAAATATGTATGTGTATAATACACATCGTAACATAAAAGGTGTTATGGCTTTGGTTTATGGGTAACAACAAAACTAAAGTAACAGTATTTTGTAACAAAAAACTATTTATGTTACTAGATATACAGAAGCGGTTCTTTGAAACTGAATAAATTAATTTTACTTATTTTCGTTCATGATTGAAACTTCAGATTCGTTATTTTCTTCTATATGCTTTATTCAGATTTATTGAATTCAGAATTTCCTTTGATTTATGATAGGTATTTAGTTTCACCCTAATAGAATAAAATAATAATTTATTTGGACAAAGCATATCTCAATTTAAGTAACCGTAAAAGATTGAAGTGATGGGAATCAAAAATACTTACGTAATTACTTAACCAAATTGCATAAATACCGAGGAGTGTGAGTAAATTATCAACCCTTTTATTTTTAAGATGTATTACCTGGTTGGCAGGTAGAAAATGCCTCGGCATTAAGCCCACCCTTTGTACCTTTAGTAGTGCAATAAAGTTTAAATAAATAAATAAAATATTGCCCCGTTTTATGGGATATTTTCAAAATGAACCGTTGGTTGACTAACAAAATTTTTAGACATAAAATAAACATAAATGGTTGCACCGTACACACAAATATAAGACCTTAATTTAAAACATGAATCGTGGGATACTAAAGTCATTTAAAACGGGATATTTACCATGATTTGATTTTTGAGTTATCCAATATTTCGGCACAGTTGCATGCGCCATGATCACAGAGTAACTCCAAAAAAATCATGGTAAATATCCCATTTTAAATGACTTTAGTATTAATAACCATGATAGTTTCAAAAGTTTTATCGTGGGATACGTTTCCGAAACGAACGGCCTCATCAGAAAAATTATACAAATATGTTTTATGGCCTTTCAATGCGACTAATTCGTTTTGGTTTACGTTATTCTACCACAACATTAGATTTTCCTTGTCTACGAAAGTTTTTGTTCGATTTTCAGCCTTATTTATTGGTGATAGGAGAGGAGATTTTTGGATGTTTGGTAGTTTTTGGTAGGTAGCGGTATAATTCGATTTGGTCCGAGATGTCCACACCTCTGGGTGGGCGCTGGTCTCCCGCAAGGTCGATATTACTAGTTCAAATACATTGCGTGGCCCATAAACATTTGTAAAACAACCTCACATATTTGTTTCAACACCATTTCTCTACGAATTAAGTGAAATCCCATACAAGGGTAATAAAACGTTTCAAAGTATAAATAGGCTCCATTTTTTAGAGGTGCATTAATATTTCATTTTTGAAAAGATATCAATAGGTTGATTTATAGGATAGTGTAGGGAATATAGACGTTTTGTAGATATCTCTGCCTCTGTCTGCATTCTAAAGGTGAATTTACACTTAGATGAATTTATTTACCAGGAAAAACATGCCTATCTAACTTTTACACAAAAGTTCCCAAGAAGGCGTTGGATACATTGAGCTAAACCTATAAATTGACGACATTGTAGCAATCGCAAGTAATCCATGGATGGAGGCGGCTCAGGACCGCTATTCGTGGCGTCTTTCTCAGGCGGCTTATGTTTGGCAGTGGATTAATCCAATAACAATTACGAAGTAATCTGAAAAAGCCTAAGATATTAAGTAATTTAGTAAAGCTACCTATACCGAATTATGACGTCATCATTTTGCATCGCAAAATACGCCTAGCTACGAGCACAAGGTGGTGGTAGGTGCCGGGACCGTTTGCACCACACAAACATGTATCCTATCATTTCACGTCACGTTTAAATTTATTGCAGTGACAGTGAAAGAACGCGTCCAACTTTTTATAATAAACTGCACTGTAATGGTAGCTACAGTAGCGCATTGTGAGTTGAGATATGGTAATAATTTTCGCTAGCCGTATAATTTGAAGCTGAAAGTGCACCAATAAATATTTATAGAGCCTCTTCCAGCGAGGCCAAATTGCGTTGTAATAGTGTAAAGTTTTACTACTATTCTTGCCCGTTTGCGTTTACATTGTTCTCGTTCTAGTTATCTTGTAGGAGTCGCGAGCCTACAAGACCTAGATCTCGCAAATTTTACGTATATTATTTGCGATATTAAATATCAGTTACCCATTTTTTTTTATTTGAGTATAACTATGAAGGTTTTACCTTAGTCATAATAATTAGAAAGTAACTTTAGTACTATTATCCTAACTTGGTAAGTACATTCCTTTGACCAAGGTTATTATTTAACACTTTGACTGCGATTTTTTTTCGACGACTGCGATCTTTTTTTTAACCTAAAAAATTCGTGCTGCCGCTCTACACAGCGGTTGTGTTGCGCCGCACATGCGTTTCGTTCGAAAAATATTACTGCTGTGCTGAGTCACAAAGATCTGTATTTTTGTCAGCCGCTGCGCTAGTGTGGATTTACGCATATTAGTCACTTGTAGAAAACACATACCGTGTGATTTCAGCACTCAAAGTGTTAATGGCATCGCAGCGGGTAAAGGTCCGCCTGCGACGCGGGGGTTGTGGGTTTCTGTCTCGCCTGGGGACAAAATGTTTGTACGATCTGCAGATATTTGTTCTGGGTGGGTATTCTGGATGTTTTCTATATATGTATAATAAAAAATATCGATTTTTAGCGAGACTAACGAACAGCAAAAAATGATAAAACGTAGTGTAAACACGTAACGTGTGTACTCGGTAAACGTAGTGTAGGACGCCCTCCGACCAGGTGGGATGACGACTTGCGACTGATAGACTGATAGGTAGATACTGGATGCGGCAAGCTGAAGACATGGCGCCATGGCGCTCATTGGGGGAGGCCTATGTCCAATAGTGGACTGATATAGGCTGATGATGAAAAGATTAAAGGCAGACTCATCTAGCTTATTAAACATCCATGATCTGATCAGAGTCTGGAGAATTAGCTGCAATTAGTAGTTTACTCGGCACAAATCATTTTACCACCGTACAGTCCACCTGATTGTTATTGTTGTGTTTGCGAGTATCGTTAGGGTCTGATTGTAATGTTAAATGTAGTGCTTACAAAGTGGTTAACACTTTGACTGCTGAAATCACACGGTATGTGTTTTCTACAAGTGACTAATATGCGTAAATCCACACTAGCGCAGCGGCTGAGAAAATACAGATCTGTGTGACTCAGCACAGCCGTAATATTTTTCAAACGAAACGCATGTGCGGCGCAACACAACCGCTGTGTAGAGCGGCAGCGCGAATTTTGTAGGTTAAAAAAAAGATCGCAGTCGTCGAAAACCAATCGCAGTCAAAGTGTTAACACTTTGAGTGCTGAAAACGCACGGTATGAGTTTTCTACAATTGACTAATATGCGTAAATCCACACTAGCGCAGCGGCTGAGAAATTACAGATCTTTGTGACTCAGCACAGCTGTAATATTTTTCGAACGAAACGCATGTGCGGCGCAACACAACCGCTGTGTAGAGCGGCAGCACGAAATTTTTAGGTTAAAAAAAAGATCGCAGTCGTCGAAAAAAAACCGCAGTCAAAGTGTTAATACATAACTGAATGTATCTCACACATAGGTATAAAGTTTCTTGGGTTTTAAATGATTAAATATCCAGATTTTGAGTTTATTTTAAATAGATTTTTACAGAACTGGTTAATACAATCTTATGGAGTCAGAATAGTCACTGTTAATACTCTAATTTTTTATTTAAATTTCACTGGAAAACACTGCCACAAGTACCTAAAATTATTATCTCATCATCATCATCATCATCAGCCCATATAAGTCCATTGCTGGACATAGCGAGCAGCATATATAGTATCTGTAGCCCCAAGCCCTGTCTTCAGCTTACTGCATCCAAAATCTGCCTGCAGTCTTTCGCAGATCATCATCCTACCTGGCCGGAGTGCACTACGTTTGCCGAGTCACGATCTCCAATAACACGTTTACCCCAGCAGTTATCGTTTAATATCTAATCTCATTCACAAATAGAATAATTAAACATAGAATGAGTTCATTCACTCACAGTTTGATTATGCTATTGATCTGTTTCTTAGTAAATGAAATTTCAGGTCTCACATAGGCACCTAAGAAGACTGACGTTGTATATACTAATATTATAAAGAGGAAAGGTTTGATTTTTTGTTTGTTTGTTTGTAATTAATCTCTCCTCCGAAACTACTGGACCGATTTGAAAAATTCTTTCACCGTTGGGAAGCTACACTATCCCCGGTGAACATAGGCAATATTATATTTTCAAAAAAGCTAGAGATCCGTACTAAAACCGTACGAAGCCGGGAAGGTCCGCTAGTATATTATACTTTCCTTCAAACTGTTATTGATAGTTCTGGTCGTAAATTTCACTGGTGTATTTATAACTTCAACTTTTAATTTATACCTCGTTGGGGAGCGCGTCGATGCAAATATTATGGTTATGCCGTGTGTCAATTTATTGCTTTTGTAGATAGGCGCTTTAATTCTTGAAGCTTGTTCAATACTTGGATTAAGGTCTACTTTTTGCGGTCTCTCTGTAGACTAATCTCTGGGTGGTTTCCACACTTACAGATCATAAAACCTCTTTATCATCATTGTTAGTCCCATATAGACTTCTCATTTGTTATAATCACCACGCTTGGCATCTCTTCTACATCAACAGCCTTTAATTAGTTCAGTGCTGGACATAAACTTTCCTAACGCGAACATTAAGCTTTATTCAGTGAGGGTACATCTCTTGTTATTTACAATAATTTTTAAGTAGCTTCTGTTTACGGCTTCACCTCACCTCATCTAAACAGCCTATATTGGTCCACTGCTGGACACAAGCCTCCTCTTTATAAGCGCCTTATAAGCTTTTATCTTATGGCCCATAATCCCCACGCTGGGCATGCGGGTTGGGAACGCAATTCGGTGGTACACTTGTGCAGAAGTTGGTATACTTAATACCGCATAATTATGTGGTAAAAAAACGTAACATAGATCTTCTCATAATCCAGCATTGGTTAATTATTATTGAACCAGTTAGTTACGACGGTATCGATAACAAACAAACAAACTTTTAATTATTCAATGATATAACCATCCTTATAAACTTACTCCGTCAATTCATCTCCTTGCACTCGATTATCCTTATTACCATCATTCACGAAGTGCAAATTATCATAACATCAAATCACACCACAAAAAGGTGCACACTAATTTGTCAAAAGCAGTTTATCTTGTCACATGAATATTGTAATGCATTCGAATCAAGGGAGTCAAAACTTGCCGTGGCCGATTCGTCACGCTGGTATCGATGGACGGTCGACACTCGGTTATGATGATGGAGTGATGAGGTCGATCAGATTACGTCATTGTTGAACTTGGTCGCGGAATGTTGGTACTAACGAGGGCGCAGACAGGAAGGTATGTGATAAAAATGTTGTGTATTTTTTTTGCAATAATATTCATTAACACTTTGACTGCGGTTTTTTTTCGACGACTGCGATCTTTTTTTTTACCTAAAAAATTCGTGCTGCCGCTCTACACAGCGGTTCTGTTGCGCCGCACTTGCGTTTCGTTGAAAAATATTACGGCTCTGCTGAGTCACAAAGATCTGTATTTTCTCAGCCGCTGCGCTAGTGTGGATTTACGGATATTAGTCACTTGTAGAAAACTCATACCTTGCGTTTTCAGCACTCAAAGTGTTAAGGCAGTAAGTACCTCACCACCTGCGCCCCGCGGCTTCGCCCACATAGAAATTTCTGCGCAATTTTCATATTTTTTTCAAATTTTCCTCATTAATTCAAATGAAAGAACCTTCTACTAAGTATAACTAAAAATAAGATGAATGATATCGGTTAAACCAGTCTGAAGTAAGCTCTGTATTATACACAGAAAATACCCAGAACACCCTGAACCAATGTTTGCAGATGCAGTTTGTACCAACGCGATTGCAGATCGTACAAACATAATTTGTCCTAAGGTGGGAATCGAACCCGCAACCTTCATCGGTCGTCAATGTTGCCGCGATGATCCGATTTGCGTGAAATGAAAGCACTTTGATTGAAAGCCTGTGAAGGTAATTCGTGCTCGTTACACGGTTCGAACGTATTGCCGATAAAAGTTTTATTGCTGATCCGATTCAGGGGGTTCAAGCAGCTAGTTAATTTTTATTTCGTTAAGTTCGTATTTATTTTATAACAGTAACAAGTTAAAACTACTTTATAGTGGATCTATAAATGAATTTTCTTTCTACGCATGAAATGCCAACAGCGCAACAGGCAGATTATTTTTGACTAGTGGACCTTCCCGGCTTCGCACGGTTTTAGTACGGATCCCTAACTTTTTTTGAAATATATTATAGCCTATGTTCATCGCGGATAGTGTAGCTTCCCAACGGTGAAATATTTTTTCAAATAGGTCCAGTAGGTTCGGAGCCATTACAAACAAACAAACAAAAAATCAAACCTTTCCTCTTTATAATATTAGTATAGATTAGAGAACGTATTGCTAGGATATTTATTCTGTGTGCATTACACCCGACAGAACTTATTGTGTGCTCAAAAAATTGGTACTTACTATTCTACATATTAGTATTCTTGAATGGACATATACATATTTATTTATACTAAATAATTATTTCATACAATTCATTTAAAATAATTCATCTTTAGGGTAGGCCTTTGTCCAACAGTGGACTGTTGAAGGTTGATGATGATAAAGGTAAATAACTGTGTAAAAGTTATAAATGGCGACAATTTCTTAATCCATAAAAAAACTATAATATCATTTTAAATTTAATTTATTATAGGTATTATATTTTTCTGAAAAGTCTTCAGTTATTATTACTCTTTCCAATAAGATGCTACATGACATTGATGTTGCCAACATTTATAATTAAAGCTTTTTAGTTTTACTATAAATTTTGGCTACTAACTTAGGCTTGTAGCGGCATAATGCTGAGACAGGGACCTTTTTGGCCCCTTATGTAACACGTATTTGTTCTATCTGTAGGTCTTATCTATTTCCTTGTAATTTATTCTTACTTTGTAATGTGTCGTGTTATGCGTATGGTGTCAAATAAATGAATTTTCTTTCTTTCTTCTTTCTTTACTTATATTTTTAAATTGTGAAACCTGGGACTAAAGATAAAAAAAGCTGTCCCAAGCCCTAAAAATCTATAAGATCCGAAAATTAAGTTTACGAGCGAAATCAATTACTTAAAGGAATCAAAGCTTCGGTGAAAGGTTAATAGAGTCTTTTAACAATCGGCTTGATAGTCGTTTTACTGGTCACGACTTTACATTGCTCTAAATTCAAATGAATGAATGACATAAAAGTACGAAGGAATGCGTGGACACTGCGACGACGTTTAAAATTTTAATTCGAATCATCATCATCAGCCTATGTTAGTCCACTGGAAATGGGCCTCCCCCAATGAGCGTGATAGCGCCCTAACTTCAGCTTGACGCATCCAGCATCTGCCCGCAGTCCTTCCAGGTCGTTATCCCACCTGGCTGGAGGGCGTCCTACACTACGCTTACCGAGTGGAGACCACGTCTCCACTCAAGAACACGTTTGCCCCAGCGACCGTCGGTTCTACAACGATCTGGAATTAATGCATCTAACCCCCCTTTATTTACTTAGTAGTTGAAGTCATAACGTAAACATATAATCATAAAAATTTTGACGACCGATGTGGCGCGGTGGTCGAAGGTCCGCCTGCGACGCAGGAGGTTGTGGGTTCGATTCCCGCCTCGGAACAATTGTGTGTACGATCTGCAGATATTTGTTCCGGGTGTTCTGGTCGTTTTCTATGTATAATAAAAAATATCTATCTATTTAATATATTGTATTATGTGTATCAGTTATCTAGTACCCATAACACAAGCTCTGCTTACCATGGGGCTAGATAATGCTGTGTGAATTGTCCAGCATTATTATTATTATTATTTAATAGTCACGCAAAGCAATACTGTAACGAGACGGGTAAATCGATGCTTACCCAAGTAGGTACCTACCTTATTATTCATTACGGATGTTATCTACCAACCTTATTTGTTAACACGCTTGCTTACATCCATAATGTATTCGTCAAAGTATGGTATTTTTTTTATAGAAAACATAATGATATGATAGACCACGGATAATTGTCATGAACCTCCGAAATAATGTTTGTAAAGGCAAAATATGTGTAAGGCATTTTGAAGACCATTCTAAGATTTTTATTGATTTATTATGGATCACTCTCGGTTTCTTCTATACAATATCCGGTTGCCTAAAAACAATCAGTTCGTTCTGTGACTGATTTTGTTAGTTTTAGGCGCCGGCTGTCGTAAAAACAAACAAAAAGTATTTCGTAGAACTAATGAGTGTGTAATTTTGTTAGGGAGGCTCTATGTAGGCGGTCCGTGCGAGGGCAGAATTAATATTCTAGTCGGTTTTGTTGTAAGAAACTAATTATAATTCCACGGTAACCCTGGGCAGCTTGTGTTTGCTTTGATTCGTGACCATGACACACCCTGTCATAATATTGAGAGTCTCAACCCATTTTATGTTTTTTTTTACAAACGCAAATCAGATTTCAGGCCGTAATTGTGACAGCCTCAAGTTGTTTTTTGTGTAATGCAACAAAATTGCATTATGCAATTTTGATTGTTGTGATATTTTATAAAACTGAAAATATTCCCAAAAATACTTACTTGAGACCTGTTAATTATGATTTGGGATTGTAATAGAAGTTTTTCATTGCTGTTTTTATTTTTTCGATAAGTGTGTGTGTATGTATGCACGTACTGAAATTTAACAGTATTTAGCGATTAATCTTCGGCCATATTTTTATGATAATTTATGAAAGCAAAAAGTGACATTTTGCTCGTTCAATTGATATTCGGGTCACAGCACTACAAGCCAAAATGTCTGCTGCAAAAAGAATTTGATGAGACCAGTCCACTTCAACAAGCCTTCAACTTCAACGAGAAGACCACCACAATACCGACAGCCCATTTGCCTTTGAGGCAGCCGGCCTTATCATCAAGTCCTGGATAGGTAAGATACCATCTACTGCGACCATTCTGCCTTTGTCCCGCCCATTAGCGCCTAACATACCAATCAACACGCACTTATTCATCTGTCACTACATAATGACACGACACGACTTTAGTGATGCGCTGAGTAATTCGCTTAATTGCAAAGTTGAGGGGGAGAAGGGGAAAATAAACCTTTACAACAATGTATCTTCTATGGTTAAGAAGACAGACATATCCTTTATTTGATAAACTACTAATTAAAAACTAGCTTAGATGAACGAAATAATTAGTAATGTAATGACCTGCGCATCAAAACATATATAATTTCAATAGGGATCCTGAGATACATATATAACGTGTGTAATTGTGTTGTTTTTCTGTATTATAAAATTATTTCAAATTTAAATATTAAATTTAAATATGTACTCTATTGCATTGGGTGTTCCCGTAAAAATAGAGGTAGGTACGTTTGTAAATAAATAAATAAATAACAAATTATGTGCAAAACAAATTTCATGTTAAAACCTAAGAGGAACCAAATTTTTTTATTAAATTATAGTACCTTATTCCTAGAAATAGTTTCTGTCCAACCCTAAAATCAGATCGCGTGGGAATTTTAACACCACCGCGGATATGGCTATTAACCCTTAATCGTGGGTACTTTATACCCCATAACCAACACCATCAAGCCAACACGGGACAATGTGTCCCAACTTCCGTTCAGCTAATGACTAAACGCTTTATCAAGTTTGTAAATCATCAGGCAATGATCATTCGTGTCATTGTGTGTGGGAATTCATAAATATGACATGTGACAAAAAATATTCGTACTATTTATTGCAATTTTATCTATTACCAGCGGACCTTCCCGGCTTCGTACGGTTTTAGTATGGATCCCTAACTTGTTTGAAAATATAATTATAGCCTATATTCACCGGGAATGGTGTAGCTTCCCAACGGTGAAAGAATTTTTCAAATCGGTCCAGTATTTTCGGAGCCTATTCATTACAAACAAACAAACAAAAAATCAAACGTTTCCTCTTTATAAAATTATAATAATATTAATATAGATCATAAATGAATACGAAACGAAATTTACGATTTTTTTTAATTGTACGAATATTTTTGACAGGCGCTTTAGTAAGTGGAAAATAAAAGTGTTTTTTATTATTTTTATTATTACCCACTTGAACCTGTCGTAATTCTAATTCACGACAGTTTTTCATCTATGAACTAGGTCTTAATTACCATGAAGGTTTAATTTTGTTAATTGATTGTAACGTAAAAAGATTTTTATTTTGTCAGAACAGAGACTTATTATAAATTAAACTTAAATTAACAGAAGACAGAAACTAACAAAATCGGTCTCCACTCAGCATGTGCTATGGTAGAGCAGATCGTACCATAGCGCTGGTCTTCCGTGGAGACCGTGGTGCGCAAGGTGGCCTAATACAATAAGGAACAAAACTAAAATATAAATTAATTAACAGAAACTAAAATTTCGCGAGTTGATTTATTATATCGAATGTTTACGCAGGTGTAAAGCTCATACCTTATTAGTGTCAGTGGAAATAAACAAATCCACCACGTAAAACGAACGGAAATAACATAAAACCGGAAAATTATAGTTGATAGGCGCACCAAACAAAGAGCCTCAATGATACGTCGCGTAAATAACGAGACAGCATCACCTTAAACGTATTCATCAGTCAAAAGATACCCTCAAAATGTATTAAATGGGGAAATTTATTGTGCAACACAACACTTACGGCGATATTTATGCACACTGCAACTTTATCACGCAAATAGGTGCGATAAATTATGTGACACGTGACGAGAATCGGTAAATTGGTTTGTCAAAATTCTTAAAACATTGCAAATTTAAACATTTTAACCGAAAAATTGCAAAAAAATCTGTAAATGGGTTTTTAAATGATGGTTTTGTAGTTATGTTATGTAAATTTGGCTGATTTGCTTACAGACTGACGATTTATTTATTTCGGTGTTAAGGACGGAAAGATAATAAATAAATAAATTATACTTCTCTAGTTCTTTCTTGCGTTGGTGGTTGGATAAGAATTATATAAGAATCGACACCTGTTAAATGAAATATTTTAAGTTTTTTTACGCTAAGATATCATAGTTTATTCGATATTATTAACTTTATACTTCATAAAAAGTATCAAGTACGTAGTCACAATTTTCTCACGGTTATGGTCATAAAATCAAAAACCAATTTGTCAACCCTAAATCACTGCGGCGGTCAAAGGTTAGTAACTGAGTAACGGACGTCGAGTTCCTGTGGAGAACCATTATTTAGTAGTATTAATTTCAAAGTTCCGTATAGCAGTTCCGTATATAGTTTTGTTTGCCAAAAACACTTGATGTATGATATATTATGTATGCTGGCGAAACGGAAATATAACTGATTTGTAGAAATAAAAACTAGGAAAAAATCAAAAGATTTTTTTATTTTTCATATTTATTCATGTAAACGTTTAAATATTCAATCCATAGGTTTCTTTCCGGCCCTGGGGGCACAGAGAGGGGCCTCGAGGCTTGGCCTCATTACCCCGGCGTCTTCTCGAGGGGTGACGACCCCTCGGTTTTTGGGTTAGTGGGAATTTCTTTTTTCCCCCCTTCTCATCTCTGTTTTTTTGGCTGCATTTGTTTATTGTTTTTTTTCGCACGATTAATATTTAAACGTTTATATTTAAATATTCATCGTGCGCAAAGAAAAATACGATGGGAGTTCCACATTAGCTCTGGGAGCTTCAAAACAAAAAGACAACTGGTGTCGAAACTGATACAATCCTTATTAGAACAGAGGTATAAATCAGACAACTCCGACAAACGGAAAGCCGAAAATTTATTTATCTCCGAGTAAATAAAGCAATCCGGCAATCCAGGACTTCATTAAGGGGTTTAAATTTTATCTGTGCATTTTATGTTAACCACCGAGCGAGGTAGGCTGCGCGGGCGCCGATAGGGAATCGAACTAATTGGACTTGGTACCAGTATTTACTAATTAGAATAAGTTGTGGGAGCGATGAAGATTTATTTTAGTAGCGGGCAATATATAATTAAACAGAGATTTTTTGGGTGTCAATCTTACACCTTTTTTGAATTAGCGCGTAGCCGAATTGATGGAAGAGGTATAGGACGTTGCGACTTCGATTCCGATCACTGGTGTATACATATTTTTATACAAACCTTCCTGCAAAATGTTGGGTATAAAATACGCGCTTAGTTTTTATTTTTCGGGATAAAATATCAACTTTTTAAATTAAGATAAAATCAAGTAGTCGCCTGTAACTTGGCATTTACGACATGGACATAAAAAAATGTCTATAAACAAAAATCGGAACGTTTTCGGGGTTCAAACCAAACGGTCCTGCAATAATCCTAATGATAGCCTTAAAGAAAAGGTATTAAAACGTTTATTGGAATACGTCTAAAGCATTATTAATAGCATTATAACAAGCCGGCTTCGAAGTGTGAACCTAAAGTTTATTTCAATCTTTCGATTTAACGGAACTGGTCAAGAGTAAGTTATCGGTTAGGATTCCGTTAGTTTTCTCACAAAAATAATGATTTCAACTATTTTTCCATCAAGACAATCCTGAACTTAAAAAAAACCCAGATCTTTGTTTTTTTTTATAAAATAATTTATTACTTACTGAAAATAATTAGCAGGTCACATTGGATATTAATGATGTTGTGTGAATTATCCATCATAATAATATTCATTTTATAAGCATTTTAGTTAGAAATTCATTAAGAAGACTCTTGAATTTATTTGCATTATTAAAATCCAGAATTGATGAGACGATTTATGGGTGATGATAGAAGGAGGAGATAGGTGATGATAAAACGGTATCCTCGAATGGATGAGATAGCCGCGGCCATCCAAGGGTTCCATTTTCACAATGTTACTGCGGAACCTAAAAAACAATCTCTCGTGCTCCTAAATTTGGCAGATTGTAATTCAATAACAGGCAACGGGATAATGATAGAGCCTTTGAGCTGCGACGCGACAGAAATTAGCTCTTCCCTATATTCAAGCATTTATCAACTGGACATAAAAACGGAATAATCAAAGGGCAATTATTATTTCTCCTGGAATTTGAACGAGGTGAGTTAATTTAATGTTTTGACATAATTTTGTCGAAATAAAACTTTTAAAATTTGCGGCATCATGCACGAAGTTAGGTCTTTTGTATAGCTCAGTAGTCAGTAGTTTTATTATTTTAAGTTATAAAAACATATACAAAAATAAAATTATTGAACAAAATTTGTTATTAACTCGGCATGATCTCCTTTTTCTTTAATTATGAATAATTCGATTGCTATCTATATATATGTAGATACAGAAATGTAAGTGGTATAAGCAAAGAAATAAAATTTAGGCATTTGTCTATGATGATGAAGAATAGATTGCGTAGTGTTCGTTTCGCGGCAATTGTAAATTTCCTGCCTTCCCATAAGAAGTTGTTGGGGTTCCATACTACCCCCCAGCTAATTATATTAAACAAAATATCGTATTAGCATTAATAAACTGTCAGGTTATTTGGCATTTCTGATGATTATCGACAAGATGCTTCGGTTTTTTAATTATTATACAAATTTTTTGATAAAAATAAAACTCATTTCGGAAATGTATGTAAATAAACGCAAATTATAACCCCAATATGTCAATCTGGAGTACTTAATCATTGAAAGGCATGTTCGTATTTTGGGTGTCATTAAGCATCGTCCGCGGCACGAGCGCTCGCCAATTTCGTAACCAATTTTGTGGACAGGGAATGGCTCTTGTACACGACGTTGCGTGCGCTGCTGTGCTGAAAATTTACAAGGTTTGTAATTTTTCCTACATTTTGTAGAATTATTTGATTAAAACGCCTACAACTCAACAAAGCATACAAGCGGAGGCAAAAGTACAGTATACAGGTTGTATACTGTATACCATACAGGGTAAAAGATTGTGCAGTTCTTTCTACTCGATATTCAAAAGACACTTCCTCTGAAAAGAAGTGTCTTTGGGGATAGCCGATAGAAGTGTAAAACTAAGTAATTTTATATTTTATTTATACTGGGAAGCGTGCGGTGACGATGACGCGAGTTTCACGCTTTTTGTTCAACCAAAAAGTGCTCAACGTGCCTAAAAAGTTTTCACTTTAAAAAATAACATCTGCAGTATGCCTCCAACTTCATATACGAGAAAGTACACACGTACGACACGAGGCTAATTTCAATAATAAATCGATGGCCCCACAACTCAAGAGACAACGTTTGCCCACCACCGGGCATTATCGACATCGCCACAAAATAGGGGGCGTGGGCAACGGTAAGACTTATAGCGGTAGCGGGTAGCTGGAATTCAGATTGGGGGTTATTATATCATGTAGTACAGTTTGGTGACGATGATGGATGTTCTCTTAGAAATAGGATGTTTGTAGTTGACATTACAAACATCCTAATGACAAAATTTATGTATGGAATTTGTGGATTGATTGAAAAACTGCTTTATGTGATTTCTTTATGACGTGTATTGAGTTTTGAGTCAGTGAGTTTGGGGTCTTTTTAAACAGTAGAGCTAATTACATTCTAAATTGATCAGTTATTGATTAAGTTACTGAAAGCATAGCTTGTTGCCGGCTTTGTTGGAAACACGAACTTCGGACAAGATGACTCATCAATTGCGTACAAAATCGTGTCCGCGCGGGTCTTACGAATTAAAACCGCGTAATATTGCTTACTAAGTTCGTCCATCCATTTATTTAAGTTTTGACAGCTGATCAGTGATTTCTTAACTACCATAGTAGTTAAAGTTCGTAAAAGTTAATAATGAAAAAATGAAAAATTTTACGAAATATTTATTATTATTATAATATATGTTATATAGCACAGTAGTTGTAATTCTTCAAACACATAGGTAGCTAGTAGTAGAAAGTATGAAAATTTAGGTATTTATTTCATTTTATTTTATTTTCAAATTTTTTTTATTTTTTTAAGAAAAAAAGATTACCTCCTCCGACCTATGATCCTATGACCCTGCACCAAAATAGGGGATAGCTCAGCGCGGTGCTGAATTACTGCTGACGGTGCTGATATTTTATATTCAGCGCTGTTTTTCAGATTGAAGTTACGGACGACAATTAAAAAAAAGAGAGTAAGTACGCGATTACCCTTTAGTTTGTAACTTGACGTGCCCATAGACTAGATAAAAGCTTCTAGAATTATCTACCTCCCTCTAGGGCAGTCGGTTAAAAACGCACATATTTGTGCGTCCGGAACGTGTTCGGAAACCCGTCGGAAGATGCGCCATCGTACATGGTCATAGAGTCCGTGCAGCATATTAATGAGAACTATTTTAGAACATATCAAGAAACTGGTCACATAATAGCATTACTAACAACTTGAGGGTGAAATATGTTGTTTGTCAGTATGTCGAATGGAAACTAGCTATTTCAGATCTTTGCTTACTTGCCAAATAGTTAAGCATGCTGTTTTTTGACTATATAAGGATTTTTTTGGAGTTAAAACTGAATTTCAGCTTATATTTTCAACTAGCTTCTTTTCGCGTCTTCGTGTGTGTTTGGCCGGGGTAAAAAGTAGCCTATACTAATGTTGGGTCTAGATCTGGAACTACATCTATGCAAAATTTCTTAGTTTCCCCAATATTATTTTGGATTATGTAACTTTATTTGCATACAAAAGATATCAAGGTTTTTGAATTGGAGTAAAGCAGTTGATGGAAACGGAATGAGTAGATACATATTATATTCTCATCCGTAGATCACATCCCAATTAGAGATACGGGTAAAAGCTAGTGTAAAACGCACTAGTTTTAATCCCAGACTTTGTTTAAATCAAAATACGTTACGCAAGTGAAACGTACATACAGTTTTATGGCGAGAAAGGGAGACGGAAGATTGTCAAGGCAGGTGTCGGCATACATCTGCGTCTGCTGACCGGCACGTGCGCGCTGACTAAGCTTTTAATCGAAGCCTCTAGAAAAACCGGTTACTTTTGAAGGGAAAGTCAAAAATATGATGAGACATTTACTTTATAAGGTTATATTTATTTACTATTTCCTGCGCGGCTTCTCATACGTTTTGTATGGATAAAATTAAGTTTTTGTTCTTCCACGGGAGTTACTCTATTGCCCAGACCCAAGATTTTTGTCAAGACCCGTTTAGTATTTTACAGGTGAAAAGGTAAGAAACAGGTAGATTTACTTTCGCATTTCGCGTAGAACATAGACTAAGAACTATTCTCTAGAGTGAGAAGACAATGTTTATTCCTTTTACAAAGATAAGGTAGAAAGTACGTCATTGCAGACAATATGGAATTTCATTTCTCATGTAATTTTTTTAATTTCCTGAAATATCAGCCGATAGCTATGGTTTATTTTCATAATAGGTCACCGACAAAAAGGTATTACTTCAAATCGGCCATAATGATCGACCTCTTCGGAACAATAATTTAAAAAAAGAACTATGTGAAAATCGTACGTGCTCGTATTTATTGCCACATTTGAGTTTACAATTAGAATTTACTAGAGTGATTTAGTAGATTCTTAATCGATTATTTTCATCGAAGGTGTAGTATAAGTAATAATTATGCATCACTCGGGAGAAAATACGATTCCTACCTCATGTGTTTAAGTGTAAGATAGGCCCTAGACTGCGCCTCGTGCCTCAAAAGACACTCGATAGGATTTGGCCACTTTTTCAACTAGATTTAGTAATATACTATTTTTCACTGACTTTATTCTAGGCTAATATTTACGAACACAATCACAAAATTCACGAAAATAATGCATGTTTAAACTTAAACTAGTGATATGTCACAGGTAAACTTCCATAAACTCGTCAAGAGACCTAATTATCCCCTCTTTATCGATAGATAGGTAAAATAAAACCACCGTGTCAATCAAAAAGATCGTCTTCACCCAAGTCTTATTAACAGCACCGAAGCTAATTCCCAAAAATGATGTTAATTTGACCTTGATTAATGACTGCTGATTGACAACGCATAGCAGGGAGTACCTCTCGCTGTGACGATTGTGATGATTGGTCACAGATCAGCGAGGGAAAGAAGTAAATTTGAAAGATAGATGGTGGAACTGATATTGTTATTGGTATTGCACTGTGTCAGTTTTTTCTGGATAGCCTCTGTTGAGTCTGGCTGCCATATAAATAAGGCCATGAGGAAAATTACTAAGTAATGTTTTTTAATGATCCCACCTTTGTAAATTACTTACTCGTACCTAGATAAAACTCACAGTGTGCCGTAAATTTGAATTCGAATAACAAAACCTTTAGGCCATCAAAATATATAGGTAATATACAAGAATAGTCAAGTAAAATTTACTACCATAAATTATTATCAAAATTAAATAAGATTGTTTTACTATTCACTTAACTTTTTTGTCCACTAGTGGAAGTGTACTTAAAGAAAGATCTTTAAGTACAGTTCCACGAGTTTACTCAGACCTTCTTCAGGAAGACCTGAAGAAGGTCTGAGTACAGGTAAATATTCCACAGAACTTACAGTTTCTTTAACGACGACATGTTTCAAACATTGTCAAAGCCTCAGCTTAAATTCGGTGTTAAGAATTCTTGAAAATACAGCTTGAAAAAGGTTTTACAAAGATCTTGTTGGTCGAGTTCGTTTGATTTTCTAACTGCTAAAAGATGGTCACGAAAAGGATCACTTGATTAGCACTACTACCTTTTCTGTGAATTTATTTTTTTAGTTAATATCAAGAGAACAATGCCGGTCCAAGAACCCCTGCGCTCTCATCCCTTCAAAATAAACCTTTATTAGTTAGGCTTCCGACTTCGATTATTTTGGTAGTCGACTCCACCCTTTGTATTTTTTGTTTTTTCTCTCAAATTATTAGATCTTGGCCTTTATAGCATGAAATTCTTTAATTAAACAAAAATATGATTCCATTCTTTGTGGTTAACGCCTTTTTGTGTGCCGCTCATCAATTTAATGACTTACTTTTGATTTTGGTTTATGGTTTTTATGGAGTTCAATAAATAAATAATTGTATTGTTCGCACCCTCGTATCATCATTATTTTATTGCGATGCACTGTTGGATACCTAATTCCATAAAAATAATTTATGCAACGTTGTAAAGGGATCTAGACATCATCAAAGTTTAAAGCAGTGCGTCCACTGGTCGAAAAAGTTTATACATAATAGTTAGATAAAAACATTTTCGAGAAGGAGGCCAAGAGGAGGATCTAGGGTACGAAGTAGTTTTCCAAACGCTGCCCGCGTTTGGAGAGTTGAGTCTACTTCATCCATACCACAATTGCTGCGTCCTACCCGTCCGACCTACGGACACTCACGGTAGGGCTGGTCCACCAGTTTAAATTCGCTCAGCGAGCTATGGAAAGAGTATGCTCGGTGTTTCTCTGAAGGATAGGAACCGATAACCTTTGGGGCAAACGTGTTCTTGAGTGGAGATGATTGATTTATATGATACAACGTGCAATGGATCTGGATAAGTTCCGATACCGATGCCAGGCGTATTGTTAACACCGACTAGGACGCCGCGTACGCTGCGTATGTTCGAATACGGATCCGGTGGACCCGCAGCTTTAGAAACAGTTTTATCGCAAGGCTCACACGCTCCAAATATTTATGTTGAGCGATAAAATGTCGGGTAAACTTTTCTGTCAGACAGATTAAACTTTTGCATGCAATCGCGTAATTAAATTAGATTTAATGGAAAATTAATGGCATTACCCATAAATTAGTAGTTAGATAGATAGGTTCCTTTAATAATTGATGGTGACATTAATTTTACCTTTATCATTAAAGTAAAGGTTTGTGAAGTTACAGTATCATCGACTCGCAAATTAAAAGAACAGATTCTGTTAATTATTCAAGAGGTTAATTATGAGGACGGGGGATAAAAATGCTACATGACAGTATATGGGTGGATACAAATGCTACATTACAGTATATGGGTGGATACAAATGCTACATGACTGTATATGGGTGGATACAAATGCTACATGACTGTATATGGGTGGATACAAATGCTACATGACTGTATATGGGTGGATACAAATGCTACATGACTGTATATGGGTGGATACAAATGCTACATGACAGTATATGGGTGGATACAAATGCTACATGACTGTATATGGGTGTATACAAATGCTACATGACAGTATATGGGTGGATACAAATGCTACATGACTGTATATGGGAGGATACAAATACTACATGACTGTATATGGGTGGATACAAATGCTACATGACTGTATATGAGTGGATACAAATGCTACATGACTGTATATGAGTGGATACAAATGCTACATGACAGTATATGGGTGGATACAAATGCTACATGACAGTATATGGGTGGATACAAAAGCTACATGACAGTATATGGTTGGATACAAATGCTACATGACAGTATGGGTGGATACAAATGCTATATGACAGTATGGGTGGATATAAAAGATGTTGCTGATGTAGCATGTTGCAAAAAAGAGACTGAAACCAAGTCTTTGAATTTCCGATTTCCTCACAAGATTACGTTCAACCCGTATTTAACGTAAAAAGAGGTACAATAAAATATATAAATAAAAATACAAAGGACGTAATGAAGTTACGTCGCATACGATAGAAAACAGAGACAAAGTATCATCTAGTAAAATAGAAAATATTTATTTGTGTTTCATATAAAATAATACAAATTAGGAACTAATAAAAGAATTTAAATACGAGAACACAGAAAGACTACCGGCTCAGTATTCATTCCGCGGTTCTGCAGCGCGTCCGGCATGTTCGCGGAGGCGCGCACGGACGGCTTCCATGCATGCATGCGGAAGAAAATCCTCGTTGCTGTTCAGGCTGCACGGTAGTACCAACATCATTCTGAATGCATTACCCAATAAATGGGATAGCCCGTTCCTCAAGCACTGCAACCAAGTAATGATGAAATAATCACTTTCATCATTATTTGATTGCACTGTTTGTAATAATTTACATTAATTGTTAATAACTAACATAGAATTAAGTAATATTTGCTACTAACATAATACCTACCTAAATTTAATTTTAACGTTGTACGAAATAAATGAATTTTATTTTATTTTTTATTTTTATCATTAGTCCATCTACAGCATTTATTAGTCCACTGCTGGACATAGGCTTCCCCTTAAAAGCGCTATATCGGCTTTTATCATATGGGCAAGATACATATTAAAAAACCTAGAAAGTATAATATCCTAGATTTTTTCTTGGTAAATACAGGCTTAGACTAGGCACAGACTATTTTTACCTTATCAAAATCAGCTAATTACTGGCCTTTACCATTAGTGACAAAGAATATCTACACAGGGTGTAACAAAAAATAGGGACCATACTTCAGCTTTGATCACAAAACACGGAGATATTTCAAAAAACCCAACTTTTGTTTTCAAAAATCACAAGACTAGGCATGTGTGATGCATATAACCGAGGAAACATGCATTTGCGGTACTTACTTACCTCATCTCCTAAGGCGCGTCGCCCCGCCAACGGTGTTGTGTGTTTTAAAGGAAAGCTGAACAGGAACATAGGCCACTGTATATTATTTTTTAAGACAATATGCACATGCATCAGTCATTGCCTTGTATAATGATCATTTTGTTGTTATTTAGTTTTCGAAAACAAAAACGGAATTTTTGATAATATTATTCCTTAGTTTTATGACCGAGTCTGAACCACCTCTAAAAGTTTGGTGCTTACGTTTTAAATAAATAAATAAATAATAAAATCAATTTATTTCAGGTCACTGTGATCCATATTTTGTTAGTAAAATTAAACACATTAAGAACTTATTACTAGAGTTAGTTATACCTAATACTAGAAATTAAAACTAATTTAAATTAAATCACTCTCCCTATATAGTTTTTACGATGGTGTTGGGGCTGTCGGGTACCCTGCGCATCAGGGATGCGGTCTTTTTACGAAGGATGGCAGCAAAGCCATCCGTCTGATATTCCGCAAACTTTCCCGATGCACTGCAAAATCGAGGCAGACCCAACATTATCCTAAATACATTTACTCTACACGTAGGGTCTCCAGCGTCCGTTTAGTGTAGCTGATCCATAGGTTCCCGGTGTAGAAACCCTGGCAGTAAGTTTTAAAAAGCGTTATTTTAACTTCCTCTGAACACTGAGAAAACCTACGTAACAACATCTTGTTACACCCTGTATAGTAAGTTAGTGATTGGACAAGTCGGCTTAAATTTAATGCCCTAAGGCTGTATATTTTGTCCCTGATACCCTGATGTAATTTTGTTGCGCGCATATAAAACCCAAGTTATCTAAGTAGTAAATGTTATTAAAAGAGCCATAAAAAATAATGTTTCTTTAATTAAATGGATCTGCGGACCACCAAAGTGATAATTTTACGTGAAATTTGCTGAGACGTTACAATTTAATTAGGGTGAAGCTGCTAATTAATGTTTCCTTTGCTTGATAGCGCTTTACAGACGATTGAGCAACGATTTGTAGTCGCTTAGACGACAATATTGGGATGACAAAGTTTTTTATACCACAAAAAGCTTCATCATCATAATCATCATAAGCATTGGATTAAATTTGAGTGCAGCTTATGACTTAATTAAAAAGTTTTTTGTGAATTTCGTTCTACATCATCTATTTCCAAGCACTTTGGGTGATTGAATTAAGACAAACCGCTTGAAATGGTTTTCAAGCGCTGTTGCCCGCCACCAGATATCCTTTAGTCGCCTCTTACGACACCCGCGGGAAGAGTTAAGGTGGTGGAAATTCGAAGCAGACAACATACGGCTCAGACACACAATTAAGCAAAATATCTTGTTATTAAACAACCGCTGGGGTAAACGTGTTCTTGAGTGGAGACCGCGACTCGACAAATGTAGTGTAGGACGCCCTCCGGCCAGGTGGGATGACCACTTGCGAAGGATTGCGGGCAGAACTGAACTGAACATTGGGGGAGGCCTATGTCCAGCTGTGGACTAACATAGGCTGATGATGATCATGATAATCTTGTTATTTGGCCTCTAAGCCCAATAAATAATTTGTTTATTTTTCAAACATACTTCAAATTCTTATATATTTCCACAGTTTTTTAAGTTTTTAACGAAGTACCTTACCTGCGGTGCTTAGTAAAAAGTTTCCTTCATTCACGTAGGTATTTCTAACAGACAAAGTCAAACATCTATCAAAGCCGGACCCTATCTACAAAATCTTCCCATTCAGCGAGTATGTGACGTCGTAATAACTTCAGTATCGAGCAGATCAGAACTGACGTCACGACAAAGGAGGGTATTTTGTCACTGAACGCTCCGATCCAATCAGTTGTGTCTACAAAAAATACCACAAAGGATTTGAAGGTATTTTTGCACGCATTTACATAGCTTTCAGGCTATAATTACAATTGTTAAAAACATACACCTTAACACATACACTTCGAATTCCCTCATTTTATACTGTTTATAAGTTCTGCGGGGTATTTAGTAAATCTTTTTAAACTGAACATATAATTGTAAGTCAGTCAGTCAGCCACTCATCCCGTGACCACGACAGTGTGTATGTATCCTTGTAATTTATTTTTCTTGTTTTTATTATTTTCTTTTCTTACCATGTAATGTGTTATATATAGTGTCAAATAAATGTATTTTCTTTCTTTCTTTCTTTTCTTCTCTCTTATGTATATCTATTGAAACGTCGAAAAAATTGATAAATAAACGCGATAAATACCCCTTAAATTAGTACTCGTAGTTATATACTAAATCCTCTGGAATAAAATTAAAAAGCAACCATTTGGAATTATTCTCTAAACAACTGAAAAACAGTCATCCAAATCGGTCCACAAACGGCGGAAAAATCGACAAACATACATAAAAACACATGCATACAGCAGAACATTAGGAAGTCCTCCTTATTAGTAAATATTTACCTTATATTTTTTTTTTTTAAATACGTAAATAAATATAATTAGCCTGATTCGTCCTACTGCTGGGCAAAGACCTTTCCCAAATCTTTCCACTCAGTGCGGTCACGCGCAGTCTCCCGCCAATCTCTGAGGAAGGCGTTAAGGTCGACTTATTACCTTATTATATTATTTATATATTTTATATATTAAATTCCTTGATCCTTCTTGACTTATAATTACCCCTTTTTTACACATGGTACGTGGCATCCTGTATAAATCAGCATTAAAAGATGCTAATCACGTCACACGTATTGAATTCTAACTCAACCCGGAATTCACTTTCAAGTCTGCTTTCAGTGTAAATTCATCCCACAATTTGATACAAATTTTATTAAGGCAAACGATTATCTATCCCCGATAATAAATAGGAGAGCCTTCTGGTTAATTTCTATAATTTGATACGTTACTGGTTCAGTATTAATATGTATTGTCACGAAAACGATTACTTTAAGTAAGATATCGGAGTAGCCATGCCACACGCAACCACAGAACTGCTTATGGTGTAGTCTATAGAAAAGCTAGCGCCACTTTTACAAATAATATTTTTTAAGGCTGTGTACTTTTACGATTACAAGTAAATCTACATTATTTCTGTCAATAAATTTAAAGGTCGAGATACATACTATAAGAACATATATCACAATAAATAAATAATTCCGGACAATTCACACAGCAACATCTCGCTCCAAGCTAAGCAGAGCTTGTCTTATCGGTACTAGATAAGTGTTATACATTACATAGGTTGATACTTTTTATTGTACACATAAAAGAACTGGAACACCCTGAAAATATTAGCAGATCATACAAACATTTGTCCCGAGACGGGAATCAATCCCACAAGCGCCTGCATTGCAGGTGGACCAAAGAGGTCATCAATTACTGACTTAGTAGGTCATCATCATCATCAAAATACTGCCAGTCTATTCTATCTTGTGCATCTCATATCCAAGAATCTTCAGCGTCCTTTACCTACCAACTAGAATAGAATAGAAACACGTTTATTTATAACAACAATACGAACAGTTAAAAACAAACACTCTATTAGAATATGTACTTAGGTACTTACAGGTAGGTAGTTCGTTAAGGATGTGCATTTATTTTCTAAGAATCATTATTTCCGTTTTCGCGAGTGGCGCGATGTTATTATTAGGTTTGGCCCGTTATAAAACATGCAACTAACGTAAACAATCGTTAACATGTACTTAATTATATGATTGAAGTCTGATCAAGATGTCTATCTATTGTTTTTGTCGGAAAGGGTTACATTAAAGTAGTTAACGAGTCAATAATGCTATCCATTGTGTAACTAAGAAAAAAAAACATCACATCAATATTATATATTTGAAAGTTTGGATATTTAGCTGGATGGATGGATGCTTGTTCACGCAGAAACTACTAAAAGGTTGCGCTGAAATTTTATAAAAAATAAAAATTGTTTATTTCAGTTGTATTGTATTTCAAATATTTCAGACATCTTGTGGTCCATAATATGGCCCATATTATGGACGACAAGATGTCTGAAATATTTTAAATACAATACAATACATTATTAATTATTATTATATTATTTCATTATTAATTATTATATTTATATTAGAATTAATGATAATGATTTATAAACTGTGACATATAATTCGATATATTATTAATAAAATGTTCAACTGTTTTATCTGTTATTATTACTTATTATAACTATATACATATTACAATTAAAAAATATATATAATTTTGCATACAGGTAGTTTTATAAGACTGGAATCAAAACAAAGTCTTACCCCACAAGTCAGTTTTAACCAACTTTGAAATAGTCTAATGTATGTTCGTAGAAGTCTCCATTAATAATAGAGCTATTTTGAAAATTGTTAATTTTGTAAAAAACATCTTAAGGTGGTTTTATAAAAGGTTTATTCTCGAGGTAAAGACACTTAAGTGATTTACTAGTGGTTTATTTATCACTTCTTCTCTTGACGACCGATGTGGCGCGGTGGGCGAAGGTCCGCCTGCGACGCAGGAGGTTGCGAGTTCGATTCCCGCCTCGGAACAATTGTGTGTACGATCTGCAGATATTTGTTCCGGGTGTTCTGGTCGTTTTCTATGTATAATGAAAAATATATATTCTATGTAATATATTGTATTATGTATATCAATTATCTAGTACCCATAACACAAGCTCTGCTTACCATGGGGCTAGATAATGCTGTGTGAATTGTCCAGCATTATTTACTTATTTATTTATTCCACACGTGGACAAAACATTTAAGCGAGGAGAAAATCATAAACATCTTATTTCTTAATTGTTCATAATTTATGGTAAAAAATGTGCCTTGTCTATTTATTTATTTCTAAGTGCTTATTGTGTAAGCCTAAAGAAATAAAGTCTTAAAATCTGAAATCTAATGTCACACTGTTCATTGGGGGAGGCCTATGTCCAGCAATGGACTAATATAGGCTGATGATGATGACTGCTCCGTTGCGTTGCTTTAGCGATATTTATCGTCAACGCAAGGTGATGATCATCATCATCATCATCAGCCTATATTAGTCCACTGCTGGACATAGGCCTCCCCCAATGAGCGCCATAGCGCCCTGTCTTCAGCTTGACGCATCCAGCATCTACCTGCAGTCTTTCGCAGGTCGTCATCCCACCTGGTCGGAGGGCGTCCTACACTACGTTTACCGAGTCGTGGTCTCCACTCAAGAACACGTTTGCCCCATCGGCCGTCGGTTCTTCGCGAGATATGGCCGGCCCACTGCCACTTCAGCTTGCTAATTCTTTGAGCTATGTCGATAACTTTGGTTCTCTGTCGGATGTATTCGTTACGAATCCTATCCTTCAGAGAAACTCCGAGCATAGCTCTTTCCATAGCTCGCTGAGCGACTTTGAACTGGTGGACCAGCCCTATCGTGAGTGTCCACGTCTCAGCTCCGTAGGTCATAACGGGTAGGACGCACTGATTGAAAACTTTCATTTTCAAGCATTGCGGTATGGATGACGTGAAGACTTGACGTAGTTTCCCAAATGCTGCCCAGCCCAGCTGGATCCTCCTTTTGGCCTCGAAACTGTTTTTACCCAACTGCAGAATCTGCCCAAGGTAAGTGTACTCGGAAACAGTTTCGAGAAGGTGACCATGTACGACCACCGGCCTTGGATCAATGTGACCATTGATCATGACTTTGGTTTTATCCAAATTCATGCCAAGACCGATACATCGGGAGGCTGAAGCTAGGCCGTCCAGCATCTGGTTCAGCTCCTCTAGCGACTCCGCCAATAGGACTATGTCATCAGCGAATCGTAGGTGTGAGATGTAGTTGCCGTTTATGTTTATGCCCTTACCTTTCCAGTCCAGCGTCTTAAACAAATCTTCCAACGCGCTTGTGAACAGTTTCGGGGATATGACATCCCCCTGTCTCACTCCTCTGCGCAATTGGATAGGTTTAGACTGCTGGCCCTGTACTTGGACACTCATAGTGGCGGCTTCGTAGAGACATCTCAGCACCTCGATATAACGATAGTCCACTTGGCATCGCTGTAAGGATTCCAGAACAGCCCAGGTCTCGACAGAGTCAAAGGCCTTCTCATAGTCCACAAAAGCCAGACACAGGGGCTGATTATACTCTTCGGACTTCTGTATAATCTGCCTCACTGTGTGTATGTGGTCTATGGTGCCATATCCTCCACGAAATCCAGCCTGTTTTGGTGGTTGAAACTCGTCGAGTCTCCTAGCGAGACGATTCGTGACTACTCGTGAGAACAGCTTATAGACGTGGCTCAAGAGTGAAATGGGTCTGTAGTTTTTAAGAAGGGTTTTATCTCCCTTCTTAAAAAAGAGCACCACCAAACTCCCGCTCCACGCCTTTGGAGTTCTCCCACTGTGAAGGACGCCGTTGAAGAGGTTCTGTAGCTCCTGTATAACAGGAGCTCCTCCAGCTTTCAAGAACTCGGATGTTATACCGTCTTCACCGGGGGCTTTTCCATTTTTAAGCTGCCTCAGAGCTAAGACGATCTCGTCTTGACTGATGTCAGGTAGTTCGTCGGTGTAGTGGCGTGTCAGGGTGGCTCTGGAATCATGGTTGACTCGTCGGGAACGAGGGGCATGAGCAGCGTATAGACGGCCATAAAAGTCTTCTATCTCGGCTGAGATCTCCGGCTTCGACAATACGGTCCTTCCGTCGTGCGTTTTAAGCTTTGTCAGGTGGCTCCTGCCAAGCTGCTGAGTGAATACTTTGGAACCCCGGTTTCGCTCTATCGCCTCTTCAATGAGGCGCGTGTTTGAGCTCCGGAGGTCGTGCCGTACCATCTTCGCAATTCGCTTGTTCAGGTCTGACCTCTCTGACAAAGTCGCTTGGGTGGTCTCCCGTCTTTTTGTCATCAGCCCAAGAGTCTCATCCGAGAGTTTGGACTTCCTGCCTGTACGCTGCTTTCGACAGAATTTAATGCCCTCGTCCCTCAACGTTTCAACCAGATTGTGTAGGGTCTCGTCAGCGTCATCAGTTGGTTCCAAGGCAACAAATCGATCCCCGAGAAGCTGCTGAAACTTCTCGGTGCCCGCCATGATTTGGATTAGGTCAGGTCGGAGCGTGGACTTCATCAGACGGTTTCTTTCAAGCTTAATGTTGATATTCAGAGAGCCTCGAAGGAGTCGGTGATCAGATCCGGTATTGAACCTGTTGATCACTGAGACATCTCTGAATATGTGCTTGCTATCCGTCATGATGAAGTCGATCTCATTTTTAGTCACAGTGTCGGGGCTTTGCCATGTCCACTTCCTTTGAGGCTGTTTCTTAAAGAAGGAGTTCATTAAGAACAGCCCCTCCTTCTCAAGGAAGTTGACAAGCATTTGCCCCCTGTGATTCCTAACTCCATAACCATGTGGGCCTATTCGGGATTCGTTGCCAGTCTGGATTCCCACCTTGCCGTTAAAGTCCCCCATAACAACGTTGAAGTGGGCCTTAGTGGTGTTGTGTAAGGCTTTGGATATATCTTCGTACATATCCTCCACTTCATCATCCGAGTGTGCCGAGGTCGGTGCGTAGACCTGGATGACCTTCATGCTGTACCGCTTGGACAGCCGAAGGATCAGGTATGCTACCCTGGTCGACACACTGGAGATTTCTTGGACGTTGTTAGAGAGGGCCTTATTGACGAGGAAGCCTACGCCACCCTGGGATGTTTTATCACCCTCGCGAAAGTAGAGAAGATGGCCCGAGTCTAGGGTTACGGTGTCCTCCCCCTCTCTACGGACTTCACATAACCCCAGAACATGCCATTTAATGTTCTCTAACTCCACTTCCAACTGCGCTAGATGATGGTCAAGCCTCAGAGTGCGTCCGTTAAACGTAGCCAGGGTCAATTTAGATAGGGTGTGGTAGCCTAATGTAGCCCGGGGATTCCTAGCACCCCCTGCCCCGCCGTTACCTTGGCCGCTACCATGGCCAGGAATAGCGAGGCGGCCGGGAACTGGGGTCTACATTCTGTTGGCGTATCGATCCATAGGGGGGTTGATGCCCATAATCCCCACGCTGGGCATGCGGGTTGGGGATCGCAGTATAGGGAGTGTGCTGCAAGGGACGCTGTTGCCCGCCCCCCGGTGTATGTCCCTTAGTCGCCTCCTACGACACCCACGGGAAGAGTTGGGTTGGTGCTATTCTATCTAGGCCGACACCACACAGCCAAGGTGATGATGTGTTGACGCAAATATCGCGCGAAAATACAACTACGAGTTAACTATCGACGACCGATGTGGCGCGGTGGGCGAAGGTCCGCCTGCGACGCAGGAGGTTGCGGGGTCGATTCCCGCCTCGGAACAATTGTGTGTACGATCTGCAGATATTTGTTCCGGGTGTTCTGGTTTTCTATTTATAATAAAAAATATCTATCTATGTAATGTATTGTATTATGTTTATCAGTTATCTAGTACCCATAACACAAGCTCTGCTTACGATGGGGCTAGATAATGCTGTGTGAATTGTCCAGCATTATTTATTGTTTTACTTATTTTAAATTAAAAAAAAAATCAACTAAACAACAAAATTAAACATTTTTGAAACTATCATGGTTATTAATACTAAAGTCATTTAAAACGGGATATTTACCATGATTTGATTTTTGAGTTATCCAATATTACTATTATTGTTACTCCGTGATCATGGCGCATGCAACTGTGCCGAAATATTGGATAACTCAAAATCAAATCATGGTAAATATCCCGTTTTAAATGACTTTAAAATTAAACATATTCGATATAACCTTGTTTTAAAAATAACCCGCATACCGATCATGCAAAATCTTATATATTTCCATAAATGAGCGGCCTCGAGTCCCGTGTCACGTTTTTTATTGTAAATGTATGTGTTATTGATATTCTCACAGCCGCCACCCAACATGCAACCAGTTGGATAAAATTTCAATTAGAGCACTTTTTAAATGATTAAAAAAATATCTTTATTTCTCAATTTTGTTAAGTGAGCTCGCATTGGTAGAGGCTTGAGAAAAATGAGGACTGCGCTTCGATTTTCGAAGAGAAGCTTTTTTACTGTAGTCGTTCAGAAAACATTCTTGGTTATTATTGAAGGTGTATATATGTACATAATATAAAACTTATTTTATTATTTAAATTGTAAATGGACTTTTGCAATTACACTTTATTTATTACTAGTCTCTGCTGGCGGCTTTGCACGCATTGTTTCTATAGAAACGTTTTAAGATTATTCATATCCCATGGGAACTGAATTTGGAATAAAAAGCCTATGTTTTATTCCAGGTAATAAAAAATACCTGTATGCTAAATATCAGCTAGATCCATTCAGTAGCTTTGGCGTGAAGAAGTAACACATTCATCCATATTTATATTAATTATCATCACTAAACTATGATAGTTAACTATGTAGGATGATAAAAACAAAACGGAATAGAACCAAAAGTTTAATTTATATAGACGACTTCATTATATTCCATAGGCTTAAGCCTATGCTGTTAAAAAAAATTACTTGTGGTCAATTATTCTTGCACTCCGTTTGCAATGGACATCGACTAACCTAAACATTGTACGCAGTCCTGTTTTCCCAGTTAGTACCAACATACTTGCAAATGTCATTTGCCGTTTTTGCATTCCGAATGTGGTCTGTTTGGGAGGTAAGGTAATGAGGAGCAAGAAGTATTTATTACGAGGCTTAAGCTGCGTCGAGTTTTTAAGGTTTTATTTAAGTTTTACAAAGTATTAATTTTGGTAAAGGTACATAACATCGTCGTTAACACTTTGAGTGCTGAAATCTCACGGTATGTGTTTTCGACAAGTGACTAATATGCGTAAATCCACACTAGCGCAGCGGTTGAGAAAATACAGATCTTTGTGACTCAGCACAGCCGTAATATTTTTCGAACGAAGCGCAACACAACCGCTGTGTAGAGCGGCAGCACGAATTTTTTAGGTCAAAAAAAGATCGCAGTCGTCGAAAAAAATATCGCAGTCAAAGTGTTAAGGGGTTACCTATTTTGTTATTTGAAAATAACGTACCAACATTTTTTTACACAAACCTATGTAGTACTTAAATCACTACATAGTATAAAAAAAAAGTTGCTTCCCGCTGTCTGTCTGTCCCTATGTATGCTTAGATCTTTAAAACAACGGAACGGATTTTGATTCAAGATGAAGGTTTATAAACCATTTGACACATAGATTTCCACGCGGGCAAAGCCGCGGGGCGCAACTAGTAAGTAAATAAATGATGAGAATGTACGTTAAAAATTTTAGAATCGCTACCTACTTTCAAAAATCAACAATTAAAACAAAACCCTACCAAAAAAACAAATGACAACAATTTCATTGTTCAAGTAAACTTACGCGGCTAAGAACATGAACGCATGCCCTTAAGCTGCGTTCAGCTAAGGCGACAATGTGTTCGTGTAAACAACGGTGAAGTTACACGTGTTTTCACAATGATTTATTGTTCCAAGTTTAAATTGTTTTTACGTTCCGCCACACGCAGTTTCGAATATCTACCTGTGTTTACTCGTATGTAAATAATTTGTTGGAATCGAGGCATATGCTTTTTTTTTTTTTTTTTAATTAAATGATTAGGCACCAATTCTACTGGATATCAATAATTTAAAAAGAAATGTTTAACTTTATCTGGCGAAGCTCATTCGCATTGACCTACAGTGAGGCTAGCAATGCAGCCAGCGTGTTGGTGTCGCTTCCGACTGGTACTGATATGGATCAGTTGACCAACTGTAGATTGTTAGCAATAGTCTGCAGTTAGCTCAATAATATAAATCTTTGATATTAAAGCAATATTTATTAAGATAATCTGATATTTTGTAGTAAACCGTTTTTAAAAATTATAAGTAAAAAATTAATTATTTACTTATAATTTTTGCAACTCCGAGTTTTGCAGTAGAAACATGTTATAATAAAAATGCCAGTATTGAAAAAAAAACATTAGTTTTTTATTTAAATAATTGAATAAACTTTATAATAAAATAAAAACAAGTTAAACAGCCAAATTAACGAGAATAATGTAAACTAAAATCAATATTTTTATGTTCATGGGTTTGAACCTGCATACTACGAACTGTCACTATTACATATTCTGTGAGGGGGTTACCAATAAATGCTTCTGTCTGTACATTGCCCTTTGAAGACACATTTGTTCACCACAGTCCTGTGCTAGCAGTTTCTCCCTGTCACCTTCAAAACTTAAAATAACATAAGTTTAGTCTATACCCTTACAAACCATACCCTTAGATACCCATACATGACCATAACCATTACATGTTGCTTATAGCAAAACAGAAAAAGAAATGAATGCATTCTAATAATTACAATTTTGTAATATTTTTTTTATAAAAAATTGGAAGGTACTAAAGGTTAAGCTGTCTCGGCTCAGCAAGACGGCTGATTAAAAGTAAGTATGTATAGATACTTACTTTTATTCAGCCGTAAAATTGAATGTATTTATTTTATAACTAAAATTTAATTATTTTTCAAAACACTAAAACGTTTGCTAAAATTGGCCAGCGAAAGTAAGGCTCAATTTTAGAGATAAACATCGGACAAATATCGATGACATAAAATTATAAACGACATTATTATGCGTCCAGCGGGCCTTCTAATTGGCACCTTTTTAAGTTCCCGCCAACAATTACCAAAGGACACACGGGCTCAGGCCGTGGTCCTCTTTTATAATAATAAATCATGCTGGATAATTCACACATCATCTAGCCTTAACCTAAGCAGAGCTTGCGTTATGGGTACTAGATAACTGATATGCCTATTTAATTTATTATTATACTACATATAACGTCACGTAATACATATAACGTCTAAGTGCTTATTTGTAAGCCTAAAGAAATAAAAAACTTTTTAATTTTAATTTTTATAGATGGTATTTTTAGGATTTAAAGAAAACACCCAGAAAATCCTGAACGTTCGCAGATTTTTTTTTTCAGGGTGAATATCTGCAGATCGTAGAATCATTTGGACCGATTCTGGAATTGAAATGAAAGGTGCATTGTCTGCGTCGCAGGCGAACCTTCGCTCGCTGCGCTACAGCGGCCAATTCAAATTCAGAGTTTTATAGACCTTTGTGATAATTGGCTAAATATAATACACGTTCACAATACAACGGCATCACGTTCATCTAAAAGCACCTAAAAGTATTTTAAACTATGTTTTTTACTTTTTGGCCTTTATTGGTATATCAAAATGAACTAAGTAAAAGGTGACATACGGTAAAGAATAAGTACTCACCTACCTAACATACCTGTCCTACATAATACTTAAGGTAAACAAAAACATAACAAAATATAATACATAAGGATTATAATAGTTTTATTATAAAAATAAAATAAATATATAAATAATTGTACTCGTAGGTTATTAAGGTACAGAACCACGGTACAGTGCCTTGTGTACTCACACCTTTTATTTCGGACTTGAATACATGTACCAAGTCTGGTTTCTGTGTAAAATCTACTTCTTTATTAAGTGAGCAAGTTTTATACTCGCGTTATGGTAAGCATTCCCACTAAGCGATCCGGTAATACCTTAGCCACTTTATTTGTTAGTCGTTTTAATGGCGAAAAACTAAAGGAAGAACGATGGACCATAAAAGTTTTGAAACTATCATTGTTATTAACACTAAAATCAGCGCCGCTACTAACTCCGGCTTGTAGCGGCATAATGCTGAGACAGGGACCTTTTTGGCCCCTTATGTAACACGTATTTGTACCTATCTGTATGTTTTTATCTATCTCCTTATAATTTTTTTCTTATATGTATTCTTTCTTATTATGTAATGTGTCGTGTTTTGTGTTATGTATGGTGTCAAATAAATGTATTTTCTTTCTTTCTAAAGTCTTTGTCATGTCAAAAGTCGTGATCATGGCGCATGGTTAGATAAGTTTTCCAATATTTTGGCACAGTAGCCAAAATATTGGAAAACTCAAATATCAAATCATGGTAAATATCTCGTTCTAAAGGACTTACGATGGACCAGTTCGTGTCATGTTTTTTTTTATTCCAGAAAGGTGATTATTTTCTGAAGTAAATATTTTACTATTTTTCTGCAGAATTATTATCAAATTCATTCTAATCTTATAATAATTCGTAAAATTTGGATTATTATTTTACGCTTCAATATTTTTTCAGGTCAAGTAAAGAAGTGAACAAGAAACCTTTACCTTGTTAGTTTTGTAGTTGGAGTAAAACTCGTCCCAAGCTTTTTTATCGTCTTAATAATCCTGATATTTTATAATAGGCCTTTTGACAAGGGATATGTTTGACATTTTTTTTATTTTATTTATTTATATATTTTGCAACTCACTTAACAGTGATGTTGTTCTAAAGATGTACTTACTGCCTAGATACTGCTTAGTTTCTATATGTGAAACTCCACAATACAATACAATACAAAAATGCTGTATTGTAACAACACAATGCAAAAGTCATTTAAAACGGGATATTTACCATGATTTGATTTTTTATTACTCCGTGATCATGGCGAATGCAACTGTGCCGAAATATTGGATAACTCAAAAATCAAATCATGGTAAATATCCCGTTTTAAATGACGTTAGTGTTAATAACCATGATAGTTTCAAAAGGTTTAACACCAATGCAGATCATGAAAAAGACTTTACATGCGACAAGTACAAATAAACTTTTTTATATGGAACTCTCTAAGCTGATTCGATGAAAGGATTTATTTTTATAGTTCCTATCGATATAATTATTGCTGAATGAACTCAAGCTAGCCGCTTCCCGCTGTTTGGTCTCATGGGGCGTTTTGATCGATTTTGCTTTGCTTTTTACGGTTAAATCTTCTAATAAACTCAGCATCCAGACCACTAAAGCGTTGATTGAAATAACGGTTATTCCTGAAAATAAAAAAATGATGTTGGAATTTTGTAATAATAATATGTTTTCTGTCATTGAATTAACACAGAAAAAAAAAATATGTATATATTTATACGTTCAGTTATGTACCTGCATATGAATTGAATTGAAGGCAGGCGCTATGGCGGTCATTGAAGGAGGCCTATGTCCGGCAGTAGACTAATATAGGCTAATAATGATGATGATTAACTGAATTAGGTGACAGCAAAAAATAAGGTCTGCCTGATACTTAAATAGTGACATTTATTACAAACATTTATTAAATTAAATAGTCATATAAAGAAAAAAAACAGTAATAATAAAATAAGTATTGTCCAGCAATATTTATTTATATATATTTTATTTTTATTTATTTAAGTAAGGCAGACTCTTAACATGTTCCAAAGAAGAAAAAGGCGTTTTCCTAATTAAAAGTAGTTCAAAAATGGTTCGACTATCAAAAATGCTTTAGCAGGCGCAGTCCCTTAAGTTAAGTATAATCCGAATCATTTGTCTACAACTGAATATTATTCGTCAGTAGAGCGCTCCCGTCGTTCCCAATGCTCATTAATCGATAATTCATTAATTTTTGCTTTGTTCCGCTGCATTTGATTTGACGACCTAAGATTAATAAAATCGATTTTATGGAAATTATCTGCAGTCTTTAGTTTTGCATTACATAATATATAAAAATATATAAGTATTAAAACATAATATCCAAAATGGCATAAAATAAGATTACAACAGATTTGTATTTTGCTTTTATCAATTGGAGCAACCGACAACCGCTGAGGTAAACGTCTTCTTGAGTGGAGACTTACACGATTCGGTAAACGTAGTGTAAGATATCTTCCGGCCCGGCGGGATGACGACTTGTGAAATATTGTAGGTAGATGCTGGCTGCCCCTACTATGGCGCTCATTAGGAGGGCTATGTCCAGCAGTGGACTAACATAGGCTGAAGATGATGATGATTTGAGATAACTATAGATGACCCGGCTATAATTATCGTAATTGTTAGCAGCATTATAAAGATCTATTTAAAAAGAAGTGTCATTTTAACCGACGAAACGAAAAACAAAAGAGAAAGCCGTTCTATGTTCGATGGTATGTAATTATTTTGTAAGTTCGTCCGTCAATTATGAACAAATATGAAAAAAAAAATCGCCGGATAATGCAACAAGAATGATCCCGAAATGGTCCCAAAAAAATATTCCTAAGGTACCTAATCTAAAACCTGTGAAAAAATTAAGATTTTTGGTCGCTTTTTCGTTCGTTTTTTTGAAAACAATCAAATAATAAATTCAATGCACCGATTTATTCTGTTGTTTAATGAAATAAATCCTAACAAAATGTCGGGCAGCTCATTCTCATTTTGAATTTGTAATCAGTGACAAATTAATATTCGAATTTTAAATTTTCACATCGGTAAAAACTTTGACAGCCAGACATAGAGAACTGAAAGAGAGAGCCACACATAAGTGATGATACTAAACATTTTTAATTTGCCTCGATGTCTTCATCGAGAGAGCAAAAAGTATGGGTACCGGCTTCTTTTATTTGTTTATTGGACCATAAAACTTTTGATTGCTAATTAGGTTTATGGACATTTTATGTTTGTAACGTAGTTGAAGTGTCCCGACTTTGAAGCCTAGGGAAAGGAACGTTACCTATTAAGGTATATTCAAACACACTGTCGTTTAACTTGATATAAGTGACAGTACCAATCAGGTACGATGAAATCATCATCATCATCATCAGCATATAGCAGTCCACTGCTGAACATAGGCCTCCCCCAATGAGCGCCATAGCGCCCTGTCTTCAGCTTGACACATCCAGCATCTACCTGCAGTCTTTCGCAGGTCGTCATCCCACCTGGTCGGAGGGCGTCCTACACTACGTTTACCGAGTCGTGGTCTCCACTCAAGAACACGTTTGCCCCATCGGCCGTCGGTTCTTCGCGAGATATGGCCGGCCCACTGCCACTTCAGCTTGCTAATTCTTTGAGCTATGTCGATAACCTTGGTTCTCTGTCGGATGTATTCGTTACCTATTTTTGAACGTTACCTATTAAGGTATATTCAAACACACTGTCGTTTAACTTGATATAAGTGACAGTACCAATCAGGTACGATGAAATCATCATCATCATCATTTTGTCAGCTCAATTGTTTCAACTGTAAATACTTATTCTCTAAGCTTATTCTAATTTGTTTCTATTATTTCTATTGTTTCCGACGGTCGCTGGGGTAAACGTGTTCTTGAGCGGAGACCACGACTCGGTAAAAGTAGTGTAGGACGCCCTCCGACCAGGTGGGATGACGACCTGCGAAAGACTGCAGGTAGATGCTGGATGCGGCAAGCTCGAGACAGGACGCTATGGTGCTCATTGGGGGAGGCCTATGTCCAGCAGCGGACTAATATAGGCTGATGATGATGATGACTAAAATTTTTATCGTATATTTAAAATCGTCAAGTATCATAACGCAATGGTTACGTACATATACGACGCGGGTGGCGCGGGTTTATTGTAGTAATTTGTACCATTGTACGAAGCGGGTTGGAACCATGTCGCGGGGCTAAGACGACGTGTTGCTATCAATTTAGATTTGTGAGGGAAAAGGATAAACAAGTGAATGCAAAATTCTGAGATGGCAGAAGCTATCACTTCTATAGCTGTATATTTTTACATGGATTTTTATTTCTCGTGATTTTCCATGTGTGGTGGGATGAGGACCTGCGAAACACTGCAGGTAGATGCTGGATGCATCAAGCTGATGACAGGGCGCTTATTGGGAGACCTATACTGCCGCACAAATGATAACCACAGTAAGTACGATTTTTTGCGGTATTGAGTTATATATATATTCGAAATCAGCACAAAAAGATCTATATTTCTGTATATTCAGAGTTTGCAAATGTGGCTTATAACCTCCTGTTTAAGAAAGCAAAACTACAGTAAGTCTTGTTTGGTGGTATGGAATTCTTAATATATTCATAGTAAGTAAACATATGGTTAATTGTTCTGTTTTATTTTAATGAAATCCTAATAATTTTTGTAGTAACTTATTTTGCCCTCATTAAGTTAGGTTACGGAAATTTCATACTTCACACTTTACCAAACATATGTACAGTAAGAAAGACTTACTTTAAATATGCCTTGGCATCAGTTTTAAAATAATGTATTACTCCTTATTTGTACCACAGTAAGCGTTTTTACTATATTTATGCTTGGGATAACTTTAGTTTTTACTTAGTTTTCCCTACAAAAAAACAAGAAACATTCTACTTACTGTAACAATGCTAAGGAGTACTGCAAAGCGGGGGCTGTGCGGGGTGAAGTGAGTTAAGTTTGTTAATGGAAATGGCAGAGCAGACACAAGCCAGACACCACCAGAGACGGGCGCGTGGACATGTTGCGAATATGATTGGCGCCAAACGTAAGTTAATATTGTTTTTTATGTGATGCATTTTTGGTTAGCGGTTTGTTGCAATGAGACGCAAAATTGTTTATACCAAAATAAGTGATCCCGCGTTTCTGTACCTGTGTAGTTTTTTTGTTTTAGTTAATATTGCATGACTGGAACCGCGGGTTCAAGCAAGCAATTCGAAACTGAGTAGTTGCCCGGTGCGGTTCGATCGATCAATTACATGTCAGTAGGTAGGAATAATACAACTTTTTGCATAATAATAACAAGTTATTACTGAATACCTTCATTAGATAGCTTTACCTACTACTTTCTGTATAATAAGTACCTACTTTAAACTTATGGTCTGCACTGCAACATCATATAGTCTTGCAAATCCAATGTAAACATCGATCGAACGATTGACCGCGCGCGTCATTACAGTATTTAGTTGGCTCGGCGACCTGCGACCCGCGAAACGATCGAGTCCTTGGCCCCGAACACTTCAGCAATGGTCGTGACCGACCTGGGTCTCGAAAAATTATCGATCGACATAGGATAGCATTCCTTTAGATCGATTCTGACTTAAGTACTTACTACGTAAGAATATGTAGTGAGGTAGGTCAGAATTTTATAAGTAGGTAACTATATCGTTCTATTTTTAAAACTAAAGCAACTATGACATCAAACCATTACAGAGTAGGTATAAATAATGCAAATAAAGTTTAATGCGACGATGAAACGAAATAACTACCTACTTAAACTGCGTTCACAGTTCGACTCTTCTCGGCAATGATTCGTTATCGTTTGGCGGATCTCGCTCGGAGGGATCGCCCATTCGTTAAATACCTATAGTCTAAGATCCCTTGAAGAACGACCTTCACCGAGATGTTTATTTGATGAAACGTATTTTATATTAAATTTAATATATCAATAAATACATTGCATATCGGTTGCCTAACAAATTTCAGTCAAAGATATGATTAATTAAAAATTTAAAAAAAATAAAATTTGGACCACCTTCACCGGTTTGCTTATTAGATAAATTCTATACCAATCGAAAGTACGAAGCCCATAGAATATGGAAACGTTAGTTTCCCTATTCTTTTCCAGTCACAAGTCTCAGGTTGCCAGTTCTAAACAGATCAATCGATAGATAGACAATACAGGCCTCCTCCAGGTCCTGTATTGTCTTTGTAGTTTGCCTTCTCGTTAAGTCGTAGGAAGTAAGAATGTCTTATTCATTAAATTTGTTTTTTTTTGTCTTGAATCGTATAATTCTTTTTGTTTTTATTTTCGAATTTATTCTCTTCAGTAGACAGTGATTATGTGTTGTATGTACTGGATATATTTGTTTCTATGATTCCTTCATCCTCCGACGGAGCACAAGTAAAAACTGTTTTATTAACTTTGTTTTGGTTGACGACCGATGTGGCGCGGTGGGCGAAGGTCCGCCTGCGACGCAGGAGGTTGCGGGTTCGATTCCCGCCTCGGAACAATTGTGTGTACGATCTGCAGATATTTGTTCCGGGTGTTCTGGTCGTTTTCTATGTATAATAAAAAAATATCTATCTATGTAATGTATTGTATTATGTATATTAGTTATCTAGTACCCATAACACAAGCTCTGCTTACCATGGGGCTAGATAATGCTGTGTGAATTGTCCAGCATTATTTATTTATTTATTTATTTGGTATTTCAACGGGTTTTCAGTGTCTTATCTTAATTTTCAGTTCTAGAATGATATTATTGGTAACTAATTGTGTTGTTTTGAAGTTTATTCACACTTTATAATGCACTGTTTGTTATTGTTTACGTATTGTCTTCGCTGTTTTTGTATTCACTGTTTTATAGTTCTAGTTCGTAATATTTCGTCGAGATAACGATTCACAAGCACACTAGTACGGTTTTACATACGTTTCAATTGAATTTTTGTTGATTAAGCACGGATATATATTTTAAACGTATTTTATTCGTGGAACTGTTGTTTTTTTATGCGAGCGCAGCGCCCTCTCTCTACTTAATTGTATCTGACTTTACAAACAATAATATTAACAAACAATAATATTATCCAAAAAACGCAAACCTATGGGATGAACAGGAAATAGGATGTAATAGGAATTTGTTGAATCAGGATTTGGTTATAACAGCATTTTTATGAAATGGGAAAAGCATTTGGATGTAAATAAAATTGTATGTAATGAACCAGACCGATGAATCCACGCGCCTGCCGAGCGCGCCCTCACTAACTATGTATATATAAACCTAACTACTATTTTTATACTGTATTTACACTCCAGTCCAGCAGTCGATGCGTACTATGTGATATTCTGTGGCGCGCGCGATACAAGAAACGAGCAATATTTCACTTTTCAAAATTCTGTACCGGACTTCGTGACTCGATTTTTCGCAACCAAACCAACACCATTGTTTTCATAATTAAATAATCTTTATTTTCATATAATTTTCATTCAATAAGCAGACCGTTGCAAAATGCTCTATCGATTGACCTGTTTAGAGCTGGCAACCCGAGACTTGTGACTGGAAAAGAATAGGGAAACTAACGTTTCCATATTCTATGGGCTTCGTACTTTCGATTGGTATAGAATTTATCTAATAAGCAAACCGGTGAAGGTGGTCCAAATTTTAATTTTTTTAAATTTTTAATTAATCATATCCTTGACTGAAATTTGTTAGGCAACCGATATGCAATGTATTTATTGATATATTAAATTTAATATAAAATACGTTTCATCAAATAAACATCTCGGTGAAGGTCGTTCTTCAAGGGATCCTATACTACTAGTACGTTGAATTATTTTGATTTTAAATTTTCTTTTAAACTGTACTACGTCCAAACAACATGCTACAAAAACCAAGTTTATCTTCTATAAATTGACTTAAATATGAAGTAATTTTTTTTAAATTCCTGCTTAATAATAAATACTACTCAACAATCAAAAGCTTTTACTTTCAAAGAAATATTTAACTTTATATGCCTTTATGTGACTTATTGATGGGAGTAATAGTGTCCGTGGTTTATTTTAGATCTAGTAAAAGCTAGTGTCTTCATTGTACATGGTACTTACGTATAATTAAGCATTACCGGATAAAATAGTTCGATAATAACTTTTTGTTCCGACTTAAGTACATATACAAGTATTATTATTTAATAATCTGGACAGCATAGAACCTTCCTCATTAACGTAACGTCACCCGGTGTTTCAAAGTGACAAATTTTGTCCCATCTTATATTATAAAGCGGTAATTTTGTTTTTTTGTTTGTTGAATAGCGCTTATCTCCGGAACTACCATTACCATTTAAAAAATTAGTACCTACCTATACGATAATTTTTTAAATCCGAATGGTAGTTCCGGAGATAAGCGCTATTCAACAAACAAAAAATCAAAATTACCGCTTTATAATACAAGGTGGGGCAAAATTTGTCACTTTGAAACACCGGGTGACGTCTTTTACGTCACCTTGTATTAGTATGCATATTAGTTAGGTTTACAGGATCGCATTACATCAAATTTTATTTTATTTTCAGGCAAAATTATGTCTAGAAGCGATCATATTATGGCTTTAACACGAAAAAAAGGCGATAAAGAACTCGAAAAAGACTCTTTAACATATCAGCACAATACACATTCTCCAGTAGCTAGTACCAGCAATAATAAATTGCATATGCGTAAACTCCATGAGCCTGATTTACACGTTCCTGAACAGCATGGCTTCCCTGTTGAGCCAGATGGTGGAGTGAATGCTGAGGAATTTCCAACTAACATAACAAAAGAAGAAGCACTCGTAGTTAACGCAATTTACCATAGATACGTGAATTTTAATGAACATCCAGAAATATTTGACTTCGGTAATGAATACCAAAATTCATTAGGCTACGTAATGTCAAATGATTTATCAGACCTTAAGAAAATTCTGTTTGAGAAAGAGTCTATCATTAATGAGTCCCTAATTTGTCACGAAACTCTGCCACGCTCAGATGACGAAGATGAAATCATACGAATCCAAAACCAACTAGCTTTATTTGAAGATTCCGATGACAGCATTAAGGATAAAGATTACGTGCCTGATTATGAAAATACGACCACCGATTGCGAAGATGAGGACGAACATACAAAGATAAAAGAATCTGGTAACCTACAAAATACTAAAAATTGTTCTACAATCATTCAAGAAACAAATTTGGCTTTGGTCAGTCACGAAAATAGTATGAGCATTTTGAACGAACCAATAAACCCGACTTCACCATTACACCCGACGACTGAACGACTTAACCTAACTGAACCATTAAACCCGACCAGTAGTGTCACTGAAGATGGAAAAGGATTGACTAAAGCTGGTTTACCTCGAAAGAGACGGGTAATTGAGGGGTCATTAGCAGAAAGAAAGAATAGAAAAAAGCAATTGCAGGCTGAAAAACTATCTCTAAAAAGTGCGTGTTCCGAAAGTTGTCGGAGGCAATGTTCATTTCAATTTCAGGAAGATGAAAGAAAATGTATAAATGACCAGTTCACTAAATTAGACAAGGCTTCACAGGGGGTTTTTATAAAAAGCATGGTTGACACAAAAAACGTGCAAAACAGGAAACAAACCGGTAAAAAATCACCGAAAAGGAAGGTTACTTATGCATATTTTCTTAAAAATCAGGCTGATATCAGAAAAGAAGTTTGTAAAACATTCTTTTTATCGACGCTGGGGTATCATCCTAAAAATGATCAGAGAGTTTTGGCTGCTTTAAAAAGACCTATCGATAAACAGAGCGACCGCAGGGGAACCTATGAAAGAACAAACAAAATCGATCGAAATATCATAAAAGACCATGTTTTTAGCTACAATCCAGCTATCTCGCATTATAGAAGGGAACATGCGCCAAATAAATTATATTTACCCAGCGACATTAGTGTAACACTTATGTTCAAGAACTTTCGTGAGAAGTATCCTACAATGCAAATTTCACAAGAAACTTACCGCACAGTCGTCAAAAATGATTTAAATATTTCATTCACGCATTTAGGGAATGAAGAATGTGAAACATGCACTATTTTCAAACTGCACAATCCAGAACATGTGGAAAATCTCAATGATTCCTGTGATATTTGTAAGAACTACACTGTTCACAAAAAAAGGTACACCGAGAGCAGAATCAAATACCAGGATGACGTTGAGAAGGCTGTCATAGATAAAACTACAATTCGTTATTCTGTTGACCTGCAAAAAGTGGTGATGTTACCTCGAATCGACCAATTCAAAGCAGCTATTTTCTGCCCAAGGATAATTGCTTTCAACGAAAGTTTTGTCCCTTTGGGTAAAACCTCAAAAGAAGACGTTCCATTTGCTGCACTGTGGAATGAATCAGTCTCAGGTCGCCATCAACAAGACATTATATCAACATTTAGAGCGTTTTTGACCCACAAACGTGATGCTGAGAATGTTATATTTTGGGTAGACAACTGTGCCTCCCAAAATAAGAATTGGGCTTTATTGTCGTTTTTGGTCGATATGGTAAATAGTTCGTTAATAACTGCCAAGTCCATCGAGTTGCGATATTTCGAACCTGGACATACATTTATGTCTGCAGATCATTTCCACCATCAGGTTGAGAAAATGTTAGGCAAAAGAAAAGTTTATGACTATGATGATTACATCGGTAGAGTTAAAATGGCTAACAATGGGAAAAATATAGTGAAGTTAATGGATGTTTCCGACTTCTTTTCTTACGAAGATTTATCATCTCAGCACAAACTTAGAAATAAGGAACCTAGGATATATCTTAAAGATATAATGGTAGTCAAGGTAGAGAGAGGTCAGTGGGATCTCAAGTACAAAACAGGCCACAATGAAGAATATGAAATTCTTGACTTCCTGCAGATGAAAATAAAGAAGACTCAAAAGTTCCCTGAGGTACTTTCTAAGAAACATCCAAGGGGAATTACTGAAGAACGTAAAGCTGAGATTTTGGAGAAGCTTGTACCATTAATGCCGGAAAATCGAAAAAATTTCTGGCGAAATATTCCAGTTTGCAACTCAGCGACAAACCTACTTACTGAAGAATGTTAATAATTGAAGAAGACTGACAGAATATTAAATATTGCAGAAGAATAAGACTGATTCGTTAAACAACAACAAAAATTAGTACAACTAGATCTCATAGTTTTTAATAACTTTTATCTTGAAAAGATCTCAAATTAGATTAATAAAAGGTCACTCTCACTCACAATTCTCATAATTATGTACCTATCTATAAGTAACGGTGATAAAAGTGACAAAATAATACTTTGTATAATTTTTATTGATGTTTTTAATGGTTATAGCAATAACCTTTTGTTTGTTTTATTTTAACAATTATATTTTCTGATTTTGTTACTATTTTTAATGTACAGAGTAGTACAAATACAGATTATGGTGTTTCAATTAATATGTTGCAATAAATAACATGTGATTCTTGATAATTTACTTTTATTTAATTTCTGTAAATAATAATTAAAAACCTAAATTGGTACATTAAGCGGAATCAATTCATGAGATGGTAAAAAACTTATCTTTAATTAGTAGTTCCATGCTATAACTGCAGCAAGTTACAGTGAATATCAAGTAGATTTTGCTCAGCTATAAACAAACTATATGGACTTAGTAATCATTGTTACAGTATGTTCTTCTGCCTAAATATTCTCACAGTAAGTCACCTTCTTGCTATATTTATGCTTAGGAATGAAAAAAATATATTTATTACATTCCTAAAGATAAATAGTTTTTCGAGGTTTTCTATATTAATAATTTATTTATTGACTAACTTAGTCATTCCACTTATAAAGTAAACTACTTTGCATAATAAAAACCGACAAAAATAATAATATGCCTAATATTTGGACCATGGTAGCAAAAACCGTAAAAAAAACTTTAACCGCCGTTTTCTCGAAAATGTGCTCGGAGGACTTACTGTGGTTATCCTTCGTGGGGCAGTATATCTAACATAATTATAATCAATTTGACGACCTCTGTGGTGCGGTGGGCGAAGGACCGCCTGAGACGCAGGAGGTTGCGAGTACGATTCCCGCCTCGGGATAATTGTGTGTACGATCTGCAGATATTTGCTCCGGGTGTTCTGGTCGTTATCTATATTATATTTAAAAAAATATCTATTATGTAATGTATTGTATTAAGTACATTTATATCAGTCATCTAGTATCCATAACATAAGCTCTGCTTAGCTTGGGGCTAGATGATGCTGTGTAGATTGTTTTAATTAACTAAATTGTTCAAATCTAGATTGCCTGGGAGAAATCGCTGTTACTAGGTTGCCTGGGAGAAATCGCTGTCAGCGATAAGGTTGCCTGTTGTACTTTTAATGTGTATTATTTAGATATAAGGTGTTATTTTATAGTTTTAAGTGCAATAAAGTGTTAATTCATTCATTCATTCATTCAAATGACGTAAATGTCAATAATATGTATTGTAACGTTCAAAATGCTGATACAGAGAGAAGAGAAAGATCACTTTTTCTATACAAAAGACTTCAACGAACTCACTTAAGATTTTACTTTGGTATTTGGACTGTCAAAAGTAAAATAATTACTAAGATTTGGTATTCAAACAGCAGTATAACAATCAATAACAATTTTGACAATTGCTCTAATTACAGTCAACAATAAAATTTGATGTGCGATGTGTGGGTACTTAGATCCCATACAAGAACGAAATTGCGCTAAGCTCTGTTGTTTAAAATAATTACAGGTAATTTATTTTAAGCCTTCCTTCGGGTCCTTTGCTTTTTTGGGACTGACACGCATCATCATCATCATCAGCCTATATTAGTCCACTCCTGGACATAGGCCTCCCCCAATGAGCGCCATAGCGCCCTGTCTTCAGCGTGACTCATCCAGCATCTACTTGCAGTCTTTCGCAGGTCGTCATCCCACCTGGTCGGAGGGCGTCCTACACTACGTTTACCGAGTCGTGGTCTCCATTCAATAACACGTTTGCCCCAGCGGCCGTCGGTTCTTGGCGAGATATGGCCGGCCCACTGCCACTTCAGCTTGCTAATTCTCAGAGCTATGTCAATAACTTTGGTTCTCTGACACGCATGTTTTATTTGAATTGGATAATATAATTGTTTTGAAAAAATTAAAACTACGGGTACTTAAAATTTCGTAGTATTTATTACACAGTTTCTTTTAGTACTTTTTCCTCGGGAATTAAATGTATGAGATCACCTTGGCATCATTTTCCATACAATAGCGAAACAGTTTTTCATATAATTCCATAATTGACGAAAAAATATAAAACATACATACCTACAGCTAAACAAAAAAGCTTTTCGTCATTTAAAAATTAATGAGATCATTACATTTTTTAAGTACACCATGAAAACTCAAATTATTTGTACGCGGTTAACGTCGAAAACTGCTTATTATTGATATAATTTTAAGCTTTTGTAGTTTCTCTTAAAACACTTTTTATAATATTGGCCTTTTCAGCTTTTTATTTCGACTTGACTTCGACGATGATTTACACATCCCAGTGAAGTAACACTAATTCAGTAATAGGTCGTCAACCTGAGTGAATCGGCCTTAAGCCTTACAATGACCAGATAAGTCATTCATGATATAACATTTTTGTCAAGTATTATTTAAAATTGGACCAAGTTCAACATAGCTCTTCCAAAAATGGAAATAAAAAGTTTCATTCATATAGTAGACAACTATGTGGATAAATCACGTTCTACCAACATTAAACGTTTCAAAAACAAATTAGTTCCATTTTCAAATCAAAGCACGTGTGTCCCTACCAAAGCCACCGGCGAGAACAATAAAATTCTGGCGCCAATCGTTACACCCACTCTTGATATACAGGGTTATCTTTGACGTAAGGGGTTTTATTTTGAGACGTTATTTTATTAAATATGAATAATAACTATTAAAATCTTCTCTAAATACCGTTGTCAAATTCAATTGTCGAAATAAAAGAAAAACATATAATAAAAATGAAAAATCTGAAAACTAGTGTCAGGGACTAACTACATATAAAAAAATTATGTAAAATGTATTTTACCGTCTGATTTTTTTATCTGTAGTTAGTACCATACATTATTAACAGATAATATTTTCCACTCCGGCGCTGCTCATAAAATCCATGTCTTGCTTTACGAACCCTGTATAACAGACAATCAGCACAGAGCCACACGTTCGTAATAATGGAGGGAAAATTGTCGCGACGTGATAGTGTGACGAACCTCTTTTGTTTTTTTTTACGAAACAAAAAGTGAGCGTTATCCATACTCCCGCGTATTCGGAAGCCGTAATCGTTGTCGTGAGTTGAATTTGTGAATGAATGAAAGTTGAATGGAAGTTAGTAGGTAAGGTACTAATATACTCACGGTATTTATCTACCTACTTTTTTGAGTGATTACCTGAATAAAAACGTAGTTACAGTTTTAGTATGAAATCATTGGCTTGAAATGCTGTAAGAGCCAAAAGGACCCATGGCGGCACTACCGGTCGTGTCACGCAGGAGGTTGCAGATTCGATTCCCGCCTTGGGACAAATGTTTGTACGATCTGAAAATATTTCTTCCGGGTATTCTGGTCGTTTTATACATATAATAGAAAAAAATCTATGTAATGTATTAAAACAAATGTAGGTATTGTGTATATCAGTCAACTATTACCCATAACATAAGCTCTGCTTAGCTTGACGCTAAATGATGCTGAATGGATTATCTTGCGCTATTTATTTAATACCTACAATAAATAAACTGATAAGATAAAGTACCAACCTAACAAAACTAGATCCTCATTAAAACAACTTTTCTAACACAATAAGACAGCTCTTACAAGATAAAATCAAGTTCTCGTTTCAAACATACCAACTAGATTATAAATGGTCCAATAAGTGCTCGTTCTAATACAAACTAACTCAACAAACCTTCTTACAAGAACCTTATCTAATAAGGTTTGTTACATAGAATAGAACCTATTTACAGAAACTACGCAAAGGCGCTTACGAGCCTGCAAATCTATGATTAGTAGAACTCCTTTGCCGTGATTGGAGGAGCGCTCTTAGAAAGGCGAATAGACAACCAATAAGAACGCAGCAGCGCAACAATAGCCTTAGTGCGTGGGAAGTAGGAAACGAACTGCCTACATTTATATTTAGAACGTGGTTTCGTGCTATTATGTAACTAGTGGTATAAGTATAAAGATTAAACGCATATACAGTCACCTTTTCCACCGCGGGTCAAAACGACCATAAACGATTCTAAAAGAAGCAAAGCGCACAAACGCAAGATTCCTACTACTATGGAATTTGTCCAATGCTAATTTTATAAGAAAAACGAGTAACCGGCCCTAACAGCAAGTAGAATAAAAGTTTGTAAAACCTTGGATTTGATAAATTTTGTCCTCAATCCTAAATGTTATACACATTGGAATGTTCATGCTGCATGTAAATTTAATTTTAGAACGTGAATGTTCATTTTGCAAGTAAATTTAAAAATTTAATTCAATTTTAGAACGTTATCCCAACAGTCTTGCAAACATGCAAAAACCAACAATGCTTATTCAATAAAGATATCCCTAAGTACAAGAATAAATCAACCGCAAATACAACAAACAAATTCGTACATCAATTCCTTTTAATAAATTATGCAGTCGGCTAAAGTTACAACGAAGTTTAGCGTCGGCTACACGCAAAATAAATGATAATACCACCTTCGAAGACATAGACAGATTCTGATTGTCATCGGAACAAACGTCCAAACACGTACCGTGAACAACTCTAGGTAGGTAATAACTTGTCTAGAAAGATGGGCTATGCATACAGACCTGTCGAGGTCCCTAGTAAGGAATAATGTGGAGTCGGAACAATAAGTCGCTGGTAGTAAAAAAATATAATTCGAAGAACCTAAGCATCTTGAATGAAAATGCTGTACCAGTACCTAACGAAAATACTAAGGGATAGATAGATATTCTTTATTAACAACTTCAGACACACAAGGCTAGTGATTTAAAAATCTACTAAGTCCGTCAGTTAGATTATTAGAAGATATTGGACCCGTGTTTTTTCTTTTGTCAATTAAATAAAAAATTATGAAGATATAGCTTAAATTTCCGCGTGACGTCACGTCTTGCTACACTTTTTAGCAAGTTGTGACGTCACCAGCCCCCACTCCTAAACTTTGACGCGCTTTATTTTTGTAAGTATTTGTTTGATTGACAAAAGAAAAAATACGTGTCCAGTATAAAAACAACGTAAAATAACGTTGTTTTTATAAACTTAGTATGCAATAAAGAATTATCTCTCTATTTTTTACAACATGAAGGTAGTTGTAACTTTGGAGAGTGGAACGGCTGCCGAAACTCGAGGTGACTCCGCGAAAATATCGGACAGTAATTTTCAAAGCACACATTGTTCAAATCTCTACCTGCAGACTAATTTCATTCTGTCGTTGAAATACCTAGTTTTATTCGATCGCCTACAAAGAGTTTGGAGGCCCAGAAGACGGATTTAGGATGATGATGATATATCACACTAATATCTATTCTACTAACCCTCTATAATTATATTTTTGTGTGTATACTAACCAAATATGGATCCATGGATATCCGAAATAAAGATATTTTATTTTATTTATTTAATATTATAAATGCGATATATATTTGTATGTCTGGATGGATGAATGTTTGTTAGGTACCTCTTTACGTCAAAATTACTGAACAGATCGGCCTGTAATTTGGTATACAGGTTGGAATAATACATAAGTAGCCTATTATATTCGTCACATTAATCCCATGGGATAGAAATATACTTAAAACGTATCCATATAAACAACGCATGCGAAGTCGTGGGCAGAAACATTCTTAAAAGTAATTGAAGAAGCAAAAACCACTAGATCCACTTGCAATGCTTTAGAGATCTTACAATATTTTTTTATTGCATAATTATCATACAAGGTGTCAATTATTGAAGTCATTTATTATTTTCAGATTGACAAGTGAACTTGCAACTGCGTGCGAGCTGTCAAATCTGACGTTAATGCCTTAATCAAGAGCTGCCATTTTTACTCGAGCTTAATCGATATAATTCGATTATTAAGCTTTTGATTTAATGGATTAAGATAAAGTGCTGGTACACATGGTTGTAAGAAAATGCTTCAGATTGGGAAGCTAAGTGACAGTTTGATAGTGTAGTGTGATTGTAGTCTTCCATTAAATATGTTGGAAGATATGTAATATTAGATAAGAAGAAACACTACATAGTATCAGTCGTTTCCCGATGTCTGTCTGTCCCTATGTATGCTTAGATCTTACAACTTACAACTACGCAACGGATTTTGAAGCGGTTTTTTTAAAATAGATAGAGTGATTCAAGAAGTGGGTTTATAAACCATTTAACACATGACACGCTGCAAGGCGCGGCTATATCACATCACTCTATCCAAAACTAGAGATATTAGGCTAGATCTAGAATAACATAGGCTAGGCAAGGCGTAAGCTAGTATCAATTATATGTATATGCATAGAATTAGGACATTTTTTAATCCCACTCAATAATTTTTCCTTTCATTATTTTCTTATAATTTTTTGTTATTTTCGTGGGTTCTCCTTGCTGAGGACCGAGATGAGTGGTAGAAGGGGAGTGAGGCCTTTGCTCTGCAGTGGGACACTCCGGTTTAATATAATAATAATATTTGTTTTCTTAACTGGGATAAAAAGAAGCTTATATTGTTCGAGGCCTGGAATTACCTGTATGCAAAATTTCAGCCCAATCCGTTCAGTAGTTTTGACATGAAGAGGTAACAAATATCCATCCATATTACATCCATGCTAACATCTAAACTTTTGAATTTATAATATTTATGTGTTATATTAATAGTTATTCCGTTTCACCAAGTTTCGCCTACTCTGATAAATGAACTATCGCTGTAGACCGTAAAAAATAACGAACAACACTGCAAACTACGAAGAATAAAAAACAAGTGCTTGTTTAAATACCGGTCGGTACGCGATAATTTATGGCAATATTAATAATGCTAAAATGACAGTTATTGTGTGCTATCAAGGTGCTTGATAAAGGATTTTTATTCGAAACTAGGTAGGATGAACAATGGGTGTCAGAATTTAAACGTAGGCGTAGGTACCTACTTAGCTTTCTATGTCAATAAATGATAAATGAATTATGTTTTTTAACTAGTGCTTGTAGTAGGTACCTAGTTAACCCATTTGGACCCAAATACAAACTAACTATAGAATTTTACTAAAATAACCCTTTATCGTGTGAGAGCAGGACAGTTTTACCCAAAATTAACTTTTGGTATACATAATGACAGTTAAAATCTTGTTTTTTAAAATCATCATCATCATCATCAGCCTATATTAGTCCACGGCTGGACATAGGCCTCCCCCAATAAGCGCCATAGCGCCCTGTCTTCGGCTTGACGCATCCAGCATCCGTCTTTCGCAGGTCATCATCCCACCTGGGTCGGAGGGCGTCCTACACTACTTTTTTTTTAAATAATGCCGTACAATTCACACTTCTTGCCCTAAGCTAAGCAGAGCTTGTCTTAGGAGTACTAGGTAACTGATATATTTTATTATAATAAGTGTTTTTTATATTGAAGTTATATTATAATGGCTGTCCCATTATAATATAACTTCAATATCATTATTTATTTATTAAATTGTGATAACTTAGTACCTATATCAGTAACTAGAGTCATAGCTCTGACCGCACTCAAAGCTTAAAGTTACGACAGCAATCAAAAATAATCTGACTTTGCACGCATCAAGTTCGCTTGGTATAAAAGATCCCATTTAAAAGATCGAGCTCATACGCAATTTCTCTGTTAAAAATAGCCTTGAATTAGAACTTCTGCATTACGAGCGAAAGCTAGCTATTATTTAAAGTGCCAGTTAGGGTCTAGCGTGCTTAGAATGTGCTATCAAGGTCCCGTTTAATAAAAGGCCGGGAGCTATAAGTTGAGGGGCTTTTAATGCCCTTAAGGTGGCGGATTTGGATGCGGCTTGCGCATTACTGTGGTGGATTGCACAGACTTCATGAGGCTTCAATAACCAGCAGTGGATTAAACCTGGATGCAGATAATCATGATGGCAATACGTGTCATGCCAAATACCAAAAAATAACCCTCATATCTATAGATAATTCTTGAACTTTATTTTCATAAATCTTTAACTCAAACTCTTCTGAAGTTTCAAGGTAGGTCGCGAGTTACCTTAAGATGACAGTTCATTTCTTCAATTGTTTGTAATTTTCGAAGTTTAGTTCGAGTGAAGGGATTTTTACGATCAAGCAAACTGAAACTCGTTTGGAGTTTGAGTAGAGGTTGAATCGTGGTCGAGGTACGACTAAAGAAATGGGGGTAAGAGAAAATACCGAGATCATACTCGGGACGAGCTACGAGATTTTAAAATGTGTGTCAGTTTGCGTGTAAGACAATAGACTGGGATGCTGCAGTGCTGGGTCTTACCTTATATTGACGACAGATGTGGTGCGACGGGCGAAGGTCCGCCTGCAACGCAAAAGATTGCGGATTCGATTCCCAAATTGGGACAAATGTTTCTACGATCTGCAAATATTCGTTCCGGGTTGTTCTGGGTATTTTCTACGTGTAATAAAAATTATTATTATTATTATTCATCATCATCTGCATAAGTAAGTCGACTTCTGGACATACGCTTTCCTGAATAAGTGCCATAATGCCCTATCTTCAGCTTGCACCATCATTATCATTATTAAAATATCTACCTATGTTATGTTTAGGTACTACAATGTAAATCAGTATCGCACACAAGCTCTGCATAGCTTGGGGCTAGATGATGATTTGTGGATTGTCTAGCATTATTTATTTCATTATTATTAAATAAAATATGACAGCCTAGATAAACAGAGACATGTTTCCAGTGTCTTGTGTTTGTCGCGGTTCAAACCACCTCTATTTTCGGTTAGCAGCAAGCGATTTACAAGGAGCAAGGAGACACGGATTTTTGACAGATTTCAACAAAAATTCGTGAGCAAATGAAAAAGTTTCAAACCGATATTATGTAAAACTTTTGAAACTATCTTGTTATTTGCACAAAAGCCATTTAAATTGTTGATATTTACCAGAATAATAATCAGAATAATCAATTTATTGGTAAAAAACGAATATTACAGGTCACATAACAATTATAAATTAAAGTTAAATATTATTATATTATAATTAGACAATAATCAAATAACTGATAATTAGATTATAATAAATGTATTATAACTAAGTAATAATACTCAAGATATTATATAATTTTTCGCACATAATCGTCAATACTGTAGAACGCCTTCTCGACGAGCCACGATTTAAGTCTTCGTTTAAAGGAAGACAGACTCAGTGCTGTGACTACCCGATCTGGTAGGTTGTTATACAAAGCGGGTCCCAGCACGTGCGTGAGTCTGTCCGACTTCGCCAGTCAAAGAACCAAAGAAGACACGGATTTTTGGCAGATTATAACGAAAAATCGTGAGCAAAGGAAAAAGTTTCAAAACGATATTATGTAAAACTTTTGAAACTTGCATGACTATTATAATCACGGAATAACTCCCGTTTTAAATAACTTTTGCGATAATTATTATGCATCCGTAATCTTAGACGAACGCATTGGAGTACGCTTAAATATTATGTCTGGTTTTCAATAAACTCATGGCAATGAAAAACCATCTAAAATCCGCTGCCGCTCTTACTACCTACTAAAGACTAACCTTAGTCGGTAAAGTGGGGGTACGAAGGGGGGGGTATAGAACGTGTCAGTCGCGTGGTTATACACTATTATCAAGCAAGGCACTAAATTATACGAATTACGCAGTGCTCATCTTCGTGATATATCTCACGTGGCTGAAGATGCAATGGGAGAGTCACTTTTATTTTATTACTAGTTTCTGCCCACGGCTTTGTGTGCGTTAGCTATGGAAAAGTTTAAAAGTTATATCATTATAAACAGAAATAGGTAATTAATTAATAAATAACAGGTAAGTAATTAATTATTTATAAATAATAATAATAATGCAGGACAATCCACACAGCATCATCTAGCTTTAAGCTAAGCAGAGCTTGTATTATATTGTAGGTTAGATGACTGATATTCATTATATAATAACATTAGATAGATATATTTTTTACCATACATAGAAAACGACCAAAACACCTGGAACAAACTTTTGCAGATCATACCAATCATTTATCCCGAGGCGAGAATCGAACTCGCAACATCCTGCGACGCAGGCGGACCGCCCGCCGCCCACCGCGCCACAGAGGTCGTCAAATTAATTTACTATTATTATGAAATTTGTAATAGCTGTGGTTTTCTTCAGTTAAAATAATTGATATTCACGCTGACTACTCTACTCTATACCCTACCAACGGATAGACATTAAAACTGTGTCTTCAAAGCCCTTGTCCCAATATCTTCCTTATTAGAATTATATGCCAATAGGTGCTATAATTCTTACAGCCTCTACAATCAAGAAATTTAGTGCCATCTAGTGTCATACTTAGTAAACTTATATGTGTTACAAACTGTGTTACAATGTAACAACCTCCCCTTAACAAAACCACCCTTTGAAAGCGCCATCTAGCTGTTTTAGAAGGAAGTATTCGCATAAACTAGTTTACTATTTTATCGATTTTAGTTTGGGGCGGTTAGGGGTGGATTACAGATGGCGTGCTTGTCTTTGTAAGGGATGAAATTTCAACTTTAGCTCGGTAACATTAAAAACGACTTTTTACGTTTTGATTAAAACCTTATTAGACTTTTTTAAGATTTGTTTGGTCTGGACACATTCTATACTTTTTGAACTCTAAAAAAATTTAATATAATTTGCGTTACCTGTATGTAATGGAAAATCATTCACTATTTACTCCTCTTCAGACAGCGAGAAGCGAATTTTTTTAAAAATTCGCTTCTCGCTGTCTGTCTGTCTCTAAGTATGCTTAGATCTTTAAAACTACGCAATGGTATTTGATGCGGTTTTTTTAATAGATAAAGTGATTCAAGAAGAAGGTTTATAAAACATTTGACACGTAGATTTCCTCGCGGGAGCAGCCGCAGGGCGCAGCTAGTTATAAATCCAAAGAAAAAGAAAGTACAGTAAACAGAAACTCCCAATACAGTAACGACTTGAATGACCCAATCCCGAATGATGGATCAGTTCAGCAGGTGGAGTCGAATGCCACGAGATCTTCACACCTGTCTCTCCCTGTCCCCTACCTGCACTTGTCTTGTGCACTGGCTGTAGCAGGCGACTCGGTCTGGGAACTGACACACTTGACACAACATAAATTCATTATTGAGTGTAATTCGTTATAAGGAACACGTTTGAAACTATCATGGTTAATAACGCAGTGCCTTCAGTTATTTCGTGATAATGGCGCATATTGTAAGGGCAGCCGGCTCAAACTGGAAACAGACCGCACAGGACAGAGACACATGGGCATCTTTGAGGCCTTCACCCAATAAGGGGTTCCTACAGATATTATCCTATGAAACTAAATTACACGTTAGATTAATTAAGTTATATAAATAACTAGTTTAAAAAGAACTCTAAAAAACAATGTACTTAAACTTAATAATTTGTTGGAAATAAAAGGCTTTTTTATTTTTATTTTTTATTTATTTATTTAATGGCGCATGTGCCGAAACATAGGAAAACTCAAAAATCAAATCATGGTAATATCCTGTTATAAATAACTTTTGCGTTATTTAAAAAATAATTTTTACCATGATTTTTACCACCTTACATCGAAAATATCTTTCATTTGTTCGATCGTGTCTAAAAATTACAAAAGATGGTTTTATCTTAACGGGTAACTCGCAAAGACCACGAAAAACAAACCCAGTAAATTTGTATCCACAATAAAGGAGATCAATCTAATCACTGAGCAGCTGTTTACAAAGTAAAAACATCATTTAAAGATGCCATGCAGCTTAAACTCGAACAAGTTTTTGATAAGCCGATTCGTACTGAAACAATTAAAATAAAGATGCCAATACAGAACTGAGACTGGTTACTGGAATGCTGGTGCGTACGCAGCTTTATAATTAGGTTGTGTTGCATTAACCCCAGTTTATCTAAGGGTATTGCATCTGCTCTTCCTAAGATTGTTGCTTTATTAGATGCAAGAAATGTAGACATTTGATGCACTCTGCTTAGCTTGGGGTTAGATGATGCTGTGTGAATTTTCCAAGATTATTTATTTACTATTTTTGAAAATTTGAATTTTGAAATTTAATCCATTTTCAATTTTAAAAATTCTATATCAAAACTTTAAATAACAGTCTGGTATATTTATTAGTGTAAATTTAATCCTAGAATACAATATTACATCAACAAACGTGTTTGAAGCTAGGGTTGCCCTTACTTATTAAAATTACATTATCGTGTACACTCGTGTTACAAATCATTAATGACTTCTTAAGTAGATGTAGTGTTAAAATGCACAAATAAGGTTGTGTATACATTTTTACAAAATATGCAAGCTTTAGAGAATTTGCATCAAGTAACATAACAATTTCCTCTTTTGTCATGTCCACTCGTGCTGGATCAAAAGTCTGAACTTTTCTTTCTGAATCTCTCGTAAACACTTGTCGCTGGCAGTCGATTTACATGTTCACCTTGTGGCTCTTATTGTAAAAGCACTATGACATTTCATTGACAAACTAAAATATTTTTTTGCTACAAGAATTAAACTACCAACTTATAGGTATTTTACGTAGTTTTAAACATACTTCGTATAGGTTAAGTAAAAGACTATCTAGATTACCTGATATAAGTCCTAAGTGGTAGAAAGAATGTGCACCTAGTCACACCTGTATGTCATGTGAAATCATTGAATATCTAATGCCCGCGCGCGCGCCATCAAATAAAGTGCCATCGGCGACCGTCAGAGCTACGACTGGTAACAAAAACACCTGCCGCCTGCATCGTATTTAATATCAACCAGCTGAGATGGAAAAAATCACTAAAACAAATAAGAATGATCTCAAGAATCACTAATTACAACATTCCTACAAAATAAATGTATAAACCTATAAAGAGATCGATTTAAACATGTCCACGTTCAGAAAATGCATAATACACGGGTATTGTGAAACACAAAAAAGTATAATAAAGCCTATTAAATAAAACAAAAGCTGGAGCATTAATAACGCAATATCGTACTCGATCGGTTTACGGCGCCTATTCTCGCTAACGACTTCTAAATAGACGCGGTCCTCCGAACATGGTTACGGGATAATTACGCGCAACAATAGCGGCGCAAGCGGCGACTGTGGCATAATAAGCACCGCGCTGGCCGGTAGCGGCGCGGGCGCAGGCCTGGCCGTGCGCGGAGCGCGCGCGCGGCACGCGTCTCCCCTCCCCCCGCGGCCGGCGCGCGCGCTACTTAGCCGTGGGGGTGCGCGCCACCTCCGCCAATTCACCGGCGACCTCCGCGGCACGCACACGTGCGCTCGATCTCTCCCGTCCCACTCGCGATGCCCATGGCTACCGTACACTATCAAAACATCGACAAGCTCGCGCAGCTTCAGAATCAGCGAAGGCTCGCTCCTGCTCCTGTTGATCCTCGTAAGAAGAACAAATCCTATATGCATCAGCAGTATCCGGCACCTCCAGCCTCCGTGGCGAGGAGGAACGCCCGCGAAAGGAACAGAGTGAAGCAAGTCAACAATGGATTCGCGGCACTCAGGCAGCATATCCCATCCACTGTTGCTTCAGCTTTGGTCGGCGGAAGGGGATCTTCCCGGAAGCTTAGTAAAGTGGATACTCTGAAACTGGCTGTGGAATATATCAAAAGCTTGAAGCGTCTGTTAGAGGAAAGTGAAGATGGATGTTCGGATGCCCAGATGACACTGATCCACGGCCCGCAGACGCCGCCGTCCTCGGACGAGTCCCACTCGCCAGCTCCGTCCCTGGTCTCTGAGAGTTCGGCTGGCCCACACTGTCACGATCCTTACGACGCCTATGAACCCATGAGTCCTGAAGATGAAGAGCTACTTGACGTCATTACCTGGTGGCAGCAGCAGTGAAATAAGGTAAGCTTTCATATTTTGTTAAATTTTACTTTTTGTGTTTGTTTTGTGCTCCGCTGTTTTTGTAGATCAAGATTTTATTTTATATTCTTAGTCATTTTTGATTTATTTCTTATCAGATAAATTACCCATCATCACGGTATAGCTAGCTTCCTTTTGTAAAGCCCGGTTTCTTCACAAAAAAAAATATATCAACAGAATCTACCTAATCAGAATGAAAATTCAGGTAGTGCATTTTTTCGCAAGATCCTTTTCGTCACGGTTACCTACAGGTCTTTTATAAAGCTCAGGTTCGTCCTCTATGATGCAAAAAGCAAACGCGTTCTATTGTCGCTATGCATTGAACCACACAGGGACGAGATCTATTCATTGTCAGATTCGGGACATAAAAGAAACGAACAAAAGCAAATCTTAAAATATGTCGCTTTTATAAAAGCTCACCCAACTAGTCTCAACGGAAGATTTTTTATAATAGATAGAAGCGTTAAAAAATATGAAAACCCGCATTCTAAACATTATTTATAGTAATAGCGTAAAGCAATTACTTCTAACAATCTTGCGGCTAGCCCCGCATGTGGAGCTCATAAAATGGTATTCTAAATCAAAACAACTTCTGCTTGAGTGGAAACATTTCCCACCGGACCTTAGACCATATGGTCCAACTTTATGGGCCAACGCCAGTAGCGCCGGTAAAAACGAAAATCGCAAAAAACTAGCTATTAATTTATTGTACCGGAAGACGAAATCTCAGGAGGAAACTAGCACACGTGTTTCAATATTTGCCGGCCTAATGCAAACATCTGTTGATATAGTTCTGGGAGTTTTTATACGTCATAAGGACTTGTGCTTCCCGATATAGTCGCGTCTGTTGTCGATAAGCAAAGGTATAGATAATCTTCAAAGAATTACAGCTACCTTCACACTTTACTAAAGCAGATATTTTATAGAAAAACTTCTAGTCTTAGAGCGGTGCAATAGAAGTCCGATTACGGTTTCTCAAAGAAGCTTAGACTATTTGAAATTGTTGGCAGTAAATAATAATTGTTTTTCTTTTTTCCCAGGAACCAAACACCGCGATCAAAGCATCCGGCTTGGTGATTACGAAAAAACGAGTATTCCTCAAGGAGTGAGCGCGTGAGCAAGTTAACCTCTAATTAAGCGCAATCAGTATATTCCTAATGAGAGGAGTAATGGTGGTCCAGACGATCCCATCGAAGCATTCCGAACAACGAACGAATACCTACTGCATTTATATCGCGTCAGTGGCGAACGATCATTAATGTTTCCGAATTATCATTTGGAACATTCACTTTGTCGACATCCTTTGTGCCAATACTTGCGGAAATTCTGTTTTGTTGTATCAAATAGGTATAGTTTCCAAAATATTATTTGGTAATGCAATTAGATGGATTCCAATTATGTTAAGAGTTTTATTCAGAGCATTATATTGTAAATACAAGCTCATGTAGTCTAGATTCCGATAGCAATCCAGTTTTTTTAGACCGCCGACGACGTTTCGCCACTGTGGCATATTAACAGAAAGACTGAAGATCATTTATTTGTTCCAAGCATTTAGTAAAGTGATCAGAGCAACTGCTGTGCCTTAGATTAGCCTTGTCGTTTTAAGTTAGTTTTAATGTTATCTAGTCATTAATGTTTAAGTTTGTTTAAGTTACATATATATTAGAAGGTCTTGTATGTTACCTAGTTTGAATCATTGAGGTTGAGTTCTATTTGAGACAAAGACTTTTAGTGTATTATAGATAAACTAGTACCCTAAGGAAGATTCCTAATTAGTTTTTAAAGAATTTTATTGCACGAAAATACCAGCGATCAACCGTTTGGTTGTTTTTGTAAATAAATGATATCAAACATAATTTCTTCCATTTTATTTATGACCCTAATAACCTTATAATATGTAAAAAAACTAAACATATAGAAAACTAAAGCCAAAGATGATGATGCAAAGTATTGGTCTATTACTCATAGATATCTTAAAACGATAAAAATAAGATAAAGATTTTGAAGATGATGAAATAGGTAAATATATTATGCTAATGCAAATAACAAAGCAGATAACGCGATCATAGATTTTTTTTTAAATTTAGTCTGAAATCATCAGCCCGTACATAACATTCGTCGCCTTACATACAGACTCTTTGGTATTCCCATTTCATTTGATTTAACTTTGAAAATGGAACTGAAAGCGCCTTCTTGGTGATTCTTGGATGTTTACAGGGAGAGTGATTCTTCCTCCATGGTAGAACGCGTAAGGTCGTATCGTAAGCGCAAAACCTACTTTTTATTGTGCTACGATACGAAGACACGAAAAGTTTGTAGTAGCGCGAAATCACTGGTTTTTTTAATACTTAAATTGAACTGATGGTGATTGTGGCTTAATTAATTGAAAATGTCATCAAACTAAAATTAAGCTAATAATATATGCAAATGGCAAAGAAATAATTAATTATGATTCTACCTCTATGATGCAGTGTGATATTTTGACAAAAGCTAACACTGATTATGAAGAAAACAATACAAGTTGTAGATGTTGATGAGTACTTTCGTTGGATTTGAGAGTCCTTTACCTTTGTTTTCCTAAATGATTATATAATCTTATTCCACAAAATATAACCATTATTGATGATACTATTTTTGAAATATATTTTCGCAATAGCGCAGTTTCAAACATCTTGCTTTGAATAATAGAATTCACTTATTTTAACATTCGGTTGTAACCACCAGCCTAAAAATATGAAGGATTTATACTGGCTTAAAACACTGAAAAAATCAATGTTCGAAAAGCAAGCTCGTAAAGAAATGCAAACAATACCAAATACGTAAGCAAGTCCAAAACCTCAGATCCAAAAATAGTCGCATACCTGACTCTTTCAAATACAGAATTGGCAACAGGGACTTGCAAAATTAAAATAACAAAAGGTACACCACACGTGCCTTAACTCAAGTTACAATTTCGCAAAATAATAACCTACGCGAAAAACATAATGGGGGGCCGAAATCAGTATGGCATTTTATTTTGTGAAGACAATTCGACGGATGCCCGTAACGCCCCGAAATTCAGGTTGTAATACTGCAATAGTAATTTGCGATAATAGAAGGGAAGTTTGGCAAATGGGTGGGTACTGGGCATATCCGTTGGCAAATAGTTTTTTAGTTCAAAATTATAGGACAAAATTATGCAATGAGGTACAGATAAGAAAGATAACGATCGAGTAGGTACCGTACCGTAGACTGTTGACACTAAGAAAAATGTCTTGATCATAAATAATGACGAATAATTTTTTTAATTATTTATGAACAAAGAAAGTAACTATAAATAAACTAATTTCAACTAGTATATATAATTGGAACAATTGAGCTAACTGCAGACTGTTGCAAACAGTCTACAGGTAGGTCAACTGGTCCATATCAATACCAGTGGGAATCGTGACCAAGACGCTGGCTGCATTGCCACGCTGTATGAATGTTGATGTCCAATAATACATTTTACATGTTTACGTGATTATATTATAAGCCTAAAGTAATAAAGTTATTGAAATCACCAGTCCCTGATTTCTAAATAAGTAATGTATGCACCAGATTCAATAAACTTTCCAAAACAACATGCAAAGAATTGCACATCTGCTATCAATGAAATTACAAGCTGAAAGCAACTGAAAGCTTATTATAATCGACCATAATTGTCAATTTATTGAACCGTCCCATTGACACCCCTTTCGGTAGACGCTGTACTTGTTCAACAGAACAGGTACGACATGTTGTCGTCAACACCTGTGAATGGTTTTGTCGGTGATCTAAATGTTTTTTTAGTTGTCGGTGATCTAGATGCTTTGTATTAATTGTCGGCTGCTGTGCATCCGTTTGCAAGATTGCCATTATCTTGTCTATCTCGTTGCGGGTATAACTGGAGTTGACGGTTTGCTTTAATTTCATGTAATTTTTCGCTTCCAGTGTGTTTGCTTTTATTGTACTTCCGTTCGGTTCTTCATTAGATGCTTTGACTAAGAAGCTGGTTCTTATCAAAATGGCGCGCGCTCTATCATGTGGAAACGGCTCTGGTTTTAGTAGCATGCCTGAATATTGTAAAAAATTAATGAACTTTAAATAAATCTCTAATGTAAGATACATTTGAATTATAATTTATTCATATATAATAATAATTAAATGACATATTTAAATTGTTTGCGGCTTTGGGATGCTTTCCCTATATTATTCTTTTTTTGCATTTAGTGGAAAGCGTCTCCAAGACGCAAAAAAATTAAATTGAATAAAATTCGACTGGTCAGGATCGGTTGAGCTGCATATAGATTGTCTGCCGTTACCTCAAATGCCAATGTTCAATACTAGTTCTAATTTGTTTCTATTGTATTATGATTGTAATTTTCTTTAATAATTATTCATCATAATAATTAGTCCATCCACTGAAAATAGACCTTCTACAGAAGACACCACAAATAGCGATCCTAAGCCGGCACAATTACATTCCTAAATAACTTAGGTATTTAAAGCTAATTTGAACTCAAAATGGTCAAAGATAAAATTAAATAAAAACTACACACCCAGCAAAAAAACTCAAAATTTTTACCAAAAACATAACAATAATTTCCATGCACCTGGCATAAACATCATTCTCGAAGCTCAGGCTTCGCCGGCCTTCGTGTACACTCGGCGGCGCTCGTGCGTTCCCGGCACGCGACCGTCGCGCGCGCAGCTGCGCGGTCACTTGCGCAGAACCGATTGTTCCAATTGAAAATGGCTTACCCGTTACTTGTCAAATTACTTTTTTGACCCTGAAGAGTTTGATAGGTACGTTTCATGGACTTTTCTTTTGGTGTTTAATAAAACAGAAAATCATTCCGTAAGATTCTTTTTCCTGAAATTAAGAATTTTATTTTATGAAACCAGACTATTATGAATCTAATAAGAGTATTAGGTTTCATAAAAACAACGGTCCATTTACGGGGCCAAATCTGCAGGATAAACTTTTCTTTTCGTCATATCTTCAAAGAGTACGGCAACTCTGCAAAACAAAAAGTTGACGCCAGGCCACTTATGAGCAAATAAGAAGCACTCCAAAAACACCAAATGGCCAAATAAAAACGCCGCAAGCTCTGTCCTTGGCGGGGGTGTAGCGTTTCTGGCAATAAGCGTGTGACCCAAATGCGCCGCCGCTATTTACAATACCGAAGTAGTTGGTTTTTGGAGTAATTTTGCGATAGAGCCTTGAGCGTAAAAATGGGTCCATAAAATTTGAGCAATTCGGGTGTTTTAAGAACAAAACGTTCATGTACACAAACTACATGTTATATTATGATCTAGATAAGCTTGAAAGCGAGACCTGTAAAGGCTGAATAAACTTTATTAATTTACATTGGTCATGATTTGTGATAAGATTTAGAAATCTTTAGAAGGCTGATAAAAAGAATAATGAAGGTGCTTTTTGTTACCTATATTTTCTCAAGATAAATGAAAGTGCTATACGAATATTCTACAATATATCGGCCACAATAAAAAAAACAAATGCTTTAACGCGCCAGCCCAATTATTATCCTAGAAAAGTTCAAACCCCGCGCAAAGGCAACTTTCCACATAATGCCCCATTCATTGTCTATTTAATTAATCAACCGAAGCCGGCCGTAACTTGTGGCTGGCTGCAGTAAAACCATTAATGGCCTTTAATGAATTGGGATCTCGGTAGCGGTGTGGACTAGGGAGAATAGCTGGTTCCATCCATATATTTCTACAAAAAAAGCTTAATTTTTTTTTGTCATCAAATGTTTCCTAATCATTTTTAGTTTTTTTGGATCGTTTATATAACATTTTGTGTAAGTACATTTTAATTTTATTTTGACGTTAATATTTGTTTTGGAACAAGGGCACAACTTTAAGGATATTACATGTGTATTTCTAGTATAGTTAGTAGTATAGTTTTTTTGATAGATAGATCATTTATTAATACAAATAGGTTCCAAAACTTAGGTAATAGTACCTTAGAACCGATGTTAAGTATAAATTCGCTTAGGCTAGTTTAGGACCCTTTGGGTTAAAAACAAACACTTTAACACTAAGTATAATAATAAATAAATATTATTGCTAGCCAATCCACACATTCAATTATATCAATATAAATGTTTTATAGTTAAGAGAATCTGGTATTTGATGAGCATTCTTCATCTCGTTTTGCATTTTTGTACATGCACTTAGTATGGTATGATATGATGCATAACAAACGAATTCTTGGAAGCTAACGCTATTGCAGAAAAATGGATTTAAAGCTCTACTTTAACAACTTCACATTATACGAAGATATTTACTAGATAACTAGCTAATCCCATTTCCCTGTGGTCGCAGGTAAGTTTTATTTTATCTATAAAACATCTCAAATTGCACCGAAATTCTTATAAAAACAGTTACGTCTCTGAATCCAAAGAACTAGGAATGTGACTACCGCCAAAGTTTAGTGTAAAATGTTTCAAATTCTTTGAGCTCATGTGACTGGATGCGGGTAAGACTGTCCTTATTTGACCTGAAAAAACTACGGTACTTTGAATTTTTTTTTCGGTTTGGGTGAATTTTGGTGGTCACCGTGAGCGGAAGTAAGGGAAATGTCAAGAATGGCGGGTAAAAGCTTTATTAAACCTATAAAATATGTATTCACTGTATTACTGTATTAGCAGAAAATCTAATGGATTCTACACACCAAAGTCATGGTCACAGCTAAATGGATTGGTGCGACTTTCTGTGTATGAATATTGTTGGCAACTAACATTGTATTCTCAACTTGTCGGCTGCCCACGGACTTAACGCCCAAATACTCGCACTTATTAGATTAATATAGAAAATTGTGATAAAGATATATGAAAAGTATGTCTAAAATAGTTTTCAGGTTTTAGATTACCTATTTCATTGGTATTTTAATGTAATAAAATCATAAGCACATAACTTTCACAATAAAGATTAATAATAGAAAATTGTGGTTAAGAAATATGAAATGTATCTCTTAAATCGTTTTCAGATTTTAGATTATCTATTTCATTGGTATTTTAATGTAATAAAATCATTAGTATATAACTTTCATAAATGGCGCGGCGCCGATAATTTCTTAATTTATTAACTATTAAAATGTATTATATTTAAAATAAGTGGAATATTAATTGTACAATTTTTGATATAATTGATTTGGTCTGAAAGTATTATTCAGTATTAAGAAACATAATAAATTGTTGTATCGACTGTTCGCGCCAAAGACAGTGTGAGCCATCGCTCAGGCTGCATTTTTTACGATGTCAGAGCCTATATATACGACCCAAAAGGGGGAGAATACCCACTTTTGGATCGGCAGCCTAACCAGACAGAAGCTAAGTATTGTTCATATTTTGTGACTAGCAATTTGTGTAACATAACCTTAAAATATTATTAATTGTCTGTAATAATTTATGTCCAACCAGATTGTATTATTGAATATAAGAGTATTAATGTTCTAAGTAATGCTTCTTTTCTTTAATAACCACAATAGAACCCTATTAGGACATCTAGTAACTATATTGGTTTCTCGTCATAATTTATGTTCCAACCAGATTGTATTATTGAATAAAACAGTATTCATGTTGTAAGTTATGCTTCTTTTCTTTAATACCCACAATAGCAACCCTTTTAGGACTTTAGTAACGTTTTAATGAAAATAGATAACAAGGTAGTTCAAATTAGTTTTCATTATGGTATCTTACAGCTTCTTTTAATTAGTAAAACCATCAAAATCTATCATCAGAAGTGGGATATAGAACAGCATGTGCCTTACTAATACGAATTTATTTTCAGATGGATGTGTCTGCACTAAAAACCTTCGAGCCATCTTTTCAACCAGCCGTCGAAAAGATGATTATATCGACCTGCCGATCTACAACTCTACTACGTGTGGCCATCGCCATCCATCTGATGTGTCTGCGCCAAAAACTTACGAGCCATCTGCACCACCAGCTGCCGGAGAGATGATGACATCGACCTGCATTTGCAACTAGACTACGTGTGGCCTGGATGCCGAGGGATATGGTTCAACGATAACCTCAAGATTTTACGCATCCTCTGGCAGGTAAGGCTCTGAAAAGGGTCTGATCACTTTTTTTCAAGACATGGGATTCTGCACAGTGTATTTCAAGACAACATAGCTTCGTAACCTCGATTTTTGCAGATTAACATTCTAAATAAGAAAGCAGTATTCGTTTTCTTTTACGTAGGTAAAACAAAAGTTGTTTTGAGTAGCGTTACTAAGTCGAATTAGTATGTGGCAGTATAACGTACCTAATGTTATATTGAAATGGCATCCTTCAATAGCAGTGTAAAACCACTTGGAAATATGTTTGGCTTTTTATGTTTTACATAGGTAAATATTAAATAACGTATTTTGGAGCAAAGCGGTAGGGACTTTAAGTGCTTTTATAATGCAGAAGTGCTAAAAAAACACTTTTTTCACAGACAAACATTAGAAAATAACACTGAACTACAATCACCTCAAACTTACTGTGTAAATTAACGACGGACATATTGCTTTACTTATAGGCACAGAGGCCAAATTATAGTATAAACAATTACTAAGTATGTAGTCTATAACAAAACGCCTCTGTTGCAACTTTACTCCGCACTATTTCTGTGTTGTATTACTGTATTCACCAAAAACTGGTACTATTCTTATTTAAAAGACACTATAAAACCAGAAAAGGTTGTCTGGTGTCAGTGGTCACAGCGCGGAGCCACACATTTGACTAGAAGTTATAAATAAACGGATTTATCAAAGCGATAGTCTCGTTTATGTATCTTGACATTGTAAGTGGTTGAATCGAATCCTGTAGTAGGTATCGATACATATGTAGTTTAATCAGTGACATAAGTTTTTTTTATCGTCGAGGTTTTAGAACCTAACCACATACAGCTCATCCGAACATGACGACCAGAGGTCGTTGTCTGAAACAAATTTGAAGGTAGTTTGTAGGTACTTTCTAACTTCAAGCAAGTAGGGAGCTACATTATATTGTTGTATGTAGGAATTATCTCTCATTATTTATTGCTTTGTACGTGACAAAAACGATGCGATAATAGGGCCTTAAATATATATATAACTAGCTGCGCCCCGCGGTTTCACCCGCGTGATGACAGATATTTTGGATAATATACAATATATCTTTCTAAATTGTAGCCTATGTGTTATTCTGATGTATGAGCTATATTATTGTAAAGTTTCATTAAAATCCATTCCGTAGTTTTTACGCTAAGAGTAACAAACATCCATCCTTACTTAAAAACTTTCGCGTTTATAATATTAGTAGTTAGCTGCTATCTCTCTCTCAGAAGATTAATCTCGTGAGTCTTAATTTATCGATCTACCTTGAGTTTTTTTCTCTTGATTGTTTTCTATGCAACGAAAAACACCACATTTTATCTAGAATAATTTTATTTTTTAAATTTTATTATTATTAGATATAATGGTAATGTATATTAATAATGGTAATGATTTATAAATTGCGACGTATAATTTGATATATTACGAATAAAATGTTTCTGTTTATCTAAAGTAAAACAAAAAAAAAAGGGGCTTGTGTTTAGTAGATACCTTGTAACTGACAATAATACTTGCGAATACAAAGCGAGAATGAAAAAAAAAAACCTTTCGCTAGCGACGACGGTAGACTTTGTGCTTACTTTGGATATTTGCAGCATTTATAGCGAGTAGGTACACAATGAGGAGGTAGATACCTACTACCTACATTGGTCAGAGGAAAACGGACTTTACATCGACTATTACTGTACGGACAAAGTAATTAGAGTCGAGGCGATTTGATACTACATAAAATAAATGTGTTTCATAATGTTGCTATTATGTTGATTAGCCATATAAAGAGGTATAATGTATAACCGAAAGTCCTAGCTCATCAAACCATAAAATTTAGATAAAGTTATTTTTGTATTAGTTAGTACTTAGATAGGTAGGTACTGTACGGTACTGTTTAGCTGACTCGTACAAGTAAAGTACACGATGTTTTGATTCAATTTAATAGGTACTATTGGAAAAGATTTGACTATTTTGAAAACAAAATTTACTTTAAACTTAAAAGTTTTATTAATAGGTAAGATGACCAATGCGGATTCAATTCCCGCCTTGGGACACATGTTTGTACGGTTTGCAAATATTTTTTCCTAGTGTTCTGAATATTTTCTATGTATTGGTATAATACAGAAAAATACCTATAATTGTGTATTGTATTAAGTATATTACGAGTCATCGATGTGAGAGTATGTGTGAGGCCAAAATGATTCTGCTTTTATAGCTTTATTTCACTCCGTTGGTGGTACCTACCTATCCACCCAACATTTTTAGGGTTTTCCAGTTCTTGTCTCAACTTTGTGCCCTTTACTTCTGGAACTAAGATTATCAAAATAATTAGGTACCTAGCACTTCGTTGTTTATTTTTTCAAGCAACCTTGACAAAGTTACTTGATATAACATCTTGTCGGGAAAATTACATTCAACTTTGAGGTCAATTATTCGTCTCATCGAAAATTAATGTTCTACGATATTTAGATATAGTTAGAAAGCATTATTCATGAGGATTAATTTGATATACGACACTAATAATAATGCACTAAAATACTTAAAGATCCACTGGTCGTAATAAAAACCGAACAACAGTGTCAGCATCAGCAGTAATTATTTTTATTTTTTTAAAATTCGTCTCTGAAACTTTTGTATTGGCACCTTGCTTTTTGTCATTCTACCAACAGAGCAGGTAATAAAGTGACAATTCATAACCACAGAGCCAAACTATTAGAGAGAAGTTAGCCACAAAAACGAGTTTTGCTCCGGCAGCCGGAGAAATAGCGTAGCGTTATATTCTCTTTGTTTGATTTACATACATACTTGATGTTTTTGATTTACTAATTGATGTTTTCTTATACAACAGTAATTAACTATATTGATAATCTTGTACATTAAAGTACATAATGTTGTAATGTTTCGTCAGATTGGCCAAGCGAATGGAAATAATATTATTGTAAAATTGTGTGAATCCGTCTGAGGTTTTAGACAAAAACAGCTTGCAATACAGATGTAGAAAGTTTTATTCCGCAAAGGAAATAACAAGTTAGTTAGGTAGGTGATCTAGTATCGTTAGTTATACCATAGGCGTTTTTGATTTATTCCCAATACCGCTATGCTCTAAAACTGTTTAATAATTTGATAAAAATAACCGGGAGAATGGGAGGAAGAGAACGTTGTTGTTGAAAATGCCACGATTTTGTGATTATTGTACTTGTTTACGTTTACATTTAGATCAATAAGAACCTATTGAATGTTATAAGTACTAAAACAAAGGTAAATAGGTATGTAATGTATGTAAAATGTATACTTTCCAACAGTTGGTAAATGTAATAAATGATTCTAAAATCTCAATGGGCAGAAGACCCGGGGCCAGTGTATGGCAAAAACAAAGTACCTATATACATTTTATTTATATTTATATATCGCTGTGTGGCCTCTTGCTGGGTGCTAATCATCCCGTCGACAGCGGATGGAGGAGAGAAGCACATTTGGTAGTTGGCTAACGCTGTGGGCTTCGTGGCTCAGCTGATTTTCCTATCGGCAGCGGATGGTTGAGGTCAAGCAAGGAGTGGTCGTTGCCCGTGCTGCTCTAGCCTCCAATTCCGGGTACTGATACTCCATTGGCAGCAGGTGGAGGTAATATCAGTACTATACAGAGTAATTGGCCAGATAATGACAATAAACCAGCGAGAAACAAAATGAGATAATCAGACATCATATAATACATAATAAGAAACATTTAAACCGGTTTCAAAATGCTACATAAATACATACATACTTATTATACCTATGTAACTTATTTAGACACAGTTAAAGTTTTTGTGTATGATCTTGTTGATGTGTCATTTAATAAAGTGAAATAAAAAAATAAAAAATATATACCTTTGGTACATGTTAAACATCCATCTTATAAAGTAAAGTACCTAACAATGTACTTTTAGTACCTAAATAGTATAATTTATTGAAAAGTTGTAAGAAGTACTTATAAGATACCTACTAACTAAGTTACTTATGTAAGTACCAATGTTTATATTATTTAAATTGTACTATCTAGTAAGTGAAAATGTAAAATAGACTATCTACCTAAGCTAAGTATCGATAGGTAGAGGTATAAGAGTTACTTCGGGACGAAGTATTAGTCAAGATTGGCCGTATTAGATTAATATAGAAAATTGTGATAAAGATATATGAAAAGTATGTCTAAAATAGTTTTCAGGTTTTAGATTACCTATTTCATTGGTATTTTAATGTAATAAAATCATAAGCACATAACTTTCACAATAAAGATTAATAATAGAAAATTGTGGTTAAGAAATATGAAATGTATCTCTTAAATCGTTTTCAGATTTTAGATTATCTATTTCATTGGTATTTTAATGTAATAAAATCATTAGTATATAACTTTCATAAATGGCGCGGCGCCGATAATTTCTTAATTTATTAACTATTAAAATGTATTATATTTAAAATAAGTGGAATATTAATTGTACAATTTTTGATATAATTGATTTGGTCTGAAAGTATTATTCAGTATTAAGAAACATAATAAATTGTTGTATCGACTGTTCGCGCCAAAGACAGTGTGAGCCATCGCTCAGGCTGCATTTTTTACGATGTCAGAGCCTATATATACGACCCAAAAGGGGGAGAATACCCACTTTTGGATCGGCAGCCTAACCAGACAGAAGCTAAGTATTGTTCATATTTTGTGACTAGCAATTTGTGTAACATAACCTTAAAATATTATTAATTGTCTGTAATAATTTATGTCCAACCAGATTGTATTATTGAATATAAGAGTATTAATGTTCTAAGTAATGCTTCTTTTCTTTAATAACCACAATAGAACCCTATTAGGACATCTAGTAACTATATTGGTTTCTCGTCATAATTTATGTTCCAACCAGATTGTATTATTGAATAAAACAGTATTCATGTTGTAAGTTATGCTTCTTTTCTTTAATACCCACAATAGCAACCCTTTTAGGACTTTAGTAACGTTTTAATGAAAATAGATAACAAGGTAGTTCAAATTAGTTTTCATTATGGTATCTTACAGCTTCTTTTAATTAGTAAAACCATCAAAATCTATCACACTCAACTTAAATGTAAGAATCGAACTCGCCTTAAGTCGAGATTTTCTGACAGCTTTTATAAAAATCTGTCAAAAATTAGTAACTTGATGACATTGCATAATTCAAATTATTTTTCATAAACAATAATTTCAACCATTTAAAGCATTCAAAATACAATAAGAAGCCTGTATATAATTTTAATATTATGAAAGTATATCTTTTGCTGCTTACACACACGTCCTCTGCTGGAAAAGCACTCCCAAACAGGGGAGTCTCACTGATCTCCAAAACACTGCAGAATACTGATCAAAGAACAACACCGGTACGGAATTGTACGTAACCGTAACTTAACTTTAAAAATGTAGTATATACGTATTGGGATTGTATTTTTTACCCCAAGAATCTTGATAAGTTAAATGATAAGAATTTTCAACTGTAATAAAGGTTCTCATAATTTCTTCAAACCATCGATCGTCTAGACCTCGATTATAAGCTGTAATTTCCACAGTAACTGCAATGGCGAGAAAAAACTACACTTTCAATCATTTTAATTGCTGAACTAAAAACCATTGATCGCTAAAAATTATAAAAATTACCTACTTCTGTAGCTCAGCAATTCAAGGTGGATCTTGCAACGATGCAAGACCTATCTAGGCGTCTCAGATCATAGCTGATTTGTAACTCTCATTGCCTGTGTATAAAAATTTACTTAATATATAAAATAGGGAATTGAAAATATGTTTTCGAACTGAACAGACATTTTAAATGTAGTGATGTGATGAATTAAACACAATACAGAGTCATTAGAGGTGGTGTTTCGTAGTTTTTCGCCATGATGGTAGCCAAATGCGGGTAGGCAGGTGTCGCCACACAGCTGATGATTTTGATAGCTTCATCGCAACTTGATTTTAATCTCTTATTAGCAAAGATAATGATGATCTAAGCTCTTAGATGCATAAGGTTATGGGCCTTTCTGATAACCATTAACATAACTTTTGATATCATTACTTTTTGATCTCTGAAAATTGATTATTTTTAGGTGTCTCGTCATGAGCAAGACAACGTATAGATTAAAAAGTGACTTAGCCTTCGATATCGAGAAATAAAACATATTTATTAAACACAGCACACATATACAAACTATGATATAAATAAATAAATAAAAGAGATAAGAAAATTTGGCATTTTGTCTTGTGCAGTTTCTCGCCAGTTCTCTGTAGCTTTCACATAACCACGAGGTACCACAGCGTCCGTGATTTTTGAGAAAGGTAGGAATAGATATTTTTTTTTCAAATATGACAAAATTATAACTCAAATCTTCTCTATACCTTTCCTTATTAACCTGCCACCGGCTTTAGTCAAAGGTCCTGCGTGTCGCGCTATTCAAATAATTAGGGCCGATACCGCTTGGGATAAAACCACATAAAATCGACTGCTTGCTGCAAAAACTCGGTCGCATATCAGTCCGATCCATGGTTTATATCACAATAAAGACATTATAGAAACAGCAGTGGCACCTTGATATTGACACTGTACTTCTTTGTAAGGTGTTGAATATACCAGCAAAGGTAAGGAGTCAGTCAACGATTTTTTATTTCCAAGTTCGACGAAAGAGAAGAGAACACGATTTTAGTTTATTATTAAAAATGTACAAAAGATGTCTACAGGATATTGTGTCAGGTAGGTAAGTACATCTCTACACAGTATAAAACAAAGTCGCTTCCCGCTGTCTGTCTGCCTTGTGTATGTTTAGACCTTTAAAACTACGCAACTGATTTTGATGCAGTTTTTTAAAAGATAGAGTGATTCAAGAGGTAGGTTTATATGTATGTATATAATACATGCATTTGCAACCGTGCGAAGCCGGGGCGGGTCGCTAGTTTTTTATATAGTAATCCCTAATTTGTCAAATAACTTCTATACGTCGTCCAAAGACATTTTTATCAACATTACATACCACATTATCACATTAGATTTCCAAGATTTCAGCTGGGCTTAAACATAATAATATATATATAATATATACAACCATGGTAAAAAAAAATACAAAACGTTTTACAAACGGGCGTGAATACAATAATTGTAAAGCCACGCCAACAACTTAAGCGCGATTTTATCAACACCAATGTGCACTCTCTTTACCAATTACGTATTTACACTGCCCTTTTTCGGTTTACTTCCAGATCAATCGAAACCTGATTGAGATAACAATAAAATTGAATTCAGTTCATTCACCTCTCCAGGTGTTGAGTGACAGGACCTTATCGAATGAAATTACCTATCAATGCTGACCTATGATAATATGATTTAGATTGTGAATGAACAGATATCGACAGCTGTGTATAATCGATACAACCTTTCTATGTGATTCAATGGGTTATATTGATTTCTTCCGCTTCCCAAAAGTAAACGAAAGATTTTATATTTTCAGGTTTGTAAATCAGCTTTCACTACCCCGCCAAGTCTAATTGCTACTTTTATGTTTATCAGTATGGCTTCTTATTTGCACGATGCCAAAACGAGTAAACTTTTCTCTTTAAACCTCCGAAAACTCTGCACAACCATTAATAGGGACTCGGAATACCACCACCACGATAGTATAGCAAACTTCTCAAAAAATCGTAATACCTATAGTACCTATAGTACCGTAATATCTATTAATCACTTAAGAAAATAATGAAAAGAAATAAATTAAAGAAGTTATTATTCATGTAACAAATGGAAGCCTTAGCCGAGTTCGTATACTTACTTAATTAGTGATCTTTTCATTCATTCATTTATTTCAAAATTACAAAATAGTCTTAGGTATCTATGTACTGTTATAAACAGTTAAGATTTACTTATATAGGTATTTATTTATTTATTTAATACTTTTTGCACGAAAAACATAACACAAAATATTCTAGAAAATTTAAACAAAGGCGAACTTAACCCTAAAAAGAGTTCTCTTCCAGCAAACCTTATTGGGAGAGAGACAAAGTGAAGAGATAAGTGGGTACATTTTATACCACAATATAAGTAAATTTTACCTGTTTATAACTATCTTGTAATTTCGAAATACAGGAATTAATGAAAAGATCACACACAGCAACCTACGATACATTTCCAATCGGAATTCTTCTGATAGGTATTCCATCAAGTCGTAAAGCTACGGTAACTACCGGAGCTAGCATGTCGACTGCTTGACTCTAACGAAGGTGTTCTCAAAAAAGCTCGTCCCCGGTGGCCTGGCTGTCACTCCGCAAAGACACGTCGTTACAAGAATTAGATAACTAGCAAACAATAGGGAGTGTACGCGAGCTGATGGATGATATGGGCGCTGATTGGTTTTGCAACGCAAATAGGTTCTATGGATTGTGTTGCAAGGAACAAGTTTGAAATATATTCTGTTTTGTGATGGACTTATTCATGTATGAAATTGTTGTGTGAAGGACGAGATCGTACAGGGTGTTTTTTTTGCAAACCTTTAAAAATAAATGAAAATGTAATGCTTCTCTTTTTTTTTTCACACACGTTTATGGGATAGTACTAAGGAATTTAGTATTTTCAAAACTTTACTTGTGAATGGTATCAGAGATAGTTTCTAAAAATTGGCATTACAGGTCATGATCATCATAATAATCAGACTGTTAATCCACAGCTGGACATAGGCCTCCCCAAATGAGCAGCATAGCGCCGTCTTCAGCGTGACGCATCACATATAAGGTTTTTTTTATTATTACTATTGATATCTTTGTGTAATATGTGATGAGTTCTTTACAACTGATTTACCTACACGGCGGCACTCGTAAAGAAATTTCACAAAATCATCAAGAGCTACCATAAGCCCACCCCTCATTACCCTTCACGGTACTTAAACAAACGCCTGTGATCATCTTAAATTCTGTTCTTGAATACCCCATTTCGACTTCAATGTTGCAAGCTACGGCACTTATAGCGTATTAATCGAATGGTAGGCTCTCATTACCATCGGAAACGCCCAGGAGTTGGCGATGAAACACGCGATTATTAGTTAATCGGATGCATAATCGTTTCCGCATAATCGAGATGAACAACGGTGAGATAAAAGGTATCGATTTGGTTAGGGTTTAGACTTAATAAGGAAACATTGGTAAAACAAATTCAAATGAAATGTTTGTCCTTTGTAAATAGAATACCATAAAAAATCGAGTCTTTTTGTAAGAGGACGATGGTTTTGTACTGGTTGATGATTTCATAAAAATCTTTAAAAAAATAATAATCCCTAGAACGCATACTCGCGTATTACGCCTAAGCTACGCTATTATAACACTTAGAGCAAGAGAAGTGAAAAAACTAGTTTTGACAGTTTTCACTTGAACATGAACACCCCAGGTGTAAAAGTTCCTTAGAATGCTAACTAATCTTCTTCCCCTCTTCATCGAAATACAATTCTAAGGGCCGCTCTAAACTATGAAATATAAACATCAAAATATAATTTCGCATCTACTTATTCAAACTTTCACAAAACTCAAACTCAATATGTATTTCTTTAGTCTTACAAAATAAGCACCTATACAAGACAAACATTATTGGGACTGCCCGTCTCAATACAATTTCATTACATTTCCTTGTCTTAACTTATGATTTCACTATCCTATCAGCAGCATAGCTTATATTTACATCACGTCTACCCCGAAGCTTCCTTTTGATCTGATATTCCCGTCGGCTACAGCCAAAGCCCTGCAATAAATACAAACTCTCAGCATAAAAATATAAAAGACGACATTCTCACAGTATTAATATGAGCTCTCATCTTGATTAACTACTTTATAATCATAGAGCAATCGGGTTACATTTATCAGCCGCTAACGAGTCGATAAATTGATCACTATAGATATACCCATTCACAAGTAACATTACAAAAATATCTGTCCAAAAGCAATTTGTAGATGGTTATTTCAAAAAGGTAGCGCCTCTCAGCACCGCTCGAATAACTAGGTGTTTGAAATTCTTGCATTACTGACTGACTGTTATCCTTAAGCACGAGAAAATTTTAATTATTTCAGATTTCGTATGTATTATTTAAAATTCAATAACTTTATTTCGTTAAAGCTTACAAAATAACCACTAACCCTCGAATACTCAAACGCAACTCAACTTTAAGCCCGTCTCAGTGTGGATTTTCTGACAAGTTTTCATTGAAAACTGACTACTTGACGTCTCAAACACGTCTGCTTAAATCTGAGATGCGTTTGAGTATTTGAGCGTTAGACCCTTGACTTTATTATATTAACAATTTTAATATATCGTATATTATTAAGTAATAAATATGGTGTTATTGATTTCTGTTCACTTAAATGGTTTGACATTTGTCGAGCGAGAGCATAGTATTATTTTTATAAAACCTCGTTGATTCAGACAGTCTTTCCTATATGACGTAACTAGCTGTATCCCGCGGTTTCACCCGCGTTGAATTCGAATTTCACATTTATAAAAATATAATATAGCCTATGTTCACCGGGGATAGTGTAGCTTCCCAATAGTGAAAGATTTTTCAAATCGGTCCAGTAGTTTCGGAGCCTATTCAATACAAACAAACAAACAAAAAATCAAACCTTACCTCTTTATAATATTAGTATATATAGAAAAGAAGTTCTATCCATAAAATAATATATTAGGGAAGCCCCAAAGTTAAAAATCACAGAGCGCTTCAAACGAGAAAAGTAACAGGCATCTTATAGTTGATTAAAAAAGGTGGATTTAGTTGATAAAGTCCCCACATTTAACTAAATGCGGAGATAACGGAGGATATACTAATTCAAATCCAGTTTCATATATCTCTTTAAACGAAGATAAGCTTTATCTGGATCGACGCCATAAGCTTAATATTTTATAGCGAGTCTTTCAATCAGTCATTTTATACGGTGAATTTCGTTTCTCGTAAATTTTTGTAAACGCATTGGTTTAACCCTTAACTACCTACCCGCGGTCTCACAGACACCAGCTGTAATATTTTTGTGAATTACGAATTGAGTGCTCATTGTAACATCTCGTGCGTCTATGTACCTTTTCCCCGCTATCCGCAGCATCGCGCCTGCGCTTGTCGAGGTCACAATTGCGCGCGTTTGCTTTTGGTGAGTAAAAAACATTTGTCAGCGGTCTGAGCGACCGCGGGTATGTAGTTATGTGACTTTTTTTTATCAAATGATTTTTATTATTTTAGTGCAACTGGCTACTGACGATCAAAATATTGTGCGCTGGTTGGAGGAAGACCCTTCCAATGATGAGGAATTACCAATTGGAGACTGTAGTATTGTGGAGATAGACATAGGAGATGATTTTCTGATGGAAGAGTTTCGCGAGTCGGATTCCGAAATTGATGGTGAATATGAAGCATTTTTAGCGGAAGAAAGTAAATATTTTCGGCCCCAAAGGTCTTGTCGAAGCAATCCTCATCAGATGATGACGACAATATCCCATTAAAAGAATTGAGTTGCAGGCAAAGGAAGATTTTTTTTTTTGGCAATAATCGCTTTTGTTGGTCGTCTTTACCACCTTCCTATCGGACAAAAACATGAGAACATGAAAAGAAAGCAGATTCAAATTCATGAAAAAGCTGGCTAAACAGCTTTTGAGACCACACATGAAGCGTAGAGAATTGAATTCGTCCATACAGCGGGATATCAAACTTTCTCTTCGTCGGGTATTGCAGCTCAATGCAGAACAGCTTCCTGCAGCTGCTGGAAGTGATGCTGGTGCAGATAGGTTGGAAACTCACAAGACCTGCTGTGTTTGTGACCCTAAGAAGAAACGCAAGACCCAATACTTGTGTTTTCATTGCAAGAAAGCAATTTGCCTAGGATGCGCAAACATGTTGTGTATTTACTGCCGCGAAAAACTGTAAAGTTCATGACATGCAATTTTATAAAAATAACTTTTTTTTATATTGATATTACTGTGTTGTTGTATAAGTTGATTCCTGAATTTATAGAAATTTTAAAGAGAAGTTCGTAATTTTTTTTACTTTTGTTGTAGATCTCATTTTATAAATATGTAGATTTTTTATCTTATTTCTCAGGTCTTAGAAGAGATTTTTGTTTAGTGAAGAAACCATGTTGATTTTTTATATTTTTGTTACTTTAATATAAATAAAAAACTTATTAAAATATACGTTTTATTTCCAATTATCCCACTGCCATAGATTTCTTTTGCTGGAGCGATATATCGCAGACGTCTCACAGACCGCGGGTAGGTAGTTGCGTGACTAAAATAGAGGGTAGGTAGTTAAGAGTGCAAATTGGATGTAGAATAAAATTTTAACTCAATACACAAAAACATAAAATAAACATGATTAAAAATAATAAAGGACAAAATAGATTTTTGTAATTAAGTCATAAAACGGATGTGTGGCAAACACACTAATCTAGAAATATAAGATGTACCTCAATTTATAGATTCGTTTGCTGGCCACTATTATGAAGAAGATGGTTAAAATCTGTATTTTTGTATAGTCAGGTAGGCCTTCTTTTGACTACAAGCTCACCTGATGGAAAGTGAGATATGGCCGACGATCGACGATCACGAAGGTCTAAGAGATACCTATTTATTATTGTCTGGAAGAGACCCAGATTGTACATAGCTGAAAAAAACAGCAGCAGGGAGAGTGTTCTACTCCCCAGCGATATGAATGATGAAGGTGGAGGAATACCACTTTATGTGGGTGGATGGTATATTCACCAAATAGGGCTGGTAATACGCTGTGCGTCTGCTTATCCTGGTGTAGAAGGGGGTGGTGGGATCAGGTTAAGTAGTTTCTGTGAGCTTTCACCGAAGTGTATGTTTAAAAGACCGAGAGACAAGCAACCTTTGTCTCCGTTGCCACGCTTCATGGTTTTTAAGGAAACATAGTAAAACTTATTTTGGACTTTACCTTAGACCAAGAAAAACAGTTCTTTATAAAATTAATCTTACTGAAAACATATAATCAAGTCTTGGCCTACCTCGATGATGAATCATAATATAAGGTTTTTTCGTTGTCCGTCGCTTTTTTTTTACCTAGGTACGTGAGTTTAGTCATCGTGGTTATTGTTCTATTTCACGGTTCAACATCTTATTTCTGGATAAACCAACCGCACTTTTAAACCACTGTGGAAGCTATTGACCTTTTCGGGTCAATGTCGGTTATATTGCAATTTACGAATACACGAACAATGCCAATTGTTCAAATAGAAGACTGATCAAGAAAAATAGTCCATTTTTTGTGAGTGGTAGGACTGGTGGTCAATGGTTTATAAATAAATAATGCTGGACAATTCACAGAGGATCATCTAGCCCAAGCTAAGCAGAGCTTGTGTTATGGGTACTACACTGAGAAAAAATTATTGTTACGGTAACAAAAAACCGTTAACGCCACACAACCGTCTAAGGTGGATTGTTCCAGGAACAACCTTTTTATTGTCAAACGAAACTTTGTAATTCTAACAGTAATTATGAAAATTGTTGAAGTAACAATGTTATCATTTTGATTGACAACAGTCACCATTTTGTTGTTGCGACAAGGTTTGCATTGTTTCCACAACAACCTTATTTTGTTACTACTAAGTATTTGCATTGCAACCATGACAAAGTTACAAATGCCCATTGCTAGCTTAACAAAGTAGATTTGATGCATGAACAAATTAACTTTGTTATTGTAACTACCGCAGAACAATGGCTATTTAAGACATTGCTATTGCAGCAAACTTACTTTGCCTTCATAACTATGCCTACTTTGCTAACCTAACAATGGTGATTTAAGACATTGCCATTGCAGCAAACTTACTTTGCCTTCATAACTATGCCTACTTTGCTAACCTAACAATGGTGATTTAAGACATTGCCATTGCAGCAAACTTACTTTGCCTTCATAGCTATGCCTACTTTGCTAACCTAACAATGGTGATTTAAGACATTGCCATTGTAGCAAACTTACTTTGCCTTCATAGCTATGCCTACTTTGCTAACCTAACAATGGTGATTTAAGACATTGCCATTGCAGCAAACTTACTTTGCCTTCATAGCTATGCCTACTTTGCTAACCTAACAATGGTGATTTAAGACGTTGCTATTGCAACAAACTTACTTTGCCTTTATACCTATGCCTACTTTGCTAACCTAACAACGGTGATTTAATACTTTGCTATTGCAGCAAACTTACGTTGCCACCTTCTCAAAAGGCGTTTACTCTTCAGGGTTACAGTTAGTGAACGCCAGTTATCAGAAAAACACGTGTTAACACATATAGAAACTATGTATGTCGAATAGGTGAACCAGCACTCGTCATACTTTCTATAGGTACAAGTTTTTCTGATAACTGGCGTTCACTAACTGTAACCCTGAAGAGTAAACGCCTTTTGAGAAGGTAGCAACGTAAATTTGCTGCAATAGCAAAATAATTAATCACCATTGTTAGGTTAGAAGACGCTGTGGAAGGATCACGATTCATGAATAGAAACAATAAATTAAATGTATTAATTTTTATTAGTTTTTGCTTACATTTATATCTTATATTATTACTATACACATTTATATCTTATATTATTACTATACTACATAAATTAGTCAAACTAACATTCAGGGGAAAAGTCAAGTTTTCTGTATTATTTGAAATAGGTATTACAGGTGTATTTTGAAAAGGCATTTGGGCAACCTGAGTTTCGGTAATATTTTGTTGAATAGAATTATGTGGCAATATATTGCAATGACACGCTCGTCATATGATTTTTTAAATAATGTCTCCTATATGAACTAAAAATTTGAAAAGTTCTTAAGCATCCAGAAATTGCACAAGAATAAGAAGTCACTGTTTCATGGTAGAAAGACATGTGTGTTTTTAATCGGATAAAATCTGAAAAGGAATGTTCGCACAGTGCACAAGGTACCATTTTTAACTACACTGTGTGTCAGTTAGACACACGCACTTGACTCAGCAATTCGCGCAATGGAACCCCTTCTGTATCAAATTTTGATTTCATTTGGAACATTGCACGCTGCACGAACATCCAGCATGATGCAGAGTCTTTTGGGTAAGCACAATCTAAAGCCCAATACACTTGAAAAGTGTATTTTATTGCAGAGAAGATGTTTGGAACTTGATATCTTAAAGTTTGGTTAATTACATACAATTTCGTAATGAATCACATTGGCCCAAGCCGATCCTATAGCAAGTATATATGGCTGGTTTGGTATACCTTTAGCAGCAATGAGCTTTACCCTATCTTCGCAGTATCTTCCAATGTCTGCAGCAGTGGAAACGAGTCCAATAAAGCCAGATCGGACCTCTTCTCTCGACAGTTTCCACACTTTTTTTCGGGGCACGGTGACTGTGGGCATTTGCCGTAGAAGAATTACTATAGCTAAAAACGAAGCCAAATTTGCCTGTTCTACGCCCACTGAAACAAAAAAATCATATTATTATTCATATTTTTGAGTGTTAGTTATTTATTTATAACTATTTTCTGCCCACGGCTTCACACGCGTTGTTTTTATGGAATCGTTTAAAGGTGATTTATATCCCACGGGAACGGATTTATGGGATAAAAAGTAGCCTTTGTTTGATTCTAGGATAAAGATTACCTGTATGCAAAATTTCCTTTAAAATCAAAATCATCAATATGGATTTGTTTTGGTATATTCAATTTTATGGTACTACCTATATTACAAGTTACACAAGGTTTGAACTTACCAGAAGTCAACTCCAGCAAATTCAGTATTGGTTTACAATCATTGACCATTTCACCTTTCGCGGTAAGAAGCTTCAGAAGCTTTAACTTAATAATAGAGAACTTATTCGCATAAGTCTCGCTCGCCGATGGGTAAACGGCATCAAAGTCACTCGCCAACTGTAAAATTTAATTAGTGTTATTTATTATTATATTTTTTTTACTTTATACAATACACTATATAGATATTTTTTTTATTATGTATAATAAATATCGTACAAATATTTGTTCCGAGGCGGGAATCGAACTCGTAACCTCCTGCGTCGTAGGCGGACCTTCGCCCGCCGCGCCACAGAGGTCGTCGACAATAATTGAAGATCAAGTAATATTATAAAAAACAAAGGGTCAGTATCAAAAAGATCTAACATTTTATAAAGAATTGCTCTACACTAATATTATAAAGAAAAAAAATCAGAAAATCAGTACTGCAGGTAGCTCCCCGAGCTCCTATAGCAGAAGGTGAGTGTAAGCCAATTGGTATTAAGTAGGTATATCAGTTATCTAGTACCCATAAGCCATCATAACACAAGCTCTGCTTAGCTTGATGCTAGATAATGCTGTGTGGATTGTGTCTTATATTATTATTATTGTAAGTGATAATAATCCTATCTATTGTTTACCAGAGACTGAAGAAGAGATGATTGCCGTACATTTGCATGATATATATTTTGCTGCTCATTTGGTGTTAGCAAGATCTCCTGAAAACAATTTTATTTGATCAAAAACATAATTCAACTTTAAGTTTTCAGGTAAGTAGGTATAACATGTTGTGCAGAGTGTATCCCAACGTGATGTGGGATACAAGATTCAAAATATTTATTTGCATAATATAAGTCACATATCAATTCGACCAGCGGCAATGGAATCCACAACATTTGTATCTAAAGTCAAGGTAAGGCCTCCCACAAGGCCAACACGGCTCTGAATATACAGACAGAGGTATTTTATAAAGTTAGGAAGGATTAATGTACTTATGGTGGGTACTTACATCATTTGGAATCTCAAAAGGAACCGGAACCGTCAATAATGATGAAGACGCCAGGTCTTCATCATTTTTTACATAAATTATGTTTGACCTATGAAGTAAGGCCACTGTGTCTGGTTGTCCAGGTATTTCAGTATTAGTTTGGTCCTCAATGAGCTGTGTAGTCTGAAATCAGTTAATGCAAAAGTTTTTAAGTAATTGTAAAGGGGGTGAAATAAGGGATGAAGGTTTGTATGGGGCACCCGAATGTTAAGCAGCGACTGGCGTGGTGAGTTGGATAGGTGGCCGCCTGGGAAAACCGCGTGATGTTGACTTTACACTTAAGTTTTTGTAAAATATACTAAGAATTTCACGCAGACAATGTTTCTAGCTACATCTAGTAACAAATTATAATAATGTTCAGCAGTGTAGGTATGTACATATGAAGATAAAAAGTGAGCAGATATTTAAAAGTCTAACTACGTTTTTACTAACGTTTTTTGATCGATGTACATCAATGGCAGATCGTAATTTAATTCTATCTACGATCTTTGTTGTAAACAATGCCAATTCGGTTTGATTAGCTTGAAGAAGCATATCAAGCGTCATCCCTTCCTCTGAAAATAATAAAAATAAATTTTGAAAAGCGGACAACAGACGCCGGGTTTGTAAAAAAGATGGCGGCAGCGGGCCACACGTGCTTTGTTGTGCATTTAACACACGCAACCCTATGTAGGTTCCTATCCTACTCTCAAAAGCTTGAGGAAAAACATCGTGAGGTGACGATAGTAGGTATACCTAGGTAGGTTAGGTATTAAACTTAGAACATAACTTTCAAAAGTTCTAACGTAACTTTTTAGCAATAACGAACGAGCAAACCTATCATAAAATCAAAAAAAGGACGTCTGTATTTTGTGTACATACCAAGCATGTATTCCACTAAATGGGAGAGACCCGCATTTAGGAGAAAATCCCTTAAAGAGTCCTCTTCAGTCATGAGATCACATCACACACTGCACGCACTGGTTTATTAAAAACGTCCGCACCCTCGACCGATTTAGCAGCGAAAGAGCGAGATTTGTCAAAATGCTCGAGTAATGACGCCCCTCTACCACACTCCACCTGACAGTTTGTGAACGCAACAAGTTAACGTTGCCAACATAACAGAAAAACTTATTTGAAATAACGATGGTCATATTGTTAAATGTTTTCTTTTTTTAACAATTCTTAAAATAAATAGGTCGACAATGTACGTTGTCAAATTAACAGTCTGGATATAAATACAGTAGCAATGGTTATTTTGTTAGGATTAGGCCAACAAACTGCCAACCTAACAAAGTAAATTTGTCACATTATTTTAGACAAAGTTATTGTTGATTCAACAAATTTCTATAGTCAATTCGACAATAGGAAATGTGAGGATTTTTTGACAAAAAAAATTTTGTTAGGTCAGCAATTTTAGATTGTTCGTGGCACTATAAACATTTGGCAATAAAAACTTTGTGTTAGGCACTAAGTTAACATTCATAGAATTACAACGTTTGTTGTTATGGTGACAATAAAAAAACAACAAAGCGTTTATTGTGCCTTTGTTAGCCGTTTTTTTTCTCAGTGTATATAACTGATATACATAATACAATACATTACATAGATAGTTCTCTTATTCGTTTATCGCATAGCTAATACATTATTTCATACCACATAATTTATTTTGTATAGATTGCAGTCTGCACAGATATATGAAAAACGTCGTCTGCTATGTGAGCTAAGGCAACAGTTCGTCCTAGCACACATGTATGAAAAACTGCGTGTTAGCTATGCTAGCTAAAGCGGCTTTTCAGCTAGCGAGCTAAGCGAACGCGCTTAGCTAGCTTAGCTTTCAGTCTGCAACCCGCATAAACATAAACCTAAAAGTAAACCTACACTTTTCCGGGTACCGCAACCGCAATATTTTCTGTCTCACTGACCATACGGCACGAGCCGTCCCTGAACCGGAACGAAGTCGTGAACCTTCTGCGTTCAAGTGTTTATTAAACCTAGATTATGGTGGTCTTCTTTTTATGACTCTGGGAGGCTACGGACCAAAACTTGCGGTTAGAGATTCGCCCTGCACTGTGAAAAACTTGCTTCGAAAACGTATCATCGTTCTTATGATTTGTCATTTTAGGTAGGTCGTACAATGAATGATGAAAAGCTCACACTAGTGTGAAAAGGTTAGAACATAAGGTTATGTTAATTAAATACCTTTCCTAAAAAACCCCGAGTGCGATACTTAGTACCTACTACTAATAACAAATACCTTAACGTGATGCAATTATTAACTCATTTGTGGAATGAAAGTTTTTCTTACCTAAAACTTTGAAACTATCATAATTATTAAAACACAAAAGTAGTTTATGGGATATTACCATGATTTGAGTTTTCTTGTTTAGAAAAAGTTTATATCATTGATTCTTTCTAACGCTGCAAAGTTTACGCTGAGACTAAATTTATAGGTTTATTCCATAAAACCCAAAACCCATTATAATGAAAAGTTCATAATCCACATTCATTTCCAGATTATCCAACCTAAGCTGCGTAAACGGTAATCCCATTTAAACATTGGATTATCTCAAAATCTGTAATCAAAAAGCTTCCGTAAAATCAAGTCCGACTAGTTTAAAGTAGTCATACATGATTACTCCGCTCCGTCACTCCCCGCCATCAACTATAGACCAAAAAACTTGTCTTGGAAAGTTTAACATGTAAAGCTCACAGCTGTTAAAAATCTTATCTGTAAGGCTAGTCACTTAGCTGGACTGGACATACCTACTCATCAGCACATTTACGTCCAATGCTGAATGTGCCTCCCCTCACAAGAGTTTTTACATGATCACCACATTTGGCATACGAATTGGTGATCTCAGTGGGTTAAAATACACATAAAAAAGCTAATGCCCTTCCTCTGGTACCATTCTGGTACCCTTACTCAGTTCTTACGACTCCCACGCTGAATCGGATGGGTCAATTTTTACGCCGCGATCATCACTGCAGAAACGAATTTTATTCTTTATCGAGTTTTCTACAGGGGACTTTAAATTTATGCCCATGTTTCAGCGAGACATTATTGTATCAATGACGGAAATCTTAACCTTTTTATTTTTACGCCATAAAACGAACGATAACTTTGCGTTTAACATAGTTTATTGTCAATTTGAAATTAGAATTCATAATCATTTATCAAGACATAGGACGTGGAACGGAGTAGTCGTGTATCCTACTGGTGGTACTGTAGAAAGAGTCAAGTTCATTACAAAACAGGCAATAAAAATTATCGATGCTGGCGGCGGCGACCACCGAAGTGAAACCCGGAGTGTAGGACCATCAATAATTAGGGCAAGAACAAACGGTTCCGGGGTATCAGTTCGTGGCTGTTGATTTTGATTGATGCGTTGCTGCGGTAGGTACCTACTTTCTTGCAATTTGGTTGGATTACCCAGTTTTTGTGGGAAAAATAAGTTTCCTTGTCGCCTTGTGCCCAATGACAATGGCTTTTCGTTGTTTAACTGTCTGTACATATCACTATAATAGTATAAGACAAAGTCGCTTCCCGCTGTCTGTCTGTCCCTATGTATGCTTAGATCTTTAAAACTACGCAAAAGATTTTGATGCGGTTTTTTTAAATAGATAGAGGCAAGAGGCAGATTTATAAACCATTTGACACATAGATTTCCGCTGGGCGGAGCCGCGGTGCGCTGCTAGTGTATTTATAATACTAATTGCCGGAACAAGCAAGCTTACCGGGGTTTTTTTTTATAATTTACGTTGTTTACCAATTTCTAGTAGGGCACACAACAAAACATAACCCCATGCCCTAGCTAGAAGCATTAGTTAATAGTTGCCTTCATTTCCATCCCTTCAAATATAACATTTAATTACTAAAATTACAACTACATCCACTCAATCCCTTTATAATACCGTAAGTTCATTATTTTCTCCGTAAAAGATTTAGTTGAAATCTTTTCTTCTCAATCATAAGAACTCGCGTGCTTTGATCTTGACTGATTTCGAACTTAGATACGATATTTTTGTTGCAACCTGCGACAAAGTATTTAACCAGGTCGCATATAGCTTCATATTTTGTTATTAGCTCCTTAATTATGTTTCACATAAAGACTTATGATTTTAATGACTTGATTTTGAGTTACAGTTACATTCACAGTTCGAGCTCGTAAAACTTAAACTTTCTACATTGATGCTTGAAACATGGAGCTGCTCGAAGTGCCCAGTAAATGAAGTCATTGTTGGTAATAGTGCGTCAATAAAGTCATTACGACGGCGGTACGGCAGTCCCGATTCGACATCGTCGTTAGCTGACAGAAGCTTGATGAGCTTCATGTTTTAGTCTATTTTGGTGATATCACTTCGGAATTGCTTTTATTTTAACATCAAGAAATGAGAAGTGATAGAGTAACAGTTAAGATATGGGGAGACGTTGGACCAGATGTAAATAAGTTGGATTTCAAATGACGCGTGATTCCTACAAAAAGTTAGAAGACGACTTTTTGCCAATAAAAAGCATAAATAATGTAGATAAGTGTATTTGCAGTAATTAATTGATAGAGTAAATAATAATAATTGTCTTTTCATGCCAATAAAAAAGCCACAATTACGACAGTGTCTGCGATCTTTGTGTGTGCACAATTTGCACTTCAATGTTTTCATTTATATCAGAACGGCTCAACCGAATACAGAAAACGATATCTGAATAGATATCGTTTTATGTATCGCTTAGGAATCATAGGAGAAGTACTCGTGTTCCACAAGCTTAACCAATTTGTAAAACGATTGTCTTATTATCATTAACTGTTGTAAAATATTATTAACAGTATAATTTTTTTCAATAATTAAAATAATCTTCTCGACGCTGTAGGTAAATTAAGAAAGATTGTTCTCATCACGGTGACTTCACGCCACAGTTCCTGATTGTCTCATTCGTTATGCGACTACCGTTCACCGACGACTGTTTAATGATGACTATTCTTATTCGATTTAGTATGGTTTCCATCTAGCCCTCATCATCTCTCGAGAGAGTAGACCATACTTAGTGGATTGGATACTATGGATGAAAGTATCTATAATATTGTTATGGTGTACATACATGACAATATTATATATAATATAGCTGCGCCCCGCGGCTTCGCCCGCGTGGAAATTTCTGCGCAATTTTACCATGTTTTCTAAATCGCCCCAGCTTAATCGAGTTTTAGCGAGACAAACGAACAGCAATTGATTTTTATATATAAAAGATTATATTTTCATGTACACTATATATTTATATACAATATTAGATACAGGCTATCCTACGGCACATTATTTGAATACAGGAACGACAATTTCTAAATAGCATTTAATTTTTTCGTGCACTAAATAAATATGTACATATCTGTATGATTTTATCTATCTCCTTATAATTTTTTTCTTGGATGTATTCTTTCTTATTATGTAATGTGTCGTGTTTTGTGTTATGTATGGTGTCAAATAAATGTATTTTCTTTCTTTCTTTCTATATGTTTTAGTATCACAATTTTTCAAAACCTGCGGATATCAACGAGTGTTCTAAGTAACTTTTTAGTCTAGCAAATAAGTATTCAATTGATTTTTCACACTTCATGCTCGAAAAGGGTACTTTGTACGTCTTGTAACCCTAACGAAATGTTTTCCAAATTCAAACAATTCGAATGATATAATTTATTGCGAGTCTACTAGGTCAACATTTTTATACATTATTTTGAGGTTCTAAATTAAATCTCATTACCTTAGAAATAACGTTCATGATTGGATAATGATTTTGAATATGGAACCCCAAAATATGTATAAATATTTAAACAAGGAGATCCAGTGAGAATGAGATCTTTTTGACAATTAGAACTAACCTCTTTTCAGAAGGCAAACAAAATGAATGCCCTTACTAAGCTATTACCATTTTTTCGCAGAAAGTGTGAATAGTAGAATATTCGTGAATAAAGCTGTCTTTGCCTTGAGCGTGACTACTCCTCTCGCACAAGTAATCTAGTACATTTTTGCAAGCCCAGCAAGTTATTAAGATTAAAACCCCTGTCGTTTTAATATTTACACTAATTTATTCAGCTCATCTTTATTCATTTCGAGATTATTACTTCAAGCACAACCAATATGAGTATTAATGAAACCATTAAATTTAATTCAGTTCACTGTGGACCATTTCTCTTGGTAGCAGTCACGCATGCGCTCTGCGATTAATTCAAACCAATCAGGGGCTGATTACACGCATTACAGACCTACAAATTAACGATAACAACCTCTAGAACTCTATATCAGAGGAACAAGACTCAAATTTCTTTGGTTTTGGTTAGGTTCAGTTGACTAAGCCTCAATGCGTTAAGTAGCAGGTCGGCTTTTAAGCTTTTACAAAGATTTCACGCGACGTCAAAGGAAATGCAACGTTAACCCGTGCGACCGTGCTACCAGAATAATTAGCTTGAAAATACGTAGATATTAGGCACCAACCATTCAAATACCTAGAGTTTTCTCTTCTTCAATCTAATGCACTTAGCTTGATTTAGATAATAATAATTCCTATACCCAACTATGAAATTCTATGGTCATCCACAAAGACCGTGAGGTCTTTAGTTGCATAGATGATAGAAAACACCTTATTATTCCACACAAAGCAGAAAACAATACAGAAATAAATACTTAGAATAAGGGAAGTATATGGAGTGGCCTTATCGCTGAGAGCGATCTCTTCCAGGCAACATTAGGATAGACTGGACATGAAGAAACAATATAGACGGTAGCACTTTAATAAATAATTAGTAAAAAAAGAAAACAAATACTTATACTACATACCTAGTATATTAAAAACTTTTTTTTTTTTTTTTTAATATTGCTCACACAGCATTATCTAGCCCCATGGTAAGCAGAGCTTGTGTTATGGATACTAGATAACTGATATACTTAATACAATACATTACATAGATAGATATTTTTTATTATACATAGAAAACAACCAGAACACCCGGAACAAATATCTGCAGATTGTACAAACAATTGTTCCGAGGCGGGAATCGAACCCGCAACCTTCTGCGTCGCAGGCGAACCTTCGCCCACCGCGCCACATCGGTCGTCTTTTTTTATTTATAAATTTATAAAATTACATAGACATTTGAGCCGATATTTACCTACCTTACCTCGTTTTCTCCTAAGATACAGCGAGATAATAAAACTTCTGAAACTATCATGTTTATAAAAACTAAAGTCATTTAAAACGGGATATTTACCATGATTTGATTTTTGAGTTTTCCAATATTTCGGCACAGTTTCATGCGCCATGATCACGGAATAACTGAAGACACTACGAGTTCGTTTTTATGAGCAGATATACCGATCTACCCTCATTTTCTGTCTTTTGCTACGAACGTTACCACTACATGGCGCATGAAACTGTGCCGAAATATTGGAAAGCTCAAAAATCAAATAATGGTAAATATCCCGTTTTAAATGACTTTAGCGAGATAATAATTATACTGTAACTATTGCCAAAAAGTTCTAGCCCCGAATTATTTTCTGTGTGCTTCGTAGGCACATAATTAAATTTTTGATATTATACACTTCTACAATGGATCTGCAATTAAACTCAGCATCAAGTGATTTGTTTTTCTTCTCTTTTGAATATGAATGTGATTCGTATTTCACAATTTATGCAGGAAATTATCGATTTCAATTAATAAGATGGACCATTCTGGAATATCTACATCCGCTGTGAGATGGATCGCTCGCATCCTCTCGAACATATCTGTGTCCATAAAATATCAAGTATGAATCTACTTCCAATAGTAGTTTTTTAAGCATTTCAAAAATATAGTTTTTTTATATTTTAATTAACTTTTAAAGTACTTTTTTAAAACTGTTTAAAATTGAGAATGAAACAATAATGTATATTTTTAAAATAGTTTTCCACTTTTTCGGATAGTACCTACAAAACTTCAATAATAACATTTTTTTGAAAATAAAGGGAACAGTGGTCTTAGCTTCGGCGCATAATAATAATAATTATGTTGATTGAAGGGAACTACTGAATTTGTTCAAATTAGATATCTATCGACTATGGAAAAAAAACTTAATCGTAGACATGACACTTGTTTTGCCAAATAAGGCTCTATTATTATGGTTTTTATGATATTTCTAGCAAAGTCATCCCAATAAGGACGGACACCCACGATCAAATTACTTCCGATCACGCCAACTTGTCACGACACCCGTAGATGTCATTTATTTGCGTCTATTTTGGCAAATTTTATGATTTCTAACAATCCAGACCCCCTGCGAATGAGATCTCAATTTGTCATTGCAAAAAAATCACAAATACTCGTTATGAAGGTAAATGAGACATCATCCTGTGTGGTCAGTAGGTACCTTCCTGTTTCACGCAGAGAGCCGGACATACGTTTTGACACCTTCTAAAGATACAGTGGAGATAAAAATAATCAAGTTGACCATACATTACCCTTATTCTACGAAAAATCACTCCATTCTCACCAATATTATAAACCTTAAACTGTAGACGTTATAGTTTAGTTTCAACTAGCATTTAAGATGCAAAAAAAGTCTCTATCCATCACTCTACCCCAAACATTCGCTATCTGATCTACTTACTCGTTTTTGCTGCATTGTTTCATCCCAAACGGAGTTAAGTTTTTGTTTTCAAGGGTGTGCAAATAAATTTGGCGGGACCACTCAGTGAAGCCACCAGGGCTTCACTTATCTCAAGAGTGGTCAACACCAACAGATTAGAGAAGTCACCGGAATCCACCCGGAACATGGTTTTGGTGTTACTACAGAGTGTATGTTTGACATGTTTTAGGTGTTGGATGTCTTTGTTTTTAATAAACACCAAATAGTAGAGCTTTTTTGGTCTACCACAAAAACTCTTCTATTTGGTGAAGAGTTTGGTTGGCACAGCAACGAAAATAACATTCGAAGACTTGAATCAAATATTATATTAATTTCTGTGTCTATTAAGCTCTTACTTTCTCAGCGTGCAAATAATATCTTATCTAGAAAATCCAATAACGGACCAAACAAAGAGCCTTTGTCTAATTTCCTTTCGATTTCGATGTAATCTTCAATATCATTGAAATCGAAACCTATGTACGTTGATTGTACAAGCACAAAGCGTACAAAGACGAATAAAAACGCACAAGACCGCAAAAGTCCAATAAAAGTGAAAAGTAAGAGGAAGTGCAAACGGAAATGCAAAATGGCATTGTGTATGCACGTGTTCCGGATGATTGTGCCGTGTGCACTGCACTTTAAATCTTAACGTCTCTAAAGCTTCAAGACCCTGTCCCGAAATACCTAGTCTGTAAAGCCTTAAGACGTCCAGACGACAAAAGCTTTTTAGTCTCGTAATTGCTGGTTGCAGTTCAGATATGAAATCCCTAAACAATTCGTAAATAAAAAAACAGCTGGAACGGAACCTCTCAGTGTATCTTAAGATGGTTTATAATTAGTCGTTTTCGATAAGATGAGGAATAAATAGCTAGATAGATCACTAAAATAATAGCAAATGTACCGTTCAATTGATAAGAAAACTCATATTGCTACATCATGCGTCTATCAAGTCTATTATACTACACGTGGCGCATCTTAGCTAAATAATAATAATCTCAGGTGTGATATTATATTCATAAAAACAGAATTTGGAATTCCTTTTGGCGCATTTCGTGGTCAACCACGGTCCTGCAGCTAACGACCGCAAACTATTTCAAAATAAAAGTCCTCTACCTACCGACCGATAGATCATGCATCTTCTATTACATTTTTTTCAAAATAAACTTTTTGCCAGCGAAATAAAATACGAATTTCCTGCAAAAAATCTGTCGGTCGCTCAGCAGGGTATGTTTGTGGCTTTTGTCGCGCCCACAACATGACAAAAGGCAAATAAGGGAACAGTACCTACCTACGTACGGAATACATTCTAAATATCGTCCTATTGAAGTTTAAATGGCGTAGAGAACTCGCTTTGTTCGCAGGTCGAATGCGGTGGCGATATTAGGATCGTATTATTCTGCAAGCTTCACAATTCTTAAAAAACCTGAAACCGTTGAAATCGTACGGTCAGTTCAGAATTTTTTTCAGAATATCAGACGCGGTAATAATTTTATTTATGTCCAGGACTATCGAATTACTGTCGGCAGATCAGAGAGTACCTTACCTGTTTGTTGGGCGTCAAAGCTCACCTCAGTTACTCAGGTGTGCTATCACGAATAATTCACGCGAATGAGTTATTTTGCACCGTGAGTCTGTGTTTCGCTTAACTTAGAGTTACAACGTGATTTTTTCATTTGTTTTCAAACCAAGGTTTGTAAACGTAAGTAGCTAAACTGATAAGGTGTCAAAAATATTCAGAGCTGCATATAGACGATAGAAAATGTACGAAAAACTGTATTCTGTCGCAATAGCTCCGACGACGCCAGCTGACACCCTGAGTACATCTACACGCTGTCGGCGTAATAAAGCGTGTTATTATTAATTAGTCCTTTTATATTTTATGTAAGCTAGTTTTAAGGTATATATTACTATGGACCGTAGAATAAGTTAATTAAGATCTGTTACTTTTCTATGGTCTGAAATAAATGATTATTATTATTAATAGAATTTAATAGATGCTCACAAAATAAAAAACACGTAACAGCTCAATATCTGCTACATAAAATTGATGATAGAGCCTTCAAACAAAAGCATAAGTCGCTCATAAACAGTAAGTTGTTTGTTCCGTGGCGACGTTATCTTTTTTCGATACTTTTTGTACCGCTGGACCACGCTCCGGCCAAATGAAATTCGACCTGATTGTATCTAGACGGTTTTTGCCTCTGCGGTCGACAGCTGATGATTCTGTGTTCGCCAAGTGCCATGTTTTGCACATTGTTTATAGACGAGCTTTTGTTGGTACTGGTCAATCGAGAGCGTTTTATCTTGCGTTTTGAGCTTTTGTTATTTTATTTGCTTTAAGAATCAGTTACTGTTATTGAAACTCTTTTTTGTTATAGTAGGAAATAGCTCGATCAAAATGCTAGAAAGGAAAAACTAATTTTGTCTTCAATATGGTTCCGGACGTTAAATTTTGAAGCAGAATTTATTGATTTCAAAATACTGCACGGGTTATTTATTTAAATTACAAAAACCAACAGACTGCATTCTCTTCCATTAAAAATCGTATTAATCACGATAAAACAATATTTTCTGGATTCAAATGTATATTAGTTTTCGCCAAAAACGACCAGTCATGAATAAAATCTTAATCAGCGGTCAGGAATAAAAGGTTGGAATGATTAAAAAGTAAAAGGTCTCAAAAATAGGCGGGTTATTAATTTAGTGGGTGCGTCTGCCCACCCTTAACCTCATGTGGTCCAATCTGCCGAATTGGCGAAGCGCCTTGTCAAAAATGACGCTAGTATCGGTTATTGTAGGGTGACTATGAATGCATTATCAAGACTATTAACTTCATAGTATTTAATCGCCTTATAGATAAAATGCTTTAATAGGATGTACTACTAAGGCAACGTGTTTTTTTTTTATTAGAACTACTAGTATGTGTGTGTATTCAGTACTAGTATGTTCGTAACGAATACATCCCTAAGAATTAGCAAGCTGAAGTGGCAGTGGGCCGGCCATATCTCGCGAAGAACCGACGTCCGTTGGGGCAAACGTATTCTTGAGTGGATACCACGACTAGGTAAACGTAGTGTGATGTGTGAGGATGCCCTCCGACCAGGTGAGATGACGACTTGCGAAAGACTGCAGGTAGATGCCGGATGCGGCAAGCTGAAGACAGGGCGCTATGGCGCTCATTGGGGGAGGCCTATGTCCAGCAGTGGACTGCTATAGGCTGATGATGATGATGATGTGTATACATATATATATCCACTGAAGGTATAAGGCAGTACTCAGAATGCATTCACGTTGAATGACAATGCTTTGACAGCATTTCGATTACATGTCGACTTAATAAAATGTTAAGACACATATAATATTATTTATTTATTTATAAAAAATACAGCAGTTAGCTGACAGTCTAACACCAAAACACTAACTACTATAATAACGTTTATTGCAATACCTTTTTTACAAACATAAATTGATTTGAGAGCCCCCATTTAAGCAAACCTTTGCTTGTGTTTGGGGACTCCGCTCTTGCCAGTTATGTACATTAACTTAATTCAAAAAGATACAAAGAGTATTTTTCTGTTTTTGCTCATACTTTTTGTAATTGGGGCGTTAATTCCACGAAACTTTACAATTATTTACAATTGCGTTAGATAACTGCGTTATAGAACTAAGCTTAGTTCTGATAAATGCCCTGAAATCTCATCCTACATGTATTGATCGATGTATATGATGATACTAGTACATAAATACTATTATCTGCTATTTCAGTAAAAACAAACCTATGTCCTCATAACAGTGTTAAAACTGCTTTCCTTATTTCTTTATTCAACTGTAGTTCAGTCAGAACATTAATCCTTTTTCTCCACGTACCTTATCCTCCCAATAAAGCTATCAAATCAAACGTGCTCAAAAATATTTCAGTAAAAGTTATATCATTAATTTTTTTATTTGAATTGTTTAAATCTGATGTATTGTTACTAACATAGTATATAGGTAGGTGTACTAACAATTATGGTGAACAACCGAAATAAATGATTGAATGTATCATTAAAATGAATTACGTTTTAACAGTTTAAAAATCTGTTAACATAAGATGAGGAAGTTTAATTTTAGTTGCAAATATTTTCATCAGACATCAGTAACATGGCCACCCTACAACGTTAAGCGGTTTAGAAACGCGTTATTAATATTTATGGTAACACATAAACGATTGTTTTTTTTCTTATTTGTTTAGCAGCGTGGGGGTACAGGTGCCTGCTTTGATCTGCCGCCAAAAACTCTATCAAAAACGATTGAGCCGAAAAATATGTACCGTACACCGTGAAATTTTATCAAATTTATTGCAAAGAAAAAACGTTACCCCATTTGATAAATTTGATTGTTTTTTTAATTTAACATCTTTATCCTCCGTAACCAGATTGTACCCACTGCTTGTAATAAATCCACCTTCAAAAACTAGAAAAGTACGTATAAGAACGTTGGTAAAGATCATGACTGTAGTGGCCTAAGAATCGACCCCTCCAACTCAGCACGTGAATGTCATAAGAGGTGATTAAGGGTTTTTAGCAGGGGAAAGGCATTAGCTTCATTCTGTGCTTTTTTAACACCTCTACTGCGATTATCTATCTATATATGTATATAGATATATAATGGTTAGACCCCCCCTTTGTTTGGGGGAGACATGATCAGCAGTGGACATATGATTGCTGATAGGTACGTAAAGGAACCAACATTGTGATTAACTTCTTATAAAGGATTTCGTGGTCCTTTGGCGTTCCAGTCCACTCAAAGACACTTTAAAAATGACCTGATCATATAGCTTGGTCTGCCTCGCCTCGTAGAACATCCTCCGACCAGGTGGGATGGCGACCTGCGAAAGACTGCAGGCAAATGCGTCAAGCTAAAGACAGAACGCAATGGCGCTCATTAGGGGAGGCTTATATCTAGTAGTGGTCTATCATAGGCTGATCATGATGATGATGCCTCACTAAGTGTACCACCTAAACACGTCTATTATACCATAATATCTCTATGAATATCATCGCTGAGCTGTGATTACACTAATTTAATTAAAGTTCCATGCTCAGTTGGTAATTGTTACCCTTACTATCAAATGTAATATCTACCAAATACAAGTTTATGTTGGTGAGTTTCTTGACCAGTGCATCAGCATTGCCATACGGTGGGGCAATGTAGCCAGCGTTTTGGTGACACTTCCCATTCATATTGATTTGGATCATTTGAGCTACCTTTTAAAGTTTGCAACGTTCTGCAGTTAGCTCAAATGTTTCAATTGTAAATACACCATTTGTAATTATTAATGTTAATATACATACATATAATATTGTTTCTCATTTACCATGATCTCAGGCCATAAAGTGACCCGGTCCTTTGGAAGGCTTGCGTGGGGCCGAAGCCAACAGCACAGAGGCCCTTTGAGAAGTTAATCTAAAGGCGATGGCTACACATAGCGGGTATTATCCTCGGGTGCACAATATGATACATCCAAAGATATCCACCAGGTGTAGAGACTATTGCAAAGAAAAATGAAAGAAATAAAACCAGGTTATTGTGATGGATGGATGGACTGGGTAATCGGGCTATAGGGGAGATATATTGTTTCTATTATTATTATTCGTTTATTTCAGATAACATTAAATCCATATAAAAATTAAAAACACACAAAACTTAAAAATAAACATAAAAATTTAACATTCATAGATTAGATATAGATTATTAAGTAATACAATATAAATCATAAAAGTAATAGAACAAAATGTCATACTAAATTTAAAATTGAACTATTCATTGGATTTTCAGCAAATTGTATAGAATAATTAGATACTCACATAAATAATTCAGTAAATATTACACGTATTTACGCAGACTCTGATAAATAATTGGTTTTAATTGATCGTTTTATTACAAACCACCAGCTGCAATTCACGGGACTAGGACAGTGGACTAAATAATAGGCTGACACAAAATTATTCAAATACTTAAATAAATATTAATATTATCGAAATACTAAAAATTATAAGCCTGACACATCTATTTCGAGATATTCTCCCATGGTAGGACCAGCTTAGACCCAAGTGAACCTTTTAGCCGATTCTTCCGATTTTATGACGCCAATCAAACCATTAGACTTATTATGCGTCATTATACCTATTATTACGAGGAGTAGCCCAGATCATCTCATGAACGTAATCTTGTGTTTCCAATTCAGAACTGTATTAAATTTTGTATGTAAGTAGCCTTTTATGGACCATTACTGATTGAGTTTAATCTTTAATTGGCCGTTTTTAAAGTGACTTCTATGTAAGATTATGATTGATGAAATTGAAATTTACTGATTTGATTTAATTTGAGAGAAACTGATAGGTACGTTACAATAAATCTGTGTATTTAATTCTTAGGAATTAGCTTCTTTGTACGAAAGTTACATAATTAAGTTTGTAAAATATTTATCGATCGATTCCGACTTAAGTGATCATTGTAAAAAATATTTATATTTTACTAGCTGCCCCCTGCTAAATTTCTGCGCAATTTTACCATGTTTTCTCACCGTTTAAACCTTTCCTGGACTACGACAAACATTTCAAAACAAGTTCAAAACCAAAATCAGCTAAATCGGCCCAGCTGTTCTCGAGTTTTAGCGAGACCAACGAACAGCAATAGATTTTTATATATAAGAAGAAGATAATGGTAATATTAATTGATACGAAACTAACTTCTTCTAAGTCTGTGACACGTTGCTTGGAAGCTTTTAATTCATACTTTTTGTAGAACTTACAAGGTTTCCTGATTATTTGTTCGATACTCATGTTTTGTGGTTTATGGTTTATGTTGATAAAACGACATCTTTGTGGTTTTAATTAATTGTTTTATTACAAACCATTTTGCTGGAATTCACGGGACTAGGATATTGGACTTAAAATCAACTCAAAAAAATAAAGCAATACAAAAAAAAATATTAACATTTTAAAATAATTCATAAAGGCTTTAGTCTAACACCTCTTTAGACTAGAGCCTAAGGGCACAGCTAATTCTGAGCATCTTTACGTTTCATTATATACATATATATCATTACTATAATAATATTATCATGCGTCCCAACATTTAATGAAAAAAAGGAAAGATATTAATTAATTAAAATGAAAAGGAAAGATTGGGAGGCATAGTATTATTATTATAGTAATGATAGAACGTAATTAATTAATTTTAGTATAGATTAGTTTTTTTTTTTGAGAATAAATATCTTTAAACCTATATTCAGAATATTCGAACCAAAGTTATCGACGTAGCTCTGAGAATTAGCACGCTGAAGTGGCAGTGGGTTGGCCATATCTCACGAAGAACCGACGGCCGCTGCTGGGGCAAACGTGTTCTTGAGTGGAGACCACGACTCGGTAAACTTAGTGTAGGACGCCCTTCGACCAGGTGGGATGACGACCTGTGAAAGACTGCAGGTAGATGCTGACAGGGCGCTATGGCGCTCATTGGGGAGGCCTATGTCCAGCAGTGGACTGCTATAGGCTGATGATGATGATGATGATGATGAACCTCACACGTTAACAACTTCATACGAGCCATAAACACTATAACAATAATTTAAAAATCCCAGTATAGTATAACCTTCTAATATTTTACCTTTAAAAGGGTTGACCCTAATTAAGTAGTCACGTCGAATAATTTAAGAGGACACAAAACGGTCAGTCGTTTAGACAACTTTAATAGATGTCCAATGGTCAAATAACGATCAAAAAGCTCGAACATTCGATTTGCATAGGACACTATCTAATGAGGTGTCAACTTATTAATTCGAGAGATCTTAACTGATATCAAGTACAAAGACGGGGACTTTCGTTTGTCACCGATACCTACCACCAGTTTAACTGCTCTGGTGGACAAAATTGGAACTAAAATGTTACTATGGGCTCTCTCTCTGTTTCTAACTGAATGTTTGCCACTAGCGCCGCCGTCTACTGAAAGAATAAGTTGGTAGTAGTGTAGTATTGTGGTCTTCCGATATTTTACTGCCTAGTGGTATCATTTTAATTGGCTGTATTTCCCACAGATAATAAAATACATCCGTTTGGTATAGATTTTTCATCTCGATTGGAGCTGGACAGTGGGCGGTAACTATTTTAATGCTTGAGCTTTGACGTGGTCGTTAGGTATCCATCCAAAGGTTGCCTGGAAGAGATCGCTTCTAAGCGATAAGGCCGCCCATTGTACTTGTCACATGTAATATCTTTCATAATGTTCTGTATCTGGTGTACAATAAAGTATTTTTGTATTGTATTGTATTGTATTGTAATGTTTCATGGAGGTATCGCATGTTACCTACTTTTCTTCCTGACTCTCTTCTTTCAGTCCAGTTTACTTCACTCAGTTGTAAAGGCACGCCTAGACTAAGTAACAAAACATGCTGTATAACATAGTTATTGAACATGCTTTATAATGTGGACTTAATATATGTACATACAACGAAAATACAAGTGAGTTGAAAATAATCAATGAATAAAATCAAACAAATTGGCAAACATGTCCTATGCAAAAGGGCCGACTACAAATTATCAGATCATCGAGAAAAGACCGCCCTCTGTACTTCCTCTATTCTAAGTAATTATTTCTGTAAAGCATTTTGTATATTATCTTATATTCATAGCTATAAATGAGGCAGTTAATTGACCTTGCTTTACTTTACTGTTAATTTACCTACTCATTGTTTTAGTTTTATCATTATAACACCCGCGGAGTGGGGGCACTTGTAATACAGGTTTTTTTAACCTACCTCAAGCACCAGCCCCTCACAAAACAGGTCAATGTGATCATAAAATGTATATTATATACGAAAATTTTTGTAAGACCTTATTGTGAGTGGAAAATAAATGTATTTATTATTATTATATATGTGATAATAATAAAGTGTTTTCTATCTATCTATAGGTATAAGGGAATAGGTATATGATAATAGCTACTACTTTTCTGTAACAGGGAGATCGTTTTCTATATGACGACCGATGTGGCGCGGTGGGCGAAGGTCCGCCTGCGACGCAGCAGGTTGCGGATTCGATTCCCGCCTCCAAACAATTGTGTGTACGATCTGCAGATATTTGTTCCGGGTGCTCTGGTCGTTTTCTATGTATAACAAAAAAAATCTATCTATGTAATGTATTGTATTATGTATATCAGTTATCTAGTACCCATAACACAAGCTCTCTTTATCATGGGGCTAGATAATGCTGTGTGAATTGTCCAGCATTATTATTATTAATAATTCTATACATCCATCTAAACTGCAGATACTACTTGACTATTTTCCTTTCAAAATTCAACGGAGACTAAATCAACCATACAATATACTAGCACTGCATTAAATCACAATACTTCTCCAACACCACTCGTACGTAATAAGTCGTATAAAACTCGTATTCAGTGTGAAAGGTATGGTGTCGGTGATACCAAATCAATCCAGTAATGGTCGGAAGGGCCGCTAACTAGGAGCACGTGGTCATTAGGCCAATCGCAAGGGCTTCTGCAGACCACCACAGTATAGTGAATCCAGTTGGATTTTAAGAAACAAATGAGTTTTTTGAAAATTTTATATTTGAAAATAACATTGTTTAGGTACGCTAGTAACATGTTTTATATTAAACTCAATTCAATTCAGAATTTTCTAGAAACCCTACTCACTTCCACTCTCAATACCTATTGCCACGATCTGCTTGGGTACCATTGTGTCTCTTATACATTATATATATATATATATATGTATAGGCCTCCTCATCGATTTCGGTGACGGCGACACTAGATAATCACGGTTTTTTTTTCGTTTACCAAAAGCTGTATTTTATTCGGAGATGACAGAGGGTAATCGGAGACACGGCGGTCAGCATCTGCGACATGATGTGTTCAAACGACACCTCACCGCTTGAGAAATTGACTCGGGTCGGGGTGTTGGGAGGAGCTTGCGTAGGTCATCTTGGCGATCTACTATTTACAACAGAGTTAAAGCGTTTGAGGAAAATCGCATCGAGGCAATGGCAACGCAAGACGCCAGATTCGTATCTGACGTACGAGAAGAGACCTAAGCCCTTCTTATACATTACCTAGATGCTAAAACCTACAAATGTACACGATGATGCTATAAAATATATATGAAATCCGCCTTTTTTGGCTTACTGATAAAACCACACTGTGTACTGTGACTATCAAACGTTTGATCTCACAGCCGGCCTAATGGAGCCGTGATGACTTTCTATAAATTAATAACAACAATCCGAAGCCTCCGATGATTGAAGTGGTTAATAAGGTCTTCATCTTTGCTTCATAACAATATCATGTTCGTGTTTTTGAACGCCTTTTTGGTTTTGGGGGTCAGAATCAGAAACGAGAATAGAAGAATGAAGAATATGCATAGACGAAATGGTTATGCATATTCTTCATTCTTCTATTGGACGCCACATCATCTCAAACACATTTTTCGAATCCAAAATAGGTCTGTGTCATTTTTGTGACGATGAACCTTAACCCTGAGATCTACAAGACATTAATTGTATTCGTACTCAGGAATAATTACATACCCGAATCGACATGCAGATCGATCAACCAATGAGTGGTAAAAATACAGAATCTATGACACGAGTGTAATATTTTTACCATGCAGTGGTTCACTTAAATGGGGTGATGTTATGGCTAATCGAAACCAGCTAATCATCATCAGCCTATGCTACTCCACTGCTAGACATAGGCTTCCCCCAATGAGCGCCATAGCACCCTGTCTTCAGCTCGACGCATCCAGCGACCTGCAACCTTTCGCAAGTCGTCATCCCACCTGGTCGGAGGGCGTCCTACACTACGTTTACCGAGTCGAAGTCTCCACTCAAGAACACTTTTGCCTTATACCCAGCGGCCGCCGGTGAAAATAGTATGATGGTCACATATTTATTCGCGAGAGTATGACACTCTCGCGAATAAATTTGTGACCATCTAAGAGCAATGCAAGCAACCCACACAAAAAATTAAAATCTGAGACCATATAACCAATATGGTTCAACAGATTGCAGAACTCCGTTGAATGTAGGTTGACTCTCACTTGGCGTCTTTTGTATGTTCTGGTTGCGTCCGGTCGATACGATCTTATTAATTGTGGAGCTACTTGCTTGCATGACTCGGTTACTTGGCGGAATTCCATTGTTTTTGATTATCATTCGTTTCATAAGTTCGTAATTCGTTTTATAAGGATGAAATTTAGGATAACTAAAACGACCGCGATAGAGCATTGGCTAAGGTAGCTTAAATATATTTCACGGAAGATAAGTCATCTACCTATTTGAAATATTTTTTGATATATAAAGAACGTAGGTACAATTTACAAAGCCTGTATGGCGGAGACCAGTATTGATACCTTATTTTGCTTAGAGCTATGGTAAGAGCTATGCTCGGAGTTTCTCTGAAGGATAGGATTCGTAACGAATACATCCGACAGAGAACCAAGGTTATCGACATAGCTCTAAGAGTTAGCAGGCTGAAGTGGCAGTGGGCCGGCCATATCTCGCGAAGAACCGACGGCCGCTGGGGCAAACGTGTTCATGAGTCTCCACTCAAGAACACGGTTGCCCTAGTGGCAGTGATCTCCACCACGACTCGGTAAACGTAGTGTAGGACGCCCTCCGACCAGGTGGGATGACGACCTGCGAAAGACTGCAGGTAGATGCTGGATGCGGCAAGCTGAAGACAGGGCGCTATGTCGCTCATTGGGGGAGGCCTATGTCCAGCAGTGGACTGCTATAGGCTGATGATGATGATGATTTATGCTTAGAATCAATTAGGTAAGTTTATGCAAAGTACAAGCTTTGACAAATTTTAAGTGTTTTTCGGTTTTTGTCTGCAGATTTTGAGTTTAAGTGTTTTTTCTTTATTCTTTTATTTGATAACTTTATTGTGCTACTTTGTTTCCGAAAAATGTTTATAAGCCCTTATTACAGTGTTGAAAACCGTTTTTATTGCAAATCTTAATGAACTAAAAACATAATGATACACTTTCACCGTTATAAAAGCTTTTGTTATGCCAATTTGTTGTAATGCTTGTTATTGTTCGAATGATTATTACAATTTGTCAGCAATTATTTTCTTTGTTGCACTAAACAAGAGCGAATCTTTAGAATTTATAAGATCAAGTCCTTTCTACGATTTACTAGTACCGCTTGTTAATAAATAAATAATAATAAATAAATAATGCTGGACAATTCACACAGCATTATCTAGCCCCATGGTAAGCAGAGCTTGTGTTATGGGTACTAGATAACTGATATACATAATACAATACATTACATATATAGATATTTTTTATTATACATAGGAAACGACCAGAACACCCGGAACAAATATCTGCAGATCGTACACACAATTGTTCCGAGGCGGGAATCGAACCCGCAACCTACTGAGTCGCAGGCGGACCTTCACCCACCGCGCCACATCGGTCGTCCATTTAGATAATTGTAGATAATGTATTGTACTTATGAAGCTATTATATGTCTTATTGTAGTAATGCTGCTTCTTGTCCATTTTATTTGAAAGTAGAATCAATTGCAAATATTTGTGAAAGGATCCGTGAGTTAAAATAGCTTTGTCACCTTCCTAAATTAATTCCACGACGAGAGACGTTAACGAGAGAATTATTTGAAATTGTAACCTTGCATTAGCAATTCATCAGCTTTTGTCCAGATTTCTCTAGGAACCGCTACAATTACCTGTTATACTAGATAATGATTCATTATTTCTTAGGAAACGTAGAGAGTTGTTAGATCTTTAAATTTATCATCATCATCGGATTTAGTCGGATTTACTCCTGAGACTTTGCTACCTATGGGTCAAATACAGCTGAACGCGTACCTGTCCGCAGGAATGGCACTAGATTTTACTGAAATGCGGCGCGTTCGGCGCGGATAGGTGCGCGTTCAGATTAATACGGAAAAGGTTTTTGAGATCGTGACAGTTCTTGCTTGTTAAAGAGTAATTGGGTGAGATAGATTTATTTTCATTTATTAATTTTTCATCACAGGTTCACACACAACGATCTGGTCATTATCCATCAAAGAAATTTGGGTTCCTTATGAGAAAAACGGACTCCCCAAACTGTGATGTTTGCGGAGTCCTAGATGATGTGCACCACATCTTGATGGATTGCGTTAAATTCAGATCGAAGGGAGGCACTGATGATTGAACGTAATTTAAATAGATTTGATTTAGGTACATTTATTAACATTTTAGTGGAACCAGATTCAGCAGCGGCTGTCTCATTATTCAAAATTTTTATGCATCAGTGACTCCCTTTAAAAATAGCCACAATTTATATGTTTTTATTTTGCTGTATCTTTTGTTTTATTTGTTAGTTATAAGTTTAGGTTATGATAGGACTGGCATACTTTACGAAGTAAAAGTCCTTAACAATAAATATGATATAAAAAAATAAAAATAAAAATTCAACTAGACTTACAGTTGAGATCGTCGTCCAAGACTTGTACTTACACAGGAATAATTAATTTAAAACAGTATAGCAATGAATACACTGAGAATTCTGATGTGGCAAACATTCCCCATTATTGTCAATTAGTCTCTATAGACTTCAAGACTCAAAAGATGGAAAAAAGAAGAAGACTCTTAAGACTCTAAGAACTATGAATTAAATCGTAAACATTCAGACTGATCGTAAACAAACTGATCTACATAAATACTCCAGCTTGAAATCACCCAAATGGTTAACATTTTTGCCGCAAGACGTTCTTTAAAATAACGAAACCACCGTCTTTACACTCAAGAAAATTTCAAAAATGTAAAATAATAAAGTTTCTCTTCCTGAATCCGAAATACCAATATAGAATTTGCTCCCATAACCATTATTTTAGTAATTTACATCAGTTTGTAAATTATAGCTGCAATCATCTCAAATTAATTGTTTTGCACGTAAAACTAATTGCCGGTTAATTACAATTCATGTTTTCCGTTCCGCATATCAAGGTACATATTCGCTTAACTGGGAGAACAATAAATTGTCTTCAAGTTGCATTGTAGTACTTTTATTACTATACATTGCTTGTCACGCGACAAAACCTATTCATTCACAATTTACACCAACTCTCCTCTCAACCAAAAAGACCTAAGCGCCTTCATAGGTAAGCTCTACTTTAAATCTTCTACTATCGATTTAAAGATTAAAGTTAATTGTATCATTCTGCAGTTTAAAGCAAACAAAACGCCTATAGCGGCCTCGCCCAGTAAAGAGACAATAATGCCGAACAAATGACTACTCGACGCCACAAAGCTGCGAAAAGATAAAGCGAATTACACGGAATTTGAAGGCGTGAAGCCATTGAGCCCTATAGATCACAATTTGTAATTCAAGTGGCCCCTAAGGACATTAAAATCGACTACCAGATGTTTTCGGCAATCCTTTGGTAAGAAGCAAACTTGTTCGTTTCTAAACTTGGTCAACAATAGGTGATGCAAGAATTGATGACTTGACTGACAGTTATTTGCTTTGCCACGTGCTTGTAATGCACAGGTTATGTTAACTTTTCCCAGGTACTTGAGCTGTGGCCAATAATAAAACACAACAGACTTAAATTCTGGCGCCAATCTTATAATTTATTGCTCCCTCGGTATGTCATTTTCTAGAAAGGCTTTCTACTGTCCATGCCTAAAAAAAACGAAAAAGAACATTAGTTGATCATATCGGAGTCCAGAATCAACCCCTTTTGGCTTAGTACATATGTTACGGAGCATTCTGTATAACTTAAAAGGATTTGCCGTAATGTAACCAGCTATGAGATCAAATTCAGCCAATCCAGAGCAGTACTCCCAGCTGCTTCACACCTATTGTGCCTGACAAGATCAGACCAACGCGTCCTAGTGGGGACACTCACAGGACACTGCTACTAAACAAACACCTCTTCACCATCGGAGCAACTGACAGCCCTCTATGCAGAGGATGCCTGAGCGACGAAGAATCAGCTGCCCTCGTAGTCCTGGAATGCGAGGGAGTAACAGCGCAATGACTAGAAATCCTCCACCCGAGGTCACTCCGCGAAGCCTGTGACGGTCCCAGGAGTATTCTGCGTTTCTGGACGGAGTTAGGCTGGTTAAACTAGCAAACACACCACGCACAAAGGACCAATCCGAGTCTAAGTGTGGAAACAAGAGTACAACTACCAAGATCAAATTAATATAATTGTCCAGAAACCCGGCTCACTTCCACTCTCAGTACATATTGCTACGCCCTGCTTGGGTACCATTGTGTCTTTTATATATTACCTAGATAAATAAGACCTACATAATGATGCAATAAAATAAATATAAAATATCCCTAAAAGTTCTGAAGATATCAAGTGCTAGTAGGTAGATATTTAAAACCGTTGCACATCTATCAAGTATAACAAACTCAAACAATCATTACGTACTAAAATATCAATCGTACAACCGACCCTTGTTAGATAGGAGGTGTTATTCATCCTTATCGATAATCGGATTTTAAGTGTCGTTATCTATATAAACTTCTAAGTAATACTGTTTATATCTTAGGATATAGAAATGAAACTCAAGATCTCTTTGAAATAATTTAATTCAAAATAAAGAAACTGACTAATAATCACTAATTAACACAATTTTATATAGCTTTTAAGTTTTGCGGGACAAATACTACTCAGGCAGACACACAGCTGAGCATTGAGCCTCCTTTTTCGAAATAGGTTAAAAGGTATAGATAATATTAATGGAAGCGTTACTTTCGTGACTGTTACGCGTTCATATTATATTTACATATACTATACATATGTATGTATATACTCGTGTGCATCTGCGAATCAAAGTGTGATTCAAAATTTATCTCCGACGCAAGACTTCTTTAGGTAACTCGAGTGAACATTGAGTTTCAGTTCTACAAAAAGCCAATGTAACATCAATAAAATACCATTGATTATTATAAAATCCATGGACTTCCTTGGTCGGCGTCGCAGCTATCTTGAGTCAATATTGATGAAGCGTGGGCGACGTCGGACTGAATGGAAGCGGTGATAGCTCTTGTACACGATGTTTATGACATGCTGCATGTAAGAAGCTTTTTATTTCTCGTTTTGGATTTTCCATGCAATGATTTGATTTTCTTCAATCATTGAAAGAAACAAAGCCACGCACGTTTTGCAAATATATGTAAATATAAGTCATGCGTGGGCGACCCGTTAAAACATCCACTGTCCACACCAAAGCCAGTTAATAGCAAATAAAATCAGCCAAGTGTAAGTCGACACACCCATGAAGGGTTCCGTAGCATTGTAATCAACTTTTTTGCAAAAGAAGCAAATGAAAACTTCATTTGGGTACGAAACATTTAGAAAGCTTTGACTAATTTATTGTGTATGTGAGGCTTTTACTAAGCTTCAACGCAAGTAGAATAATGAAAATCACGTATATTCATTACTTTACTTTCTTGGCACATAGTACGAATACCTGAAGAAAGTGACCGATTCCTATTTTAAATAGGGAATCGGTATGGTGATTATCTAACTCGCGACTGGTTTGCGACAGGCGTAAATTAAGCAATCAGTGCTGTCAAACGTCGATTTTGTATTAGTTTGACACCAGCTACAACGTCAAAATTGGTCAAAATTGGCGTTTGTGTCAGTCGTGAGTTACATAATCACCCGGCGGATCTATTTTGAGGTCCATTATATTTTAAACCATCTTTATGTTGATCCTCGGGTATTGAAAAATACTATTGAAGGAAAAGAACCCATATTTACTTTTCCTGCCTGTCGACTGCCGCGGCGTGTCGAACACTTGCGACGTCATGTATCTAACTCTGCAATTGAAAATCAGTGAAGCATCTATTGAAAGGCGAAAATTATTACGCTGTACACTGTATTATTTATTATTACTATATATTCCATGCTTTGTACGCCGCGTGCGATCGAGTACAGGCTACAAATTGCATCAGCTACCAAGTTTAAAGTGTTTGTTCGAAGAACGTTACAAATTTTTGAGAGATACCCGCATTGTCACTTATGATGAGTGGAAGATTCTGCTTGTAGTATTCGACAACCTAAGAGGTACCTCTTTACCTTTCATGTCTCGCTTATTTACAGTTTTACTGCAATTACTGTACTTATTATATAATCATTATCTGATTGTCTCTTGTCAATTTTGTATACCCCGTCAGTACAAATTTGCAGCTCTCAAATTAATATACGAAAATAAAAATATTTATAAGAGGACTATGCTATTAGGCTATTAATGAAAAAAATATTAGAACTTGTTGATTTTTGAAACACACTACCGACAGACTATTGCAACAATGTAGAGGTAGTTCAACTGATCCATATCAGTACAGTCGGTTCATGCGTCGCTCGAAAATAATACAGTGCAATAACAATTAAAAAACGCACAAAAATGGAACACATACGGAATAAATATACAAATATCTAATTTATAGGTAAAGGTAAGAAATATATAAAACTTCCTCGTTCTCGTCCCTCAATGAAATTCCTATCACAACACGACGCCCTAAATCTGTCCTTAACCTTGCTATGGCCGTGACCCCATTATCAGGCGTCCCTACTCCCCTAACCTACAAATATAGCCGAAGTACTCTATTTAGGGACTGATAAGCCCAGACTAAACAGAGGTAGGGTAAAGTGGGGCAAAGTTATAAAATATGTTTTGAGGTCGTCTGGGTAATTTAAAAAAATGTTTTTTTCATTTTGAAATTGAGTAGTATCCGAAACTATTGACGAAGTTTGCTGGCAATGCAATTAATTATTTACTATTGAGACGGGGTTTTATGGCGCTCAACGGATGCCTATGTCCAGCAGTGGTCTAACAAAGGCTGCGAATGATTTATTTAACAAAATCCACAGTCCTTTTTCTGATGATTTATTGATGTTTACAAAAATTATGGTGGAGGCTGCGCCATAGATATCGTGATAATTTAAGAAAACTAAGAAAATATCTCTCCATATTTTAACCAATACCAAACTCTGTGGTTAGTTAATTGCACAAATCCAAAGCCGACAAAACGCTCGAATTAGAAGTTACATTGTTGCCAAGATAATTGTATTTTTGTATAATTGTTCCTTGCACAAACTCACGGAATGTTATGGACAATGTAACATAGAATAAGGGTGACAGCGCAAAGCCCTGGGCAACTCCACGTTCAGCCAGCTCTTTTGATTCAGCTAGTCCATTCATCATTATCATCTTCAGCCTATGTTAGTCCACTGCTAGACATAGGCCTCCCCCAATGAGCGCCATAGCGCCCTGTCTTCAGCTTGACGCATCCAGCATCTACCTGCAGTCTTTCACAGGTCGTCATCCTACCTGGTCAAGAAAAGGGTGCATTCACCTCAAAATAATTTCAAAAACTTTATTCCTTTACGCTGACGTAACTTACAAATTAAGCACTTAGACATGTCAAATTATACGTATATAACGTCTCTGCCCACAGCTTCTAACACGTTGTCAAGGTTATTATATGCCATGATAACTGTAGAAAGAAGCTAATAAAAAAAATAAAGTAATAAAAATAAGCCTGTTTTATTCCAGGCCTATAACTACCTACATGCAAAATTTCAGCCCGATCCGTTTACTTGTTTTATCGTGAGGAGGTAACAAACATCCAAATTTTTACATTTCAAATATAAGTGTGATAAATTATTATCAATTAAGAAATTAGGTGTTTTTTTCTATCATTTAATTTCTTACAGTGTGAAGTTATCTAAAAAAACATTAGTTTTTATTCAGTGCACAAGCTGTGTTACATCCACTGTGGCAAAGCAGACAAAAATCTGATAACAAGGTTTGTTTACCCACTTAAAACCAACAAACGTAATTATCACAACAAAGCTTTACAAAGCTACAATACGTGATTATAACAATGGACGACGTATTCAATACGATGTAAAGAATTTCGGCGAGCATTGAGCTGGGTATAAAGTGTATAAACATCTAGAGGGCATCGGGACATTTTTGAACTGAGTACCCTAACTAAGCTTTATCCGTAAAAACCATCAAGAACGCAATAGAGACGACGCAATAGAGATTGGCGTCTTGACGGTCGAAGGTCCTGGCGGGTTCGATTCCCGCCTTAGGACAAATGTTTGTATGATCTGCACATATTTGTTCCGGGTATTCTGGGTATTGTCTATCAATAATAAAAAAATATTTATACAACACATTACAATTGGTATAAACATTTAAGGAAGAATCTAAACTAGATACGACTTTATCAGTGAGACAGGTGGAAAAACGGTTGGCTATTTGATACAAACGAATAGATAAAATTATTTGTTTATTAACCAAAATAATGTGCTGTGCTGTACAATTCTAAAGCATATTAAACAATATAGTACTGGAGTCATAGCCCATTCTATCATTCAATCTCAACGCGCTCATCACCAGCAACCCTCAGTTTGATGTGTTTGCGGATGGATGGAAGATGATTGAAAGAGTGTGCCTGGAGTTTTGTGAGCACGTTTAAATGTTTTATTTCGTTACACGTTTATTATTATTTGTTTTTAGGAATGTTTTGTATATACAATTTTATATTATTATTTGAATGTTTAAGTTCTAACCTTTATGTACCTACATTGTTATGTTATTTTACTATTTTCTAGTGTGTTATTTCATTGTATCTTGTAGTTTTTAAGATGATAAAATGTACTAGGCATAACGATTTGGAGTTATCTGTAATGTTATGGTCTTATAATTTTTTGAATTTGAATTCATATTTTATAAATAGTTTGATGGTCTAAGAATTTCGTAGTGCAATTAAACCATGCTATAAATAGCCCCACCACATGGGGCATGGGACGCCAGCAATTGAGGGGTTAAACGGCTATGTTGCGCAACATTAACTATCTTTCTTGACTTGTTGCTGTCTTCGGTTTGGCTTGACTTTCTATTTAATGAGTAGATCAGCAATATTACAAGAGTCAAAAATCGGGGCCACCAGGTCAAAGGAGTGATGCTCCGAAAAATTCGGCTGGCAGCACAAGCCTATTTACCATATACGAGATATTTACCATGATTTAATTTTGGAATAAAAAAATTAAAATCAAATAATTAATATTCTGTTATAAATGACTGTTGTCTTAGTAATGGTAGTTTCAAAGGTTTTATAGTACATACTACTGTAAATAAAATTAAAAAAACATAATAATGCTGGACTATTCACACAGCATTATCTAGCCCCATGGTAAGCAGAGCTTGTGTTATGGGTACTAGATAACTGATATACATAATACAATACATTACATAGATAGATATTTTTTATTATACATAGAAAACGACCAGAACACCCGGAATAAATATCTGCAGATCGTACACACAATTGTTCCGATGCGGGAATCGAACCCGCAACCTCCTGCGTCGCAGGCGGACCTTCGCCCACCGCGCCACATCGGTCGTCAAATAATTACCAAAACGTTTTCGAGAATGTGACAGTTTGGCAGAAAATATCGGATCACCGTCATACTACGAAAAATAGCAGCACATATCTGAAACTATGCATGCAGCATCCAAAGTGTTAAATGTTTGGAAAGTAACGTTACTTTTATAGTTTTAACATAATTTTTAAACGTAACTTCTAAAGTAAACGTAAACTACGCAGAACTCAAAGTATCTAAGTTCTTCATCATCATCAGCCTATAGCAGTCCACAGCTGGACATAGGCCTCCCCCAATGAGCGCTATAGCGCCCTGTCTTCAGCTTGCCGCATCCATCTACCTGCAGTCTTTCGCAGGTCGTCATCCCACCTGGTCGGAGGGCGTCCTACACTACGTTTACCGAGTCGTGGTCTCCACTCAAGAACACGTTTGCCCCATCGGCCGTCGGTTCTTCGCGATCTAAGTTCTTAGACCCTTTTATGCACTTTAGTTTTAGTTCATCTTTCTGGAAGTACCTTTAGATTAGAAAAGGGAACAAGTTTCTTGTTTGTGAGTGCATTTCTAATTAATATTTCTAAGTAATCAACCAGGTTGTAATAACCCTAACAAATGACTATTATCCCTATTCCAAGTTAATAACCGCTTTCTACAACTACCATTTTTCCATACCCTTACCGTCTACCGACAAATAAAGTCTTCGTTTTAATGAAATTACTTCAGAAGCAAAATTAAAACCAATTTAGTTTCGTGTCGTGCAGTAAATAACAAAACTCGTAATTTCCAATGAACGGACAGACTTGCAGACCATAATATTGTTGGTTATGATCTCAATGGACCGAGTAAACGATTATGACTCGAGAGCAGTCTTGAATTAATCTCAATTTGTTAGCCTTCTTGTGTCACGGTGTTTGTGGAGTGAGTGTTTATCGAGTTGTAAAGGATAGAAGGTTCATAGAGAAGACATGTAAAAAAATTACATGCATATAGTAAAGTAAAGTAAAGTAAAAAATCATTTATTTCTTTAGGCTTACAAAATAAGCACTTAGACAAGTCATATTTTATACATTAAATTATTATCAAATAAAATTATTTTACTGTTCACTTCAATTTTTTGTCCACTAGTGGAAGAAGCTAGCTAGTGCTACTCACTCAAAATGGTATAGTCCGCTTGTTAATTATCACCATTTGTAAATTCATTCCTAGTGATTCATAAAAATCAATATTTTGAAAATCTTACGTTTAAAATGTATAAAAATATGGATTAGCTTACATATTTGAACGTATTATTTTCAATATGTCGAAAGTATTTGTCATTCTTGAGTCTTACACTATTTCACTTTGTTTAAATGCACAGGTCTAAAAAAGTGTAATATATCTATCATCATGTATCTTCTTTGTGAATGACAAAAAAAAAATTATCATTTCACGGCTTTTTCTTCTATAGATCTTAGATATCGAATAATAGCGCAGGCTTAAACAGAGTGTTAAATAGAAATTGACATCTCGTTTACCTGAAGACGTGACGTGACTTGTCCTAGCTCCTTCTATACCTTACAACTCTTTAAAACATCGTTCATTGCAGTCATACACTGAGTTAATTGTTGAACTTGCCCGATGATCAGCATCAACCAGCTCAAAGAGGCGGCTAATCAGCCTAACAACATCCGGCGATGACTCTCGATGATGCAATGATGATTGTGCCTATTGGACGAGCTTCCGATTGAGGCGGTTCTTGATTGATTCGGAGAATTGTGATTCTAATGGGAAGAATAGACAATCGGTTATGAGAATTGTGACTGGACTAGTCAAATTTATCCTTGAATGGTTGCGGTGTCAGTAGATCAATCTCATTCTGTATCGTAGGTTATTTTTATCACCATAAATTGCGCATAAAGTGCTTCCTTGCCCACGAATATGACCGTGTTCAACCTACAGCTGCGGCACATCGTTGCTTCGGGTTGCACCGCAAAGGGTGGACACTGAATGCGTTATTATTGGTTTTATACCTTTGCAAATAACAGGAGGTATAGGAAAACTGTATTAATAATACACCGTTTCCATAATATCGTTATATAAAACCGTTTTCCTAGAGGTAGCTCTGAACTAAAGTCTCTTACCTACCCTTGAAATAAAGAATTTGATTCAGTATATTTACTAAAATTCTTTATTTAATTTAATTTGTTTGGAATCTTTGCCTCTTTGACAAGCATTATTAAAAGGACTAGCTTTCTTTTTTCACTTTGAGTGCTGAAAACGCACGGTATGAGTTTTCTACAAGTGACTAATCTGCGAAAATCCACACTAGCGCAGCGGCTAAGAAAATACAGATCTTTGTGACTCAGCAGAGCTGTAATATTTTTCGAACGAAACGCATGTGCGGCGCAACACAACCGCTGTGTAGAGCGGAAGCCCGAATTTTTTAGGTAAAAAAAAAAAGATCGCAGTCGTCGAAAAAAAACCGCAGTCAAAGTGTTAAACCTGTTTTCTGCGTAAGCTATACAGGTCCGTGGTCCAGGCATCAATTATATGGGTCCTTATTACAATTCATTCACAATTATTATCGATCTGACGTCGAGCCACGCGTGGAACCGGTTGATAAGGCTGTGATACAATGTACCTTACATATACACATAATATATCTCGCAGTTTTTCATAAAACGACGCCTTATTTTTTCATATCAGAAGTCTATTTTTGTTAAAAAGTTTTTGATAAAATAAATCTGGAATATTGATTCCGAGATTTATTACTTATAGTTAAACAATTCATATTTTGTTAATGCACATTTATTATTCATGTTCTATGATTTTCTATGTTAAATAAAAATATGATATATACGTATATTAAGTATATCTTTCATCTAGTACACACAACACAATCTCTGCTTTTGAAACTTCTCGTATTATGGTAAATAACACAAAAGTCAATTATAACGGGACATTTACTTTACTTACTTACATTTTATTTGGTTTTTCAGTTTGTAATATTTCGGAAAGTTTCAGCGCTGCAGGAAATAACTGAAGTCACTGTGAGAAAAGCGTCAGAATTATGTTTAATTTCATCATTGTCATCAATCAGGGTCATCATTGTAAAACAATGATGACTTTTTGAGTGTAATTTTTTCTACTGTCTCAAACTTGCTTTAAAGTTTGAGACAGTTGAAAAAATGTCACTCAAAAATCACCTACAGGCGAAAAAAACTGGGTATGCCCGCGACCTTATTTGTATTCTTCGAATTGTTACTTCAGATTCCGATAATAAGTTCAGGTTTTTCTTGAAGAGTAAGAATTTGAGCTTTCATTCTTAAAATGGTCGATATCGATATTTGTTAATAAGCGCAACTCTACGTATTTTAATGCAGGACTTGTCACTTTAAAATGCGAAAATTTTGATCAATTTAATTTTAATGAAGACGTTTTAACCCACCATTTAAAATCAAGTATCGGTAAGCACAGTTATAGCGCAAAATTGACCTTAATTGTCTTGATATTCAAGTATACTTTGCACCTTTGTTTCTAGATAAACATAAAAATAAAAGGGGTGAAATTATAAATCACTAGCGGACCTTCCTGGCTTCGCACGGCCTTAGTACGGATCCCTAACTTCTTTGAATAAATAAATAAATAATAAATGATGCTGGACAATTCACTCAGCATTATCTAGCCCCATGGTAAGCAAGCAGAGCTTGTGTTATGGGTACTAGATAACTGATATACATAATACAATACATTACATAGATAGATATTTTTTATTATACATAGAAAACGACCAGAACACCCGGAACAAATATCTGCAGATCGTACATATAATTGTTCCGAGGCGGGAATCGAACCTGCAACCTCCTGCGTCGCAGGCGGACCTTCGCCCACCGCGCCACATCGGTTGTCCGAATATAATAAAGCCTATGTTCACCGGAGATAGTGTAGCTTCCCAACGTTGAAAGAATTTTTCAAATCGGTCCAGTAGTTTCGAAGCCTATTCATTACAAACAAACAAACAATCAAACCTTTCCTCTTTATAATATTATTATAGTATAGACTAAATTTTAAACACAACGATTGTCACACATTGGCAACCTACAGCAAGGCTTCAGTTATGTTATCATGAGTATTACAAAGTTTACATAGAGACATATATATATAGGCTTTCGTTTCCTTTCAAACATATACGAGTAGGATCCTTAATTCCTTATTATGTACCTGAAATAAACGTCTTTATTTTATTTTATCACTAGAAACATAAATTAAAAAACTTTTTTATAGTTATATTGGGAGCAGACCCTGGTACACACCTATTATAGTCTGAAAGCAAACAAAAAGACTCGTAACGTGATTGGTACAAGTATTTAAAAAAAAAAAAAAAATCTAATGTACATAAAAATGGTTTCGCTCGTAATGACAACAAAAACAAAAAACTACACTGAGAGAAACTAAGTACTTCATACTTGTATGGCGAGCCAATAGGGTAGTAAAATGTCATTTTCACGAAAACTATTCCGTTTTAGTACTTCGCCCTTTTTACACTAGTGACCCTGAACAAAGCAAGCTAGTGATTACGTAAAAAAAGACCCGCTACATAAATAGACTGAACAATTTTGCCGGGAAAAAGTCCTGACCGGAAATCCACAGGCGATACTGCTCTCTGCATTCTCTGCGATGCTTATTATATTTCCCGCCAGGACATTAACTGTTAATAAAACTATTTTAATTGTGGTTAGTGGTAGTTGGGCAGTCAGCGGGGTATTTTACTGTGGTTTTTAAAATATCTCTTGATTTTGAAATGAGTGGGATTTCTTCTCTTTTCGGAGTTCTTAGAGTGGTTTGTAAAAGCCTTTGTAAGTATTGTTTTATGTATTAAAATGCATTCCTTTGATAAGGACAATAACTTCTTACTCAAAATTTCACGGTAGATCGGGGTTCCCACTCCGGTAAAAGAATATGCTTCGGTTATTTTACAGGGTTGCCATGCCGTTGACTCTCAGCCGGCTAAATAGAATAATCATAAATGAAAATGGCTACGAAAAGGTGTCGCAACCTCCATCACCTTTGATGGAGGTTGCGATACCTTTTCGTAGCCATTTATGATATTCTATTTAACCGGCTGAGTGTCAAGTTTCGCTACAAAGTATTATTTTTGTTTTATCCAAACAAATTACGCTATATATTCTCTTCCAATGAACGGTTTAAAAATAAAACCACCGGCTACACTGCTGCCTTTTTGCACATAAAATGTAACAACGTTATTGAAATTGTTAAAAATCTTCAGCAAACATTAATTACGTTGTCCGTTTTATGAAAGCTCTAAAGTACTAAATTGTAATCTTCCTCCAACACGGCCCTTGCCTCCGCAAATGGTAATTTAGCATTTTCCACACTGTTGCGATTAATAAAAACCTAATTAGATAGCCTTAAAACGATTACGGAACAAAAACTTTTAATAAGCGGCAAATTTTAAATCAAATGGTTCGTCTCAACGAGGTTCTCGTTATAAACTCGTTTAACTGACTTGAGGTAAGAATAACCCTCGAATACCGCGGTTCAAGTACGTTATTGGTTCTTTTTAATTCCATAACCGTGAGTTTATTCTCTTCCGGTATGGAATTAAAATTTGGGTTCGGTAAGTGTTTTTGGTCATGACGATTTTGTTTTTGCTTTGTGTTCAGATCATATTATCTAAAATATACTCAGCATTTCATATTTACCATGTTTTTATTCAAAAGAAGTTCATATTAAAGCTAAGATTTTCGTTATTATATAGAGGTAGTAGTATCAAAGAGTGTTTAGAAACTTACAGTCAGTATTATGTCAAATTCTTTAAATTACCTAACATCATCGTAGAATCACCCAACCCAAAGTGATAGATTTAAGAAACTTAGATTACTTTGACTATTAACACTTTGACTGCGGTTTTTTACGACGACTGTGATCTTTTTTTAAACTAAAAAATACGTGCTGCCGCTCTACACAGCGGTTTTGTTGCGCCGCACATGCGTTTCGTTCGAAAAATATTACGGCTGTGCTGAGTCACACAGATCTCTGTATTTTCTCAGCCGATGCGCTAGTGTGGATTTACGCATATTAGTCACTTGTAGAAAACACATACCGTGTGATTTAAACAATCAAAGTGTACTTCTACAGCAATATTATATACGTGTTTTGACGAATCATAGCCTCATCATTTAATTTAAGTAACATTATTTTGTACATATTTTATTTGTATGTAGTATGACAATAAACGACCTGAATCTGAATTGTATAGTGCGTTAAACCCTCTCACTCTGGGTAGTCTCTAAGAAATTAAAATGCAGTCCCGCCAACTCGAAAGTTTTTGAGATATTATTTAACTTCTTAGATCATCATCATCATCATCAGCCTATAGCAGTCGACTGCTGGACATAGGCCTTCCCCAATGAGCGCCATAGCGCCCTGTCTTCAGCTTACCGCATCCAGCATCTACCTGCAGTCTTTCGCAGGTCGTCATCCCACCTGGTCAGAGGGCGTCCTACACTACGTCGTACGTCACTACGTTACTACTTACTTCTTAGATATTAAAGCTATATTTTCTTGTATTTTCAGCATTTATTTCATCAACGATCATCGTCAACGTTTATTTATTTCACTGTCCCTATCATTCTCGTTAAATTGATAACTGAAGGCTGCATTCCTAAAAATAAAACGTACTAGATAGGTAAGATTAAAACTTCTAAAAATATACCCAAGGTAAAAAAATATCGATAAAAGCGGATTAAGTCGCAATCAATAGATTTTATCACTATAATTTCGGTTACAAATTTGTCCAGTCACACTTTAGGATATTACATCATCTCTTGATTAAAAAACAATAAATTTTCCGTGAATACCGTCCGCGGAAAGGTTAATAATACAAATTTCAGCTAAAACCTGCTGACCTATTTATTAAAAAATATTTCTGGATAAAATTGCTCGGGTTTTATCGTAAAAGACACCGAATTTCGATAAAATTACCTGCTTTTGTAGTTTTTATTGTAAGGAACGCAACGTCTGAGTTTTGTTAGAAGACAGTTACAATTTGGCCGTTATAATTGTATACAATTTCATTGTGCAGAATCAGGGAATGAAACATAGAAAGATGTGGAGCTGACTAAAAACAAACTCTACTAAATTTCAAAAATTATAAACCTATGTTATAGTAATTATGTCATATTAATAATTTATTTATTCAAATTCTTTATTCAAAGTCAGCAGTTGACAACTATCTTGAATAAATCAAACTCACATTATAAAAGTCACATTAACTTTAAAAAATTATTGGTTTATTAAATAAACTCGACTGTTAAAAAAAGTTACAATAAATATCAGAGAAAAAACATTATCCCTCGAAAACGACTCCACTAACCACTGTTCCAAACCTACCTGCCTACCAACCCCCGGCTCACGAAGACGCTTTGAGAAAATCTCAAAACACAATCCATAATCCTAACACGTGCACGACTATTATTGATTTTAGCATTTTTTGTCCAGAATTGCATGTCCCTCGGCATTCAAGGTGCTCTGAATAGGCCTTATTATAAGATTGCGCAATGACATGAGACTTTTGTGCTCGGATTTTCGAGTCTAGTCGATGAATAGTTCACTGAATGGAAGGTCATTTGGGTCACTTTGGACTTTGCATAGGTTTTAGAGATTAGGTTGTCAATAGGCTCTAAAAGTATTGAAACTATAATAATACCTAGTTGCTTTAGTAACAGACTAGAGAGTAGTATAGATAAGATATTGATATAGTCGTCTACATATAGCTTTATAAATACCTATCGAATTCACTTGATTATTTTGATTAAAGGTAGATCAAAGGTCATTTTCAGTCAGTCTATAAAAGCCTTGAACATAATTATAAAAATGGTATTGAAATTATCGCCGAAAAGGAAAATTACTAAGAAAATTTACTCTATCTATTAATTAATAATAAACCGAATCAAAATCCGTTGCGTAGTGTTAACTCTTTGACTGCTGAAATCACACGGTATATGTTTTCTAAGTGACTAATATGCGTAAATCCACACTAGCGCAGCGGCTGAGAAAATACAGATCTGTGTGACTCAGCACAGCCGTAATATTTTTCGAACGAAACGCATGTGCAGCGCAACACAACCGCTATGCAGAGCGGCAGCACGAATTTTTTAGGTTAAAAAAAAGATCGCAGTCGTCGAAAAAAAACCGCAGTCAAAGTGTTAAAGATCTAAGCATACATAGGGACAGACAGCGGGAAGCGACTTTGTTTTATACTATGTAGTAATACCAATACAATACCCCCTCATAAATCCAACGAAAGTGAAATAATGTTGACAAATAGTGTTTGTTTTCAAATGAAAGGATTCCACATGCCACGAGGTAACCTTACACTGTTTTTCCGTTACGAAGAGGGATAGCCTATGCGTTGATGGGTGGAAAGTCAGTATTGACATCCGTACAAACACAAACATAGTCTGTGTAGTTTTAACCTTTGGCTACTGGAATTTGGGTGGGAAGTTTGTGGTATCTTTTTTCATTGACAAGTAGCTAAAGAACACGGGCTGAATTCCAGTAAATAAAACGCTTCACGATAACAATGGTCAATGTCAATATCTCAGAATGACACATTTGGCATTTTACCTCTGATAAAAGAAACTATAGATGGAGGGACGCGTGTCAAAAGTGTTGAAACCATTCTATCAATCTCTCCGTGCAAATAACTATCTAGAGTTTCTTTCATATATAATAAATAATGCTGGACAATTCACATATTATCTAGCCCCATTGTAAGCAGAGCTTGTGTTATGGGTACTAGATAACTGATATACATAATACAATATATTACATAGATAGATATTTTTTATTATACATAGAAAACGACCAGAACACCCGTAACAAATATCTGCAGATCGTACACACAATTGTTCCGAGGCGGGAATCGAACCCGCAACTTCCTGCGTCGCAGGCGGACCTTCGCCCACCGCGCCTCATATTATATACTATGTAACACAAACATTTTTTTTTTTTTTAAATGATTATTTTTAATTTGAATGAAATAAAAGTTTCCACGCTACCTAACCATTCATTTTTATAATGCAACCTTTGGATATCCTGGAAGAGATCGCTCTCAGCGATAAGGCCGCCCTTTATACTTCCTTCATTCTATTGTTTATTCCTTTATTGTTTTCCGTTTTGTGTGGTAAAATAAAGTATTTCCTATCTATTTATCTATCTAAAGATGATTATTACGTTTAATATGTAATTTTGGAAGATTAAAATGACGCAAGTTCCAACTAATATGACATCTCCAAATCTTGTTCAGCCGATATAAAAACCCCAAAAATCAAAGATAAGATACGACAAGCAGACACAGCAAGATAACAAAATTATTATTCTTTAATATATTATAGACGGAGGAGATAAGGCGATGAAAGAGATTGTGTCAAAATATTTATCGAAACAATGAATGGATTTAAATAGATTTACGCGTGAGAACGATTGTGCATCTCATTCAATGCCTTAGAGATGGACTCATTCCATCGCCAAGGCTTGTCTACTATAGTGATAGTAGCCAAGCCAAAGCCACTTTGTTTTATACTATGTATGTATCATCATCAGCCTATATCAGTCCACAGCTGGACATAGGGCTCCCCCAATGAGCGCCATAGCTCCCTGTCTTCAGCTTGCCGCATCCAGAATCTACCTGCAGTTTTTTTTATACTATGTATGTATACATAGTATAAAACAAAGTCGCTTCCTACTCTCTGTATGTCCCTATGTATGATAGATAGATAGACAATACTTTTATTGCACACTTAAAAATAAAACAAACAAGGTAAACAATAATAATACAAGATATGTGACAATTTGGCGGTCTTATTGATCAAGAGCGATCTCTACCAGACAGCCGTGGATGGATAGGGTCGTTGGATTGAAAAAGGGGATCTGTGTGCGTTATTATGTAGTTAATTACAACATGTAATTTCATATTATAATATAATATGCTGAGATCTTTAAAACTACGTAACGGATTTTAATGCGGTTTTTTTTATTACATAGAGATTTATAAACCATTTGACATAGATTTCCGCGGGGCGCAGCTAGTATCCTATATAACAATTACAATAAGCCTGGTGTTTGGGACCAGGGGACACACTAGGCGTACAGGAGCATGAAGGACCACGCATCTCCTTTCTCATCATCATCATCAGCCTGTTAGTCCACTGGACATAAGCCTCCCCTAATGAGCGCCCTGTCTTCAGCTCGTCTCTCCAGCAGGTCGTCATCCCACCTGGTCGGAGGCGTCCTACACTACGTTTACCGAGCCGTGTCGAGTCAAATCGAAGGACATACTCGTAAGTCAAAAAAGTGCGTGTGACGCCACATGTACGTACATATAAGCTAGTCCTTAGTATACGAAATGACACGAGCATAAAAAATTCCGAGTTACCCTTTTATTCTGTTTTTGATAGTAACTAATTCACCGTAGCAAGTTTTTCTAAGCTTCAATAATTTTAGTATAAGTGTACTAATTCCTAGGTACAGGTAGGTTTTAAAGAAAACACCGTGGACGATTAATGGTAAAAACCCCATTTATTTCAGAACCATAAATTTCCCCCCTACGAGAAGCCGAAACGCTTCGTTACAGCGATCTAGCGCTCGTCCACTATTAGCAGCGCCATCTAGTTAAGCTTCACCGTCAAAAGTTTAGAACTTAACTAGACTAAGCCTAATAACTACACAAACAAAAAAAAATACAAACTCAATTTATATACCTATAAAAAATACAAATATATATACAATACGTATAACTTAAAATCTATATTTAATCCTATCAGTACGCCCATTATATTTTGTGCCATGGTAAATCAGCGATTCTTTCTTTAGATTTAATTTTAAGGTTTTACTGCCGTTCACAGATTTAATTTTCAATTATTTCCTTAGAATTCATCTCTAAAATTATGTTTTAATAGAACACACACGATTTTGAAAGTGACTTGATATTTTTTTTGTAGAGCAAGTGCACACGGTGTGTTTTGTTACCTGGTTGCGAAGTGTTTATTAAAAAAAATTGTTATACTGAATTTATTTGTTGTGTTTTACGCATTTTACATAATAAGTTTGGATCTTTAGATGGATGGATGGACGTTTGTTACTTCGTCACACCAAAACCACTCAACGGATCGGGCTGAAATTTTACATAAAAGTAGTTTTATGCCTGTCTTTGAATACTTAATATAACTTATTTTTATCCATTAAATCAGTTCCCGTGGGATAGAAATAACATTAATATGCATGCGGAGTCGCGGGTAGAAACTAGTTAAAAATAATTTGGAGGTGACCATAAGCACAGTATAGTATATACGTCCCATAGGCCAGTTTGAAATCCGGAAAACTGTGATTCACAATCTTTTTATCTCTTTATTATTATTATTCAATCACCGTTTTCGCAAAAACCAATGCTTTCTTTAATTTCATTGACTACAAACCTGATTACATTGAATGAAGTACCTTAAACTCACAATCTTTGTCAGTGCCTGGTTGTGAATCTTCAAGGTAGGTTTTTTGCCGTTACCTCTAGGTCTATATCACAAGATTGATGGCATAATAAAGTCCAGTTTTACGAGTTACATTATTACTTTATAATCTCAAATTTAGTTTTATCTATGGAAAGCTTGTTTTAGATAGTATGTATGTACCCATATCGGAAACATGATTGTGTTGATTAGTTGGGCTATTCGAGGACTAATTAAGAGTTCAAAACTGATTTTAATTGGTGTTGGGATGTCGGATGTATGTTACCACATAGGACCACCGAAAACTTACGGATTCACCGACTTTTTCTATCCCACACTATGATATTTAAACCACATTTTTCAGCCGTCCACGGAGAAACACCTTGCTCGTAAAGCCATCATCATCAACCGTTGATACTTATTGCTGGGTTTTTTTCCTCTTTCATACGTCAGCTCAAACGATCTTGTGTAGGCCTCTTTTTTCATCGACATTCAAAAAAGGTGAAAGTTATATATTCGGCTATGCATGTGGTTTTTTTATGTTTGTTCGTCATTTATGGACAAATTTGCACGATTTTTTGCAGTTGTGTAGAAGATAATACCGCTGTCCCATAAAAATTAAGTCAGTTCTTGTTTTGAATACTCTGATCCATAATTATTAATTACATACACACTTCTATACTAATATTATAAAGAGGAATGGTTTGATTTTTGTTTGTTTGTAATTAAATGAAACTACTGAACTGATTTGAAAAATTCTTTCACCGTTGGAAAGCTACACTATCCGCGGTGAACATAGGCTATATTATATTTTCAAAAAAAATAGGAATCCTTACTAAAACTCCAATAATGTACCCAAAGTGTAAAAAAATTACCTTAATAATTCCAATACCCGTGCGAAGCCGGGACGTTCAGCTAGTATTTTATAAATGAAAATTAGAGTCACTGTTTAATACCTTTCCAGGTTATTTGCACATACTTTAAGTACTTACCTTCGCACGCTTTTCTCACTGGAAACAGAAAAAAGAAACAGTTCGTCTATCATTTTATAACAATATAGCTATGAAATATTGCCTTTCAGTTGTGATCTATGTGTCTATAGTTCCTCATTCCCGCCACTCTGGATCGGTCGCAGCATCCGCTCAGCACTATGAATGAAATGCGTGAGAGCCAGCGATTCACGGACAGATGTCAGACAGAAGCCAAGCTGATGTGTTGTACAGTAACGAAGCGATAAGTTGTACAGTAGCGATCAGATAAGTTGTACAGTAGAGAAGCAGATCAATGGATTTACGCGTGAGACTGAGAAGATTGTGCATCTCATTTAAAACGCCTAACGACTCCTTCCATCTCCAATGCTTTTAATATCATATATGACAATTACAATTAGCCTGGTGTGTCCCCTGGTAGGGACTATACAGGACATGCATGGAGGGCTAGATACAGAAAGCAGCTGATTTATTGTACAGTAGCGAAGCAGATAAGCTGTGCAGTAGCGGAGATTAAGTTGTGGTTGAAGCCTTTAGACGTATAGTAGAAAGTTGTATTCAGAGGTTATAGGGATTAGATTTGTAGGTTACCAATTGGATGAGGTGTTTGCATGAAACAAACCTACGTCAATATAAATAATAATAAAAAAACAGCATTCCTATAACATGAAATGTTTAGCTCCGATCTCGGAACTACTACTGGCAGTAGACTTTGTTCTAGTACCTGCTTCATTAGGATATCACTGAAAGGCAAAGCACGCTATTACGGTTTAGGTCAACAAATTCTCAGGTCGGCCGGCCAGCTGGGTTTAACACTTTGACTGCGGTTTTTTTTTCGACGACTGCGATCTTTTTTTTAACCTAAAAAATTCGTGCTGCCGCTCTACACAGCAGTTGTGTTGCGCCGCACATGCGTTTCGTTCGAAAAATATTACGGCTGTGCTGAGTCACACAGATCTGTATTTTCTCGTGTGGATTTACGTATATTAGTCACTTGTAGAAAACACATACCGTGTGATTTCAGCAGTCAAAATGTTAAGGTCAATTAAAAAAACCCTTATGACGGTTTTAAAGATGCCATGTTTTAGTAATGATTTTGTTGCTAATGCGTATTACCTGTCATACTGATTGCTCACCTCTCTTGTGCCTCCACGTTATCATACTGCTTTTTGTGCAGGACACGTAACATGCACTTACATACCTATTCGTCATTTTTATGACGTAATATCATCGCACAGTGAATGAATTTATGACAACAGACACAGGAAAGATCGTTAGAAATGGCAGTTATCAAAGTTTTCTAACAAGATTGAAGTCATATAGGATCTGAAACGCATCGGTCTGTGAACAACTTCAAGTCATGTAGACGGCATAACTTTAGTTATCTGCTTGAGTGTTTGCTCATTATACCTGTATTATTCGGACATTATCTAAAATTACAAAGTAACTAGTGCCGTGACAAATTAAATAAAATTATTAATTAAACCTTTCCTTCACATAAATCAAATATGTATTGTTAAAATCGCTATTTAAAATAAATAGAACTACATGATTATAATTATTAACATTTATCGTAGCCACTTCTACTTCTTTCTAATCCCTTCTCAAAGCAATGTCATTCAAACATCTCCCGAGCGAGGTATCTCTTTTTGCTCTCAAGTAGTTCCTGGATACAGGAATCCGCTCACATGCCTATTAAAATGTAAACTGCTTCGATATTGCTCATTGAAAATCTCGGAACAATCTGAAATCACGTGTTACAGCATTTTTAACGGCCCTTGTAAATGAGGAGGCGAAAAAATGCTGTAGTGTGGGCCACGAAAGCTCACTGTGGTCAGTAAATTGCCAAATTAGTGCGTAAGCGGTTAGCTATATTTTTCATATTTCTTGAGATGAAGAATGGTGTCGGATGGTTTTTTTTTTAAATAAAAACTATTAGGGCTTTGTAGGACATTAAATCTCTCGTAATACCACGTGTCGTTTTGTCAGGTTGATACTTATAATGTACTAGCTAAACTCATGTATAGATACACAAAGATGCATTATATTTACTAATAAACTAACCTCTTTGGTAGGTACTACTGAATATGTCAGCGTCAGCCTGGTATGAAAAACCGAGTTTTAGAACGAAGTTATTGGTCAGTATATTTTCTAGTTACTATGTGTTACGGATACATACGTCTGTTTTTTTTGTGTAGGATCGTCGGAAAGTCGTTTTAGTGAGATTTCAAAATGACAGAGAATGTAATGGGAAATATAGTGAAATTTAAAAAATAACCAGATACTTGCAACTCAGGGTTCTTAATATTACATGAGATTTTCTCGTGGCCTCAACCATAACGGTTTATCCACTGTCACAGTTTCTGAACATGAATGGATCTTGTAAACATTGAATAGCAATTTTGTCGAGAAAAAAACCCTTTGGCGCACGTGTCAATATCTTTTGACATCTGCTGTCATAAATGACATTAAAAACTGGTATCGTAACGCTGTGAACACCTTGACAAAGAAGAAAAATATGTTACGGGTCTATAACCGTGTCTCATCTCTTTTTATCATAAATATTTAGTTTTTGTTGAATATTAAGATTATTTATACTAATACGATTATTGTAAATAGATAATGAAGGAATAGTGAAAGTACACAGAGATTATGGCCTATCGGCATCAATAAATAAGTAACTACAGTACTTATTTGAGTACTTTACAGATAGACTAAGAAGTATTTCAAGCATAATTATTATACTCATATCAGAAAATATACAAGAGAATCTTAAAAACTAAAAGGATTGCTGGGAAGGTGGCGTTCACAACAGTGCCTGGTGTTAATAAATGATTTGATTTGATTTGTACGGGCAGTCCTCCCTCCCAGCTATCATTGCCAGAACGGTATTGGAGCTAGCCCACAACCTGCGCACCAGGGAGGCGGCGCGCTTGCGCATGGTGGTATGAAAGCAGTCGACCGATAAATACGAATCTCTCGGGTTGAATTTATGGGACCATTGCGTGGTTCATAATTGACGGAGTAATCGACGAACGTTCATAAAAGAAACATACAACCAAACATAGAACCTCCTCCATAAGTGAGTTCGGACAGTGTTTTTGTATGTTTTACATGTCAGGGTCTGGTAAAGGCCGTTTCGTCTATACTACTGGTATACCGGTCGCACATACTGCATGTCATCGACACTACGTAAATAGGTTTATTTTATCTATGTTAGACTAAGGTATATATTTTACTAGCTGCGCCCCGCGGCTTCGCCCGCGTGGAAATATATGTGTTAAATGGTTTATAAACCTTTCTTTTGAATCACTCTATCTATTAAAAAAACCGCGTCAAAATCCGTTGCGTACTTATAAAGATCTAAGCATATGTAGGGACAGGCAGACAGCGGAAGTGACTTTGTTTTGTAGTGATACTACAAATACTATGTAGTGATATGTGTCGTAGTTTTCAAGTATTTTCCATCCTGTACTTGATGAATGTTGCCTAGAATCAATGAATTATTATTATTATTATATTATCTTCATTATGCTTACCTAATGAGGTACCTACCTATTTAAGCTCAAAGCTCTCAACTCATTCAGAAGGCAGCATAAAAGATATTTAAGCTCCACAGAAGCTTGCTTTCTTTAACGTCCAAAGGAGCATAGCTAAAGTATCCGTTACAAATCTCTTCGGTGTCAATACCAGGCTAAACTTCCAGATTGGATCGCTAACGCTAAATTTAACATGCGCGTGAGTTGAAGTGTCGGCGATTCTCTTCGAAGAATCGATGCCCCTTTGTTATGCCTTTTATGTTTCTTTTTTTGTTTAGGGTTCAGTAATGAAACGATGATTTTCTGGAGGTCTTGGCGCATTTTTTGAGAATCGGTGTTAAAGTTTTCTATACTAAAAAGGTTCTACAAAAAAAGACGATCCAGGATTTGAAGCTGGGACCCCATTATCAGCGGTACACATACAGCGGTATACATACAAGCATAAACTGCATTCTACAGTAATTAAAAAAAATGTAGAACTGGACAATTCACATCATCTAGCCCCAAGTTAAGTAGAACCTGTGTTATGGGTACCAGATGACTGATATACAATACATACTTAGATATTTTTTTATCATACATAGAAAACGACCCGAACACCCAGAACAAATATCTGCAGATTGTACAAAAAATTGTACAGGCAGGCGGACCTTCACCCACCGCGCCACAAAAGTCTCGCATCACCTTATAAAAACCAGTAACTGTGGAACCCTTATCCAAGTGCAGCTGAACACGGTCTTGTCCAGTCTCACTGCGTACTGGTGTAATGTTACACTTTGACACGGTGCATCAGCGAGATGCTTTGAAGTCTTACTCAAATGCTTCTATTCGTCGAGGCTTTACAGAAATAAAGGAAAGTGAATTGTTTTGTTTGCAAAAGTGATCCATAGTATCATTTCTTCAAAAAACGAAATAGACTGAGAAAATTAGCTTGGTAAAGATGGATGTATCACAGAGCTTCAAAATATAGCACCAAATAATAATGTACAGAAGCTTGCGCTACACATGACTACTGATATGATATTCATACAGGTGTTGTAAATACTTTATAAAAAAACAACGAGCGTAGTTTTTTATTTATCTCTCTTCGTCTCATCTTCGTCAACCTATATTAGTCCACATCTGGACATAGGCTTCCCTAATGAGCGCCATAGCGCCCTGTCTTGAGCTTGCCGCATCCAGGATATACCTGCAGTCTTTCGCAAGTCATCATCCCACTTGGCCAGAGGGCGTCCTACACTACGTTTGCCAAATCGCGGTCTCAACACATAAACACCCAGCGTGTGACAGTTCTTCGCGAGATATGGCCGGCTCACTTCATCTTCTTACTAATTCTTAGAGCTATGTATATGTCGATAACTTTGGTTCTCTGTCGGACGTATTCTTTAAGAATCCTATCCTTGGGTCATATACCACTACTCATACTAATTATTTAGGCAAGTGCATTCACAGATTAAGCGGTTGAATAATACATACAGATTAAAATAAAATAAAAATCTCCAAAACAAACATCAAATTACAAGATTCGCATTTCGCGAAAGAAACATCAAATTATAATTTCCTTTGATGGAATGACGATAATATCTCAATTTCGATAATCTGAATGATTTCCGCACAAAATTAAAATTGTGAATCAGAGTTTCCACGGTATGGAATTTTACGTGGACTATACATTGGACTGGACTACTATTCGTTATGAAGGTGTTTTTCCAACAAAATGTAACTCTCTAAGTAACTTTAATTGTGCTTTCACCTCGGTCACTTATGTGTCTCGGGTGACTTTATTGCAACATTCATAAAATCATCACTTGGAAATTGGAACTCATGCTTGGAACAAATTCCATAAAGCTTGAATAGGACCCAAAGTACCCAACCTATCTAAAAACAAATACAAACTAAAGCTTTCCATCACAATGGTCCTTCATACATATATACAAGTATTTATTCATAAAATTAAATCCTACACGTCTTTTGTAAATTTTCGTATTTAAGCTAGGTACATTTCAATTTTTATTAATAAATTAAAATCATTTCTGATTATTTTGTGAAACATTATATTATTTAGGTATTACTATATGATATTAACCAAATAGCTGATAATAGAAAATAGAAAGAAAGAAAATACATTTATTGATTCACAAGTAGGTACAGCTTGTTACTAAATAATTATAGTATCTATAGGTAAACAAGAATATAAGGAAATAAAAAAAATTTACCACGTATCTATATAAAAGCAACAAGCGGCTCTACAATGCGAACCAATAGGTCCTGTCTCAGCATAATGTTGCTCTACTTCTCCACAAGAAGTAGAGCAACGCTGGTTTTCTGACAGAATCATTGGCGCGTGTTAACACGGGTGGCAGACCACAGATAAGACAAAAAAATATATATACACATAGAATTGGCATCTTAAAACCTAAGATTAACTCTAATTTATAATAAACATATTATCAGAATACAAAAAAGAATAGAAAAAAAATTGTTCGTCCAAGCAGCTATTGAGATGACACAATCCAGACGCAGAAACTAGCAAGAAGTTGAAAATGACAACTGACATCTCGCAGAAAATGAAACATTTGACTGACAGACAGATAAAATGTGATAAAATTTGTAATTGATTTGAAAACACAGAAGAAAATAAAAATTGCAAATTCGATGCATGTATGACGAAATAGCATATCGAAACAAATTGCGTCCAGACATAAACACTCATAACCCGCAAGCCCAATGCCAAAGAATATCAAATAATACTACTCAATGCCCATCAGACATTCAATTCGGGACCACCGCGTAGAAAATAAGACATCAAGCAAATTGAAATGCGGAGTATGGCGGAGGCATTAGAATCGAACATTTTGAATTCAAATAAATAATGCGGAATACATGCGTTCGGATATTGCAAGGGCATGTTAGCACAGGCTGATTTAAAGACTATATGTACCAAACTATATAACTTTTACGTAAACAATTTTATTTTATCACTTTTCGTAAAATTATGTAAAAATTACTAATAACAATCTAAAATAAATTAACACCTAGCTTGGTTTGATATTATATTCCAAAGAGAATATAAATCATCAATATACCAAACCAAAAAAAAACGTAATGTCTGTCGTCTCGTACTTCCAAAAGTTTTTTACATCGTCTGCAATTATTAGAGAATTTAGTTTTATTTTACCTGTTGTTCATTTAGACGAGACACTGGTATATCCTAATGTTTATTCTAATACATGTATCGATACTTCAATCGCAAAATAAATTATCTTGAAGTAAGAAACGGACTTCCTTTTTCGGTTTTTGTCATTATTTATAAACGTGGGTAAAAGTCTATGTATTGTATTCATTCCTAGTTATTATCCTTCATGTTCTAAAATGGTGAATAATTTTAGAAAATAATTAAATTATTTCATCAATATTTCAACAACTCGGATCTATTGTTTTAAATATACAGAGTGGGCCAAGAATTCATTAGCTGTTTAGTTTAGAATACATTTACAAATAAGACAAAATGTGTCTAATTTCAATGCAAAGGGTATGCAATCGAGCACATCGCAACTTACCGAAATACTTTTACTTTCGATAAAATCGGTTAGATTCAGAACTGATAAAATAAATCACCCTGTGAACGCAAATGTCTCAAAGTTCAATCGCGAATCACTCGTAGTCAATGATGAGGTGCGTTTACTTGGTTCCAGTGGATTGTGTTAGTGAAACTAGCGCTTTATCAAAATAAAATAGATTGCTGTCTAAAAGATGTGTACAGAAAAGTGTACGGATATTTGGCTTTAATTATGTAGGTATAAATAAATAAAATAAATAAATAATGCTAGACAATTCACACAGCATTATCTAGCCCCATGGTAAGCAGAGCTTGTGTTATGGGTACTAGATAACTGATATACATAATACAATACATTACATAGATATATATTTTTTATTATATATAGAAAACGACCAGAATACCCGGAACAAATATCTGCAGATCGTACACACAATTATGACTTTATGTTACGCCTTCATGCTACTTATACTATATACATCTGACGTACATAGGTATTAAAAAATTTACTGAACACAACTCGTGATCTTGCATTACATAAATTGATAATCAATTCTTATTTACAAACACCTGCGTAGTCACATCAAGCTACTCTGCTTGTCTTTATTTAAAACAAATGGGTAACTGAAAATTACGTTGTAAATAAACATAAATTTAGTATCCTAATTCTTTCATGCAAAGAATCCTGTGCCCCATTCACACGCATTAGTAGCATGCTAAACTACCTCCGCTTGCTGGTGGTCCGATCTCTGAGAGGATTAAATTGGGGTAACTGAACAAAACTGGCAACGAAATTATACAGTGTACCTACTGGGTCCGCTTAGTGAATCAATCTAATGTATTGTAAACTTTTGTCTCATAATTTAATAACTCCAGAAAAGAAAAAAAAATCTTTATCCATATTTGGTAGATAGGAGTAAAAAGAGATACGAGTAATATTGTTTAGTTACCTCCCGTGTCCTAGTACAACAAATACACAGACTTTCTAATAAGCTCGCAAGTAATGTTTCGGTGTGGCCTCATACCCATTTGCATACAGTTATTCGCAAAAACGTAAAAACATGTTGCATTTTAAAATCCTATCCGAACGCAAACATTTTGACGTTTCAAGGGAAATTGAATATTTTTTGTGTTCTTTTAGGCACGGGTGCACAAAACGACTAAAAGAACCATGGCACGAGCGTGTAAGCCGGCATGTGTATGTTTATGCTTGTTATTGTCCAATTGAATGGACTTTAATTCGAATTATGAAGCACAAGTCATGCTTGTTCAGCTACCGAATTGTAGCCTACTTTTACAACTCTGTAAAAACTAAAGTCATTTAAAACGGGATATTTACCATGATTTGATTTTTGAGTTATCCAATATTTCGTCACAGTTGCATGCGCCATGATCACGGAGTAACTGAAGGCACTGCGAGTTTTTATGGGCAGACATAACGATCTACCCTCATTTTTTGTCTTTTGCTACGAACGTTGCCACTACCTCCGGTTTCACTATTATCGAACGCAGCTCGATCACGACACACAACACTGACGGTATCAGAACGCGAAGCGGTTGGTACATCACTTCTTCCGTTTTTGCACATTCTCACAACAGGGTTCCAGGTTCCCGATAATTGGAAGCCATCTTCTCGGTTGAAGTTCCTGTGTTTCGTAATCTCAATAGCCTCCCGTACCATTCTTGGTATGTAGTGTCGCTCTGTTGAGATTACTTGTGGATTATGTAACTCGATCCAGTGGTTGGAACCTGACTTGAGAAGATGTTCCGCTATGTACCGGTGGTAGTGGCAACGTTCGTAGCAAAAGACAAAAAATGAGGGTAGATCGTTATGTCTGCCCATAAAAACTCGCAGTGCCTTCAGTTACTCCGTGATCATGGCGCATGCAACTGTGCCGAAATATTGGATAACTCAAAAATCAAATCATGGTAAATATCCCGTTTTAAATGACTTTAGTATTAATAACCATGATAGTTTCAAAAGTTTTATTCTGTAAAAACTCCTTTGAATCCTTAAGGCCCCAAAACGCCGATCAGTACTCTTCTAGAGTACTGATCGGCGTTTTGGGGCCTTATGTAACATGTTACACAGAGCAGTAATGACTGTCAGTACTCCTTAAGGCCGGCGTTACGGGGCTTTATATGTATAATAAGGTGAGTACTGACCGTACCGCCTTATATAATGAGTTACACAGTGAGCATTCGTGCAGTCAGTACGGGGTAAAGGAAGCATTCGCAACGAACAACGAGACGGCACATGGCGAACCGTATTGAAAATGAAAATGAAAATGAAAAGTTTATTTATTTCTTTAAGCTTACAAATAAGCACTTAGACAGGTCATATGTTATAGTTCACTTCAATTTTTTGTCCACCAGTGGAAGAAGTGAGAAGATACGACTAGTATATTCATAACTTATGTGTCTAGTACATTTGATTTGCTTATCTGTAATTTGGTAGATTTTGAGTTGGAGCAAAACTCATTCCAAACTTTTTTATCTTCTAAGTAATCTGATATTTTGTAATAAGCTTTTTTACAAAGAATATGTTTAACAATTTTTTTAAATTTATTTATTGATAATTTTTGCAACTCACTTGGAGTTTTGTTGTAGAAGCGTATACATTGCCCTTTAAAAGATACATTTATCTTGTGTAGCCTAGTTGTGGGCACAGCGAGTTTATTCTTATTTCTAGTATTTACATTATGTATATCACTTTTTATTACTTATTGTCCCTAAAAACCGGTCAGTACCCGGTTTTAGTATACCTCTTAGAATGTTTTCTAAACCAATATTACAAAACTCTTACCAGGACCCATTCAAAATTTTTCTATTGAAATAAATCGAATTTTAGATCGAGTAAATTGCGTCAATTGCAAAATAATGCATTATAAAATCAGAAAAACTCGTCGATGGATAAAAAGCTGTTGAGGTGTAAACTTCATGCCACTTGTGTGTTTTAGGAGATTCTTATGTAATAGTTTACATCTGACCCCGAGTTTTTACCATAAAACTATACGAGAACGAAAACGATCTTTGAGATGTCCGTATGATAGTGCATCATACGGACATCTCAAAGATCGTTTTCGTTTACAGAACCTTAAGCTACCGAAGATTTAAATCATCTTTCATTGATTTACTTCGATCTCTCGCCGATATATTTCGATACGTCAATATCTTGTTACATTATTCTATAGTTGTCAATATAGGCGCCTTTGTCCGCGCCAAAATTTATAAGTTTTTTTTATTAGACTTCTGTCGGTCCATTGAAATCGGTACACAATACAGGGTGTCTTATACAGGATGTTTTATACCCGTCATAACGATGACGTGTGGTCAAAACGTGTCGAAGCGTTAAAGATTTATGTCTTCGGCGAAGCTTTTAAGGCAGTTGACCATATTTTTGAAAATCGTTGATCGTAAAGTGTGATGTCCTTATCATTTTGGATATAAAATTTATAATAAATAGTATAAATACTTCTGGGACTGACAACAATGAAATGGATACAGTCAAAAGAAGACGTTTTGATTGATTTTAGGTTTATTTTGTTTAATAAGATAATGTTCAGAATCAATAATCTTAAATATCATCGAGCGAGTTTGATTCCCGCCTCGGAACAATTGTGTGTACGATCTGTAGATATTTGTTCCGGGTGTTATGATCGTTTTCTATGTATAATAAAAAATATCTATCTATGTAATGTATTGTATTATGTATATCAGTTATCTAGTACCTATAACACAAGCTCTGCTTACCATGGGGCTAGATAATGCTGTGTGAATTGTCCAGCATTATATTATATTATCAATAAAACGCATGAGGAGGATTAATTTAGATTATATTTTTCTAATCTATGCAACCTCGTTTGTAGATTTTATTTATACATTTATTTATTGTACATTTCAGCGAAATTTCAACATATGTATATAGCACTAGATCCGTTCCGCGGCTCCGCCCGTGGAAGTGTATGTGACAAATGGTTTATAAACATTCCTCTTGAATCACTCTATCTATTAAAAAACGTCATCAAAATACCTTGCGTAGTTTTAAAGATCTCAGCACACATAGGGACAGACCGACCGACAGCGGGAAGCCGCTTTTTTCAAAGTCGGTTAAAAATATGGAAAAGAGCGAAAGTAAAAAAACTGAACGATCTGTAACGTTCATTTGTTTCCTTCAAATGAATGCTCTAAAGAATGAATCGGTCAGCTGACTTTCATTCACCGCCGCTCATTCTCATCACACGCTCAATAAAACACGTAGAAAAGACTAAATAGTGCAGAATATTACAAACCATGTGTCCAATGAGCTGTATCCGCCCAGAGCGGCGCCTCTGTTCCTTTATTCTTTGAGGCAAAGAGAAGTTACTAATTTTATTTATTAGTGCCTTTTATGAGATGTCAAATTGCGATGGTTTGGATGTCGGAGAGATCTTTTGTTGTACTTGTGACGAATCTCTCGGTGTTAGCACTTGTTACTTGTTTTTATGTCAAAAAGTCAGAAAAGTTTGAAATGCAAGGAAAACCTAAAGAAGACGGTCGTAATCTTATCGTATATGTTAAAAATATATTCGTTTTCGAAAAAGTTTATAAAAATTTTAGTCTTGGGAAATGTCAAGAGTTTAATATAAATATACAATACAATATATATATACAAATATAATTAAGTTCTTACCAATATAATCAATATCGCTAAAATTCAGAAAATGTACACTTCATGAAAACAGTTACTACTTTTTTTTGCCTACTATGTTTGTCCCACTACTATTCATCATCATAATCATTACCTATGTTAGTCCTCTGCTGGACATAAAACGACCGATGTGGCGCGGTGGGCGAAGGTCCGCCTGCGACGCAGGAGGTTGCGGGTTTGATTCCCGCCTCGGAGCAATTATGTGTACGATCTGCAGATATTATTTGTTCCGGGTGTTCTGGTCGTTTTCTATGTATAATAAAAAATATCTATCTATGTAATATACTTTATTATGTATATCAGTTATCACAAGCCATAACACAGGCTCTGCTTACCATGGGGCTAGATAATGCTGTGTGAATTGTCCAGCATTATTTATTTATTTATTATTATTTATTATAAGTCTCCCCTAATAAGCGCAAAAGCACCATTCCATTACTATTTCCTGCTATTAAATTTTTAATAAAATGTCGAATGCTGTTTCTTTTTCATATACCTACGTACATAGTTTGATTGTAAAGGATACTTACCAATCAAACTGTGTAAAATAGATTTATTATCAGTTTTATTTGTATCAATAGAGAGCACACCTTGAGGTCAGAACACCTTGTGGTCAATCATCGATAATGTACGCACCCCATTAGAAGCGTTCGATCTGATACTTGAACTTGAAGTCTATGTGAGACTCACGGACAGTTAGTTTCGAAAGTATAAGAGCTTAATGTTGAGTTTTTTTATTTTATTTTTATTAAGCTGGAAAAAGAAGCAGCTTGTGAAACTAAAATGAGTAGAAACAATGGTGGCCTAACTAAAGCTTAACAGTTTTTTACTTGTAGTAACTGTTACATAACCTGTGAGTTACTTTCTGAGCGATTGAACTCAAAAGATGGATTTTGCATTAGGGTAGTGTCCTGGGTTAAAAATATATTTTTCTATTTTGTCCGTCAGTTAGATTATCAGAAGACACGTTTTTTCTTTTGTCAATCAAACAAATACTTACAAAAATAAAGCGCGTAAAGTTTAGGGGGCTCGTGACGTCACAACTTACTAAAAAGCAAGACGCGCGGAACTTTAACTGGCTATATTTTCATATTTTTTTGTTAAATTCACAAAGAAAAAACACGGGTCCAATATCTTCTAATAATCTAACTGACGGACTTAGTAGATTTTTAGCCTATTATGTTTTTTAAGACTATTATAAGTGACCTTAAAATAGTCTTAAAAAATGTACAGTCGCAGAATTATCCATAATCAAAAAATCTTAATCTAGATAGTCCGTGTGGCGCTATTTTCGTGGATAAATTTAAAGAATGGTTTCAACCTTGCCACTTATGACACTTCACATACTCGTGACTTTACATAGGACTTATACGTACCCATAATAAGCGCCTTAACTTCGTAAAAAATGCGTTTATAATTAAAATTAGAAGTGCTTTATGCACATTTTAAACAAATTGCTTTAGCCTATATGCTCTCAAATCTACTTCGCAGTATGTCCCACTCCCAACATCTGTCTAACTCGTGCGCAATCAAAATAAAAATATTATTTCAGTAGATTTATACGATACGGGCAGCAGATGTGTTAGAACCTCTATTTTTTCTTGTAAGTATTGTTTGAAAGGGTCAGTCTTGGCTTCCGTTCTTGTTTTCTCTGTAATATAGAACTTCCGTCTTGACATTGGCACGGAAGAACATAATTAGCTGAAAATTGCCTCTAAATTATCATTATTAAAATTTAGCCTGCATCATTTTGGTGGTCCAGGCGTGAAAGCTGACATAATGTATGAACCTTACCAGTACCTTACAGTAGTATTTACAGTAGAGAAGGTACACATTTTCTGAAATAATTTTTCAAATCGGTTCAGTAATTTCGGAGCCTATTCGATACAGACAAACAAACAAACAAAACAACAAACCTTTCTTCTTTATAATATTAGTACCTATATATAGAAAATACCCAGAACACCCGTAATGTATGTATATTTTCAGAGGGTCTCGTTCTCTAGTTCGAATGACGTTAGCTCGATGTCTTTACCTCAACGGTACGTTTCGTCGATGGGTCGTTACCTCGAAAGATCAGTACCTCGAAGGGTTTCTACGTGGACAGGTCTCTACCTTGATGGTACGCTCCGTCGATGGGTCGTTACATCGAAAGATCAACAAAACCAAAGTCAATTATAATTATTATCATTGAACTCTGTTAATATAGTACTACATTTTATTATTATTAACTCATTTATCTAAACATTTGTCCGAAGGCGGGAATCGAACCCGCAACCTCCTGCGTCGCAGGCGGGCTTTCACCCGCTGTGCCAAACCAATCATCGTTTTCTTCAACTTGTCAGTTATCTGCAATATTTTTTATACATTTCTTTATTATTGAGATAATAAAACAGTAATACGAATTTTAACTTCTTCTTTGTATGATATCAAATTAGCCACACATCCAACTATCACTGGATATCGGCCTAAGTCCTTAAGCTTTCAAATCGGAGAAGCTGCTGGAACCTCCTTCGAAGATCAGATTACCACTACTTCTTGTTCTGACAGCTATTGGACCACAGCTGGATGTAAACAGCTGTTTTACTTTTATTACCAACTAGCTGTTCCCCGTGGTTTCACCCGCGTTAAACTCGAATTTCCCTTTATTAGTTGATATTTATACACCTTGGGTTACATTATTGGAGTTTTAGTAAGGATCCCTAATTTTTTTGAAAATATAATATAGTCTATGTTCACCAGGGATAGTGTAGCTACTCAACGGTGAAATAATTTTTCAAATAGGTCCAGTAGACCCTATTCAATACAAACAAAAAATCAAACCTTTCCTCTTTATAATATTAGTAAGTATAGACAACAACCCGAGTCTTTTCAGAACAAGGGTGAATACCCTCTAGACCCTAATAGACCTCTTCTAGACCTTCGTGATACATTGTCGGCCACATCAACACTTCTAACTACCTATGGTTGTGGGCAAAAGAAGGTCTATTCACGACAGTAAAATATTTTTTTTACAGTATACTACTAAAATTATGATTACATGTACTTCTGGAATTAGTTATCTATGGATGTGCAAAAGTTACTTAGTGTGCACTATTTGTTACCAATTATAAAAGTGCCACCGTCTATATTGTTCGTTCATGTCCAGTCCATCCCAAGGTTGCCTGGAAGAGTTCGCTCTCAGCGATAAGGCCGCCCTTTATAGCTTTATTCTAGTTGTTTTATCTCTGTATTATTTTCTGTTTTGTGTGGTGTAATAAAGTGTTATATATCTATCTAAAACTAATATGTATTTATCAGTGAGTTCGTGTCGCCCGTTGATGCGCTAACGCGCGTGTTAGTTTAAAAATAACTATAGTTATGGATTAGGAATAATAATATATACTTCTTTTAAACGACTAAATTTTTTATCTATAGTATAGTATAGATACTTATTTAGTACTAGATGTGCACCGCGGATTCACCCGCGTGGTGATAGATATTTTGGATAATATACATTACTAGTGGACCTTCCCGGCTTCGCAAGGTTTTAGTACGGATCTCTAACTTTTTTGAAAATATACTATAGCCTATGTTCACCGGGGATAGTGTAGCTTCCCAACGATGAAAGAATTTTTCTAATCGGTCCAGTAGTTTCGGAGCCTATTCATTACAAACAAAAAATCAAACCTTTCCTCTTTATAATATTAGTATAGATATCTTTATAAATTGTAGCCTATGTATTATTCTGATATATAAGCTATATTATTGTAAAGTTTCATTAAAATCCATACAGTAGTTTTTACGTGAAAGAGTAACAAACATCCATCCATACTTACAAACTTTCGTGTTAATAATATTAGTAGTATTTGGTGTGAAATGAAATTATCCAGCTATCTTCTTGCCACGGCTTCTGTTTGAATATAAATTAAATAACCTATGGGCTTGAGATTCCAATTCATTACGCAACAGACAGTTTAATGCGACTTCGGAGATTCCCTTTGTATTTACCTACGACACAGAAGAAATTACAGTCCAGTTGCTATAATTTTCACTATAGAAAGTACGTATCAAAGATTAAAGAATCCGGAAGCAATCTATAATAATATCAACAGACGTTTCTTTGTTTGTCGCTCAGCTAGCTATGGAAAGAGCTATGCTCGGAGTTTCTCTGAAGAATAGGATTCGTAACGAATACATCCGACAGAGAACCAAGGCTATCGACATAGCTCTGAGAATTAGCAAGCTGAAGTGGCAGTGGGCCGGCCATATCTCGCGAAGAACCGACGGCCGCTGGGGCAAACGTGTTCTTGAGTGGAGACCACGACTCGGTAAACGTAGTGTAGGATGCCCTCCGGCCAGGTGGGATGACGACCTGCGAAAGACTGCAGGTAGATGCTGGATGCGGCAAATGGACATAGGCCTCCCCCAATGAGTGCCATAGCGCCCTGTCTTCAGCTTGCCGCATCGCAACTTTTTTGGTTCTCTGTCGGATGTATTCGTTACGAATCCTAACCTTTAGAGAAACTCCGAGCATAGCTCTTTTCATAGCTTTCTGAGCGACTTAGAACTGGTGGACCAGCCCTATCGTACCCGAAGTGTAACCTTTTTAAATAATCCGAAAACGAAAAAACACTGCAAAAGCGATATTTTTAAAAACGAAAGAGACATAGCCATTGTGTAAGTTAGACAAGTAGCGCTAAATCCCTGCACTTTGCAAATACCTATCTCCGGAGGTAAATTCTTGTAGGTATTAGCTTTCTTTACATTTTTCTGTGGACGTAATGATATGCATTACTGTCATGCTGCCTAGCAAGTCGCATTCAATAAGTCGCGGCTAATTACGTGGCTGGATGAAGAAGATTCTAAGGGTGTGTGTTAGGTGGGTTACGGGAGCGGAGGCGGGAGCGGATTTGTGTAATTTTTACCGACTTAAATAAAAGGAGTTTGTTCTATGCTCGGGTGTGTTTTTTGTTTCTATATTCGTCGATTTCTCCGTGAATTTATGGATCGTTTTGAAAATTATTTCACTAATTGTACTGAGAAAATTTATCAATAAATTGATTGTTCTAATAATTCCGAATGATCCCGAGTTGTTCTCATACAAATGATCATCATCATCATCATCAGCCACTAATCGTCGATGGGTCGTTACCTCGAATGATCAGTACCTAGAAGGGTTTCTACCCTCACGTGTAGTGCTTGATGATTGAAATAGATAATGGATTGATTTAAATGATCTTAAATTATTCTCATTAGCTCATTATCTCAAATAATTCGTTATCGAGAACTGTATATATAAGTCCAAAAAAATTCAATAAAATACCTACTGGTATTATAATATCTGATATTTCTTCCGTTATCTCGAGTACAAAGTGGGTTATGGTTTAATAATTTTTCAAAATAATCAAAATACTTAATTGTAGCTCGTGTGAATGTGGCTTAATCAAAGGTAAGTTCTCATACGACGCTCTTAAAGATAATTCCTCTTAGGCCACAGGCTCTCAACTTTAGTATCAGTTAAACAATGTTAATAAATATCCGTATCAGTTACGCTAAGAAATTACAGAACACAAAATTGTAAGGCTGACAGGTATCTGACATTTAAAAACGACGAACAATAAACGAGTTTCATTTATATATAATGAAAAATAATAAAAAAATGTTTAAAATATCATGGGTTCTTTCAAACGCTAAACCACAGAAAATATACCAAATCGAACAATACGTAAAGTGCACCTTTTCTTGCATAAGGTATACTCTCATCATTAGCCTATGTTAGTCCAGTGCTGGACCTAGCCCACATAGTTTATATTGTCTAGTAACAGAATAACAATACTAAGTGAAGAATACAAAAAGTTTTCAGTCATAATTTTTGGTATTACGGAACACAACCATATTCATACCAGATTTTGAACGGCTAATATTGCTATCGCGCACGCATGGGGCGGGGCGCAAGGGTTAAACAGGGACAGCGATATTCATAACGTTTTTTGCAAGCGCCTCGAATTTAAGTTGGGAACGTCGCCGAACCCTTAAACATGTCAACCAAAAACATTGAGAGCCTCTGTCCTTAGAATTAACAGGTACTCAAGCTCAGTAACGAAAGTAGAGATTACGTACGATCTCATTACAGTCCAGCTTCCATTTTAAAGGATAATAAGTAATGTGTACGTTTTAATTTTTACGTTGGTCGATTGGTAATAAAAAGGCTCATGTACACTATACCACGTAATCAGACTAAATAAGAAAATAAGCCTGTTTTTTCATATAATAGCTAAGCGGTGGTGGTCTAATTGGTGTTGTTTAGAACCGTTCACAGTAAGGCAATTTGATACTTTTCACACGGTATGTGCGTCGAAATCTTTTGTGTGCTAATAATGACAAGACAAGATTCCTAAAAAGTATTTGCAACTTAATATATATATAAAATAGATTTATTTATTTATACTTTTTGCACGATAAACTATATACAAAACATATTCTAGAAAATTAATACAAAGGTGAATTTAACCCTAAAAAGAGTTCTCTTCCAGCAAACCTTATTGGGAGAGAGAGATAAAGTGAAGAGAGATAGTTTTTAAGTAGAAGTAAAGAAAGTTCTAACAAAAGACTTCAACGCGCTCTAAACCATTTTCAAGTTAACCTAGTTTAGGTTACCTACAGCTCAATGAACATTTAGTAAACAATATTTAAAAATAATAACAGATATTGCTTAAGTGGATCCTTACCTTTATCCCTCGTTCAATTATAAGTGATTTTCAATTTTTAAACTGACACCGTTGCCGCCACTCGGTAATTATTTTAATTAATCAGTGACCACTTGCGAATTATTGTTGCTGTATCATTATTGTAAAGAGAATGGTTTTATTACCGCCGATTATTATAAACTTTTTATTATTATGAAGTGTACTTATTAGTGCTTAAGCCGTATTGGTTATATGGGCGACTTAATAATGGAAGCTAGTTGGAAGACGATTATGTTCACTTAACAGACTTGGTCTTGTTTTTGATAATGTGCCGTTTTGCGATACAAATAACATAACCTTGTAGTATATTTGACGCAACCAATCAAATCAAATCGATGACTGACGACCTCTGTGGCGGCGTGATAAGCGCGGAGGATGAAAGTCTGCCTGCGACACAGGAGGTTATTTCGATTCCCGCCTCGTGACAAATTTTCTGTACAATCAGCAGATATTTGGGTGGATTTCTGGGTGTTCTAGATGTTTTCTATGTTTAATAAAATGTATATTTTGTCTGTAGTGTATTGTATTATATACATATATCAGTCAGCCCATAATACAAACTCTGCTTTGCTTGGGGCTAGATGATGCTATGACGTAAAAAAATCTAATTATTAAATTAAACACTGACAAGAAATAAAATGTTTTTTTTTTCTGTCGCTTTAGTATGTAGACGAAAGTAAATAAAATTCAATCGAAAACTATTTAACGATAGTCAACTCCACCTCATATTAAGTTTTCGATTGCTGATCTCACTCTCGATTTGGTAGAAGGTAAAGAGTCTCACAAGTTTATTTTTAGTATCGGTGAATGAAATAATGAGGGTCAATTTAGCGCAACTTTAGACATTACAGACTATGCCTACATCAATTCACATAGTTATCAGTGCTATCTATTAAATAATATTTAATGAAAAGCCCATAGAGTAATTTTTGTACGTCCAATTAACAATAAATCAGTAATCATTAATATAATTAATTTGATATGTATTTAAACATTATATTTAATTTAGTTTATTTGTTAAATCCATGTATTTGTAAGGAAGAGCAGGACATCCTGGCACAAGTACACTTACATACTTAACACTTTGACTGCGATTTTTTTTCGACGACTGCGAACTTTTTTTTAACCTAAAAAATTCGTGCTGCCGCTCTACACAGCGGTTGTGTTGCGCCGCACATGCGTTTTGTTTGAAAAACATTACGGCTGTGCTGAGTCACACAGATCTGTATTTTCTCAGCCGCTGCGCTAGTGTGGATTTACGCATATTAGTCACTTGTAGAAAACACATACCGTGTGATTTCAAGGATGTCCTAACAACTGTCTAGCATGTAAAGATACTTTTATACAAATAAACAATTTCAATTTCAATATAGGTACATGGGATGGTCAGATATGGTCATGATTGATTTTCATTCATCACTGCGCTCCTCATTCAATATGAATGCAACAGAGACGACCAAGATACACAGCTTCACTGCTCTCACTAGTTTTTATGGCAGGTTATTGTAAATCAGTTGGCACCTCGGCATCTGAATGATGGGTCGTGTGCAGCATCGGAGATGTGGGTTCGAAGCTAGCCTGTGTCACTTCAAACTGGATTATTTCTTTGGATGAAATCTCGATCAACAGTCAAATTAATTTTGGTTATTGCTGTGAGTATGATTTGTTTTTTAGCCTCCGATTTTGCCAAGGTTTCTGGCTAGTATTACTATTTTGTCAAAAAACGCATTTTTTTTAGCTTTTTAGCGATTTAGCTTTCGGCAAAATCTAGCGATACGATATGAGAAGTCATTATTAGGATCACTTTTAGTCAAAGAATTTGCATGGTTGGTCATGACAGTTTTGTGCAAAATTTTGAAAAAAAAAAACATTTTTTTTTACTATACTGGGGGATACAAATCGTGTGCAGTTGCTTCTTCCCCATTTGAGAAATGATGATGATTAGGTCTGCCTTGCCTTAATCTTACAGTGAAACTTATCTCCAAAGCAAATGAAAAAAAACGGCAATATTTTCAAAATAATTACGTCAATAATTGGCACGCGAGAGACTGTTATTCATAAGAATTCCTTCCATTACTGTATGGGATTCTACCACCAACTGGGCAGATTAATCGTTTTAACTATATCATAACTTTGTATGCAGGGGGAAGGAATAGCTAGATCGCTTCGCTTATTCTCAGCAGTTCTGTACAGAACTACTGGGAAATGGTTGTCCCAGTAATATTTGGTACTAGCGGACCTTCTCACGGTTTAAGTGCGGATCACTAACTTTTTTGAAAATATAATATAGCTTATGTTCACCGGGGATAGTGTAGCTTCCCAAAACGGTGAAAGAATTTTTCAAATTGGTCGAGTAGTTTCGGAGCCTATTAATTACAAACAAACAAACAAAAAATCAAACCTTTCCTCTTTATAATATTATATATATATGTATATAGATAATCCGCGTGCGATTAGAATGGGTTAGCACCTTTTTGAACTTTTTATTTTCAGAAGGTTTTATTTCATTTGGACATCTGATATGAGAAATATGACTTACCCTAGTGTTCACCAAAAAGATGATCGGGCAATTACATTTTGATTGCGGTTTTTGACAGAAGTTTTCACACATTCAACGTCAAAATTAACCGAAGAAGCTTAATCTTTTGGTGCACACCAGCCTTAGAATATTCATCATCATCATCATCATCAGCCTATATTAGTCCACTGCTGGACATAGGCCTCCCCCAATGAGCGCCATAGCGCCCTGTCTTCAGCTTGACGCATCCAGCATCTACCTGCAGTCTTTCGCAGGTCGTCATCCCACCTGGTCGGAGGGCGTCCTACACTACGTTTACCGAGTCGTGGTCTCCACTCAAGAACACGTTTCCCCAGCGGCCGTCGGTTCTTCGCGAGATATGGCCGGCCCACTGCCACTTCAGCTTGCTAATTCTCAGAGCTATGTCGATAACTTTGGTTCTCTGTCGGATGTATTCGTTGCGAATCCTATCCTTCAGAAAAACTCCGAGCATAGCTCTTTCCATAGCTCGCTGAGCGACTTTGAACTGGTGGACCAGCCCTATCGTAAGTGTCCACGTCTCAGCTCCGTAGGTCATAACGGGTAGGACGCACTGGTTGAAAACTTTCGTTTTCAAGCATTGCGGTATGGATGAAGAGAAGACTCTACGTAGTTAGAATATTAACTTTGACCTATTCTGAGCGCGCGAGGACTTTAAGCTCTTGAGTACGTAAATATGTGCTAGTTTGATAGATATTCAGATCTGACTACTAACTATAACCATGTTCTTTATCTGGTATACAATAAAGTATTTTTGTATTGTTTTCTGTTTATAACTAACTAGCTCTTTCGCTGTTTGAGAGTTATGGGGGAACTGATTTCAGAGTCACGAAAGACCAGCTCTGAAGTAATTTTGACTAGATTCTGGTCCCGGCGTTGTGATCGTTTACCCTAGACACAATTAGAAAGTTTACATTTATGTTATTTTATATTATCTACAACTACATGACGACCGATGTGGCGCGGTGGGCGAAGGTCCGCCTGCGACGCAGGAGGTTGCGGGTTCGATTCCCGCCTCGGAACAATTGTGTGTACGATCTGCAGATATTTGTTCCGGGTGTTCTGGTCGTTTTCTATGTATAATAAAAAATATCTATCTATGTAATATATTGTATTATGTATATCAGTTATCTAGTACCCATAACACAAGCTCTGCTTACCATGGGGCTAGATAATGCTGTGTGAATTGTCGAGCATTATTTATTATTTATTTATTTATATATGCTAGGGTTGCCATTCGTCCCGATACGTCGGGACATGTCACCGTTATTAACAGTGGTGTCCCGACGTCCCGACAAGCTCTAAAATGTCCCGACATAATCGAGCGCAAAAAATAGTCTTTAATTTTCAGGACTAGATCCGCTCCTTTTTTATTGATTTTTTCGTACTCTTCTTAACTAGTGCTCTGAGAAAAGTAACAAAAATTTTGGCAGCTCGCTCCGCTCGCCGCTATATATATTTTGTAATGGCAATTCTTTTGTATCGCCAAAAAAGTCTCGAAATGCTGCGGTTATCTCCATCATTTTTCGCGATTAGTTCCACAAGCCGATAGAAATTGTTCCTCCTGGCTAAAAAAAAAAGCAAACCCCCCGTTTTAAAAAATAACAATATTCTACCAAAAAACCATAAAAATTTGTTTTCTCTTTGGAGTCAAGTGCTCACATTAAGATAATTTTGCCAAACAAGAATACTTGCAAAATACTGTTTAATTTTCAGGGCTCGCTCCGCTCATTTTTATTTATTTTTTCATACTCTTCTTAACTAGTTGGAGATAAGTTGTTTCGTTTTTTTTTTGCAAATTGCTACTATTATTCGGTGTATTAGAGTAACTACGGCCGAAATGAAACACGAAATTTCGTCTTAGAGAATTAAAATAGACTCCCAGGGCTTCATCAATTAAATTAAAATCAGAAAAAATATTTTATTATGTTTGTAAATACATATCACCAACCGTCATTCAGCATTCACTGTGCTTTATTGAACGCTGAATACTACAACGTCAATTACAGACTAAAATACAAGTATCTATTATTTATGCACGGTTACGAACATTATGAATTGTGCAGAGGTAAGCAGCATTCACATCAGGACTGTTTAACATACTGCGTAATAACTAATGAGGGGTTTTAAAATACTACACGGTATGAGCAGGTACTTTAAAAACTTTTTTGTTGAGAGTGGACAGAAAAAACTTAGTGAAAAAATTATCTTCCTAGAATACGGTTACTGCTGAAGAAAGAGCTTTAACCCAGATAAAGCGTCTGGCCTTCTACAAGCGGTGTTTTTTTTTTGGTTTTCTAAACACTAATGTAAATTGCGAGCTAAATCTAAAAACTTTGCTACAGTTTTTTTTTTATTTCAAAATTATCTTCCTAGATTGAATACGGTCAATGCTGAAAAAAGAACTAAAAAAAACGAATGTAAACTAAATTAAAAAAAAACTTAGTGACTAAATTATCTTCCTAGATTGAATACATTCAACATTCATACACATACAACATTCATGTGAACGAAATGGAAATGATATATCATAAGATTTTTAATCTAAAAAGTCTCTAATCTCCGAAAAGCTTATAATCAAAAACGCACACCAGTCGCACAGAAATAAAAAGACTCGTTCTATTTCATATATCCAACAAAAAATCACGAGAAAAAAAAACATCGTATCAATGCATTTTTTACGAGCGCGAAATAGCAGTACATAAAAGCGCAGATTGAAAACGCTCCATTCATTTTTTTACTGAAAATACAGTGCCAAGTCCATCAGTAAGTTAGTGACACACATTGAGTTTGAATAGCAACCATTTGGAATGAATGGCATAGCATACTGTACCACCAAAGTTTACTATTCGTTCCATAGTGGCGCTAGTAGTGAATATTCTCATGCAATCTGCTAGTAAATTGTATAGAACTTTTTAGTTCTCATTTTGTCCACCTTTTAATATAAGTTGGTGGGATTGTAATGTAGATTAAAGAAGAATTTTTGTACAAACGAACCGCTTTGAAAGGACCTACCTATGTTATAATGGTGTTGAAACACTACAATACTATCTCATATCTGTCTCTAGGTTAAGTTCAAGATACATCAGTATAGTATTCAATTTTTTATTAGTTTAGTAGGTTTTATTAGTAACGTAACCATTAATTCGACGACCGCTGGGGCACAGTACACATATAGAATCGATACGATCTGCAAATATTTGTTCGGAGTATTATAGGTATTTATCTAAGTATCATAAAAAATATATTTCTATGTAATGAAATTTATTTAGTACAAATATTTTAAGATTTCAAAATAATTTCCTCACCTTATGACAAAACCAATTGCTTGTTTTCACTTTCTTTGTGCTGTTCAAAACATTAGGTAAAACTCGAAAATATATCATGACTGTGAAATCTACAGTCTCACTAACTCTTACAATAACTCACAAGTGTCAAAAAATAATGCAAAAGCTATCAGCATGATCAGTAAACCACGGGCTATAATAGAATCAAAGGGATTTTGGACATTGTGGTCAAAACATCCATTGATCAAGAGTCAAAGAGATTTTGCACATTGATCAAAGAGCTTTTTCACATTGAACAGGAATCAACGGAGGTTTGGACAATGTGATGGAACATTCAAACATTGGTGGTGATTGCGGAGATATACTTAATCTCTTGATTCTTATCAATTTGTGAAGCGTGGAATGAGAAGTGTGAATTCCATGAAATTGAATGTAAAAAGTTTTATTGTGGCTCGTGATGACACATTTTGGATTTCGTAAAAGTAATAAAATAATACCAGGGCGTCAGCTATGGATGTGCGAAACAATGACGCGCTGCTGAAAAAAAGAAGTTTCAAGAATAGTCAATAAACAATGTCAAAATAAATTGAATAAAATATGGACTCGTTTAAAAACGAAAATGTTTGGTAAGAACAAAAATCAACGAAGAAAAGTAAAATCAAATAAAAGAAACAAATTAGAACTATTATTTATGTACAACTGAAACAATTATCTAACTGCAGACTGTTGCAAACACTATACAGGTGGCTCACCTAATCCATAACCATAGGTACAAGTCGGCGCGCGTCCCCAAGACGCTGGCTGCATTGCCCCGCTGTATGGCAATGCTGATGCGCTGCGCCAGATATTTACCAGCTCTCGAGTCGGTTGAAAACCCGGATAAGATAAGATACTTAACCATAGATTTTTGACGCCAAAGACATTTAAATCGTTTGATTTGACAGATCGTTATATATAATGAATAAATAATAAATAATGCTGGACACTTCACACAGCATTATCTAGCCCCATGGTAAGCAGAGCTTGTGTTATGGGTACTAGATAATTAATATAGGTACATAATACAATACATTACATAGATATTTTTTTTTTATTATACATAGAAAACGACCAGAACACCCGGAACAAATATTTGCAGATCGTACACACAATTGTTCCGAGGCGGGAATCGAACCCGCAACCTCCTGCGTCGCAGGCGGACCTTCACCCACCGCGCCACATCGGTCGTCAAAACGTCATAAATGTATACGTATATAAAACGGTGGGTGGCTATTGCCTCCTAGAATATTTATTTATTGTATTTTTTTTTAATTCTGACTAAGGTGTACCTTTTTCTGTCTGAATTGTTTTTGTTTCGTGTTTTAGTTATAACTATTTTAAGTAGAATAAGATTGTACCTATAATGGATCTCGTGTCTGGATATAAAGAATTTATTATTATTATATTAAAATTAAACAAATAAATAATCTTCAATTTAAATGTATTTTATTGATGATTTATAAATTTGATTATGAATGGTTTAGCATAGTTTTTTTTATTCCTCTTATATCTTCAGATAAAAATAACATTTATATTTACCAAGTAGGTATTGACTGAACCAACCATTGATACCTACATTCATGCTGGCACTGATAAGGCTGTAACGACATAAATACCAGAGTCACAGATACAATAATACTTAGTATATTCGTTCCAAAGTCAACACTTTTCACCTTTTACTTTTGATAGGGGGATTGTACAAACATTGATTGTACCACTATTTACCTTGAGCGAGTGCGTGCAGTATCGTTATTTGGTTTTTATTGTAGGGTTACCAAATGTTGGAAGGTATTGGTCACGAAAATAAACCTATTGGTTAGGAAATTAAAGGCTTAAAGATTATTTTTGAACGCCCTCCGACCAAGTGGGATGACGACCTGCGAAAGACTGCAGGTAGATGCTGGATGCTGCTAGCTGAGGACAGGGCTCTTTGGCGCTCACTGGGGGAGGCCTATGTCCAGCAGTGGACTGCTATAGGCTGATCATGATGATGATGATGATGATGTAAAGATTTTAAATTTAACAACAACAATGGCTTATAAGAGTCCACTGCTGGACATGAGCCTGCCCGGATAATGGTATAGGCAGGTTGGAAATCGCAGGGCAAAGCTTTTATCCTACTGCCGTGCCAATGCTGCTGCCCGTGTCAGCCAAGAGATTTTGCAGCGCCTTTTTAAGGTGCACCTTAGTTATTATATTTTAAAAATAAGTATATAAACAATGCAAAATGCAATTTTCAGATATGCTTAATTATTCACAGTTTTCCTGTAAAATTCGGTTTTATAACTCATCGGTATTATTTTTCATCATACCTATGTACATATCTTGAATATGTATTAAAAACCGCTTTGTTTACGTCGGGCGCTAATTATACTAACATACTATCGCTAAATATGCTAAATACTAAATAAAGGAGATCATATGCTTATAAATCATGTTTTTACATCAAACACATTAGTGAAACAAATTATGCTGCAATTTTTCACTTCATTCCATTAATCATTTGCAAACACCATTAGATATCCATTTTTAACAGTTCCCCTATACAAATTATGAGATTTACAAGAACGCAAAATATATAACATTATCTATCATCATCATCATCATCAGCCTATAGCAATCCACTGCACGGAGGGCGTCCTACACTACGTTTACCGAGTCGTGGCCTCCACTCAAGAACACGTTTGCCCCAGCGGCCGTCGGTTCTTCGCGAGATATGGCCGGCCCACTGCCAATTCAGCTTGCTAATTCTTTGAGCTATGTCGATAACCTTGGTTCCCTGTCGGATGTATTCGTTACGAATCCTATGCTTCAGAGAAACTCCGAGCATAGCTCTTTCCATAGCTCGCTGAGCGACCTTGAACTGGTGGACCAGCCCTGGTTATCTATATCCTATATCATTAGGTTTGATACAAAATTTGTTTCTAAAACTTTATGATTGATTTGATTGTATTGTGATTGAAATAATTTTATATGTACAATTAATTATAATTAATGTTGTCACGAGACGCTTTGTATTTTATGTATTTTTTTTAACTATATCACATTTATATTTAACAATCATTATACATGTTGAGCGTAGGGATAAAAAATCTAGAGCAAAAGTTACTATTGCTGTCTCATTTCAAAAAAGTAGGGTTCGTAACCAAAGAACCAATGAAAGATACAATCATATAATAGAAACAAATGAGAACTAGTGTTTACAATTGGAACAGTTGAGCTACCTAAAAAATGATGCAAACATTCTACAGGTAGCTCAACCGATCCATATCGATACTAGTCTTACGCGTCCCCAAGATGCTGAGTGTCCCGCTGTATGGAAAACAGAATAATTGTGGTTAATTTCAAAAATAAACTTTTTAATCGGTTTATTTTTCCGTGTATTGGCGTAACTAAGGCCACCCTACTCACCCCTGTCAATAGGTACTAGTAAGTACAGCTATGCGGTCCTGAATTCCCTCAAATAAGGGGTGCGGCACACCTGCCTGCACCCTCGCGACACGCGACGGGGACAAGTTACACTGACTGTAGCGCCAGTGTAACTTGGCCTCTGATCCATCATCATCATTTATCGTCTGATTTCAATGTTAAAGAATAAAATAATAAAGAATTTTTATTTCAAAAGTTTACAAGATAGCCTTAGGTATATGTACTGTTATTAATAGCTAGTTATAAGTAAATCTTTTGTTATCTTAGCACTAATTTTATTAAGTAGGTATACGAACTTGATAAGGCCTCCATTTGTTGCATCTAACAGTGCAGCAGTGGGTGAATTCAGATTGCAGATAATAATTAATAATATTTTTTATTTTTTTTATTTCCTCTTTACAATATGTTTACTTAAAATTACGTTAATTAGGACACAAATGTTTAGTACTATGTTAAACCTGTATTGTGAGAGGCTGGAGCTTGCTATAGGTTTTAGAAAAAACCTGTACTACAAGTCTCCATATAATTATGATTAAATGATGAAATCCAACTTGCACGAGTATGACTAAATGTCCCCTCAGCTTTATAAGGATCTCAACTCTCTAAAAATATATTTTGTGATACGGCACAATATATTTTTTTAGAGAGTTGAGAAGATTTTTATCAGCCATAGCCGAAACAAATTTAATGAAAGAAATTAATGAACATCTATCTATCTATCTAATACAATAAATTAATGAACATCTAATGAAAGAAATTAATGAATATCTAATGGAATTAATTAATGAACATCAGTGGTAAAATGCCAAAATATGTCAGTCTGAGACGATACCATTAATTGGGCCCCTGAGTTTGTGTTTTGAATAAAAAGTAAGCCATTTTCAGCTTGGATAAATGAAAGAAAATATTTTTATTTACCTTAAAACTACAATACGGTAGTTTTAAGGTAAATGAAAATATTCTCTTTCTTTCAAATTTATTTCAAACTTTACGATCCAAACAGCAGTTGACAGTCCAAGTTCCGCTGGTCGTTCAAAACTAGGGTGCCCAGGCAACGTGCTTGAATCTGTATAGCAATGTTCATTGTAGAGCAATTCAGCTCAACAAGTAGGGTGGCTTATGGGTATTATTATTGGGAGTAACCGAAATTGTACGATCACAAGGGATTAATATCAAAACAAAAGTATATAATGAAGTATATAATTATGTTAACAATCTAACAAGAGAGAAAGAATCCAAAAATTATTGTACCCTGACAGGGTTTTTATGCATTACCTCTAAAATACTACACTTAAGAACTTTTATTATTATTATATATATATATCTATATCATCATCATCATCAGCCTATATCAGTCCACTGCTGGCCATAGGCCTCCCCCAATAAGCGCCATAGCGCCCTGTCTTCAGCTTGCCGCATCCAGCATCTACCTGCAGTCTTTCGCAAGTCGTCATCCCACCTGGTCGGAGATATATACACTATTATTATATTAACCTGTATGCATAAAACCACAATAATTATATGAATATGAAAATTAAAAGAAGTAATGTTAGAAGTTGGATAAATTCGTCAAAAGTGACAACGGGGCGTTTCTTTATAAAAGCAAATCTACTAATATTATAAAAGCATAAGTTTGGATGGTTATATGGATGTTTGTTACTTCTTCACGCCAAAACTGCTGAACGAATCGGGCTGAAATTCTGCATGGTAGTTCTAGGCCTGGAATAAAACATAGGCTACTTAATTATACCATAATTTAAACTTCTTTCTGAATATGGTACGTATTCCATCAATCCGTTGCCATGGGATTGAAATAACCTTTAAATGTTTCCATAGAAACAACACGTGCGAAGCCGCGGGCAGAAACTAGAATACAGTAATGCCAAGCTACTTTAGGGCTAGATGACGCATCCAGCATCAAGTAGATTCTCGAAGAACTAAAGTTTTGCATACAAAGTGTGACTGGTTTATTTGATCATTCATACGCGCACTTTTGTCTTAAGTGAAGGAGATCTATTGAGTATTATGCCCCGTTCACACTGAGCATGCGATGCTAGAATTGGCAAACGTAGGGCAGGTTTATATGTAAAATCTAGGATTTAAAGAATCACAAAATTCATGGCCGTAGCTAAATGGTTTGAAGATAGCATAAGGATTATTATATATATATATTAAATGGCACCTATATATACATATTTCACCATGGCAGAAAGCCTTAAAATACCCCTACATAATGTCGTTGATTGGTCAAAAAAGGTAGCGGATGAGGAAACGGAATACTTAACAGTTTGTCTAAAATCTGATTTCCGTTAAAAAATGCTAAGGACTTAAGTTTATTATTATACACTCATTTATTAAAATTCTCGTATAAAATACATTTTTTACTATAGAAAATACAAAAATTGTAAAAAACTATTCTACAGTAAAAAATATATCAAAACGGTAGATCACCGACCGCGAAGCTAGGCTCAAGCGGCCGGTGACTAGGGCTGCAGAGAAAGGAACTTCCTGACGATACGTGCCGAGTCCAAGAGTACCGCCTTCTGGATCTGGCCCTTGATCCAACTTCCTAGCGAGAGTCTCTTCAGGTGTTGATCGAGGCTCTTTGCTATTACTATTATTATTATTATTCGTTTATTTCAGATTACATTAAATCCATATAAAAATTAAAAACACACAGAACTTAAAACTTAAACTTAACTTATAATGTCTATTGAAACGTGGCCTTACTCCTATTTTATTGTTATTTCACTTCGTAAATCCTTTTTTCACTACATGTGCCCGTTATGGAAATGTAGACCTAAATATATTACGTGTTTCTTGAACAAACGAGTAAAATATTACCAGTTTCACACTTGAACAACTTATACAGTAGTTTTCTTACAATATAAAGAAAAGAGTATTTGAATTATTTTGCTTACTGTGTTGTTATTAATTATTTTGCCTGTAATATATAAAATTTTGTGTTATGGGTACTAGATGACTGATATACTTATAATAGATTACATAGTTTTTTATTTTTTTATTATACATATAACGACCAGAACACCCGGAACAAACATCTGCAGATTGTACACACAATTGTTCCAAAGCGGGAATGGAAACCCGCAACCTCCTGCGTCACAGGCCGACCTTCGCCCACCGCGCCACAGAGGTCGTCAATTATATATAATTTTGACAACTCTATTGTGTAAGGTCATATCTTGTAAAAGAGATGTAATTATTTTGAAAAAATACAAATACCATAGTCCGATTAGAATCCTATAGTTTTTTTCCCCGTACTAAATTATTTTTCTGGTATTAAGTTTTAAGATATAGCGCGGCCATACCGGCCATCATTCTAAAATTGTAGTGTTTTCGGACCCAATTTATTATTTCATCACAAAGTTTACGGTCTTTTAAAACGCAAACATAAGAAAATTTATTATTTTAGTCTCTTATTTATTAATTTGCTTTGAGAATCATATTTTATGGGACCGAATTTGCTAAATAACACCAATCTGCCCAGATTTTGTTTGATATTAGATTGCTGGTCAGAGAAATTAATCTGAGCCTTGTAAGGGCCAAAATAAAGGTATAATATTCCCACAAAAAAAAGCTTTTCTGCTAAGCTTGAGGCTTGATGCTGTGGGATATAAAGTTTATACCATCCCTACTGAATTCAGGTTCCATATAATTTATTATCTAAAAAGCTTAAAAAGGAGGACCCAGCTAGGCTGGGCAGCGTTTGGGAAACTACGTCGAGTCTTCTCGTCATCCATACCGCAATGCTTGAAAACGAAAGTTTTCAACCAGTGCGTCCTATCCGTTATGAACTACGGAGCTGAGACGTGGACACTCACGATAGGGCTAGTCCACCAGTTCAAAGTCGCTCAGCGAGCTATGGAAAGAGCTATGCTCGGAGTTTCTCTGAAGGATAGGATTCGTAACGAATACATCCGACAGAGCACCAAAGTTATCGACAAAGCTCTAAGAATTAGCAAGCTGAAGTGGCAGTGGGCCGGCCATATCTCCACCAAGACTCGGTAAACGTACTGTAGGACGCCCTCCGAACAGGTGGGATGACGACCTGCGAAAGACTGCAGGTAGATGCTGGATGCGGCAAGCTGAAGACAGGGCGCTATGGCGCTCAATAGGTGGATCGTGGACTGCTATAGGCTGATGATAATGATGAAGCTTTAAAAAAACTAGTCTAATTAAATTCACCCAGTTGTAACTCTCACCTGGCTTTACTAAAAAACATGACAATGGAATAATATATTACGAACTCATTGTAGTGGTCAATCCACACGTGTCAAAAATAATAATACCTACTGTCACTGTCCGGTTATTATTTGTATAATAATGGAACCCAGACACTGTGCCGGTATAAATAAAAGGCCATTGCCCAATGCCCACCCAAACTTTTCACGGCAGAACAAGAGCGAGTTCCTAGACGACCGAAATGGCGTGGCGGGCGAAAGTCCGCCTGCGACCCAGGAGGTTGCGGGTTCGAAACTGCCATTGGAGAAATTATTTTTTTTACGATCTGCAAATATTTGGTCCACTCGAAACTTGGCATTTTCTTGGTATAATAAAACTTATATATCTATGTAACGTATTCTATTATGTGTATTAGTCATCTAGTACCTACCCATAATGCCTCCAGCAGTGGACTGCTATAGGCTGATGATGACCTACCCATAATACAAGCTCAGATTAGCTTGGGGCTAGATGATCCTGTGTGGTTTTTTTTTTATTTTTTTTTTATTTTTTATTTATTAACAAAATCCACAGCCCTTAATTATTATAACAAACATGCTTAAAATCTAAACTTATGGCCAAAAACGGACTTACTTTTTATAAGATTTTTTTTTTTTATTAGCTAGACAGTCAGGTGTAATATATGTCTCTCTTATAATAAACAGTTCTCAGAATATAAACTTATTTCCTATACTTACATAACAAAAATAATAATAATATAATATCAAAAATAATTACCTACATATTAAGTTACTAAAATAAATTAAACAAAAAAACTAAGTACTAAATTAAATTAATATTAAATTATGTAACTATGTGTTTAATATAGGTACACTAGCATCCTCCTCCATTATTTTAATTACTTCATTTCTAAACATTCTCTTGTCGCTGTGAAAAATATCTGTTTTGTTGAACTCTTTGTCATAATTATTTTGTAACCTATTCACTATAGATTATCCAGCATTATTCATTTATTGATGCTATTTCATAATTACAGAATTGAAAGAGAAGTAGAAGTACAGTATTGATTGCATTTTTTTTAAATCTAGTTCGAAGTTATATACTTCGAAACTATAGCAGCTAATACGAAGCAAATAATACTCTGCGGCAGGCTTGGTGATAGATACTGTGTGAAAACTCTACAGCTGTAAAGATTCGGTGGGTGTCGGCCCTTATTCGTACAATATTAGAAACCACCGTAAGTAATAATAATAGTAAAATAGCAATGGACGCGTGGCCTACGTGTGCGCATTGCGTAGGACAGGTGTGCCACCCTACGGAGGGAGAGGACAGAGGGTGTTATGCAAATTTTACTTTAGGCTAGTTATGCATTATCAAACCGGTCACTGGACAATAATATTGTCCATATTATGGTGAATTGTGCAACTAGGGATTGAATTATCACTTGATTTGTAATATATCTAGGGAATAAAATTATTTATGTGGGCAAAAAAAAATCTTAATTTTTATTGATAGTAATTTTGTAGTAACCAAATTATGTCTTCATTTTCGGTAGGGATTTGGAATAATCAACAACTAGTTACGAGACAAAAATAATAAACTAAAAAAAGTAACGCAATAAATAGATTCAACACCGTGTGATATACACACATCAGCTAGAAGCTGCTCGTCTATTAACAATAAATAAATAAATAATATGTATTTCTTTAGGAAAATAGCAATGGACGCGTGACCTGCGTGTGCGCATTGCGTAGGACAGGTGTGCTATCCTACGTAGGGAGAGGACAGAGGGTGTTATGCAAATTTTACTTGAGGCTAGTTATGCATTATCAAACCGGTCACTGGACAATAATATTATCCATATTATGGTGAATTGTGCAACTAGGGATTGAATTATCACTTGATTTGTAATATATCTAGGGAATAAAATTATTTGTGTGGGCAAAAAAAAATCTTAATTTTTATTGATAGTAATTTTGTAGTAACCAAATTATGTCTCTTTTTCGGTAGGTATTTGGAATAATTTGTATTTCTTTAGGAAAATAGCAATGGACGCGTGACCTGCTTGTGCGCATTGCGTAGGGCAGGTGTGCCACCCTACGGAGGGAGATCAGAGGGCTGAGGGTAGTATGCAAATTTCACTTTAGGCAGTATGCATTTTATCAAACTGGTTGTTAGATAATATGGTGCATTGTGCAACAAGCGATTTGGTTGAATTGTTACTTGATTTGTGATCTAAGGAATAAAATCTCGGTCATTTAGTAATTTTATGTAGGTAAAAAAAAACTCAATTTTTTAAATATAGTTATATTGAAGTAAAAGGAAAAAATTGTGTTTCTTTAGTATAATTACGATAGACGCGTGGCCTGCGTGTGCGCGTTGCGTTGCGTAGGACAGGTGTGCTACCCTACGGAGGGAGGGTAGAGGGTGCTATGCAAATTTTACTATAATTTTTAAACCAGTTTTTGAACACTAGGTACGTTTACAAGTAATTTGGTTGAGTTGTGATAAGCTGGATTTGTTATGGATCCGGACGGTAAAATTTAATTCAAGACCGCAATTATCATTACGTTTTTTCTACTTATTTATCGAGCACACCATGTACATTGTTTTTGTTTTTTGCAAGTTTTGATGTTTTTTCCAAAGTATAAAAAAGGATTATCACCTTATTTTTTAAATTTGTTTAAAATTTACTTCACCTGTTTATTTTGTACATCCTAAATAAATTATAGTTATGTATTCTAATTATATTTTAGATGAAATAAAAAAACCACAGCACTTATAAACTGATTACTGGTATTCGTTCAAATATGTTTATTATCTAAACTTGCGGCCAAAAACGAATTCTTTTTGCATTTGTTGATTAATTCTGTTTGCAGATATTTAAAAGTGAATTTAAAAGATTGACCAAATTGACAAATTCAACTAGAAAAAACTGATGATAAAAATTCTGGTATCATTTTCGTTTAAATTAAATACACATAATTGCAGTAATTATGTTTTTTCACACAAAGTTATTCAATGTTGGTACAAGCCATGATACGCCACAAGGCTAGACGGTGTTAAGTATTCCTTTCTATCCGCTCATTAGCCAAAATCGCTCTATAGTACACTCAGCGTAAATATCACAGCGCGGCGGCCAGTCTCAATGAAGATAAGAATATAATATAAAAAAGTATAGAATAGCATAGAATATAAAAGAAAAAAATATTTATTTGGACACAGACAACAAAATACAGGCATAGAATAAACAAACGGAAAACAAAGGAGTTTATCATATAGGTAAGTGACATTTGCTCTCTACGTTCCCGTATTCAAAACGCTCTGACAAATGTGAAATCGAACATGACGTTGTAGTTTGGCTGTTTAAGATTTTTTTCAATCGATTACAATGCATTTATCTGTGTTTACCAATGATTTAAAGAGGATCCATGACCGGCTTAGAAATAATATAATAACACCTGAACTCTTCCCGCGGGTGTCGAGGGAGGCGACTTGGGGATATCCACCGAGGAGCGGGCAGCAGCAATTACACATCCTACAAACAATTTATCACCGACCTCCAGCCCGCATGCCCAGCGTCGGGATTATGAGCATTAGCCCCCATGAGATAAAAGCGAATAAGGCACTTATCAGGGGGAGGCCTGAGTCCAGCTGTGTATCAATATAGGCTGTTGAGATGAGGTTGAGGTGAAAAGGAAAAAAACTGCATTCTAAATCCACTTACTACCGCTCATAGATTTATTCGACCATGAGACATGTTTGCAAGTTTTAGCAGCCGAGTGTACGGACAAACGGTACAAAAAGCTGTTTATGCATCCGCCAGACCGCTCCGGAATCCGAAGGTTCGTGCGAGACATTTTAAGGGAGACAATTTACGGGGACATCCACACTGAAGCTATGTTTTAATTGAAATGGCCAGTACTTACAGTATTTACTAGAGCTATGTATTGTCGGTATGTACACGACTAGTACTCAAAGTATCGCTGTATAAGAACGGTTATAGGATAAAGTTGGGATAAACTCGGGTTAATTATGACTGACAAAAGATTAATCTTCTGAAAAGCTCAATCAGTTAATTTTTAGGCTACATATTTTGGGAACTTGATTCCTATTTCTGATGGGATGATCCTGGGGCGTTAATCCAGACTTTAACCTCTAGACACAAGCTCTGCTTAGCTTGGGACTAGATGGTGCTATGTGGATTATCCAGTATTATTTATTTTAATCTTCTAGAAAACAAAACACTTTATCATATGTCTAGATTTACTAGACTCTGGTATATCTAAGGTCATGATTTAAATGTGACGTTTTAGGTTGTTCTTTGCCAATAGGGAATAATAGCTGTTGCATTATTGTCATTGAAGTGACGATAGATATAATGCACCTATATTTTGTATATCAGATTATTAGAGTAAAAAGCATTTGGGGAGGGTAAAATATTCGTTCTAATTTGAACTGTTAAACTGTTGTTTCATGTTTACTTTAGTATGATACTTTTACTCTAGGTAGTTACTCGTATTTGAAAGGATTATAGATAATGTTGCGTTAAGCTAATTGAAGTTTCATTGAAAAAGATATGACAATCACAATGGTAATTTGTAAATAGTGAATTTATTATTTAATATTATTAACCATCTAGCCTCAAGTTAAGCAGAGCTTATGTTATGGGTACAGACGACTGTAGATGACTGATATATGTACTTAATAGAATACATTACATAGTTTTTTTATTATACATAGAAATACAAAGAAAACACGATACAAGTATAATATTTAGTTATATAATAGTTAATAATATATATAATAGGTAATTTCTAGATTCAGCAGGATAGAAACGGGTATCTGAAGTTTGTTTTAAATTTAGAGACACTTCTACAATATTCTAGAAGAAAATGCCGATGAGATTAATCTCAACATTTTACGGAAGCGTCCCAACATAGATCATTTCCAACTCAATTCCATATCAAAGATAATAGTATCAATATCCCATTTTACATAAAATTGTAACTTACCCCGTATAGTTTAGTGTTCATTTTGTTATTGGCTACATAAATCTCGCTACAACGCCAGCCGTAAATAAACACGAGTGTCCGTTGTCCCGTAATCAGCGCGAATATATTAACTGTGGAATTATCCCGCTGCGGGCAGGCCTGGGGACCTGGATGGAACACACACGTCACAGGAGTTTTGCGAAGATTTTTCTTCACGACTGTACCAGGTAATGTAAGAGCCTCATCACACTGGCGATTTGCGAGCGATTTTAAAGCGAAGCGATTGTGCGGCGAGCTCACTTCTATTGCGCAACGCACTTGCCTCGCTTTGAAATCGCTCACAAACCACCAGGGTGGGCCGGTGGTTGTACCAAATAGTGTCAATTTTGAATATGCATTTTTGTTTGATTTACGTCAATATAGAAAAAAAAACATACAATATCGCACATAATTAGTGATAAATTTTACGGGTAGATTTTATAGTTCTGGAATTAATTACACTACGGATTTTAATCAAAGATAAAATTGGAACGGCTTCTAGTATCTTTAAAAAAATCCTATAGTTGCTTAGCTAATCTTGTGGGATAATGTGGATAATTAATAAATTAATCAGATTTTTATAAACATATTGGTATTTAGTGAGTGATAACGAGACAAAACACAAAGTTAACAAAAAATGGCTTACTTGATCCATTTTTCAAACAATGACGATTTGAATTCTGTCCCGACCTTTAGACGATCTGAATTTAGTTCTAGTTTGTTATTAAATTATTATTATTATTTTAGAAATAACCTCAAGTTTGAGAGCTTACGCACTAAAATTACCAAATTTTAAGCTATTTTATTTACTTTGAAACAAAAGGCTTGTAAAAAGTCTCGAATAAATTAGGCTCAGTAGTTTTATTTTTTCTAAACATTTTTGGCAAGTTGTAATTTGAGTCTCACGAAACAAGTTATAAAACTAAAGCCGTACTCAGGACCACTGATGAACTCTGCGATTAACATAAGATAAAGTCAATCAGACCAAATTTTCTTAATCCTCATAAAAACTGGACTCCAACTGACGTGCGTGGGAAGTAAAAAGCCTGTCTTTTGTTTCCTCCCCATGATCGATGGCGGAAGCACATATCCATTTCGTTTTATTCGCCGTTTCCTTTTGAACTTTATCGAAAATATCAAAATAATTTTTAACGATTGCAGATTAATGCTTTTGTAATTATGGGTTGTCGAATGTCGGATCATTTGTTTCTGGATTAAAGTTTGTGTTCATTAATCTTTTTAAATAGAGTGAATATACGAGTATGGTATGTAGTGGTGCCGTCACCCTCGACAGAAGCCTTAGGACAAAAATAATAGTAGCTGCATTTTAAGGTTATATACTTCATTGAAGGATTGCTTTCTGTCTACATTAGTCCAAAATTAATTCAAAAGGATTTCTATTTTTTTTTTGTACACTTTAAAAACTTTAAAATAAATTTTAGATAGTTTGTTATAAAATCTAGATAATATACTGTTTATTTTGTTGGAAGGCTATCTAGATTTTTTTAGAACCTATAAGATTATGTTTTTATCTTAAACGAGCAAGAAACGTACTTTTTAGCTTGTTAGTGAATATCTACAAAATCATCTACAAAAATGTTTATTCTAATGACGTATGAACACTTGAAAAAAAAAAACAAAAAAGCTTTGAATTCGCAAGTTACAAAGGAATGCTACTAAAGTGTCGGAGGAGTAACAGAGACATCGTTAGAAACGCATTTTGCGCTAGAAATGGGCGGAACCAGGCGGAATAGGCGGAAGCTTTCGCCAATCCATCACTGCATAACTAGCTAAACCCTGGTTTACCTGTCAAAGAATCTTACACTAATATAAATTGGACATCTAATTAATCTAATCGTCTTTCGCAGTCATGTAAAACTGAAACCTCTTTAGCAATGAATATCAAGTAATATCTGTCTTATCTTGTGCAAGGTTCATTGCTACTGATTGTTTTTTTAAGATACAGGCAAAAATTATTTTGGATTTTATATTTGTATTTTTTAATTTTTTTATGGACATGATACCACGAGCAACGTCTACTCTTTCGAGGAGAGATCAATTTCCTTTGGTAAGATACCATGCACATATAGCAATAGAGTCCTGCACAATTGGACCTATTACGAGACAAAATCAACAAAGTAAAACATTAATGCAATTACTAAATTCAACACTGTGTGGCTGCTCATCTAAAAAATAAATAAATAAACTTATTAAAAAAATGTTTTAAAATCGATCCAGTAGTTTCGGAGCCTATTCAATGCAAATAAACAAAAAATCAAATCTTTCCTCTTTATCCACTGAAACGACCCAGCAACATTTGTTACGAGAAAATGTTTGGCCGGGCGTGTGAGTGGTTTTAATATTAGTATAGATAGGTAACAGTGACCAACAGTACGTCAAAACCATGAATTAACACTTTGACTGCGGTTTTTTTTCGACGACTTTGATATTTTTTTTTACCTAAAAAATTCGTGCTGCCGCTCTACACAGCGGTTGTGTTGCGCCGCACATGCGTTTCGTTCGAAAAATATTACAGCTCTGCTGAGTCACAAAGATCTGTATTTTCTCAGCCGCTGCGCTAGTGTGGATTTTCGCAGATTAGTCACTTGTAGAAAACTCATACCGTGCGTTTTCAGCACTCAAAGTGTTGAGTGTAGTCAGCCACCCGGCAACTCCTAATTATACAAGACCGGTGCTACCAAGGTTTTCGGGGCGCCATGCCAAATTCAATTACAGTCCAATTCAACTTAAAACTCATAAAACAACGACCTTAATTCCATTAATTCTGTTTTAATATACAGACTTTTGACATTTGCAATTTATAAATCAGAATAAAATATAGGAATGGCCTAATAGGGAAGTTGAAAAGACATAAATGTTTAACTTGACTTTAAAACTTTTTAGTAATATCTGTCAAATTCACAAAGAAATAAAAGGTTTTTTTTATTGTCTAATATTACCTACACATTTTATATAAATGTCAAATACACTAGGGTATAATTACAATCTAGCCATAGAATTTGGTAATGGTTAATTTAGTTCTAACTTATTTTTATACCAACATATTACTAAGAACGTGTCCATTGGCACTATTCTTATTGTCTCTATACTTAAGGTGAAGACACTTTGTTCATGTGTTCTTTAAGATATCACTTCTGCACATACACTAATTATCACTACACCAACTCAAAAGGTTTTGTTCTTTTGAGCCTTCTCACTATGTCCGTGTTTTTATAAATGAAGTCTTTTTTTTTATTTTCGTAAATCCAACTTTACACAATTCGCTACATACCCTTTCAAGTTAAAATCTTTTGATTCTGATGTCTTCATACATCGCAGATTCCTAACCCATCCCAGTTATTATCTCAATAATTAAAAGCTTATCTACAGCTCAGAAGCGCCGTCAGTACATTATCTGGATGCGTCCAGCTAGCGTTATCTTCATTACGACTCCGGACCACTTTAATTCACGTATCCATTTATTTTAAAGGCTTTATAAGGTTTGCATAGCAAGCGGATGTTTGTAAGCGGAGCAAAAATTATGTTTTTATTTTGTCCGTCTATTTTTTATTTTATTTTAACCTTGTCAGAAATTGACTGTACCTGCATATTTATTGGTGGTTTTACCTATTTCACTAATTGAAGATGGAGTAATTGATAAATATATTTTAAATACATAAATAATGCTGGACAATTCACACAGCATTATCTAGCCCCATGGTAAGCAGAGCTTGTGTTAAAGGATTGGTATTATAAATAAAACAGAAATTTGATATAAAGTTACATCTTAATTGAGATGGTGGTCAAATGCTTCACCATTTTAAATTAAAAATTTACCTTTGGCCATTTGACCTCTTATCAGATTATTTAAGAATAGTTTATTTAAAATATATAATAATAATATAGAAAATATTTGCAGTATTTTATATTCGACTCAAATTAACCACAGATTACATAATATATTTAATCTGTGAAATTAACTTAAGTGGACATTCAAGCATCCGCTAAGTCCGCATAACCTCTACAGTAAACACACCAATAAATAATTACTGCAGTGCAATAAATCATACGCAAATCAAATGACGTCCCATAGATAACTCATACAACAAAATATACCGCCGTCCAATGTTAGTTATCGTACTGAAAGTACGCTATTCTGTGACGTTTCATGCAATTTTTCATAGATTACCAGCTTTTCCGTTCAGTTGAAAGTGGCGCTAGTGGTGAACATTTACAAGAATCCTAAAGTAGTTTTATATAGGCAGTTTTAGTTCCAGTTTTGTCCGCATGAATAGACAAAATGATCGCTTTGGTACCAGTAGCAGTATAATTGGTAGTTTGTATTTCGCATCAGATGATTCTCGGTAGTCGATCGATAATTGAATGGTATTAGTAATTGTTGCAACAAGACTAATTGTTAGAACAAAAGTTGTAAGTAATAGTAGGGATCGACCAGTGGATGGTATTTTACGATAAAACACAGTACCATCGAGATATGAGACTGATGGAAGGAAATAGGCACAGCACACATTTGCAAAACTTAGGTATAATAAGGATTTTTGTTTCCTAAAGACAAATTTCCGGATTTGAAAAAAATACTAAAAAAACTGAAGGAAAAAATATTACAACTTTACGCAGGGTTAAAAAATAATCAATGACAAAAAAACAATTATTAATTACAATTGTAATTTTTTTTTTTTTTTTTTTTTATTGTACATAGTTTCTTATACTCATCATCATCTTATACTAAGTTAGCATTATTAAAGTATTATTATCTATCAGAAAATAATGAAATATTTAATATCATTCAAACCCTCAATCACAGAAAAGAAATTAATAATCTTTATTACTTAATACAATTATTTTTGACGACCGATGTGGCGCGGTGGGCGAAGGTCCGCCTGCGACGCAGGAGGTTGCGGGTTCTATTCCCGCCTCGGAACAATTATGTGTACGATCTGCAGATATTTGTTCCGGGTGTTCTGGTCGTTTTCTATATGTAATAAAAAATGTCTATCTATGTAATGTATTGTATTATGTATATCAGTTATCTAGTACCCATATCACAAACTCTACTTACCATGGAGCTAGGTAATGCTGTGTGAATTGTTAAGCAATATTTTATTATTATTTTTTATTTTTTTATTTTATGAAAAGACATTGGTATATTTCTTACTCGTAAATGCCAAATCAATAAAGTCGGTAAGGAATGCCACAACATTTCAAAAGAAACATTTTAATTAGGTATCAGCACATGTCAGGGAAGCTGATACGATATAAACCAACTAGAGTATCGCAACAAAACAACCACTCGAAGTAGATCCCATTCTGAATACCCAAACACCGTTTTTACATGTATTAAAATACTAGTTACAGCGCGCAACTTTGCACATGTTTTATCGGCAAATACAAATCTTGTCTCGTCTAAAACAATACATACATTTCAGTCTTTTTTTTATGTTTACTTGAAGGTATGTTAAGAAAATATCAGTCAATTATTTTAAGTTGATTTTAAATTATATAGTTACAAAGAATTAGGATACTAAAGTGGCAGTGGGTCGGCCATATATTGCGAAGAACCGACAATCGCTAGTATATACGTGTTTTTGAGTGGAGATCGCGACTCGGCAAACGTAGTGTAGGACGCCCTGCGACCAGGTCCAGGTAGATGCTGGAGGATATATGAATGATAAAACTTTTGAAACTATCATGGTTATTAACACTAAAGTCATTTTTAAACGGGATATTTACCATGATTTGATTTTTGAATTTCCCAAAAATCAAATTATGGTAAATATCCCGACTTTTTAAACCCGACTTTAGTACCTAGGTATATGTTTGATGTTTGTTTGAGGCGGTTTTTTTAGTAAAAATAATAAACCAATACTTTATTAATTAAGATTAGGTACGCTACACCCAGACAAGCCCTACACAAAACCTTGTATCTTTATATAAAGTAGTCTTGGTCCTTTTGTGAACGGTTCTCGATACTGGGTGTGAAACAGGCTAATGATGATCGCAGTCCTACTGTAATGTTTTGAATTGCTTGTTTAGGTTTTGTAGATCAAAAATGCTTTAACACTTTGACTGCTGAAATCACACGGTATGTGTTTTCTACAAGTGACTAATATGTGTAAATCCACACTAGCGCAGCGGCTGAGAAAATACAGATCTGTGTGACTCAGCACAGCCGTAATATTTTTCGAACGAAACGCATGTGCGGCGCAACACAACCGCTGTGTAGAGCGGCAGCACGAATTTTTTAGTATAAATAAAGATCGCAGTCGTCGAAAAAACCGCAGTCAAAGTGTTAAGTATACAGGAAATTTAGATATTCGTACCTAGTAAGATGTTTGTTTTTGGAAGATAGTTTTATATTGAAAGAGATTTAAATAGAAAACTTAACCTGCAATTTGTTCGACTAATTGCAGGTGTGTGAAAATTGAAATTCCCTGCATTTTAAAAAGATTATTGCAGGTTTTAAACATAAATAATAATAAATAAATAATGCTGGACAATACACACAGCATTATCTAGCCCCATGGTAAGCAGAGCTTGTGTTATGGGTACTAGATAACTGATATACATAACAATATATTACATAGATAAATATTTTTTATTATACAAGAAAACGACCAGCCCAACCACAGATTTCGGTAAAGTGTCTGCGCTCCTGCAGAAACTAAACAAAGCCGAAACCGCATTCGAAAAACTGATGATCATCTCCGATCATCAGGACGTCATGGCATTCCTTGACTCCCTCTCTTTTAAGTCTCAATAATGGTTGTACAACCTGCGAGACTAAAGCCCCGCTCCATCTCGTTAGCGTTCTTTAACGCTAACGGCCTCAAATCCCAGAGAGAACTCGTCCACCACTTCTTGGTAAATCACCAAATAGATATCATGCTAGTGCAGGAGACATTCCTGGAGCAAGGCATCAAAGATCCCAGGATAGCAAACTATCACATGGTCAGAAATGACAGAACGTACGGCCCTAAAGGCGGTACTGCCATTTACTTCAAGAGGTCCCTGCACTGCATACCTCTCGACCCCCCGCCCCTACAAGACTTAGAAGTCTCAGTCTGCAGGCTTGCGATGACCGGTCATCAATCGGTCATCATCGCATCCTGCTATCTCAGTCCAAATAAAAAGCTTCTTCAAAGCGATTTAGAGTCAGTCCTTAGTCTAGGAAGCTCAGTCATTCTGGCTGGTGACTTCAACTCCAAAGACCCGATGTGGAACTGCCGTTGTCGTAATCGAAACGGTCGCCTCCTTACCCAATGTCTTGAATCCCTTGATCTAGACTTGATCGTCCCCATGTGTCCCACGCGATACTCTCCCATCCCCGGCCAAAGCGCTGAGTACCTGGACCTGGCACTGTTACGGAATGTATCTCTACGGATGCAATCCATATCAGTGATGCAGGAACTAGACTCAGACCACCGTCCCGTCATAATGAGGCTCGGCCCTCCTCCCATTGACAGTCCTCTCACCAAGACAGTGGTACAATGGTATAAGCTTGAGAGCGCTCTCAAGAATATCCACTCACCCGCCTTGGAAAAAATCCCCGATGATATTAGCTCCCTAGACGACATCGCAATTGCGGTCGACTCTCTGACTAGTCACGTCCAATCCGCCATCAGCGACTCATCGAAACAGGTGCCAGCGATGAAAGATCGCCGCTGGGACCTGCCAGATGATATCAGACGGCTGATCACCGAGAAGAACGCAGCGACTCGTCGCTTCAGTCTCTATCCCTCCTACCTAAATCGCTTTAGAATGAACTCGCTTCGCCGTAAGGTTAAGCGAGCCATTCAAGAGCACCGAAACTCCTCCTGGGACACACTGCTTTCATCGATCAAACCAGGCCACCTGGCTTACTGGAGCCTGGCTCGATCAATGAAAGCAGATGGAGTCACCATCATGCCCCCTCTCTTACGTCCGAATCATCAAACGCCGGCGTTTGAAGATAAGGACAAAGCTGATGCTCTGGCTGAAAGTCTGGAAGCCCAGTGCTCCCCCAGTCTTGAGCCAGTCGACCCTGTTCACCTCGATACGGTGAATAGTGAAGTCGAACGTTTAGTTACCCTACCCCCCACCGCCACCCTTGATCACTTCAGGGCGGCGGAGGTCGCGGCGATCATTAAAGATCTCAGACCGAAAAAGTCCCCCGGCTCGGACGGCATCAGCAACAGAGTCCTCAAACGGTTCCCTGTCGCCCTCATCTACCTCCTTGTAAGCATCTTCAATGCAGCCATGTCCACCTGCTCTTTCCCTGATGTCTGGAAGGAAGCCAATGTTATTGGAATCCACAAACCGGGCAAACAGGCGAATGAGCCCTCCTCCTACCGTCCTATTAGCCTCCTCAGTGCCTTGGGGAAGATCTACGAGCGACTCCTTCTGAGTCGCCTCTGGTCCCATGTCAACGAACATAAGCTCCTACCCGATGTGCAGTTCGGCTTTCGAGCTCACCACTCCTGTCCCCAACAGGTGCTCCGCATCACGGAGCACATCCTGACCATGTGGCATCACACCTGGCCTGCCAGTACGGGAGCTGTCTTCCTCGACGTGGCGAAAGCCTTCGACAAAGTCTGGCACAACGGCTTGATTTACAAGCTTTCCACCCTTGGTGTGCCAGACAGGCTCGTACTCATCTTACGAGACTACTTGTCGAACCGTAGCTTTCGCTACCGCGTGGAGGGCACCCTCTCCGACCCCCGACCCGTCCGAGCAGGAGTCCCCCAGGGCTCCGTCCTCGCCCCGCTCCTTTTCACGCTCTATACCAGCGATATCCCCCGACACCCGCAAGTTGAACTTGCCCTCTTCGCGGATGATACAGCTCTGTATGCATCCAACTCGAACGCACGTCGAGTTGGCATAAGACTGCAAGCCGCACTAGACACACTAGGTGCCTGGTTCCAGAAATGGCGCATAGAGGTGAATCCGACGAAAAGTGCAGCAGTGTACTTTACGCGGACCTTCTCTAAGCCCAAAACACTTACCCTATTCGGCAAACCCATTCCCTGAGTAAAGTCAGCCAAATACTTAGGGGTGGTATTAGACCGCCGCCTTAGTTTCAAACCCCACATTCGTACCGTAATCAATCGTGCCAAGTTCATTTTTAGCCGGTTGAACGCCCTCCTCAGAAAGAAAAGTAAAATGTCCCTTAGAAATAAGGTGACACTTTACAAATCGATCATACGCCCTGTCATGACATACGCCTCTGTGGCATTTGGCCATTCGGCTGATGTCCGCCACCTCCAGATTGTCCAAAACAAGTTTCTGCGTAAAGCCACGGGCTCGCCCTGGTACATGCGCAACAAAGATCTCCATCGCGATCTCAACCTCGAGTCCATCGTCCACTTCATAAAGACTGCTTCCCAGCGTCATTATGAAACGGCCTCAGAACACTCCAATCCTCTTATATCCTCCATACCCGATTATTGTATAGACGACCCTCCCACGAGTTCTCTCCTCCGTAGACCTAGACACGTTCTTGGTGACCCCGTTGACCCACTCACTGACGCTAACCCGGAAGTGACGGCAACAACTCAGCTTCCGCACACTACACACCCGACCAATAACCGACCCCGCCGGACGCGGGGTCGAAGAATTCCCCCTTTCCGCCCTCAGGTGCACTCGTGCACCTAGGCGTTACCTCCCTACCCTCTTGTACCATCTGGCAACAGCCCAAGCCGAGGTTCGCACCTAAGTGGTGGCCCTTGTGCGTGTTGCCTCAACCTAATTTTTACCGGCGAGGCGCCCTCTGCGCCCGCCAAAAGTCCGGTAACGCTGTCATGGCCATCTGAGGTCAACAGCATAATAGTCCATTCGAAAAAAAAAAAAGTAAACGACCAGAACACCCTGAACAAATATCTGCAGATCGTACACACAATTGTTCCGAGGCGGGAATCGAACTGCCCACCGCGCCACATCGCTCGTCATAAATGCCCGAAAGAACATAGTGATGAGTGACTTAACAAATACATATTTGTGCATAATCATTTTAAAATGCTTTAAAATGAGCCTATTATCTTAAAACTACAAATTATATAGATTTTTTACCTTTAGACTCTTAAATCTTCCTCGAGGTATAAAAGCACCTGTGCCCAAAATTCCTCAACTTAAAAATGAAAAGCTTTTGTTTCGGCTTCTTAATTGAATTTCGTTAACAACACACTCAAGTTTTATGGTCAAGAAAATTAATTCTACATGAGAAAACATAACCCTCCGTTGTTGAGCTAAAGCCATACTTTGCTTCGCCGCCAACATTTTCATTATCTGCAATCAGGGTGGTTTAGTGCCTATAAAAGAATATGAACTATTGAAATGATAATGACGCGTAAGTATCGAGTTTTCGCAGAATAAAACAATATCTATGCGAAAGGAATTTCACTTCTTTGTACAAATTGGTTGATAGATTATGCCTTGTCAATAGATGAATATATGACATAGTTTTATAAAACTTCGAGATGATATATTCTATAAGATTTTAATAAATATTTTTCTCTGAGTGTGATATTATTTAAAACTATTTAACTCATATTTTTACTATTCATTATAATAATATATTTTGGGGAATCGAACACACAACCTCTTGCGTCGCAGGCAGACATTCGCTCGCCGTGCCACATCGGACGTCAAACAAAATGCGTTCTTGATTTGCCCATTTCTTAATGCGCCCAGTTTAAAAAATACCATATTGAATTTGACCACTTACACACTGTCAATTCTATGATAATGTTTGTAATGTGATAGGCAACATGTTACTGCACCAATAAGGCATTTTCTACCGTATCATACACAGGTAAGTACCTAGTTATTATTCAAGCATCTAGAGCTATTTAATCTCATCAAGCATAAAATATAGAAGACCCAAAATTATGAACAAAAAGACCTAGTAACCGAAGAGTCTACTGTGACATTAAAGTCACAAGAAAGCTTAATTGTAGCACTGCGTCGCAATCTCCACGTTAAATACTGACGAGCATGTGTGTATCGTATATGCAACGTAAGGGGCCAGATACACTATCAATGAATGCTTGAATCAAGCTTAAAGTTTCGTAATTCGAATAAGATGACGTAATTGAGTCCAAATGAGGCTTATAATATACGGGGTTTTTCTTAAGAGTATTTGCGATAGAGGCTTTATGCGATATTTCTCATACATAGAGTTATTTCTTACTTAAGGTATTCTAAAGTTGGAAATAACTCTTACGATAATCTTTTGCCAAACATCAATCAGCTTTATTTACAAACAATTGTGTTCCTAAATAAAACATGTACGTATTTTTTCAGTGTCAAATCCCACGTAGCTAGAGTAATGTTACGTTACTGAACGAAACGTTGTTGAACGAATGTTGTGAAAATATTGACTCTGGGGGCTCGCTACACATTCAATATTATTGACTGTGTAGCGAACCCCCTTACGCAAGCTACAGTTATAATAAGCTCTGTCACGGTAGCTCTAATTATCGATTATTATGGAAATCATACACTTGTCGCCAATTCACCGAGATGATTATCGGAGAGGATCGATTTGATTCGGTTTTTAAACAGAAGTCGGTATACGAGAACTTATTTACAGCAGGCACTTGTTTTACAGGCCAAAATCGTTTGTATGAGTGATTAACTTCATGCCGCATGTAAGCGGGTAAACTAAGATATATTGTATATTTCTGTATTGTTTCCTGTACTTTGAGGTATATTGAAATGATTCAGAGAGGTCTCCGTCGTTAAATTAGTATAAATACAAAGTAAATAATAATAATAACTATTAAGTTATTTGAATATTTCTTTAGTATTTACTAAATAACTTAATAGTTATTTGAATATTTTTAGAACTGAATCCGAAATACATGTTGAGATAATTCTCAAGATGTATTTCGGATTCAGTTCTATTTCGGATTCAGTTAGGATATAAAAAAATCTTCTAAGTTCTAATAAAAATAACCTCACCACAAACATGCCAAGAATCCCCCATTCGTTCCACTAACACACTCGTAGATAAAACCGCACTCTATTAAAATTTCCATAACCCGCTCGGCTATCTCGCATCACTACGATCTGCTAAAACTCCTAGAAAAAAACTAATAATTCCAATTAACCCTAATAATAGGCCTCAGGCGAGGCTGCCACAGTATTAAAAAGACAAATTCCTAGGCAGTACAATAGTAGGTTGTGGGCATTCCATCCACTAGGGCGTAAAACAGACGGGCTGGGGTGTAGCAAGGGTGGGAAAATATGGGGGCTTCTAAATATTTTGGACTGTGGCTGTTTGGTTCTTCTTCATACCAAATCTACACGTAGGTCTACCTGGAATAAAACATTGCTACTTTTTATCTTATAAATCAGTTTCCATAGGCAATCTGTACTTTTAACGTTGGAAGCAACGTGTTTCCATGGACACGTTTAAAGTACAAGTTGTGTAAAGCAGCGGGCAGTTTTTTTTTTTAATTTGCTTTGGATGTTTTTTGTCATTGCGGCCATGATAGGCCTATCGCGATCGCCACTTTGCAATTGCAGTACTGAAGCTGCAGGGTTTATAATTCGCCAATAACCCTAGCAGCTGCTAGGAACTTTAGGATTTATTGGATATATATATATTAGGATTATTTGAGGTGTCTCTTTAGCTCGACTGGGCTATGCAGGTGAATGCTTCGTTTTTGTATCAGTAGTGCTCTGCACTCTCCTAGCAGATGAAAAGGCGTTTCCTCCGCCTCCTTGGATAATGTGCGGGCAGAAACGAAGTTCGAATGTAGGGATAAAATTCATTATCCGATTTAATAATTCATTTGAACTCGAATATAAATTCTAATTTGAAATGGAACATAAACGTCATCAATTTTAGCGTCTGCAACTTCCCCTAAAACTTTTCTGTCCGATTATTTTCCGTTCTGTACTTACATTATCCCCGAGTGCTGCCCTGGTTGTAAAGTATAGAAGCCAGTAATAGACCGCGACCGGTAGCTCCATACTGAGCGAAAGATATGATTAACACGAAGCCGATACATAATAAGCGATATTCCATCCAGCTTTCAGACTTTACGAGGATTTAGAGCGTAGAGTGGAGATGACAATGTTGTGAAATGGAAAGATTTATCCTGCCAGTTATTGTTCCATACCAGGGCCAATAATTGGGGAAGAAGGGGCCTACTCAAACTTGGACGCAGCCGGGTAACTTTGGCTGCACTTATGAAAAGTTATCGTGAATTGAAACTGAAATTATTTTTGTGCGCCGAGAAAAAATAATCTAGCTTTACTTAATTCTTTTGCTCGTTGATATTATATTATATATTTTTTTTCTATATTTAAAAAATAAATAAAAATAAAAAAATAATGCTGGACAATTCACACAACATTATCTAGCCCCATGGTAAGCAGAGCTTGTGTTATGGGTACTAGATAACTGATATACATTATACAATACATTACATAGATAGATCATAGAAAACGACCAGAACACCCGAAACAAATATCTGCAGATCGTACACCCAATTGTTCCGAGGCGGGAATCGAACCCGCAACCTCATGCGTCGCAGGCGAACCTTCGCCCACCGCGCCACATCGGTCGTCATATATATTTACATTTACTTAACTGTTGATTACATTAACCCGATGGTAGAGTGCCGTCAAGATTTATTTCGTGAGACATTTTTCGTTTAATCGCAAAGCAATACACCACATCCATATTCTCCTTCATTACTCCTGCAGCAGGTTTGCACCATATCAATTACCAGCCCGCTGCGACAAACTCTTGGACTACTTCAAATGCCCTAAAGCAGCGCTTTTAGATGCTGTCGCGAATATTAATGATGACTATGTAGTTTTTCTTATGAAAAGTGCTGTTTTTGTAAAAGTCATACATAACAATGAACCCTTACGGTGCATTCAATGAATTATAAAATGCACCATTGCGTTGGTATAGTATCGTCTTCAACCACAGATAATGAACTCCTGAGGTCCTATCCCGGATCAAGGAGTTACAAAATGTGCCTTGAGAATTTTTCTACCATGAAACATACACATAGTATAATCATGATTTTCGATTAGTTTTAAATTATTATTGCATTGATTATTATGGAATTTTGTTTTATTATAGATTGATTATAATGAATGTTTTTGAATGTATTATAATTTAATTAATAGTCTTATAGAATAATTATTTTTATTTGATGTTATAATTAACTATTATAATGTATACAAACCAAATTATACTTAAGTATAATAAGGATACATATTTGACGTGTAATAATTATTTTACCAATAAATGAACTTGAACTTGAACATGACAAAACATTACGAAATAGATCAAAATTTTCGGGTCTACCGTACAACGTAAATTGTAGCTTTCAGCCAACTATAACTTTCAGTTGAGTTGCCCCAAACAAATAAACCGTAGTGCAAAAAAAGTGTCCAGCTTGCCACTTTGTAGGCAAGTACTGAGTATATTTTCTCCCGTGCCCTGCTCTATAAAAAGCGCCTACATATGAAGCTAGTAAGCCTGCGTCGTCATTTGCTACCGACTTTGAAAAAACTCGCAAAAACCAGCTCACGAGATGTTTTAAGTTATTTACTCACTGTCTTGTCGATACTGAAATTGCCCACAGCTGATTATAATGGTCAGTCACGTGTCCGCAATTTGTGCCAGTTATCTCTGCTTCTTGAGAAACGTTGGCCGTTTTATAACGTCCGCAACTTACCACAACTTTATAGGGACACAACAATCAGTGCTCGCCGCAAGTGCCGGCCCGCCGCCGCTCCTGCCAAAATGTTGTCGGCTGCTTAGTATGTTCATACATGAAATGTTGCACCAACCCACAGATTACCCTCTTACCAACCAAAGCTTTATATAAAGAGTTTATTGATACGTAAGTTAGAAACTAGAATAACATAATACTTATGTCACACATTATATCAGGAAAAACTAGTAATTCAGCTGCTGGAAGCTAGTTTTATTAAACGCAGCCCCACTGCTGAGCAACTAACATTCCTTCTAAGCATCGCGATCTTGAGCCACTTTTGTCCAAACAGCCAGGACTTTGCCCCATTCGTCTCGCAATCTTCATCTTGTATAGCCACGTATTGTCACTGTTTACGATCAACATAAAACGGTTACCGCTTTTTTGAAACAATGACAGCGCACGTATGAATATAAGATGATATTCCATGAACATCACAATTACGCCATAAGCGTATGAGACAGAATAGCGAGTTTGTGACAGCAATTCTTTATCATAATCAGACCCATGTTTCCATAAAATGGCCGATGGGCTTTTACTTCTTGATATACAGCTTAGAAGGTTTTTTAACCTTAAAGCACATCGCATATCTATACGAGCCAAAGTACTGAGATAGCTGAATGAATTATAATAATAATAATAATGTCATTTTTCTTTGCAATAGTCTCTACACCTGGCGGATACCATCTTTGGGTGTATCATATTGTGCACCCGAGGATGATACCCGCTATGTGTAGCCATCGCCTTTAGATTAACTTCTCAAAGGGCCTCTGTGCTGTTGGCTTCGGCCCCACGCAAGCCTTCCAAAGGACCGGGTCACTTTATGGCCCGAGATCATGGTAAATGAGAGACATAATAATAATAATAATAATGCTGAACAATTCACACAGCATTATCTAGCCCCATGGTAAGCAGAGCTTGTGTTATGGGTACTAGATAACTGATATACATAATACAATACATTACATAGATAGATATTTTTTATTATACATAGAAAACGACCAGAACACCCGGAACAAATATCTGCAGATCGTGCACACAATTGTTCCGAGGCGGGAATCGAACCCGCAACCTCCTGCGTCGCAGGCGGACCTTCGTCCACCGCGCCACATCAGTCGTCTAACTCGAATTAAACAGCAAAAAACGAAACTATGAAAAGTTTCATACGAAAATTCTATAACGGCATATTTACCATGATTTGATTATTGAGTTTTCCAATATTTTAGCACAGTTTCATACGCCATGATCACGGAATATCTGAAGCTACTGAGAATCTCGTTATAAATGACTTTTGTGTTATGATATGAACCATAATAATAATAATGCACTGACATTGATCCTTAAAAAAATCGCTACGCTCTTTCCAGAGTACAAATTATTAATACGAGTATTACTATCCTAGGTACATTTGTATACCACTTTGTAATAAGTAATTATAATCGCTTCTTATATTCACACCGTTTAAACTGTTTCATTTAAAATCCGGTCTAAACCGCTCCAATAAGAAAACGGACGCTAAAAGAACCTATCCGCGTATCTGACATTTTGTTTATCTCCTGCTCTGCCTACTTCGGTAGTACCAAAGTGTTAATCGTTATAATTGTAGGTTCGCAAATGTTATTTTAACTCGGAGACATTATTAGCAAGCTGTAGAAACACTGCTGAAAAGATAATATACCGCCAAGTATTTAACTAACGTTGTGTTCAACTCCGACGATCGGTCTGCAGATATTTGTTTCGGGTGTTCTGGTCATTTTCTATATATAATAAAAAATATATATCTATGTAATGTATTGTATTATGTATATCAGTTATCTAGTACCCATAACACAAGCTCTGCTTACCATGGGGCTAGATAATGCTGTGTGAATTGTCCAGCATTATTTATTTATTTATTATTTTATTTATCAACTCTGCAAAGTGATTAAAGTCCAATAAAAAAAAGCAGAAATCTAACAAACGAGTAGCTTTGGAAATCACCTCGAACCTATTTTGGTGAATAACATTTTTCAGTATTACTATTTGCTTTGTTTAGAGAGAAAAATAGTCGGTGCTGAGATGATCCATTGTTACATTAAATCTAATAGATGGTCTCTTGGTATTAAAAATTAATAGTAATACTGAAAAATGTTATTAACCAAATCAAGAAATGATTTTCAAAGGCCGAGATGATTTACAAAGTTATATGGCCGATTTATTCAATTCACATCATATGAGATTATCTTTCTTATATATGTACATACATTCACTATCAAAGGAGAGAAACCAGAGTATACAAAATACATTAGAACTACTGAAATAAACGAAGTCTATACGCACACAATATTATGAATCTTAAGCTATGTTCACAAAACAGTCTCTGCGATCCAGAACTGTATTTTATAATAAGTTATCTTTATCTCACGATAAATACACAGACTGCAGCGTAAATAACTAACCGATGACGCCCGGTAATTGGAGGTAGAATTGGAGGATCAGCTGACATGAAAAAACATTAGTTTTAGCACCTCGTACGAATAATTGAACGGATAAAGGCGTGTGCACATTGTGTAGCGATGTCGCGGACCGGTTCGATGGTGGTTGAGATAAAGGAGTTGTCCATAAAATTTGCTGTTGTATGTTTCGAATGCTGGTTGCTAACTACTAATCTTATAAAAATATTTAATTAGTATGATTGTTCATGTTTCAATTAGAAAACCTTTAGAATTTCATAATCTCTAGAATTTCATGTTAGTGATATAAAACTTACTGCTGAACATTCAGCACCAATAAGCCATATATTTTGTTTGTCCCCTAATCTAGAGTTGGGTGAGAAACTGCCACTTGTTTGATCACCACTTGGACCAAGAGGCTTGGCGGGCAGATTGGTGTTGGATTGGTGAGCTAAATTCTGAATAGATTATATAAAAAATCATTAAGCTGTGAAGAACGCAACCAGGAACTCATTCATGATTATTTCTAAATAAATTATCACTACAGTGAACACAAGTCATGTGCTACCTCAGACGAAATATGTAGTTATGGCCGCGGGGTGTTTAACTTTTTGATTTGAATCGCGTTGCTACACTTGCTAGTCAACGATTGTAAGTTATGACATTCTGGCTAGCGCGTGTCGATTGGGTAGTAAATTGAAATAACTAAGAGAAAAAACTCAAATTCTAAAAATATTACCAGGTGTTTGTTTTTAAAACGTATTATAATTCATGATTCTTATTAGAAAGCAGCCGTGAAAATAAAGTGTAACAGATTTTTTATTCCTCTGGTTTTTTCCCTGAAGACGAAAAACTATAACTTGTGACAATTCACACAGCATAATCAATATTCAAATGATGAGGGTTCTTGCATATGCACTATGCAAGAACCCTTAATAGGCTAGGTTTATTAACAACTAGGCCAGCCAAAGCGATGTAGAGGAATCTAAGGAATTTACTTTAGCCTCTCATCGGGTGTAAAATAATTGACACGCACATAAAACAATACACAACACACCATGACAGGTTGATATGGTAACACTGAAATGCCATTCGATCTAACCAGTAACCACACAAACTCATAATAACGAGTATCCGCCAATTAAAGGCAAGAGCAGCCGCGACAAAAACTAGTCTGCCGTTCAGAGGCGCTACCGAAGTTAATTGGACGGTGGTTGCTCACTGCACTCGAATGTACCTGATGAAGATTGTCGAAGGTCGTTAGGTGTTTTGTCTAGGAAGCTTAATATGGTACTGAGTGAAAGGTCTATCTTGATGTAAGTCTTTGCTCTGAGGGTTGGGAGCTTTTATTTTAAGGGCTTGAGTCTCAAGAGCAGCTTAGAAAAACTCGACCAGGAAAATTCTTGATGGAACTAAGCCTTGAGTTGAACGAAGTAATTCTAATCTACCATGCAATAAACTATTTTGAAACACCATAGCAGAGGAAACTCAAGTAAGTGGTTAAATTTTTGATGATGTTTTGTTTTTCTTGCGAAAGCTTAATTTTTATTAATTTTGAAATTATCATGGTTATTAATTGATCGTTTGGAGGAAGAGTTGAAATAGCATAGCTAGAAAGAAACTATACTTTAAAAACCTAGTAATTCATATTTCTTATTGATGCTTGCAATTAACATCAAGATACCTTCGACAAGTGCAGCTCAACCCTACTCGATCTATTTCTGTCATCGGCAAAAAACTTGCAGAAAAAGATGCTCCAAAAGAGGAATTTAAAATTTTAATTGTATAGTTAGAGCCTATTGGCTGGAGTTTTATTTGTGGCGGGAGTGATGGATGGTATGATTGTTCTAGCTTCGATAGAAACTGGAACTCAAATATGGGGCATTCTTAGGCACCTGTTAGAGATAGAGAGGCCTAGAAGACTTTACTGAATATTGTTCAGCCCGAACGTTTACTTTTTCTACCAAACTGCCTTAAATGGTAGGTACCTTAGTGAGTCCTTTTTCAGTGTTTTCAAAATAGGATTAAGGAACAAGACGAGGAAGGAATTTAAACTAATCATATTATGGAATGGGTTAGAGAGTTTTAACTATGGTTTTAGAACTAAAACAAGAAAGCTTTATTCGAATTTACTATAAAAACTTTCGTAGATCGACGAATTCTTGCTGTCAGCGGGTTAATTATAGGTTAATGTTTGTGTTGGGAAAACACCAATTATGCGGCGCGAACCAAACTCACCTGATAACGCCCCTCGTTAAGGGTTAAAACGTTGGTTTTCTTCCAAAACAAACTAGGTTGGTATTAAACCCACTGAAATTTATAATGAACTACATAGCTGCTCCCCGCGGCTTCGCCCACGTGGAAATCCATGTGTCAAATTGTTTATAAACCTTCCTCTTGAATCATTCTATGTATCTATTAAAGAAAAATCCGCATCCAAATCCGTTGTGTAGTTTTAAAGATCTAAGCATACATACGGACAGACAGACGTCGGGAAGCGACTTTGTTTTATACTATGTAGTGACTACAGCAATCATTGAGATAAACTACGAGTAGCTTCTTGTTCTAATGCTTACTCCTACCTTATCTGAAAAGATCATTGGCCTAAAGTCATCCACCGTCAGGTATCGCCCGATAATTCCTGCAATTGCTACCAGTTCCTTTAAATATGATAAAAAAGAAACAATGTTTTTCTTATTGGAATCCTCCATTTTTAATTTCCATTACCAGCCTGTCGGTATTTTTAATCGCGCATCATTTTAGCCAGCTTTCGTGCGTGGCGCGTGGCTCTGTTGAACCGGTCGAGCTGCCGATAGCCGGTATAGGGAATAAATGAACAAGGTTGAGTAATACAAGACAAGGGTTTTATCAAATACTTTACACTCGTAACTATTACATGCTACTTTTCTAGCCCATCTAAAACGAAGTAGGGTAGGGTAAACTGTCATCTGTGTTGTTGCTAAGTTTTCGATGGACTAATGGAATCTCTTGGCCGCAAATGACCTTATTATATTTATTGCCGCAAATCGCTTATTATTTGATTTGCAAGCGCTAAAATCTACATTGTAAAAAACTCATGGGAGTATCAGTGGAAAAATCAAGAGTGTCGCGAAGAAATGCAAAATAATGTGCATAAGTATTTTACCCTGCCAAATTATACTCTAAACAGTATTTCCGAAATAGGGAAGTAGTAGGGACTCGATGGTTCTTGACAGGTACTAAAACTACCCGTCACTCAGCATCTCAGGAGAGTGATGTTTCCGTGCAGTGTTCTACAATCTCGTATTCCTGTAAGCAATTCCGGAAAAGTCAATAAGATAATTACCCTAGGTTCGTGGGGTACCGAAGCAACGCCTGTCCCGAAAGCTGGTGAGAATCTGGCGCAGCGCATCAGCATTGCCATACAGCGGGGCAATGCAGCCAGCGTCTTGGGGACGCTTCCGACTGGCATTGATATGGATCAGTTGACCTACCTGTAGATTGTTTGCAATAGTCTACAGTTGTTTCAATTCTAAATACGAGTTCTTATTTATTTCTATTATTTGATTGTTACTTTATTTGTTAATACTAGATTATCATCAATTATATACTGAAGATAACAACACACTAACTGAAATAATTACCTTAGCTTTGCCTTAGAGTTTATCTCTCTCCAAGATTACACGGAACCCTAAAAATTCCAGCAGTCGATGACAGCTATCGCAACTTCAAAATAAACCCTTTCAACACGAATTAATTAATATCAATCCACTCCCGTTTTAGCTCAGGATTCTCGTTTTCGCACAAATGTTTGGATCCTTCTTATTTCTGCTTTTATAAGACTTAGTCCCTTAATTCATTTATTATAATTAATATATCTATAAATGTACTTCGATTATATCGAAACATTTGTGTTTTAATTAAGTTTGAAAATGCGAGTGCCATCTCATAATATAATGATTTAATTGGCTTTGCAAGATAAGAATATTGCTTGTTAAACTGGATAAATGGTTGACTAAGCTGGCACCTATTAATCTAAAGCTGTTGGAGATGTACACAATGCTAAGGTAGACCAAGAAAATGCTTATGCGATAGGTTGGACACAAGTAAAGTTGGCAACAAGTAAACCAAGTTGAGGTGATTATGAAGGCGAAGATAGAGAAGAGAAATGGAAGAGGCCTTGGATCAGTGAATTTTATTGTTACTTCTCTTTCTCAAAGTGTGTCATTAAACCGTGGGATGGGATTATATTATATTTCAAATCACCACCAGTATACAGACATTCTTGCTCTTATATAAAGACTCTACTTTTTTGTAATTCCATTCACAACGAATATAATTTTTTTTGGAACTGTAGGCGACTTTTTGGTGATAGTTGGATGTTTATAAAAAAAGATGTGTTGGGATTCTGTCTTTCGCGGTCGTAATCACGTCAATATGTCACAGGCATTATATATCATTTAGATGGGTATTTAAAGATTTACGACAAATTTGTTTGATAAACAAAAATTAAATATGGATTCCAACCCTACAATGTGACTTGCTTGTGAGTTTTCGTGACAGAAGCTTGATACATTTTTCATATCATTCCTTGCAGAAAAGTGGCAAACCAGACACATATTGCCAAATCAAATAAGTCAAGTCAAATCATGCCTTCACTTTTCAAATCAGTGCAAACGATGTCTTGCTAGTCAATCTTCCACTTGCTAGTCGATCTACCAGCCACCGACATGCCTCGTCATTCATTCATCTTCACAACTTCACTCCAGTGGGTAGTAGGTTGATCACCCGTTGCCTCTTGAACTGGAATCCGGCGCGGTCAGTTGAGCTGTCCATTCAGAAATTTGTTGACAAGCAATTAAAGGTGAGTGGAGGAGTAAGAAAAATAACGAATACCAATGGAACAGGCTTTCTTTCCGGGTGTAAGACGTGATTCATGAAATCTACTAAATAAATGATAATTAATTATTGATTAAGATCAGAGCGTTTCAGATGCTTTTGACAAAATCGCGCTACCAAACTGCTGAACAATCTACACACCATTATCTAGCCTCGACTATTATTGGTACTAGATGACTGATATACTTAATGCAAAATAAATATTCTACATATAGTTACTTTTATCATACACAGAAAATACTCAGTATGCCCGGAACAAATATTAGCAGATCGTACATTATTTGTCCCGAGGATCAGTTCAGTTCAGTTGTTTATTGATAAGAATTTTCTTATATGATGATCGGCCAGGTGATTATGTAACTCGCAACCGGTTTGCGACAGGCGTAAATTAAGCAATCAGTGCTGTCAAACATCAATTTTGTATTAGTTTGACACCAGCTACAACGTCAAAATTGGTCAAAATTAACGTTTGACAGCACTGATTGCTTAATTTACGCCTGTCGCAAACCGGTCGCAAGTTACATAATCACCATACGGATCGAACCCCCAACCTCCTGCGTTACAAGCGGACCTTCGCCAAGTCGGTCATCCGTCATAACATGAATATGAATGTGAGCAAGCTCACTACGAACTGAGAGAACCTTCAGGGTCCTTATCTGGTGGATATATCTTTCAGGAAAATATGGAAGAATAGGTAACACAATACCATATCCATTTTAATAGTTTGCACGATGCACGTCCCACTGCAAAGACCAAGTTCTCCCTTCCTCACCGTTTTCCACTACCTAATTACTGAGTCACAGTCACGTCCCTCTAGCATTATTTAAATGAAAGATGAGAGTTCCCTTGGTTCATACTTATCTCCATAGTTAACTATGATCCACTCTTATGCACTCAGTGGTCAAAACAAGAGTTTTGCGTCTCCAAGTTTTTATTGATTGGTTTCCCGCGACAAAAACACATTGATTGGAATCATTATATTATTAAACTAAAAACGATGATGGGTAAGCTTAACGATTTAACTGAATACTTAAGTTTTTGCTCTAATAAGGCTCAACGCACACGAAGCTGAACCTAACACGCTGGTGAAGTTTCAATAAAATCCAACAATAAAAACAAATGAATTCAGCAAATTTTCTGTTTGCATTTGTTTGTTTGGACACGTCCTAGTGTGGGATTTTGACTTCTTCCGCTAGTGAAAAAACAATTAAAGTGAAAATAATCAAATAAGACTTCATTTCTTCGTATGTTTACATAAATTGTAAATTTTAAACATAAAATTTGATATAATTATGCTCATTGTAAAAGCCTATTGAAATAAATGTTATTCTGATTCAGGTTTTCTATGACTTCATACGATTAATTTAATTATCTTTCCCAGTAAAAGATGATTTCAGATAGATCTGGAATCTTTTCGATTAAATATTTTTTTAATCAAATTGTTTCGATTTGTCATCGTAAAATAAAATCACTAAGTAAAGACCTATCTGAAATCATGATTTATTTGAATTGTTTTAATTCTATTATTCTCCTTTAGCTACCTCGCCGCAATAATTTCGAATAAATGTGCCTTAAGCTTATTGTAGACTTGTCCTCGCAACGATTTATTGACCAAAGCATTGGTACCGTAGAACTTAAAGAGCTACGCTACGTTTTTGCGTTGCTCAATTACAGATAAAATGGTTGTCTTTGAGCGATGGTGTGAAATGTGCAGAATAATTCAACCACGTCGTTGGTATTAGCTTAGCACAAATAATAAAAATTACATTGCGCGCGTATTTTTTTGACCGTTACATAGCTTCAATATTCATTGATGTATTTGTTGTATTTAGTACACTACACCTTGCTATAACAAATAACAGTAAGATGACCTTTTTGCGAAGAGAAAATAAATGATTTATTATATATATAATATAAATATATAAATCTATAAATATTATGATTTATTATCTTTATATAAATATATTCTCTCTTCACTTTATCTCTCTCTCCCAATAAGGTTTGCTGGAAGAGAACTCTTTTTAGGGTTAAGTTCACCTTTGTATTAATTTTCTAGAATAGGTTTTGTATATAGGTTGTCGTGTAAAAAGTATAAATAAATAAATCTATAATAAATTATGATAAATCTCTAAAATTCTTCAAGGCTCAAAACAAAGGCTGCTGGCACGGATTGGTTTCAATCTGGCCACATTCTCGGACATTTTCTTCTTTTGAATAAAATGTGCCTGTTTTGGTTTTAAAGAGTACTAAAAAAAATCACCAGATTTACAACCATTGTAAAACCTGCGATTTGTAGAGCAAGAACGACTAGACTAGCTTTGCCAAGCTTTTAGCTACCTGATTGGTTGCTACAGTCCGCAGTTAGCTCAATGGTTTTAATTATAAATACTTGTAATTTGTTTCTATTATTTGATTGTAACTTTCTTTCTTCATAAATGTTGAATACATTTGGTACCTTAGGTTTTCATTTATGGACCGATTTCGATAAGTTATGTTTTAATTGAAAAATAATACTCTGAGTTATGTCCCGTTATATCAGAACTGAAATTTGATGACGGGCTGATGTATCGATGAAATTATTATGACTCAATTAAATTTGCGTTTCTTTTATAATAATTGAACATGACCAAACGGATGCTACAAGACATCTGTTTAGTTTTCAATCAACATTACGATATTTATTGGCTGTATAAGTTCAGTGCCAGCTTTCTTTTTAATGAGACGACATAGTCAGGACCACACAGGTCGGTTCATTTGAGGTTGACTACTGAGTCATAAAACTAATCTATGAGACAGTCATTTAACTTTGGCTTACGGGAGATGGTTACCTGTCTTTATATCATTTAAATATCGGTGATCTTCTATTTTATGCCTGGCCTTATTTTCTATTTCTATTTGGTCAGTTATGGTGCTCAGACCGCCTTTCTTTAAGCTCAGGGTGACTTATAGGGCTGTTCATTCCCCAAAAAGAAATGTCTTGGTTGGGGGATAATCCAAATATAATATTAATTAGTTAATAATAACAGAAAAGATTATTAAACATTTGAATTAAACAACACACACTTAACTATTATAAATATTTTTTTTATTGATACAAATTTGTTACATTTTGTTTATAGTATCTTAAATCCTAACATAGGTTTATCTAGACACTAGAGTTCTCTTAACAATAATAAGGTTAAAAACTAAAATTAAAGTAATTAGCGCACTATTATTCGTCAAAGAAGGATTCTTAATCTTCCAGTAACTTCTCCAGGTATCCTAAAAAAGATAAAATTGGCACAAAATCATGTCGATGAAAAAAATATGCAAGCACGAACGAAAACTCTGTGGCGGTATCGTTTCGGACAGTTAATAGCTGTTGGAAACTCTCTTACTATGGATCCGAATTCAAATGTCAGAAGTTTTCGCATCCGATAGTTTAAAATAGCGTTATTCGTCAAAAAATTCCGATTACGAATCCGAAGGCCTTTCCGACGCAGATAACTTCACTACAACTAAAATAAAGGTGCTGTTAAGTAAATAGCCAGTGATATAATTGTAACCATTTAAAATCCTACACGTGTGTATAGCCCGAGGCGACGGGTTGTAGCATGTAATCTATTAAACCCGAATGAGCTCTTTGTCATTAACACAAAATAAATATTTATTTACTGATGGAAGATTATGATGCTAATTCAGAAGCGAGATATACTTAAGGCCATGATAGAGTATTTTTATTTTAAGTATGTAGTGTGTGTGATGCTGTATGCGTCAGAAGACAGAGCGCTATGGCGCTCATTGGGGGAGGCCTATGTCCAGCAGTGGACTGTCATAGGCTGTTGATGATTTTAAGTATTATTTAGTCGCTAAGTCTATATTATCATAGAAAATTACAATGAAAGAAAAACAATTGAGTTAACTACAGACTGGTGCAAAAATCTACAGGAATAGCTCAACTGATCCATATCAATACCAGTTGAAATCGTCTCTAAGGCTCAACTCACACCAAAAGAGCGTCTTAGGCTCAACTCACACCAAAAGAGCGTCCAAGCGCAGCGCAGTTTCAGTGTCATATGAATTTTAACTTTATTTTCATTACAATAAACGAACGAGTCGAATTCGCCGGAATTCCCGCTGCGCCGCGGGCATCCGCGCGACTCGTTCGAGTTTCTCATGCTATGATAAGTTTTATTGTAATGAAAATAAAGTTAAAATTCATATGACACTGAAACTGCGCTGCGCTTCGACGCTCTTTTGGTGTGAGTTGAGCCTAAGACGCTGGCTGCATGACTCCGCTGTATGCCAATGCTGATGCGCTGCGCCAGATTTTCACCAGCTTTGGAGTCACGCGTTACTTTGATAAAACGATCTCTTTTTAAAAAATTTTTATAATAAGAAAACTACCTACTAGCTTAATCGCGCTTACTGTAAGTCAAGCCCGCTTCGAAAAAACTAAGCTCAAACCAGCATATCTATTATTTTTCTTATTTATCTGGAAATCTGGATTTTTCAAATAAATATTATTTGAACATTTACATACATGGATTTGGACCATATCGTAAATACTACAAGGTCAACGTAGGCTACATTGAGGCTTTCGCCTTTCGCTAAAACCAATAAATAGGTAATCTTATTGATTGATTGATAAAGAAAACCTTATTTATTATGGAATGAACATTGCTATAAGAATAATAATTTTGCAAAATTCATACATAGAATTTATTCAATGAGAAGCGAAATATATACTTACATATTCGAAGTATTCACCTATAAATAAATAATAAATAATGCTGGACAATTCACACAGCATTATCTTGCCCCATGGTAAGCAGAGCTTGTGTTATGGGTACTAGATAACTGATATACATAATACAATACATTACATAGATAGATATTTTTTATTATACATAGAAAACAACCAGAACACCCGGAACAAATATCTGCAGATCGTACACACAATTGTTCCGAGGCGGGAATCGAACCCGCAACCTCCTGCGTCGCAGGCCTATACTTAAGTATTCGCCTTAACAACTCATTTCACCGTGTCCGAGCGATGTAAACGCCCGCAGCGCCACTAAAACAAACATATCTCTATTAATTCTTCTTACCTCACAAAAAACTAAACAATCTTATAACAGCCTAACAAAAAAATATCAATCACTCGGATACGTCTAAACTATAATCGATACCGATTCGAATATTAAAATCGATACCTAACATGGCGTAACATCGATTTAGAAGTTCATTTAAATAAATTATAATGTGAGAACTGACAAGCTCGTTCTACTGTATGTAAATAAAATGTAAATGTGTAAGTTGATCGGAATGGAATGATTTTTAATTTGTGTCTTTTTTATTTTATTCGAACTAGACCATTCTTGTCATTACATATTTTGAAAAAAAGAAACGGTTTTTTCACTAAATTATCATTTTCTAATATCTTGGTTTAGAGAACGCCAACAAAGCGTTATATCCACCAAACAGTGCAGGAGCCATTTCATCACTGCTATATTTGCTAGATTTTCCTCAACTGTCAGGAAATGCTCCAGGCCGTCTGGCACACTGCTGGACATAGGCCTCCCCCAATGAGCGCCATAGCGCCCTGTCTTCAGCTTGCCGCATCCAGCATCTACCTGCAGTCTTTCGCAGGTCGTCATCCCACCTGGTCGGAGGGCGTCCTACACTACGTTTACCGAGTCGTGGTCTCCACTCAAGAACACGTTTGCCCCATCGGCTGTCGGTTCTTCGCGAGATATGGCCGGCCCACTGCCACTTCAGCTTGCTAATTCTTTGAGCTATGTCGATAACCTTGGTTCTCTGTCGGATGTATTCGTTACGAATCCTATCCTTCAGAGAAACTCCGAGCATAGCTCTTTCCATAGCTCGCTGAGCGACATATTTAAAACCAAATTAAAAAACTGGTTATTAGAAAACTGTTTTTATGATGTCAAAGAATATTTGAATTTTAAAACTAATTGACATATGTACTTGTTTGACTAATTTATTAATTTTATTACTATACAATTTTTTTCTTTCTATTTAAATCTGTATAATTTTTCATTTGATATTGGTTAAGATTTTGTATAATTTTTTATTTACATTAGAGACATTAACGATTTTGCACACCTGAGTAGGTAGTTTGTATCTGGACATATTTAGAATTAAGACCTTTTATACATACATTCATGCAAATAAAGATTATGATTATGATTATGATAAATTTACTGCAAAAAACAACAGAAAACGCAGCGGCGATAAATTTCTGGGGCAATTCAAACACGACGATGACCAAAGTAAAATGGCAGTACTTTGGTAACAAATCAAACGTCAATCTAGTAACGTTAAATTAGAAAGAGAAAGAGAACAATGTTAAACACGTTAAATCTACTAATATTTTTAGTGAAAGTCGCAGGGCATACTAAGTTGAGAGACGTTATAAGAAGATTTTTTTTTTTAAAACACGTATAAAAAGCCATTTGTACATTCTACTCCAATAAAAATAACACAATTCGAGCTCCACAATAAACCCATTTATACAGATACACTGTACTACCAACATAACTACGTTTTCCACAATTTCTTATCCATAAAATGTCATTAGCTTTTTTCAATCTCAATTAAGAGTAAATTTATTTCACCAATGTGACAGAATTAAAGTCGCTGATGATGGTATCGAAGACATTTTATAGTCTACTTAAGGAAATCCTATATTATTGAGCTTCGGTGTCGGTATTTCTGTAAAAAGTCGCAAGTTTCAAAGTGGTGACGCAAAGAGTAAAGTGCAAAGAACTATGGATAATCTTTATGAACACTATACACACTACACTATAATAAAAATACCTACCTCTGAGAGTAAAACTGGGTAGCTATTTACTGGGTAGGCATTACTCGAGATACTGCCAGCCACTTTGATTTGAAATACTGTGTCGACATTTGCGTCAGCGATCCTTTGCATCAGCTGATAATTTAGCTAATAATTATATAAGTAAGACGATGATCTTACTTGATTAACTGATATTAACAGTTGGTCCACGGATCGATATCGCCATAAAAAAGATGCGAAACGAAGCGATCGTCTTTTTTAAATAACCTTGATAATTAATGAGTCACAACAGGCACAGGTAAGGTATAGAATAGAATAGAATAGAAAAAACATTTATTTAGACACAGGTACAAAATACAGGCATAGAAGTAAACAAACAAAGAAGAAGTTTATCATGGGGGTAAACGACACAAATAGGTGATATTAGGACTAAAATAAGACTACCTCCATGACCCTGCGCCGAAATAGGGGTTGGCTCAGCGTGTGCTGAACATTATTTTATTCATATATTATTTTATTCGTATAGAAAGAAAAGAGAAAATTACACACGTTTCTTAACTATTGATGTTAAAGGTATGATCCACGCTTGTCAAAAATCGCTGTATCAAGGCAAGATTCCTATACACCACGACCTTGCTTACAGTTCACACTATCCCTTATCATTTGCTACTCTTACTCTAAATTTGCAAACCTCCAAAGCTATCAAATCCGTATTTTAAAATGTTTAGCGTCAGATCAAGCGCTAATAAGCTTGACGAATCGACATTCTATACACTCCCGAGATAATTTACACTGAGTTATACATTTTAAGATTATCGCTCGTGTAACAATGCATTTACATACAAAAGCGCGATTGCCGCCGAAAACGAATCAAAGGCTGAGGCAGAGTAGAATGCTAGTAGTAGGATTACCTATTACATCATCTAACTTAAGGTAGCCAACCATCATTAGGTATTAACCAAATCAAAGCAAATAATTGAGAACAATTGTTTGTTTTTTATTGACAAATCCAAAAGTTAGAGCGAGTATTGATAGATAGATAAATATACATTATAGTATGTGAGTTAAAGTTTTCATACATTTTGCTTAAAATCTATTATACCTACTGTAGTCAAAATTAAGACTGAATAACTAGGCCAACTGGTAAACTACGTAGAGTCTTCTCTTCATCCATACCGCAATGCTTGAAAACGAAAGTTTTCAACCAGTGCGTCCTACCCGTTATGACCTACGGAGCTGAGACGTGGACACTTACGATAGGGCTGGTCCACCAGTTCAAAGTCGCTCAGCGAGCTATGGAAAGAGCTATGCTCGGAGTTTCTCTGAAGGATAGGATTCGCAACGAATACATCCGACAGAGAACCAAAGTTATCGACATAGCTCTGAGAATTAGCAAGCTGAAGTGGCAGTGGGCCGGCCATATCTCGCGAAGAACCGACGGCCGCTGGGGCAAACGTGTTCTTGAGTGGAGACCACGACTCGGTAAACGTAGTATAGGACGCCCTCCGACCAGGTGGGATGACGACCTGCGAAAGACTGTAGGTATTGGATGCGTCAAGCTGAAGACAGGGTGCTATGGCGCTCATTGGGGGAGGCCTATGTCCAGCAGTGGACTAATATAGGCTGATGATGATGATGATGATGAACTAGGCTCAAACGCTGTAGGTACATAAAACCTCCAGATATGAGCATTAATGTTAATATTTTATTATAAGTTTTCATAATACTATTAGCCTGGGGGTTATGGCAATTTCCCAAATTGTTTGGGGGGCACGGGTGTGTGCTTAGGAGCCCAGTATCAAGAAAAGTCATTTATCTAAAAATTAATTTTTTTTATTAAATAATGCTGGACAATCCACACAGCATTATCTAGCCCCATGGTAAGCAAAGATTGTGTTATGGGTACTAGATAACTGATATACATAATACAATACATTACATAGATAGATATTTTTTATAATACATAGAAAACGACCAGAACACCCGGAACAAATATCTGCAGATCGTACACACAATTGTTCCGAGGCGGGAATCGAACCCGCAACCTCCTGCATCGCAGGCGGACCTACGCCCACCGCGCCACATTGGTCGTCTATTTTGTCATCTATACTAATATTATAAAGAGAAAAGGTTTGATTTTTTGTTTGTTTGTAATGAATAGGTTCGGAAACCACTGGATCCATCTGAAAAATTATTTCACCGTTGGGAAGCTACACTATCCCCGGTGAACATAGGCTATATTATATTTTCAAAAATGTTAGGGATCCGTACTAAAACCGTGTGAAGCTGGGAAGATCCGCTAGTTTGTAATAAATTAAAAGAAACTTTAAAGTGTTTTACAAAGACCATATAAAAAAAAAGGTTGCCTGGAAGAGATCGCTTCTAAGCGATAAGGCCGCCCATTGTACTTGTATGATATGATGTATTTTATAATGATCTGTAACTGGTGTACAATAAAATATTTTTGTATTGTATTGTATAAATACACAGTAACACTAGGCTATAAAATGGTCACTGATTTTTTGTTCACTTCACTTTGCTTTGTTTTCATACAAAGGTAGTTACTTTTCTGTTAAAAGATACTACCACGTCTCAAGAGTTCAAGACAGCTTAAATATCAGTCACAGCGCCCGAGGCATTCGATATCTGTTACGAACAAATCACTACTTTATCGTTCGCTCAATCGTAAAAAATATTGATATCAACATAAAAAAGCGGCCTAAAAACAATAGAGTGGATGAATTGAAAGGATTTCGGCGTTAGATAAGGGATACATATTAATAATAGCTTTATTGTGGTACCGCTCGTCATTCCTTGGAGCCATTAGACTAGGAACGATAGAATGGTATCGATATCAATGATACGGGAATCGGAATTTGACTCGAATCATTTTGTGTGATGTTGAAGACATACCAACAATCAATATGAGTGGAGTCATCATATATCCCGCCGCCGTTTAGCTTCTGACACAAAACTACATCTCAATTTTCCTAATGTAGACTAGACCTTGCAAAATAAAGCACAAAATAATCATTGTAAGATTTACTAAAGGCTTACTTTTAAATCTATAACCAAACTAATCTACACATTTACTATCAACGAATTTTAAAAAATGAATTGTATTTACAATTAAATCAGCTAAGTCTGTCAAACGTTTCTTTCTAAAAGTTTACTATAATACAAAATATTAAATTATTTATTTAGAGGATAAAAAGTTTAGGACTAATTTTGCTCCAATTCTAAAACTAAAACTAACAAGCTTTCTTGTTCGCTTCCTTACTTCACTTTAAAGATAGCTAACGAATAATCAAGGTGTGTAATTCCTTTTTTGTTTATGTCATTTAAATTTGGTGTCGTGTCCAAGAGTCCTGTTAGGTCTAAAGTAAATAAAAACTTTGTTGTTCGATGTTTGACTGCAGACTGCTTGTTGACTGATATTGCTTTATAGTAAAAGACACGAGATTAGATAATCCGATAATTTTAACATAATCACAGGATAATTATTAAATAAATAAAGAAAACGAAAGTTTTCAATCAGTGCGTCCTACCCGTCCTGACCTACGGAGCTGAGACGTGGACACTCACGATAGGGCTGGTCCACCAGTTCAAAGTCGCTCAGCGAGCTATGGAAAGAGCTATGCTCGGAGTTTCTCTGAAAGATAGGATTCGTAACGAGTACATCCGACAGAGAACCAAGGTTATCGACATAGCTGAAAGAATTAGCAAGCTGAAGTGGCAGTGGGCCAGCCATATCTCGCGAAGAATCGACGACAGCCGCTTGGGCAAACGTGTTCTTGAGTGGAGACCACGACTCGGTAAACGTAGTGTAGGACGCCCTCCAACTAGGTGGGATGATGACTGCAAAAGACTGCAGGTAGATGCTGGATGCGGCAAGCTGAAGACAGGGCGCTATGGCGCTCATTGGGGGAGGCCTATGTCCAGCAGTGGACTGCTATAGGCTGATGATGATGATGAATGTAAACACGTTGATAATACAGATGAATTTGAAGACAATTATACAATAATCCGATACTACAAATAAACTTATTGATTTAATCACGAGTTTATGTAAAACACTTGATTACGAAGCTATTTCGAAGATTAATGTTGACTTTAGTGTCAATAAATTAATATGGATGTTTAGTACTCTGAGAGCCGTGGTAAATGTGATAAAAACAACTAATTTGTGTGTGAATGATGTAAAAATGATCATTAAACCTTTATTACAATACTTCACGTGTAATTAATGACAAATTCGAAATTGTTGTTTGTTTCTGTCGTACTTGATAAAAAAACATGAATATAAAATAGGTGTTTATTCACAATTCGTCGACCGATGTGGTGCGGGGGGCGAAGGTCCGCCTGCGACGCAGGAGGTTGCGGGTTCGATTCCCGCCTCGGAACAATTGTGTGTACGATCTGCAGATATTTGTTCCGGGTGTTCTGGTCGTTTTCTATGTATAATAAAAAAAATATCTATCTACGTAATATATTGTATTATGTATATCAGTTATCTAGTACCCATAACACAAGCTTTGCTTACCATGGGGCTAGATAATGCTGTGTGGATTGCCCAAAAAAAATTATAATTAAATTAATTAAATTATAATTCCTTCATTTTATAATAACGCAACGAATTAAATTAATAAATATGCGCACAAAAACAAAGCAAACTCATAATTAAACAATTCGCAAACATTAAACCCATTCACTAGAATAACGAAATTAGCGAAACAGCAATATATTACTCACATTAGCGCTATTATTTACTGACCTACCTTAATTTGTCGAAACCTAATTATAATTATAGACAAAAGCTATGGATATAAGTTATAATTTAGTCAATATTTTTTGTCACTAATTTGATTGGATTAAGACGTCAAATGTTCATACGGTCGGCAAAACGGATTGTGTTACAAACTGTAAGTGATATTTTGATGACTATATCAATGCTCAGCTTCTGAATCAGTGATTAGCTAGTTAATTTATTGTACGGTCAGGTTTCAATCAGTTTTTATTGAGTTCAAATTACATAGTTTGGGTAAATTATTTTAGCTTTCGAAAGAATTATGAAGTAGTTTCTGTCCGCGGCTTCGCACGCGTTTGTCCTATGGAAATGTTTCAAGGCTATTTATATCCCATGGAAATTATTTATGGGATAAAAAGTAGCTCATATGTTATTCCATTCCAGGTCTAGTACTATATTTCAGAAATATTTAAGTCTGATCTGTTCAGTTGTTTTGGCGTGAAGGAGTTACAGACATCCATCCATTGAAACTTTAGCATATGCAATATTAGTGTGAAATGTAGAAGGTTGTTATATGAAGGTGTTTATATGAAACCCCTGTAAATTCCTGTGTGATTGGTATTTCGTTTTGTTACTTATGTATTATTATGTTTGACATAAATTTACAATTTATCGCTTATTTCTCAGCCATTTTATTTAAAAAGCGAAAATGACTTTATTCAACAAATCATAAAGATATTGGAACTTTATATTTTATTTTTGTAGTTCAGTTACTTATCAATACATAACTGAACTGAACTGTTAGTTCTTTCATATTCTTAATTTAGTCTGATCACTTAAGAGGTAGGTACCTATCTCTTCCAGACTAGGTAACCTAATAGTTTCATAAAATAGAGAAACGAGAACTACTTAAGAACAGGAAATATTGAACTGTATTTGCTAAAGTCATTTAAAACGGGATATTTACCATGATTTGATTCTTGAGTTATCCAATATTTCGGCACAGTTTCATGCGCCATGATCACGGAATAACGTGATCATGGTGTGTGTTATTCCGTGATTATGTCGCTTTAAACTGTGTCGAAATATTGGATAACTCAAAAATCAAATCATGGTAAATATCCCGTTTTAAATGACTTAACACTTCGACTGCGATTTTTTTTCGACGACTGCGTTCTTTTTTTTAACCTAAAAAATTCGTGCTGCCGCTCTACACAGCGGTTGAGTTGCGCCGCACATGCGTTTCGTTCGAAAAATATTACGGCTGTGCTGAGTCACACAGATCTGTATTTTCTCAGCAGCTGCGCTAGTGTGGATTTACGCATATTAGTCACTTGTAGAAAACACATACCGTGTGATTTCAGCAATCAAAGTGTTAATAACCATGACAGTTTCAAAAGTTTTATTGTATTTGCTAACTCTACAAAATCTATACAGGAAATTCCATTCATAAATTTCACAAGTCACTCGAACAATGCAAAAAGACAAAAACATGAAAATCACTGCAATTCTAAATTCAGAAACAATCACGTCAATCGGTGATTCGTATTCAACTGTTAACATTAAAATGCTATTAGAAATGAAATAACATTCATTATGACTTGTAAGATCAGTCCTATTATTTCAATGACTTCATAATTCTATTGTCTAGATTATTTTTTTGATTTCGACTGAGATTAAAAATGGTCTGATTATTGATGATACAGCAACACTATTTTGTTTCAACTTTTGTAGGTTATCAAACATATGCTCAATATTTTACAGATTTATTAAATTAAATGTAATATTATGACGACCTCTGTGGCGCGGTGGTGGGAAAGTCCACCTGAGACGCAGGTGGTTGCGGGTTGGAATCTCGCCACGGCACATGATTGTGTGGATTGTCTAGCATTATTTATTTATTTATGTAATTTAAATTCTAAAGGCCTTTATTTCCACATATATACATCATCATCATAAACCAAAAAATCGTAGAACAACGTTGATCCCCTCGTGATACAGAGACACCCCGTTTTGACTTACCAGACACATGACTGTAACGTGGGATCCTGTTTATCCACTTACATACAATAACACCAATAAATAGTCCTTATGTTAACCTAGATAAATAAATATATATAAATAATGCTAGATAATCCACATATCATCATCTAGACGACCGATGTGGCGCTGTGGGCGAAGGTCCGCCTGCGATACAGGAGGTTGCGGGTTCGATTCCCGCCTCGGAACAATTGTGTGTACGATCTGCAGATATTTGTTCCGGGTGTTCTGATCGTTTTCTATGTATAATAAAAAATAGAATAGAATAGAAAATTCTTTATTGCACTTTAATTATAAACTATGTACAGTAAAAACTTAAAAATTAAGTACAATTGGCAATTAAATATCTATGTATGTAATGTATTGTATTATGTATATCAGTCATATAGTACCTACCCATAACACAAGCTCTGCTTAGCTTGGGGCTAGATGATGCTGTGTGAATTGTCCAGCATTATTTATATATATTTATTTATCTATTCCTCGCGAAACATTTTGTACCTCTTCAGCACAATAGCTTTTTCGTCCACTAGTTAATGTGGCCCTCTAAATAAGAGAGCTTTGCCATCATCCTCATGCTTGGCAAGTGCATTGGTGATCAGATCACAGTTGAAACTTTAAAAGTATACAAAAAGCTACTGCTCTTCCTGTAGGTACTCTTAGATATATAGATAGATAGATAAACCATTTATTAACGACTTCAGACACACACATACAAAATACAACAATACAATACAATACAATACAAATACGCTTTATTGCACATCAAACACAGAAAAGAAAAACAATAAAGAACAAACAAATTTACAACAATTATACATTCCACTGGATAAAAACATAAAACACAGTTGACTAAAATAAGAAAAAGCAAACAATTATTAAGTTAAAATAAATATTTATAACATATCTGTGTGCTGCAGTATGTTAAAAGGCCTGGGCTCAGAGTAATATTTTGCTAAAGAAGCAAACGAACTCATTTTAGTCGTCTCTTATGACATAGTCGATGTCATAAGAGACGACTAAAATCAGTTCGAGTTGGTAGGTCGCTTCTTACGCCACGACAGCACTTTTTGTATAATATATTAAAATAGCCAGTATAAATCAAGTTAAACATACGACAATATAAATTTTAATATCTTTTGTATAGGATATCACCCAGGTAGCAATCAAATGTTAAATCCGACATGTTTTTTTTTTCCGCAATCGGCAAATGTAGCTAAAGAACGTTATCTAAAACAGGAGGCTTATCAGCATCCCCTTGTTTTGCGGCGACTATAAATTGTTTAAATACACCATTATTTCTTTGCTCCTTAGATCTTAGATGATTAAAGAAAAAGACAGGAGAACCAGTGCGATACTGTCACAAAAACTGGACAAAAAATACTTTAGCAAGTCAAAAAAGTAGGACAAAAAACTTTTGGCGCGTGTAAAAAGTTCCGAAATAGGTCCTTATCGATGTTTCTGTAAATAATGAACGGTCGCGAAGTTGTTAACACGATTTTGTGTGGGTTCTGTTTATTTTATTTGAACCACTTCAATGTGTAAGTAAATATACGGCGATGATTTTAAACCCTAGTTTCATGTGTCACCCTTTCGTGAGGTGTTTAGATATTTCACAATAAGGTGATGTTATTCGTCACCCTTTTAAAACAATACATCTGATCTGAATATTTATTAAAAACTAGCTATTCCACGCGGTTTCACCCGCGTTAAACACGAATTTCACTTTATTAGGTGATTTTTTACACCTTGGGTTACATTATTGGAGTTTTAGTAAGGATCCCTTACTTTTTTGAAAATATATAATAATATAGCTTATGTTCACCGGGAATTTTTGTTTTCTTAATTAATTTCTTTAATTATTCTTTGAAAGAATTTTTCAAGTCGGTCCAGATTCAATACAAACAAACAAACAAAAAATCAAACATTTCCTCTTTATAGAAATTAAAAAAAATCATTTCATTTCATTTCATTTTAATATTAGTATAGATGATTATACAAATAAGCGCAAATTAAAATTAGCTTTTCGAATTTTACTTCTTTTTGTCATCAAGACTTTTTAAACATAATATATTACTTTGTATTTCTTTTTTCAATAAGATACAAAGGACCTGAATTTATTACATTATTTAAACCCGTAGGTACCTAGAATGTAAAATTTAACCCTAATGTTACCATTCCTCGGATTTCTAATTTATAAGGAAAAGTCTTGTTTAAAAAAAAAAGATTTATTGGATATCTAGGAGTACAATTAAACCTAACATTGTTATAAGTATAATATTATTAATTTAAGTTGTACTTATATTTATTATCGTGCTTATTTTTTAAATCATGTTAATTTCCCCCGTATTATACAATCACATAACAGTCTCAAAAATCACTTCAAACTAACCGACCAAAAGCACCGCATTTCTCATAAATCGCTGAACGTTTACTGTTCATAAAAAAATACAATCAGCAGCTACCATGTTATTTAACATTCAGATTGTCAATGTTTCCTGATGTCTTTATTACCAAGTCCGACGGGAATTTGCATAAAAGATGCTTTAGCTGCGTGTGTTCCTGCGTACAAGCAAATTGAGGCTTCGGGACTCGTTAACGGGACTGTCCGTATTCACGAACCGCTGCTGGTACGTATTCGCAAACTGTTGATCTTTTTTTTTTTATTTAAACTAAAAAAAACAACAAGTTCACTTATGTTGAGTATTTATACATTGGTATCTAAAACGAAGTATTAAATAGATTTAGGTATTTACATTATTACTCTCAGAGGTAACATACATTAATTCATAAGAGTTATAATGTATCTTTCAGGTACTGTACTTATAGTTTGAAAAATAAAATCCTTTATTTCTTATTTATTCCATTTGAAAGTTTTATGAACAAACACGGCTCAAAAAAATGTAGGTTTTTCTGTTGTCAATAAGCTTTTTATTTTAATTTACCATTATTGTGATAAATGGGGGAAGTAACTATTCGGCATTTATTCATTTATTAATTGACCATATTTAAACATGTGCATCATGATATAAACATAAAGCAAAACTGTGTATATGCTCCTGAATAAAATACAGTCATAATTTTGTAAAACATTAACCTACTTTGATTGTATTGTGTAGTTTTATAATTTAAACCTTGTTTTGGAGATAAAACTGTATAATTATTGATAAAAAATATTCAGTTTGTTTTATTTCTTTTATTTTTATTTATATTATTAACATATTTTTTTTATTTTTAAGAAATAATTTAGTTATTTTTTTAGAATGGAAATTAATTTCTTTTAATTCAGTTACAATTGTTATGCTGTTTTATCTGTAAAACAAGGATTAAATTATAAAACTAAACAATTAAATCAAAGTAGGTTAATGTTTTACAATATTATGACTTTATTTTGTTCAGGAGCATATACACAGTTTTACATTATGTTTATATTATGTGTAATAATCTATCACAATCGTAACATGATGCTATCAGATGTGATTTAATCGAAGAAAACATGGGAATGTACCTAGTTACTTTAGCTAATATTAATACATTTACAGTTTTAGTTCGCCTATAATATGGGGAGGCCTTTACCCCACAGTTGGGTAAAGGCCTCCCCTGACCACACCATGTATTTACGGTTCTGAACCAGTTGGACCCACGTTTTATCGAAGGTACCTAGTACGTCAATAAATTTAATCTTCAAGAAATTTTATGAAATCTGAAGTCAGAATGAGAATCCAAAATTCACGCGATTATAATAAATAGATAATGTTGCACTTAAATCGATAGAAACAACTAAAAAAAACTAATTAAAACCTAAGTGACAAGTGGCGGTCTTATCGCTTACGAGCGATCAGCTTTGGTTTTCACCTAGTTCAGTTAAATTTAAGTAAAGTACTTTTTGTCACTCTTTAGTCCTAAGATATTTTTGAATAAATTATTTATTTATTTGACGACGCAAGTTTCGCCTGTGAATAAGGCAGAGTACCTAAGTACATCCCTCAAGCGATGAGAGATGATCTTAAAAGTAGCGACGTCTGAGTACTTTAAATTATTAAATTTGACAAATGAGAGTGATCAAGGACAAGTATACATCGCTAATTTTTGTTTACGTCTCTAATTGGTTGAGTACATTATAATTAAGTACTCAATCAGACATTACTGCTCTTGACTTCTTAAACTTGCAGAGCATTAGGTTTCTGTCAATTAAACTGGCATTAAACCAATAAAAAGGCTGATGATGATGATGTTAATAAGTTTGTGTGTGGTCCTTCCAATAAAATATAAATAAATATTGCTGGACAATTCACACAGCATCATCTAGCCCCGAGCTAAGCAGAGCTTGTGTTATGGGTACTAGATGACTGATATACATAATACAATACATTACAAAGATAGATATTTTTATTATATATAGAAAACGACCAGAACACCCGGAACAAATATCTGCAGATCGTACACACAATTGTTTCGAGGCGGGAGTCGAACCCGCAACCTCCTGCGTCGCAAGCGGACCTTCGCCCCTCGTCTAAAGTCGTCTTCCAAGTAAGCCTAGTGCGTCTAGGTAGCTTACTTTTGGAACTAACTAAAAAACCTAAAATATTTTATAAGATAAGGATAAAATTAGGTAAAGCTTTCTTATTTCAAACAGAATTTTAGGCTTTTTACTTAAATTTTGCTTACTAATTATTTTTATTAGTATTTTTTCTGATAAATATTCTGCCTCATTTGCAATTTAAGCGCAGAGTCGCTTACTGCGACAACGGTTAAAAGGTAGGTTAGGCTCCATAAATCAGTGAACAACTTATTTCGGTGTGACGTAATTAAGACAAGAATGAATTACAATATCAGTATCCAGTTTATTAAGGACGCGGATCGGTGGACGCATCACAGATTATTTATGAGATAAATTTGTCTCCGGCCCGCGCTGTGTCTCATTAAACTAGTATGATATTATCAGTTGCGATCTTGGGACGCGACTTTTAGTCGCGAGTTTTTTAGTTACAAAGAATGATAATAAACTACCCGAAACTTAAAAAAATTTTAGCTCCATTGATACCTTCAAAACTGAAATTGCTTCAAAACTGAAATTGCTAGGTTTGTTATGGAAAATTGGCCAATTTCGTAAGATTTTTAATTTCTAGAAAGTGTAGCTTAACCTACATAATTTGAAATGAGTATACTTTTTCCTTTTTTGTACCTAGTACCTATCTTTTAATTTAATTTGTGAAATCTGTAATAACTACCTACAGCTCGAACAGCAACTTATGTTATTTTTTTACACTTTAGCTAAATAACCATTTTCATGTTAGTGACTTTTTGAGAATAAATATTTAAACCTTAACCTTATTGGTTAGCATACTAACGATAGAGTCTTAGCGACCTAGTCGTAATACAGTTATCGCGACTCACTCGATCACATGCAAGTCGCGTTCCAAACTAACCTCGAGCCGTACAGTCGCCGACAAAGCGTCCACCGCTGCATTTGTCACAAGAACAGTTGCAAATAGCGAAACTTTTATAATTACTATTATTATTTGATTTTTTAACGCTAATTAGGACCGTAGTGTGGTTTGCACTTAGTGAATAACGAAGGAATAAGCATAAAAAATCTTGGGTGCGAATGGTCGTTATAAATCATCTAGGAAGGCGAAGTCGTTTTGTTTAATAGTTGTTCTTTAGTATGCTGCCTGCATAAAGTATTTTAATACATGTAAATTGTTATCAACTTTGAACCCGCGTGAATAAATATTGCAGTAATAATAACAAAAAATTAAACATTGCCTGGCAAATACTAGATCGTTTTCTAGCTTGCCCTATCTATAACTTATTGTTTTATCTTTGAATCTTTTTACTGTGGACTGGACATGGAGGAACAAAATAGACGGTGGCACTTAATAAATACATATAGATAAAAAAAAGAAAACAAATACTTACACTACATAACATAATACCTACATTACAATTTTCAAACATTATAATAGACTTACATAGACATAAGATAGAGCTATCAATGTTTTTATAAGGATAAATAATGCTGATGCAGCAGTTTTTTGAAGATAGGGAGTGATTTTGCACGTCTGATGTCCAGAGGGAGACCATTCCATAGACGGGTAGCTTATACAGTGAAAGATTTCTCAAACCTTTTTCTCTTTCTCAAAACTCAGTCCAAGTCCAATCAATAACCGCTCTTTTTCTCCACAAAAACAATGCGGTCACAACAGTCCCGTCGATTAAGAACTAAGGCCAGCACCCCGCGGGCTGCGTGTGTTGTCCATGAATAATCACGAGGAACCAACGGGACCCTCGTTTATGATAACTACAGGCTTCTACTGGGCAGTGGGTAGCGATTTGAGACAGCAAACAAGCAAAAGCTCCGCAAAGGATGTAGAAAAACTGATAAGAATTAAAATTTAAACAATCGATAGTCGAAAGGGTATAAATATTTTAAACTTACGCGATCTGAACACATAGTGAGAAGTATTGATATAACGGGAATGATAGGTAAATTAACGCGATAAAACCTATATGTTAATTATGTAACTAGCGACCGGTTTGCGACAGGCGTACATTAAACAATCAGTGCTGTCAAACGCCAATTTTGACGTTGTAGCTGGTGTCAAACTAACACAAAATTGACGTTTGACAGCACCGATTGCTTAATTTACGCCTGTCGCAAACCGGTCGCGAGTTACATAATCACCCGGCCGTTGTATCAATACTTCGAAAGGGTATGATCTATCTAGGAAAAGGCAAACGTGAGTGTAGTTCTCTTTTAAGTTTCTGGTGTACCTAGTTGAAAGCGCGTATATTATGATAGCAGTAAAAGTGGGGCTTGTAATTTTAATTATTTTATTCTACGGCAATGAGTTTAGTGATTTTTATTTTCTACTAGCGGCCCGTCCCGGCTTCGCCAGGGTGGTCATTTGTTTCAGGCATTTTTAAATTTTTCTCTTTTTTCTCTCCGTAAGAACCATCCTCGTACTTCAAGGAATATTCTAAAAAAAGAATTAGCGATTCAGCTGCTCTCGAGATTGGCGCTTAGCAACACATTCAGCGATTCATTTTTATATTATAGAAGAAGATAATATGTTACAATGTAGGTGTCTAACAATTAATAATCGTAATGGTTGCGTCTGAAAGGGGACTTGATCAAGACAGTTCTCAGCTGTTTAAAGAAATGGGAGCAGACTTTTTTATTTCATTTCATTTATTTTACCGTAGTAGGTACATGTCGGTTAATCTATATTACTACTATTCATGTTACTTAATTATCATAATATTTTATCTCAGTATCCAATATTTGTATAACAACCTACCAGATCAGGTAGTCACAGCACCTAGTCTGTCTTCCTTTAAACGAAGACTTAAATCGTGGCTCGTCGAACCATTCTACAGTATTGACGATTATGTGTGAAAAATTAAATAATATCATTATGTATTCTTACTTAGTTTAATTTTATATAATATGCAAAAATATGGACACTTTTATTGTTCCTGTACTATGAACTGATTGTCTGAAATAAACGTTATGAATTAATAATAAATTTATTTTAATCTATCAACTATTTGATTATTGTCTAATTATTTAATTAACTCTAATTTATAATTATTATGTGACTTGTAATATTCGTTTTTTACTAATAAATTGATTATTGTGATTAGTCGAAGTAAAAAAAATCTTGGATATTACCTTAAACTTGTGTAACAAAAAAGCATTAGCAAACCTATTTGTAAACCAGGCAGTTTAAAAATCTTAAAGCTACAGACCAACTGCGTTTAACATTCCGACATTCAATTCTCACGTTATAAAGCAGGCTGAACATAGTGCTCGGAGGTCACAATGGGCCGAAACTATTACTGTTCAGGTATGAACATAATGTATGAATGCACTAGTTGCGGCACTCGGTACCTCTCGCCTGTTTGAGATTTTTTAGGGATACTTTTTGGTGGAATTTACTTGTTAATATGCTTTCTACAATGAAAAAATAAATATCAGTTAATATCAGTCTCAAACAGGGCGCTATGGCGCTCGGGGAGGCCTATGTCCAGCAGTGGACTATCATAGGCTGATGATGATGATCAGTCTCAGTCTGATATATGTATATTTTTTTGTTGCAGAAGTGTAGTTTGTTGTAGAATTCGTTTACGTATGTACATTTTTTAACGTTTTAAATGTATGTAATTTATAAAAGTAATCAGTAAACGTGTTAAGTTAACTGACTTCGAGAAATGAAGGAAATTCTATGTTCGGTTGTTTGTATTTTATATGAATATTCGTCGATTTCTTCGTCAATAATGCATCGATTTGGATGATTCTTTTGCAGATATAAAGTAGACAATTTCTCATGAACATTTTATTCCCGATGGATGTATTTATCCCGAAAAACTTAATAAAATAGCGATTTTTCGGTTGAGAATTTAGAGCTGATTTGTATTACGCATTTTTTACTAAATCAATGAAAACTTGCCCTCAGACAACAGACAAACTGCCTACAATTTGTATAAATAAACGAAGTGTTTGTCGGGTATATTGGGCAGTTAAATGTAGATTCCCGATTCAAGCCCAATAAACAATGTTTATTTATTACTGCACACGGTATGCATTGTAGCCATCGGCAGGCGTATTTTATTGGCTAATTTCATTCAATTAAATTGTTCTCGCTATTCATTTGTTTCTGTTCTCTCGTTTTGTTTCACCTTGTCGCTAGTGCAATAACTAATTTTGTTTACGTACGATGTTTCAGAGAACTATGTACTTTTAATGGTTATTATTTACTTTCCTGATTTTTTAATCGACATAAACATTTTAATTTGTGAAGTGAAGTGATATTGTTTTTTATCTGCAGGTGTTTTTTTGGTTCCCGGTGTATTGAATTGCATTTATATCATAAAACCTATTTTCTTTTTATTATTTTTGCAAAAATCCGCTTCCTATTTTAATTTTTAAAACAGCGTAACTGGACCCGAGCTTTAATTACTTTTATCGAACATAAAAATACAGGTATTATTGATTCCTTTGTTATCTTCCACCACCTTTCTGTTTCTCATAAAAATATCCACAAAGCATAGTCTTAAATATAAATTACCATTAAATATAAGTGAGTTTAATTACACTAAATTTCAACGTGGACTCACGCTACTCAGAATTTATTACAAGGACGAACATGCACCATTGCACCCTCTTATTATAGGCATATGTATAAATTAATACACCTACTCAGTCCGAACTACCCACTGGGAACAAGGCCCCGACTACGGAAGACCAGAAACGATAGTATTGCGACTGTTTCAAAGTAGCATCTTGCACTAATGGATTATATCTCGGTTATATAACGTTTTTGAGCCCAACATTACATTAATATTTTTATATTTATGATTGCTAGCCCTGACCATCGCAGTGCCGGAAAAAGCCTATTCTAGAAACCACTAGCCACCTCCGTCCAATCGTTGGCAAGGATTTTGCCGTCATGGCCGCCTTTATGTACCTATACGCGATGACTTCTCACCATTTTCATTGTTGATCTGAAATCTTTGCTATGAACAATGGTTATTTAGTTTTTTAATAGGTAAAACATGAAAAATGATTAGGACATTATAATGGTAAGGAGAACGCATCATAATAATTTTAATGTTTTACCAATTAAATAAAAAACATTAGCTAGGAGATCAGACTTAAATAATAATTATTGCCAATATTTTAGTAAAAACGACACAACAATTCATTTAAAAACTTTTGAAAGGTAGATTCTTCTTCCGCTCTCACAATAAACCGAATAGACTGCCTATGAATTCGAGATAGGATCGTAGGTCGATCATATTTGTATCCTGTTTTAGTTGTAGTAGTGTAGTAGTTTTAGTTTTAGTAGGTATTAAGCTTTTAGTATATATAAGGTATAATCTTGTTTCTTTTTTATGTGACTCTTCTGAGTGATTAGATATAATATAATTGGTTTATAATTTTAACTTGAAATGGTAAATTAAGCATATTATTAACGCTATTGTATATAGCCACCTAGCATTTAAATTTAACTTTAAATTTATGTTGCAATACCCTTGCAGGGTGCATGTTGGACTTATATTATTTTTTAAGAACTTTAGTACACATGTAAGCAATAAATCATTGAGTATTGAGTATTTTTTATCGCCAAAATTGTATCCCAGAGTCAGGGCGCAGGGTTAAATGAATATGTTAATTCCAAAGCGGTGGCAAACAGTAGGTACCCGCTGAGAACCCACTCGTATGTTTCATCATAACAATATGACAAAACAATTCTATTCATATGAAAAAATAAATAGAAGCCGGCGGAAAAAATGTAGACGGAGAGACGAGGGAAAGAATTTAGATGATATAAAAACCAGAAATAATGAACAAGGTAGAACACAGGAGAGAGACAAAAGTTCTGTCCTTAACACTTTGAGTGCTGAAAACGCACGGTATGAGTTTTCTACAAGTGACTAATCTGCGAAAATCCACACTAGCACAGCGGCTAAGAAAATACAGATCTTTGTGACTCAGCAGAGCTGTAATATTTTTCGAACGAAACGCATGTGCGGCGCAACACAACCGCTGTGTAGAGCGGCAGCACGAATTTTTTAGGTAAAAAAAAAAGATCACAGTCATCGAAAAAAAACCGCAGTCAAAGTGTTAACAGTACTTATTTACTGATTTATTATTATTTACTATTTACGGATTTTAAGTTATTGGATTTGTAATAGGTAGTCACTAGTTATGATTTCATTACAGCATAAATAATAGCTCACAAACTGAAAAAATCTAATTTATTGGAAAAAAAAAGAGTGGTTCCGTGCCTTTTTAGAGTAAAGCTTGAGAAAAACATGTACATTTTTGTAATATATAAGCTTACAAAGCTGAGGATCACTGAAAAACTAAAACTGAATCAAGCCATCTCAATTCTATAATTTGATTCAGAATACTCCTACAACATGGAGATTCGACAAGGTAATTCAATAAACGTCATCTCCGAGTCTATCGAAACACTGACTAAATCAAAATCATGCTGACAACACATTTCACAAATCGTTTATTATATTTTATTTAGCCGACTTTAATATGCAAGATAGCATCGCGGTTATGAATGTTGACAATCTCTGACAATTCATGAAAGGCTTTGAATTCTTTCGATTTGTCCGTCTGTCAGTCATAAAAGTTTGAATCAGTATCAATTTATCAGCATGATACCAATTTTTGTAAGTATCTGTGGATCTTTCGAATTTTAGCCATGGACGATTTGTCTAGGAATACTTCATCAAAAAATAGGATGGGTTTAAACCCGTGGCTCTCATTTTGTACGTCGTTTTTATGAATAAAAGTTTTGTCGTGATTTTCAGACAACTCTGCAAAATCTAGAAATTCTATCCAGCTGAAGTAAGAATATTATATATAATAAGTAATTTTGTTAGAATATTAAATTTTCTCACGAGGCCTTTGCCCAGCAATGGGACGAATCAGGCTAAATAAAAAAAAAGTAAGTAGACCATTACCAAATTACCTATAACTCTTGTGTGAATGTTATAACAAAACCCTTGTACGAAACAAATAAATAAATAATTTTGAACACGACTAGGTGATGATCTAGGCCCAAGCTAAGCAGAGTTTTATGGATACTACATGACTGATATACCTACATAATTTAATACAATATATATAGATCGATTTTTAATATAGATAGAAAATACCCAGAACACCCGGAACAAATATTTGCAGATCGTACAAATAATGTCCCAAAGCCGGAATCAAACCCGCAACCTCCTGCGTCACAGGCGGACCTTTCCGAGCTGCGCCACGTCGGTCGTCAAAACCTTTAATTGTTAATCATACCTTTAAACATCAATATAATAATGAATAGTATAAGATATGACTTGTCTAAGTGCTTATTTGTAAGCCTAAAGAAAATAAACTTTCATTTCATTTCATTTCATTAATCCTTCAAATAAAAACCACGACACGCAATATTATTATACTCTCAAAATTGCACCAAAATATAATTTTACAGCCCATAAAAAAACATCCGCAAACCAACCCCGAGGACAAATCGTAAATCGCGACGAAAACAAATAAAATTATATTTAATAGGGTCGTGAGAACTGTCGCCAGCCACCCACTGAGGCTCAAACATTTTAATTGCTGCTAAAAGAGCCCAAACCTTTTATTCCTCGTAAATCAAATGTCCACGGTAGGCTTTTTGAAAAAACCGGGGGCAACCGATATCTGTGATCTAATGGAGGAAAAAGTGTAATTTACTGATGCGTTATTTTAAAGACGTTTGACAATAATAATTAAAAGGTCAGAAAAATATCTATTGCCTGAAAATAATTTACACAACTTTCGCTTATCGATCAAATAAGCGATAAATTCTGTGGTAATTAATTAAAGTTTGATAAATATAACAAGCACATCTGAAAACGGATACCTAAGCAAAAATCACTGTCAAAAAGCAAAGATGTTATCAAATTTTTCAGACCTACCCAGCTCAATTATTCTCGGATAATTTTTGATCGTGATTATGTATAATTTCAATCTAGTTTAAAATGTTCAATATAATTTCTTTTTATAAATAAATATTAAATTCTTTATTTTAGACTTCATATATCATCCATATCCATCAAATAGTTCATAATAATAATTAGAAACTCACACTACAAAAAATAAACATTCACAACATCTTTGTGTAATGATTCTTCCATTATAACTATATCATGAAAATTCTTCTCGAAAATGATTATCGCGACAAGCAATCGTTACGGCGACAGCTCGATATGCTGTTTCCAATACTCCGGCAAGATACCTTTACCCTCTAAGCCTTTACCTACCTAAAAAAACAGTGCCGTCTTTGCACTATAAAGCTTGTATTGTACCCTGAACTGCAAGGTTCTATCACCAGTGGCTCGTGAAATGGCCTCGAACAGTGGAACAACGATTAGGATCGGTGCGCACGCGCCGTCGACTCGCTTCCAGAATTACCAAACTTGATATTTGATGAACAATTTGATAATTTTGGGTAGATTTTATGTTTTATGGGTAAAGGCTTAGGTACCTAACATCTCCATTATTTATACGATCCGTTTCATTATTATATTATAAACTGTTTATTAACAAAGAAAGTTATATGTATTGTATTATTATTAGTGAATTTATATCAGTCATCTACATATGTAGTACCCATAACATAAGCTCTGCAAAGCTTAGAGATAGATGATGCTGTGTGAATTGTCCAGTAGGTATTTTTTGTGTTGCAACTCCATCGTTACACATATTTTTAAAACAAACGTTTTGTATAAGTATTTACTATACATTACTTATTATAATGTTTTTAGGCATCGATAGATTTAGCCGCTGCCTTTTGTCATAATTTCCGGAATGCGTCCAAATAAAATTACGAATTTGATTTGCTGTTCTGTCTCCTAAAACATTAACTCATGGCACATGCCTTCAAATAAAAAACTATCAAAAACACCGCTTCCGTAAACAGAGGTCCTATAACTTTCACGAGGCGTTTAGCGAAATGATCATTGGCAACCATTCCTTGGTTTCCGACAATTTTTATGCGCGGGCGCATCTACAAAGCTGAGTTCAGGCTGTAAGCCATTTTAGCAATTTTATTAGACTACAATATTAAAAAAAATCTTTAATTTGAAGAACAAATGTGCCTGTGAATAAAATTTAAAAGGCTTTTTAGTTTGACTTACTGTAGCTATTTTTTTTGTCATAGCAAGGAATAAAAAAACTAAAGGTACTATTTCGCCCAAGGATCATCGTCATCGTACAAAGCCATTGAGACGCTCCAGAAAAATAAACTTGGACCTCATCTCATATTACACTACTTAAACTGTCGTCAGCCGCCACCCAAGTCCTTAATTTTTTTATCAATCTTTTTAAAACTAAATACATTTCCTGTTTGAAAAACAAACACGTTTATTGACTCGGAAATTCTGTTTTTGAACTCGTTTTGAGTGAATGATGGATTTTGAATGACTCTGGAGTTGATGGAATGGCGCTTCCGATTTTGATTTTGGAATTTGTAAAAAATAAAATGATGTGGTCTGTAAATGATTGTGATTGGGTTGAGATGAGACCACCCTTGATAGAGACATTTTTGCTCAATTTTACTACATGATTTTGAGTTTCTGGGTATTTATAAAAAATTCATAAGCTCATTTTGATTTATTATTTTCTAGGCATACTTGGGAGTCAGATTGTGGAGTTTTCTATCAGTGACATCTTTTTGAGACAGTTCTTGTAGATAAACGTGACTTAAAAGTAGAGTCAATTTTATTACAATCCTAGAAATATGTAACAAAATGATTCAGTTAGTACAATCAGTGATAAGTAAGCCGCCATATTTTGATTAAATCATAGATTACTTTTCGAGATCAATAAAATGATCAAAGTGTTCCCCATTGCAGTGTGGGTGCCCAACTCGAGGTCACGTGGCTAAACCCTCGGTGCAACCCCTATTTTAATGTTCCCTCTCTATCATATATACGTCAAAAACCTTAAGTATGAAAAAGACAGCTGCAAGTTAGTGTGAGTAAAACGGCGCGAGCTCAAACATCTGCCTGAATCAGATATTTTTTTGGGTCTGACTGGATGTTTGTAATAATACTAAATGCATTTCTATAAAATAAAGGCTGGTTGTATCATTGGTTTTTTGTTCGTGAAACGTTAAATTTAAGTAGAATAGGTACTTACCTAGATTTGCAGGTTCTTTACAAAGTATATATATTCAGAGAAAGAAAGTGTATAGAAGATTTATTATTTAATATATTGGATAAGTGATAAAACTTTAAAGTCATGTGCATATTGAATAGGTAAATCCTAAAGCTTTTTCTGTTTCTGGTTTTGCAGGTTCAAGGAAATAATCTTAGTTATAATAAAATAAGGATACAAAAATGTGCACGTTGTTTGGGCAATTTTTGGACTTCATCCCTCATCTCAGTTGTCTCAGCCGTTCATTTATTTGTTACAGTTAGGTGCTTTGCTAAGATCACTAGGGTCACAAAGTGAGAAATCATTAAAATCAATCTAGCAGCCTTAAATATAGGTACTTCCTAACCAAATATCCCAAGCCAAATTGCTTGAGATGGTAAACAACTGAACCAGTCCTTAAGCTGACATCCAAAAAGCCAGTATTGCAAGAGATAACACGTTTCTTTATATATTTAACGACATGTAACGGTCTTACTATTGTCGAGTAGCACCAAATTATATGTACAAGATTTGATCTTCTACCAACCCTAAGAAGCTACAACTATGGGAAAATGAACTTTGCTAGACAAGAGTTAAGATTTATTTTAGTAAACGACACTGACGATTTATAAAAAAAAAACTGCAATGGACTTTACTGAGAAATATGAGCTTAAGTTCCCAAAGAGGTTTGGCTCCAAGAAGTTTGCAATAGCAAGGAGTTGATTGAAAACGAATGCAGTTTTAAAAGGGTAAGTTCAGACTCACTTGTGCGATGAACAATTAGTTTGTAAAGACTTTTATGTCTGGACTTATGAATGGTGTGCAATTTTTTATACCTTACATCCTTAGGGTCACAAACACTTTCACTGGTTGCTATGGAATTAAGAACAAAGGTTCAGTGAATCTGGCCGTAACCTAGTGCTAGTATATTAATGAATGTACCTACAATCTAGTGGGTTTATTTATTTGCTGGAGAGCAAAGCCTACTGATTTGTCTTCTTTTTATTTTGCTATTTAGCTGAAGTGACCCAGTTAATCTTATTTCTCCCTACTGGACCTAAGATAAATTTATGTACAATGTTTGTTACTAATAAGTTTGCTGATATTATATTCACCTTTTCAATGCTTTACTGGGGTAAATAAATATATCAATAATTCTCTTGATTGCTTCGTGTTTTTAAACCCGAATCAATATGATGCTATAAAAATGCAGAGTCATCATCAACAGAAACCCTGCAGTTTGTCCGTGGTTTTTTATCATCATTTTTCCCTATTCCAAAAGCCATTTTTACAAATTTTAAACGTGATCGTATCGTTTGTATGGTTTTTTTGCTGACTTTTTGACACGTTCAAATGTGTAGTCTGGTCTAGCCTAGATTTGCTATTGAAGTTTTCTTTGTTTAACTCCCTTTTTATACCGGTAAAAGATAAAGTGCCTCTGCCGTCCGCAATGCAGTCTATAACGCCTCTTTGTATTAACCTTAGCTTATTTCAAGTTGAAGGTTTCCTTTTGTGCGCGTTCTAAAGACATTATACCTCGTCTGGGGAAGCCCTTCAAGCGGGCTATTAAATTGGTACAGCATAATTTACTAATCAGTAGGGAAGAGCTTGTTGTTTTAAACATAACTGTAAAAATAACAATAACTGTAATAATAACTGTAAATGTCAAAATTTTTGTGGTCCTACCAGAAAAATATAGACGTAGAATGTATTGAAATAGCAAGTGAAAAAAATACGACGGTGTGTTATTAATTAGATCATTTATGGGTTCCCGAAAAAACTTTATGATAACTGAATATTATCATCAAAACAAATGATTCTGTAACAAGTTGTCTTTGTCATGGCTTCCTATCTGTGTCGTACTAAATAAAATCACATCGCAGTCGTAGTTTGAGACTGAATCAACTTTAGTTGAAGCACAAAAAGCACATTATGAGTTGATCTTTTTAATTTCATAGACTGTGGTCATGTCCTACATTTAGAATTGAGATAGGTTATAGCACAGTCATTCAAAGCCCAGATGTTGAGGAAGTTAGAATCAATGGGCACAGGTTAGGTTAGTCCTTTTGCTTGGTCAGACTGTTTTTGTGAGCAAGTGAACGATTTATGAATAAGCGGGGGCTTGAAAGGGCTGTCTGGCTGGATGGATGTTATTATATACATATGTTTGGTATTACACGTGTTGAGCTTTGTACATCGTCTATAAGGTATTTCTGCGTGATGAAGTGAAAGATGTAACAATGCATAGATGTTCCACGTTTGTAGAGTTTTGAGTACAGAACCTTCAATCAAATGATATTAATAGATAACTTTTACCTTAACCTTCTACAGATAACTTTGAAAGCAAATAAATCTGCAGTTAGTATATTATACATATAAATGAAGGAAGTCTAAAATCGAATACACTCTCTGCTTAACTTAGGGTTTTATTTTACTAACGTGCTGTAAAGAGAGAAAGAAAAGAGTTAGAGGATGGAAAGATTGTCAAATGGGAATCAGCCTATTAACTTCCATAATGAATGTGCTTAAACTTTTGGCATGATGTCTGGGCTCTATGTCAAGGAAAATCTAGATTCTCTATTACTAAAATTCATTACATTATCTAAATATAGAATACGTACTAAGTACAAGTTCTTGAAAATAAGTACATTTATTGCAACATTCTATCTTTGAATAGGTATTTCCTCCTCCCAAGGTTTTTTACCCCATTAACTTGGTTGTTTTATAGAAGTGTCTGGAAGGGTTCTCTGTTGTGACATGTAAATCTACCACATGCTACACTCCTGAGATTTGCTGCATTCCCCTCCAACATATGGCTGCGCTAAATATAGGAGCAACCTGTATAATTCCACCAGAGACCATAAGCCTTATGGTTTTCGTGATAGAGTTGATTTTAATCAGGCTTTCTTGTGAGTTTCGTATGCAAGGTTTAATTTAGATGGTTCTATTCTCCATATGTTCGCAAGATGGTGAGCCTCACCTTACGGAGACGAATGCGAAGTGTTTCCAGCATAGTTTTGATTTTAAGCTGTTTTGCTACATTCGGCAATTTTAAAGTGGCAAGAGGTGTGTGGGCGTGTGAGCTGGTCAGATATGAAAAATCTTTGTTAGAAAAATATCTCCTACATACAGTAAAAAAATAACATCGAGATACTCAAATCAACTGAAAAGGTTTTATACTGCTGAAGTCAATATATTTCCAAGTAGTTGTAAATTCTCCTGCCATTTGTTCAGTTAATTATAAATCCTCGGAGGTATTCAAAACAATCCAATGCTAATTCTTAACAATCATCTCTCTCCTTGTCAGCAACAAAAATCACAAGTTACGCTCGCAAGCAACGTGCCTTACGATATAGTGCTGGCAACCCTAGCCACATGCTCTCAAGATGGCGTCCTCAGCGGAGATCGCGAAGAAAAAATGTGTGTTACAGGATGCAATGAAGATCAGCATAATCTTCAGTGTACGGTTTCGTTTATTCAATTTATTCTATTTTCAGCAGAGGATATGGAACTGGTTTTATGCACCAAGCTTCAAGTTATATAGATAGATAGATAGGTAGATTATTTATTCATACAAATAGGTTACATCATTTAATTAATAGTGCCTTAAAGCCTATGTTAGGTTTGTCTTAGCACTATAGTTCTCACTTAATTTAAAAATAAATTGATAATCTAGGTACTGTAGTTTGGAAATCAATCAAATCAAGATGGAATGATTTGCTATGTTTAAAAGTACTTAACAACTGTACAAGTTGATAAATTGAGTGTGTGCTAAGTACAGAAGAAACTAGCAAACATAAAGTTAGTAGCGTGGCGATTGATCCTGCCTGTTGTAAAGTCCAATCAAGCGGATCGATTTGCTGTGAAATGAAGTAAGGCGTCTTGACTGCATTATATTATAAAAATAAAATGGAATAATAAGCAAACAGAATGAGTGCTATTATAGCGCTGCTGGTTTTAACACTTTGACTGCGGTTTTTTTTCGACGAATGCGATCTGTTTTTTACCTAAAAAATTCGTGCTACACAGCGTTTGTGTTGCGCCGCACATGCGTTTCGTTCGAAAAATATTACAGCTCTGCTGAGTCACAAAGATCTGTATTTTCTCAGCCGCTGCGCTAGTGTGGATTTACGCATATTAGTCACTTGTAGAAAACTCATACCGTGCGTTTTCAGCACTCAAAGTGTTAACCGGGTTGTTATTTTCCGATTTTCTTCTAACAGACCTCATTTTACCACTTACTCTTTTCTTACTCATGTCATCTTTTACAAAGTTCATCCATGTTTATTTTTCTGCTGCTTCCTACATACAACGCCACAAACAGTCCTGAGCCGCATTCAAATTGGTAGCTCAATCTCATCCGAAGATTTCTAGCAACCCATGCCTCGCTGTTACCATAGCCGCTGCCGTGGCCAGGAACAGTGGAGCAGCCGGGAAACAGAGGCCGCTTTCTGTTTGTATCCATCGTGTATTTGACCATAATAATTGTAATTGTATTTTCCTTTTTGTAATTTTGTGTATGTGTTTTTTATGGACCTTTGTTGTCTGATAATAAAGAATTTGAATTGAATTGAATAATCACATCACTTGGCTCTTACGACATCCACGGCCTAACTCGATAATCTAACGCTACGGCCCCACGGCATACCATACGCATATGATACTTTAAAGATCTGAAATGAAGTCAAACTTCCAGGCTCCGCTTTCCAATTTACAGACCTAGGCTTCACCATGAAGGTGCAAGATAAATCTCGCTGTATAAAAATTCCACAAAAAACATTGAATAAAACCTTTTTTCTTGTGTTTTTCTATCACGAAGGCAATCAAACCGGCAGTCCTTTCAGGCAATGAATGGGCCGGCGCGTGCCGCATAAAAACGCGCAGCTGGCGTGGGTGGCACACATGCGCGCGCGCATAGAGCTGATCTATGCCTTATTCCGGTACTTTTAGATATTATTATTAGGTATACATTTTTTAATTTCACGATTGATAGTTAACTCCTAAATCTGACCTTACGCTTTACCCATGTATACCTATGTTTAGAGCCTTCGCCAAAAAACCTTATCATGAGAGAAAAGTGCACTAACTACACTTATTGTCTTTTCTTGTATACATCGCTGCAGCCTATAATTGTCCACGGCTGGACGCAGGCCTACATGAGATATAATTACCGGAATTTTCCACAGCATATCCACATTTATATTGCTTGTTGATAATCAATATTCCTACTAAAGAATTGAGATAAAAATATTAAACAAATCAGAGAATCTACAGGCTGCAACTGATTCCATAAATCTGTTGTATATCAAATTGCTTTAGTATTATTTCCATGGCAACATGCATTACACACATTCAACCCATAACTGTATCAAATCCACAGATACCTGGCTGCGTATGTATGTGTAGGGATTGTTGATTTGTATAGTTATAAGGTTGGGAATGGTTCGCTCCCCTAACCGCCCTTTCAAAGAGCATGTGTTCAATAAACGTGAGTACCCTACCCCGCTAGCCACCCCAGGTGCTATCGTGGCACGCGCCACTCGCGTCGCGACTGGCGATCAGACGCCATCTAAACACTTCCTACTCAGCAAAACTGTTTTCAAAATCAAAAATAAATCACATAGCTCCTAAATACCAGGAGTCAGAGTCAGTGAAAGTGAATAGCGTCTTTCAAAATCAAATAAACTGTGATGTGATAAAGTACAATAAACAGAAACAATGAGTTCTCCAGGTCTCGTGGTATTCCGCAATGCGCTGGGAAAGCAGGTGCTGCAATCAGTAAACAACAACGCGAACATTTCCAACAACGATAAAGTGCGTGAAATAATCATAGTGCGGAAGAAAAAGTTAGAATCAACGGTGTCTGTGACGTCACTCGTAAAGGACTCTGAGAACCAGAGCGTAATTATGGCGAAGAAGCCAAAGTTGATGGAGAATAGTGCGGACGATCCGTCGCCGACGCCGCTGTCGGTGCAGAGGAGAAATGCGCGGGAACGGAATCGCGTACGCCAAGTCAACGACGGCTTTGCTGCTCTCCGTAAACACATCCCCGAAGAAGTTGCTTCAGCTTTTGAAAGCGCCAACTGCAACCGTGGAACCAATAAAAAACTTTCTAAAGTCGAAACATTACGTATGGCTGTTGAATATATCAGGAACTTGGAAGGTCTGCTAAACATTGGACATGACAAAGAAAACGGACCGCGGCCGTCTATGGAATCCTTCCCATCACCAGCATCTTCGTCTCCACGAGACAACAGCCAAGAGCGGAGCTACTACCTCAACTCACCAGCTCTTGAAGACGAAGATGAGGATGAACTAGATGGATCAATGATTCAACAACAGTACGTCGAGCTACCTGCTGTTGAGACCTTCCAACTTGTAACGACGCCAAACATGTATGAAGAAGAAGACGGCGGGCAACCTATGACACCAGCTTCAGACTTCATCCAGGAAGACGCTCATCCAAATCTATTAGACGCACACTATCCATTTCCAAACTCCGCTGAGCAGTTCACAGTGATCCCAGAGCAAAACTACATCAACGAAGAGATTCAGCACGACTACGAAGTAAAATACGCCGATGTGATCCACCATCAGATACAATATCAGAACCCGGTTCTAGAAGCTCTCAACCCAGGCTTAATTCTCTCTCAGGAGCAGTACAAGTTTGGGGAGGAAGATTTCGAGAAGCAGGTTTACAATGACGTCGATCTGAAAAAGGAGCTTCCGGACCTTAATGTCACGGCAGAGGACCGAGAGCAGTTTGAGGAGACTCTGAAATGGTGGCAGGAGAAAACCAGAGTACGAACTGTGCGTAAGAATAGTAAATAAGATTGGACTGTTTCAATTAAATTGTGAATTGGTGCGTGATGGGCTGTAAAATAGTAAACACATAAAAAAAGATTTATTGCTGAATCGGGCTATTTATCGCTTAATTTTTTATTTTATTTCCCATCGTATCAAACAACAGTAATCGTGGTCACTGGATGTGGATTAAATTTAAATCAAGTATCAAAAAAAGTTAAACAATAGAACGTGAAAGCTATAGCTATTAGTTTTAATGATATTTTAATATTTTTGTAAAAAACTAGGATGAGTGTTTCAGTACTGGTGAATGGATTGGATACGTGTTGCTTCTTCGCGCCAAAAGTACTGAACGGATGGGCAATATTCATTAAAAAGCAAATTTTATTTTTATATTTGCATATTAATGAATTTTGTTAATATAAAATAATTATAGAGTTCTAAGCTAATATCAAAATATGTATTTTATACGGAAACTATTAATATATAGCTATTTGTGAAGTAGGTAACTCGGACTAGCTCAGGTATAGAATGGTGAAGGTTACCACCTTCACCTAACGTATAAACTAATTATTTCTAGAAATTCAAGCTTAGTTATTATTTAGTCTAAGTATTTATTCTTTTGTTTTACGTAAAAGTACAGCTGTCAGTGCCAAAGTATTTATCCACAAGAGCAACGTATTCGCAAGGTGTTTCGTAACGGTCTGAGGCTCGCGTCGTTAAAGAATGTCATATCGTTATATGTAGGCTAGAAATAGTATTTAATAATGTCAGCTTACTATGTAGGTTAAGTGTTAAACAAAAGAAGATAATCTGGTTTTAAATATTATATCTTTCTTTCTCAGTTAAATTACTTGTGTACCTACACGTAAGTTAAAGACTAAATAGCTTAGAAGTCAATCATGTTACTTTTCGCCACATTTTGTGATTTTTATTTTTAATGGTTTTTAAATCTACATTGGTGTCGATTCTGTTGTTTAGGATTGCTAACTTAAATTTTACGTTTTCTAAATTTTCTAAGGTTGACCTAAGAAATATGGTATTCTATAGACAGATCCTAAAAATCCCTAAATTAGAATGTGTTTGAAAATCGCAAAACTCTCTAAGTTGTCTGCCCGTTTTTCACCAGATCTGTGCCAAAAACTTTTTTGCGTAGAAATTTTAATCATGACCAAATTAGATGCTTCCTAAAATTAGGTTGACATTTCTAATCATAGCTAAAAATATAATGCAAAGAATAGGGTTATAGCGCTTTTATCTAAGTTGAATTGTTTTAGATCTGTCAACCTAATTTTAGAGCTGTCATCCTAATTTTAAACCTGTCAGTCTAATTTTTAAACATAGAATAGCTTTCGTCTATTTGACATTCCTAAATATTAATTTTAGCTAATTCAAAAACAACAGAATCGACACCACTGTAGCTCAGAGGACCTTTAACTGTATTAAATTATGTGTAAGTTTATTGATAGAATTAAGAAGTTATTTGAATGATTACTTATTATTATATTTTATTTATACATTTAAATTTTGATTTAATTAAGTAACTATGATCTCTTGTAGCTCTTATAGCAATATGATGCTGAATATGATGCTTATAAATAAGTACTTTATGAGTAATCAATGTGCTTTTAAAATATTTAGGTTATTATTTTAATATAATGCATGCTACCAATACGTAAAAATTTACATACAACTTGCATTTTGCAAGAATTTTTATCTAATTATTTTTATTTTTTTTAAATTATAAATTAATATGTGACACCTATGGGGCCGTTCAAATATTACGTAAGCAGATTTATTACAATTATTTACCCCCCCATCCCCCTTGTCAGCAAAAGTAAGCAAAGCTCTTACCCGAGGGGGTAAGAGCTTTGCTTACTTTGAAAAATGTAAAAGTACTTAAACTTAACGTTAACGTAACTTTGTAAAAGTATGGGGGAGGCCCCATGCTTACGTAAACATTTTTCAATTATAAATGTATTTTTTACCCCCCCCCCCATAGTGCTTACGTAATACTTGAACGGCCCACTTGTAAATACATTTAAAAAGGGCACCTGAAATAGGACAAAGTAATTTAACATTGTAATCATTAGTGCCTTAGAGAAATTTGTGATGCTAGGTTTTAAAAAACTTCCTTTTTGTAATAAACGAATTTACATGTATATAATTTTTTATTTCATCTCCTAGACCGTATATATATACCGTTGTATTATGACCTAAAATTTACACTGCAAAGATGAAACTAAAACCTAGCTCTTTCTTATCCTGGACGACCTCTTTGGAGCAGCGGGTGAACGTCCGCCTGCGACGCAGGAGATTGCCATTCCATTCTCGCCTCGAAAAAAAAATGATTGTACTCGTACAATCTGCAGACGAACAGACATTTTGTTCCTAGTGTGTTGGTATGTATATTAAAAAATCTTTTATTTCTACGCCTTTTCTTAAATCACAAAATTTACTGTTATAGCCGATAAAAGGTGAACTAAAACTAATTACGAATAAATTTATTTTGTATTCTTCTAAACCAATTCAATAAATAAGACTTGAATAGGCGTTAATTCTAATCAGGCCATTATCAACACATTCTCTGATTTCACCCTTTGAGGTTCTATCCTCACCGATTTCAGCTTTCGTTTTTTTTCAACCCTTTTTGAAAACCGTTATGCTAATGCGGCCAAATTATTTGACAGTAAATGACCTACTTATAGGACCTTTTCTTCTCTTTTGTTTGCCGCGGGGGTGGATTACTCCTAGAGGTAGCTAACCGGAGTTTTAATTATTTTTTTAGAATGTTGCGTTACAATTTTTACAATTCTTAATACTGCATTATTTCGCTCCAAAATAATTGAGATAGGTGGTACTTAATAGAGTAGATTGATATTTTTTGTAAAAACAAGCCAAGCCAGAACTTGAGCTTGTATTCATTATGTTAAAATAAATAAATAAATAATTTTTCACCATATTTTTTAAATACATTTTAGCAAATTAATTTCAATAATAGCTTTAAAAAACTAACTTATGAATTTAGATACTTTAAACATAAGTCCCAACAGCCATAAAACCAGCTTACAGAACTCGATGAAACCGGCCCCAGCCGTTAACGGTAAGCTGATATCGCTATTATGATTGTAATGCGCCGCCGTTAACCCTCGTAAAAACCCTCAACGGGTGATTACATTTCGTTGGGTTCGGCTCCTCATCCCTCGGACAATGGATGCTGATGAATTTGAATGAGATTGATGGAGTCAAGGTTCTGATTTTGATTTTCCGGGTTGGGGAACCAGAAGCTGTTTGATAGTGTTTTAAATGACGGTAGTAAAGAGTTTGAAAATTAAGAAGCGGACTAATCTACCATACGGGTTGCCCAAAGATAGGCATTAGATACAGTCCCGTACGTTGAATAAGGCCGGTTTGATAGAAAACTTTCGACAAAATCTAGCAAGAGCTTTTTTTGTTTTCAGCTGCGCCAAGCACGGCATTTTAGAACTCATCCGTATTAATGAGTGCTTACTGGCAACGTGAATGTGATTTTCGAGTAAAGTGAAATGCTACAAAGTGCGCTCGACTATCGTGCATGTACATTATTTTTTTTTTTTTTTTATTTAGCATGTTTCGTCCCACTGCTGGGCAAAGGCCTCCCCCAAATCTTTCCACTCAGTGCGGTCACGTGCGATCTCCCACCAATCTCCGAGGAAGGCGTTAAGGTCATCTCGCCAGCGCTTTCTTGGCCGACCTCGCCCGCGGCTTCCTTCCGGGACCCAGGGTGTTGCAGCATTAGCCCACCTCTCGGGGTGCATTCGGCTAATGTAAAGTAATAGCTGGGGTCGTTTGACATATAATATTTCAATATTTTCAGCTCGCACAAAATTTCGTGGTCTCAGTTATGCACTGCTGCGTAAAATATAATTGGTACAGAAATATCTTGTCTCTATTTATACACCAAGGAAGTAAATTCCAAGCTATGCCAACCATTCTAATGTTGTCTAAACCTATTTCTCGTCTCGTTCCGCACGTTCCCACGTTTCCGGGGCGAGAAGAATTTTAATTTCTTTCTTTTTTTTTTACCAAATATGGTCATATTTTACGCTTGCAACGCTATTTTGGCTTCCATTTAAATATTTTCCGGTTCATTCGTCAAACCTTCTTTGGGATGATGCATGTTTTTGATAGGTTTCTTTGGCGTTTTATAAGTTGTGAACAATGGCCCGTGTGAGCTTGTGTGACCGATAAAAAAGATTCTATTTGCTCGAAGATGTTAAAGTCTACTGCAGTAAATTGCCTGAACGCATAAAACGAAACGTTTTTATGATCTGCTAATATATGTAGGTATTTGCTTAGTGTCTGCTGAGTTCTGGGTGTTTATTATGATTGTAAATAGTAGATTTTTTTGTAGATTGTGAATAGTAGTAGAGACAGAGTCAAAGCGTTTGAGGAAAATCGCATCGAGGCAATGGACGCAAGACGCCAGATACGTAAACAGAGACCTAAGCCCTCCTACACGTATACATATAACTCATCGGGCCAACTCTACTGCCATGTGTGCCGTAGGATATTCAAGACCAAGTTCGGTCTAGCGAGCCATATTAGAGCTCATAATAGAAAAAATCCGTGATTACTTAGGGTCGCCGTCATCGAAATCGATGAGGAGGCCTATAAATAGTAGATAGCCCACAATTAGCTAGATAGTCTAGAAAACGACTGAATGTATAAAATTATTTACGTGCTGCAGAAAAAACGTTTCAGCGGTCTCCTAAGTAGGTACAGCAAACATCTTACAGTGACAAAATGGCTTCCAATCCAACAAGGTTAACAATTTGACTGCGGTTTTTTTTCGACGACTGCGATCTTTTTTTTTACCTAAAAAATTTGTGCTGCCGCTCTACACAGCGGTTGTGTTGCGCCGCACATGCGTTTCGTTCGAAAAATATTACAGCTCTGCTGAGTCACAAAGATCTGTATTTTCTCAGCCGCTGCGCTAGTGTGGATTTACGCATATTAGTCACTTGTAGAAAACTCATACCGTGCGTTTTCAGCACTCAAAGTGTTAAAACCATGTTAACAATTTGACTGCGGTTGTTTTTTCGACGTCCAAAGATCTGTATTTTGTCAGCCGCTGCGCTAGTGTGGATTTACGCATATTAGTCACTTGTAGAAAACTCATACCGTGCGTTTTCAGCACTCAAAGTGTTAAAACAAATGGCCCGCGACCTGTCCTCAATGCCCAATCCCCACGCTAGGCTTGCGGATTGGGGATCGCTTAGTAGTAAATTGTTATGCAGGAGGTTCTGCTACCCGCACCTGGTGGATATCCCTTAGTCCTCATACGACACCCGAGGGATGAGTTGGGGTCTTGTAAATAATAATCCGGTACTACAAGGCACTCGGCGTCTGTCTGATAACAGTTAAAGAAATGAAATTAAATTAAATTAAATGAAATGAAATGAAAGTTTATTTCTTTAGGCTTACAAATAAGCACTTAGACAAGTCATATCTTATACTATTCATTATTATATTGATATTCACTTCAATTTTTTGTCCACCAGTGGAAGAAGTGAGAAGATACCACTAGTATGTTCATAACTTATGTGTCTAGTACATATGATTTGTACATATGATAATTAATATAAATATTACGAGTTAAATCCCTTATTCCAGTGCACATTTTTGTGCTAGGTGGTTGCGGTGCTTTTCAAGCTTTATGCCTCAAGACTTTGGAACAAGAACCCTTCTCGTAATCAGTCAAGTACCTACTCTGTAATAGGTTACACTCACACGTGTCTTATTTGAACGTACTATCTAAACTGCTTCATAGATTAGTAGGTACTTGACTCACTTCCATAGACACGGGTAGATAAGTAAGTGCTACCTGTTTTTAAAGTTTAAGGATCTTAGTATTATGGTTTTCTTTAACTGGTTAGAATCCATCTTTCTGGAGATTACCTATTATGGAGATTAGCTATTAACACTTTAACACTAAGTAAGTAAGTATAACACTAAGTACAATATAGTGTTCATTGATACATTCATTCATAATAAAGTAGGGATAGTCATCTCAGGAAAATAAGCTCAATATATCATTTCGCCTGTGAGTACTTAAGGGTCCGGAGACTCTCGCTTGGAAAAATCGCTTCGAATATCGCTGTCCCTGTTTAACCCTTGCGCCGCGTCCCATGCGTGCGCGATAGCAATATTAGCCGTTCAAAATTTGGTTTGTTCCGTAATACCAAAAATTATGATGAAAACTTTTTGTACTGTTCACAAAGTATTGTTATTCTATAAATAGACAATATAAGCTATGTTCCTTAATAAATAAAACGTAAGATATAAATGTTTTTAATACGAAACAAATAGCAATAGAATAACAAATATTGTCCATTTTCGTATAAAAATGTGTAAAATGTAATTGGCTTTCATTTAATTTTAGGTAAGTATTTTGAAAAAAAAACTATATAGGAACCTAGACCAATACTATTCAAATACAAATAATACAATATTATAGTGGAAATATGCTTGAATTAGAAATCATTTTGGTATTACGTTTGTATGAAGAATTCGTCCCTCCGGAGGCCTCTTAATTGTATTTTTTTTTAGTACTGGAGTTTGTGGCTTCACCCTATAAGATAATATTTATATAATATATATAATACATAATAAAAGAATAAATAATAATAAAAAAATGTATATAATATATAACTGGAGATTTGTAGCTTTATTCATATTATGAATAAAGCTACAAATCTCCAGTTCTGAAAATGGTAATCACGTATAGAATAATCATTATTGTCGAAAGTGAGACACATGAAAAATTATAAGTTTACACATTTCAGTATACATAGAATATTTTATAGATGGTAAATAATTACTATGTTTAATATATAGGGATCTGATAAATACGTAACAGATAAAGATTTGCAGGAGACATGAAGTATAGTGAGTATAACTTGCATTACATGCAAGTTATACTGACATATATGACATGTTAATTAAACATAAATGTTCCTATCAGTTGAACTTTACGTCGTGCCACGTGCTGCTTGCAGATGCTCAGCTGTTTTATATTATTAATTAGTTTACATTTGAGCGGAATATTGATAATGAACTTTACTCTTAAAACTATAATGAGCACTACAGAAAACAGGACGGAAGGACCGTATACCGTTCATAGGTATAACCCATTAATAAATAAATAATTCTGGACAATCCACAGCATTATCTAGCCCCAAGCTAAGCAGAGTTATGGGCACTAGATGACTGATATACCTCCATAATAAAATACGAGATAGATATTTATTATTATAAATAGAGAACAATCAGAACATCTTGAACAAATGTTTGCAGATCGTAAAAACATTTGTCCCGAGGCGGGAATCGAACCCGCAAACTCCTGCGTCGCAGGCGTACCTTCGCCCACCGCGTCAGAGAGGTAGTCATATGAACGGTATAGCTGAAATATTACTCAAATAGGAAACATCTACTTGCCTTATCGTATCAACCCGTTGGATCACACCAAAGCCTGCCTTCTTTCCATCTTGTCAAAAAATATTCAACGCAACTTATTATTTAAATTAAAAAATCATTTTTTGTCAAAAACTTTTAAAAAACTCTGTTATATTTGCACGTGTCATACTCAAAGAAAGTAAAACCTTCGATCAGGTTCCCACAGCGTGGGAACGGGATTGCCTCGACAATACCAGTAGTAGCTGCGCCGGCGCAAGGAAAAAGTCCGTTACGGCCCGCTATCCTTTTGTTGTCTCTTTGTAGCGTGATTGGAAAACTTGATGCTTCGAGATTAATAATTATACATTTTTTCTCACTCATTATGAACATGCAAAAGTTTTGATAAATTTATGAATTAACTACCGCAAGGGTTAAGGAAGATGTAAGTTTTAAACCTATATCTTTGCTAAATAAACTCCTTAAATTTTGTTATTTTATTTTAAGATAGAAACAAAAGAGGAATGTAACATTCGGGTCAAACCGGGTTTGAAGAGCGTTATTATAAATGAAATTACCTATTTATATTCTTTTATAATAAATAAATACAAAAATATAGGCTACCATTCAGTTTCCTTGGAATATGTAATATAAAAAACCTTCATATCTTTCCATAGAGATGACGCGTGCGAAGACGCGGGCAGAAACTTTCAGTTTACACACACAGAAAGACGGACAATAAAATGAACCTTTTTTCATCTTTTTAATTTAAGTTTTCCTTCGTCTGATTTATGGATACTTACATAGTATATAAGCACACCATAACAATTATGGTGAACAACCGAAATAAATAAATTAGATTTTTATAATTTTTACAAGCCTAGTTCAATAATTTCTTTGCTACTTCACCATGTGACGTATTTTCATCAAGTATCAAGACTCATCAGCCCCTAGGTTAAGTCAAAGAAGCTACTATTGTCAGGCAATATTTATTTCTGCAGATCTTCGTACTCTTTCTAAGGTCGTCTATTGTCATAGGGTTCATGGGAACGCAAAAAACGGACCTTAAGGGCCGCGAACAAAAATGAATAGGCAGTTTTTCTTGGCTTTACCCACGTGCACAGATTAGGATGACGTAGGTTCGATAAATCTATATTAATATATCAGGAATGTAAAAATAAGTTTGTATGTTTGTTATTTTAAAATGCATTCCGTTCAATTTCAAGGCAAAGGCACCGATCCCTTACCGATACTGAACCAGAGATCATGAAAACGAAAAGCACGAAATTTCAACGACCTCTGTGGCGCAGTGGTCGAAGGTGCTCCTGCGACGCAGAAGGTTGCAAGTTCGATTCCGACCTCGTGACAAACGTTTGTACGATCTGCTGATTTTTGTTTTCTCGTACGATCTGCAAATATTTGTTTATTTATTTAAATGATTTCGTATTTCACTATCTGTATATAAAAATAATTATATGTCAATTGGTTTTATCAATAAAATGTATTTCTGTTGTGCGTATGTTTCAGGTGTTTTCTATGTATAATAAAAAATATCAAAATAAAACGAAAACTTTTTTCTTATCCGATTTTGAAAATTATTTCACTGAAGGGTGTTTGAGAGTTGAAAGCTGAACGTTTTATCTGAGAAACAATCTGACATGAGCAAAACCACGGGAAGAAGCTAGTATAATATAACTAAAGAAATAATCTGGATCCTGTATACTTGGAAGAAATACAATTAGAAAAAAAAAGTTTGCTCGCGTCGACAGACAAGCGAGGTAGGTACCTAGTTTGTTTATCCTGTGAATATTATTTTAGTAAAGCTTTACCCTTTTTTTTTATTTTGCGTAGGTAATCGAACTTTGGGTGCTATTCGCTAAAAAATAACTTAAGACAAAAATATCAAAACGCAAACTTCTGCCCTGAAACATTAAAAAAAAAAAAAAACCACACTTAGCTTCATCTAGCCCCAAAAGGTAAGCAGAGCTTGTGTTATGGGTACTAGATGACTGATATATGTACTTAATACAATACATAGATTAATAGATATATATTTTTTATTATAATAGATAACGACCAGAACACCCGGGATAAATATCTGCAGATCGTACACACAACTGTTCCGAGGCGGCATTAACAGGGTAGGGACAGTTATGGAAGAAACGTATTTTTTTATAGTTTTCGTAAATAAAAAATGTCTATATAAATCTGATAATAATGCCTCAATTGAAATGACAGCAGTCACAAAGATTGAAACAATTCAATCCTTCTATTTTCATCTATTTTATCCCACTCTTAGAACTGACTCATTTGATTATATTATAAATAATAAATAAATAATGCTGGACAATTCACAACATTATCTAGCCCCATGGTAAGCAGTGCTTGTGTTATGGGTACCTACTAGATAACTGATATACATTTACAATATATTACATAGATAGTTTTTTTTATTATACATAGAAAACGACCAGAACACCCGGAACAAATATCTGCGGATCGTACACAATTGTTCCGAGGCGGGAATCGAACCCGTAAACTCCTGCGTCGCAGGCGGACCTTCGCCCACCGCGCCACATCGATCGTCATATTATCTCCAAGTTGTTTTTCTGCCTGGAGCCAGATTGTAGATAGACATGGAATTGCCTGCCGCGGTCCATAATGGATCCCGCCATACGGAATCCGTATGCGCACCCCACGCCAGATGGTTTTAGTCCGTGTATGGCAAAAACAGTGAAATTACTGAAGCTTATAAAGGTATGCTTATGAGGAGAATTAGAAGCCATTCCCTTCGTGATGATAGTAAATAATGCTCATCATCTAGCCCCAATGCAAGAAAAGCTTATGTTTTGGGTACGAGAGGTAGATACCTAACTATTATACCTCTACTTAATACAAAACAGTATGTACATATAATGTTATATCACTCAAGAAAAGCCGCAGAATACCCGGAAAAATATCAGCCAATCATACAATTTGTCAAGAGTCGTGGACCTCTGCCCGCTGCCAAAGAGGTCGTGATGATGATCTAATAAAAACTAAAAAATTTAGCGCTTGCTGATCGATCAGATGTATTCGTGAATGAATCACGCATCCTATTTTTGCCGATCATTTGGTTTTTTTTTAGTTTTTAAACCTAGTTAGTAGGTATTTAAGTTATGGGGTCAAAACACGAAAGACTAAACTATACTCGATACAAAAACTAATTACCTTCGCTTCAATCTTTGAAGGATTATTTCTTCAAATATTTCCCAACGACGACGCATTCCTGACTCACTTAGTTTTATTATAAACAAATAGGCACAGTTGTCTGTAAACTCGCCTAGAAACATTTTCTTTGTGACTCACTCATGTTTATTGAGGGCAATAAACTGATTTGATACTAATCTGATACATAAATGCATAAAATAGTTGGTAGATAGTAAACATACCTAAATGACTTCATCGCAAAACATACGATGAGTAAAACATAATTTTAGCTCAGACTCAATACCTACATTACGGTATCATCATTCTACTTCATTCTATTGAAATCATTCGTAAATAACTTGAAAAGTTCTTACCGCTTATAAAAGACGACGACGTCAGTGGCGCGGTGGCGAAGGTCCCATCAAGATGTTGCGGATTCGATTCCCATTCGCGACAAGCGTTTGTTTCTTCCGGGTATTCTGGGTATTTTTTATGTATAATAAAAAAGATATATCTATGTAATGTATTCTATTAAACAGGTATTTCTGCGATCTAGTACCTATAACATTAACATAAAAAAAATTCATACGTGTAGTTCTAGACCTGTTCTAGATGCTGCTTTTTATCTAGGGAAAACTCGTGCAAAGCCGCGTGCCAAACCTCGTTTATTTATTATGTCTTATCGTCTTCACCGTAACTCAAGAGTGAGATGAAGGGTTTTATCTCCCTTCTTAAAAAAGAGCACCAGCAATCTCCCGCTCTACGCCTTTCCCGTGGTTTCACCCGTGTTAAATTCAAATTTCACAATTTTTAATACAGCCTATGTTCACCGCGGATAGCGTAGCTTCCCAACGGTGTAATAATTTTTCAAATCGGTCCAGTAGTTTCGGAGCCTATTCAATACAAACAAACAAACAAAAAATCAAACTTTTCCTTTTTATAATATTAGTATAATAATAATTATAGTTTTATAATATTTTATTGTATTTTCTATAGTTTTTTTTTATACTAGTATTTAAATAAATGAGTGTATAATAATAATATTCGTTTATTTCAGGCATAAAACCCATATCACAAAAAATACAATTACAATTTTAAAAATATGCACAAATAAAAATAAAAATACTTAAAACAAAAGATCACGACGTCAAATGAGACGTCAAAATGAGATTGGCTTTCATTTCATTTTAGGTAAGTATTTTGAAAAAATAACTATTTGGGAACCTAGATAAATACTATTTTAATACAAATAATGCAATATTATAGTGTATTATAGGTTATATTAACTGTAGTTTAGTAATTATTGAGTCGTCTCACTATTACCATGTTGCTAACAGGTCACGTGATGATGATATGTGTGTTGGGTAAGACTGTAAGACCTACGATATAATTTGACCTCTTATCGTAGTTCTACCAACTATGAAAAAATATCTATAAATAATTTGAAACAAGTAAAGCAGATAAGTACCAGACATGAGATTGTTTCGACGTTTTTATACGATTTTTTTATTATATACTAATTAATTATTAATTTAGGCGAACAAAGATCTATTAATAAAGTTACATAATTCAATATTTCTGCTACGAATGCTAAAATATTTATAGAATTCAACATTTTATAGAATTACTAGTTTCTGTCCGCGGCTTCGCGTTGTTTAAGGTTATTTCTATGACATGGGAACTTATTGCTGGGTCAAAAAGTAACATATGTTTTATTCTAGGCCTAGAGCTAACTGTATGAAATTTCAGCCCAATCCATACTGTAGTTTTGCTTGAAGGATCATCCATACATCAAAACATGGTTGTCTGAATGTATGGATGATTCTTGAACATCCATACTTTCGCATTTATAATATTACTATGAACTGTTATTTCTCCTACAAAACTGCTTTAATATTTATAGAATAATTTATTTTTGCATAACCATTACCTTGGAAAATTATAAATTCTAAGTAAACTAAGACAGTAAATTCCGCCATATATCACTCTTACTTACCTAGGCAATAACAACACCTGAGATTAACCCATATTTTATGATCCTGATTAAAACGTAGAGTTATCTTGCAAAGAACTAGGTTGATTACGGCATGGAAGTGTAATAGTCTATCATTTCTAAGAATATGAACCCCAATTTCGTGATAGGTAGAGTACCGAATATGGTGTCGTCAATAAGAAAATAAAGTACCACATTTAATTTTAAAAAATATAGTTTTAAGCCCTCATATGAAAATATTACTTATTTGAATATTATCTATTCAATCTATCAATTTTTTTTAAATAATATTATAATTTTAATATCTCCATAATTTATATTCAATTATTTAGATATGCATCACTACATAGTATAAAACAAAGTCGCTTCCCGCTGTCCGTCTGTCCCTATGTATGCTTAGATCTTTAAAACTACGCAACGGATTTTGATACGGTGTTATTTAATAGATAGAGTGATGCAAGAGGAAGGTTTATATATACATGCATTTGCACCCGTGTGAAGCCGGGGCGGGTCACTAGTTTCAGTAGATTATTCGGTGATCCGGGCACGTAGAGACCGGATTCACGCACTGCAATTGCGCGTGTGTGTCACGCAAGATAAACCTGGAGCCGTTTCCTCCAACAAATGTCGCCTTACGAATAAATTAAGAATGATAACTATTATACAGAATAGAATGAAAAAAACGATGTAATGTGTTGTATTATGTATATTAATAATAATTTTGGACAATCCACATAGCATTATCTAGCCCCAACCCAAGGTAAGCAGAGCTTGTGTTATGGGTACTAGATGACTGATATACTTAGTATAACACATCTATATAATATTATAAATAGGAAAGTTTTGATTGTTTGTTTGTATTGAATAGGCTCCGAAACTACTGGACCGATTTGAAAAATTCATGCACCGTTGGGAAGCTACACTATCCCCGGTGAACATAGGCTATATTATATTTTAGAAATGTGAAATTTGAATTTAACGCGGGTGAAACCGCTGGAAACAGCTAGTACATTATATATTAAGACAAATTTGTCGGATCTTTTTGGCAACACCTCGTTCATGTCTACATACTATCGTGCTATGCTAACCTATTTTAACAATCATCTATTAAAGCTACTAACACTTCTCGTTCACACTAAATGAAGTCAGTAATCATAATAAGAAAAAAAGAAAAAGGTCAAAAATGAATACTAGAAGCAATTAAGTATTAAATAAGTATTATTATTATTATTTATTCCACAAGTCTTCGTGATTTTAAATTTTTTTCTCCTCCGGTAAAACATCAAAATGCGACAAAAGGGTAAAAACTCTACTTGCCCATTTATATGAGCGTAGATCGGATATGAAGCGTTTATAATTTATTTCATAAATCAACTAGGAAATGGATTAAGAGTGATAAAATATTTTATTCGTATTTTTAATTTTCTTTGGAATATTTTGCAAAAATTTATGAAACTGGTTGTCACACCTACACGTAACACTAAAATAGATTGAAAGACAGAGATTGAAACTCGACGTTAAGGGAATAGAAGCGGTTCTGAATTCGTAAAGTCGACCTAGGGGCAATAAAAGCGAGATTTTTAAAAGATTTTTAAAGCGGGTTTTCGACTCGACATAACGAGAATCGACGTAAAAGGAACACATCTTTCATGATGTCAATCAATAAAATGTATCGTCTTTCAATCTATATTTGAATCTTTAGAGTTTATTATTACGTTTACAGATAACCTCATCTCTAAACGTAATAATAAAAATACACAGAATGTTTCCAAACTAATAACTTATTATATACCTAATAGCGGAAGTTTAAAAATTAATAAAATGATGATAACGTCTTTATCATCATTGGATCGTCGCGTCGTCGGAGCTAAAAAGCCAGAACCGAATTGTTGCAAGGTTGTTGTTTATTTTTTATTTTTATTAGATATAAAATAATGCTGGACAATTCACACAGTATTATCTAGCCCCATTCATTACATCATTTGATTTTCATTACATCAGTCATTTTATAAAGTTATTCAACATTTTAATTCTGATAAAAACTGGCCAAGTCAAATCTAACCTACATAGATTTGACTTGGCACTCATTTAGATCTCCATTCTTTTTGCGGGGAAGCCCACAGCCAATCAAAATTTTTGTATTGAACTTGGCTCTCCTTTTTTACATTTATGTTTTGGTGGGATAACTGATATACATAATACAATATATTACATAGATAGATATTTTTTATTATACATAGAACACGACCAGAACACCCGGAACAAATATCTGCAGATCGTACACACAATTGTTTCGAGGCGGGAATCGAACACGCAACCTCCTGCGTCGCAGGCGGACCTTCGCCCACCGCGCCACATCGGTCATCATGTGTTGTTGATATTAAATAGATAGAAAAGTCTTTATTTTCTCTTCTTCTATTCTCTATTCTTACAGCCTTATTATCCTTTTTTATTATATAGTATATACTTAGACTTAGGTACTTAAAGAGAGGCAATGAAATTCGCATCCTTATCGCTTCTTTTAGCAACCAGGACGATGACTTACTAAAGCTTAAACAACCATAACAGCGCTTTACTTTAACCATTTCCCGAATAAACTATGCACCAATTGCCTTCATTTATATGTCAGAAAGTTCCTGTGTTTTGCTTTTTAGTGTGGTAGAAGGCGGAACGAATATTTTAATAACTAACAATGAGTACACGTGGCTGAGAGGAAGCTATGCACGTGCTGTCCATTAGATAGAGAGAAAAAATAAGTTGAGTGGAATACATCCCCGACGGAAAGGATTATTAGAAATGATTGAAAGTGAAATATGTGTAGGGTTGAATTGTTTGTTTGGGTTTTACTTGCTTACTTTCACTACAGCATGCCAGAACTTGATATATTTGTTAGAAATTATAAAAAATATCAAAAAAAGTGGTACCTACGAAATGCTGAACAGAAATAAAATAAAAATTCACCCCTCTAGCTCGATAACGGTCCTTAAAAATTGTTCGCAAAATTGGGTTTTTTACATGTTGAATTAAGGATTATTATTATACAACTGGTTGAAAAAAGTAATTTGAATTCAGAATGTTGTACTAAATTTCGATGGTAAAATTAATTGTTGATACTCCATGGTCCGCACCGATAAAAAGAAAAAATACGCGGTTGACTACTAGGGGAGGTGCACTTTCTCTGTGAAGACCATTATTCTAGGCGGACAGCGCCAACTTTAATTATCCCATCTCCCAAACCACAGTTTTGTACTTTATAATTTTATGGGAGTTGTACCTCTCTGAGCTGCACTCATTTTTACTTATCGAAGCGAAGGAGGTTAGACAGTGTTCAACCTCCACAAAAAAGAATAATTTCGTTCGTTCCAGGTTTGAAAGAGGTTTATAGCACTTTTACCCTCCATGGTGGCTAGCTAATATCAGTTTCTGATATTCGACCTCTTTTATAAAATGATGAAATAATTTCCCGTTAGTTAAGGTGATAAGTTGTATATTTACCTGACTCAAGAGTGAATGTATTGTTGTTTCTTTTGTAGCTAAGCGGCCTATTTTAGAGCCACTCGTCACGCTTGTGACTCTAGACTGTTTCGTTAGCACTGAATATCGGCATAAACATAGCGAAAATTCTATTTTCCCACTTGCATAGGTACAGATGAGGCAAGCTGAATACAGGTGCTCTGAATGGACAGCTAAGTATAATAGCAAAAGCCCGAAATGAATTTAGAGCACGAAAATCTAACAAACATACACCAAAAAAATACAAACTTTCCCTTGATAACACTATTTTAGTTTTTAGTTTTTGACTAGCTGACCCGCCTCGGCTCCACCCGGTTGAATAATATACCTATAGCCTCAGTATGTCTATCCTGAATCCTAAATGTTCATTCTAAAAACTAATAAAGAAAATGAAATCAGATGTTTAGTTCCGGTGTCCTCCTTGGTACATATGTACGTACAAACACAATAACTCACATTTCACACATAAATAACCTCTTATACCTAATTTTAGTATTAATAGCGTCTCCACTACTTGTTTCTTTTCATGGCCAATTATTATCATAATTCGATAACATTGCGTAAAAGCGACATTGAACACTATGGAACCAAGATAACGTCTAAATTCGAGCAAATGACATTGTGAACTACATAATTATAATAACAATATACAGGGTTATTGGTAATTTGACGTATTCCCGTTAGGAGGTGATAGGGGTGACTAATTGCGATAATTTTCATCCCCATGTGCATCATGCAAAAGTGAACCATTTTTAAGTTATCATGATTTTTAGCTTTTTTTAAAATAAGTCAAAAGTGCAACATCAAAAACTAATCGTTATGAAACTTGGCTTGCAGATTATTTTAAAAACATAACCGTTTTCTTAGCTCTCCGACAATGCATAACAACTATGAACTTATTTCAAAGAAACTGAAAAAAACATCATTGCAAAGGAAGCAGGCGGAAATTCGTGTACGAACTAAACCTAAGGAACTAACCTTCTTTAAAATGTCTATAAAACTAACTTAAAACAATACCCAATGTAAATAAAACGAAAAATAGATATTTAAAATAAAATTTAACAATAGTTAAGTAGTAACAACAATAAAAAAAAAGAAATAAGTAACAATCAAGACATTTTGTAATTTAGCCGCATGGGGGGCGTTTATAATTCGTGTTTTGTGTTATTCCGCGGAAGAACTCAAAACAAGAATTATAAACGCAGCATATGCGATGCGAAATTTGACTACTTCGGTAGTTAAGTCACAACTCAGAAAAATAATGCTACTTCGCGAACGCAATAGGGGAAGTTAAGAACTTTAATTATGCTAAATTACAAAATATCTTGATTGTTACTTATTATTAATTTTCTTTATTCTTGTTACTACTTAAATATTGCAAAATTTTATTTTAAAAACATATGTGTTTTTCTACTTACTTAATTTTAATTAGGCTAAATTACAAAATGTCTTGATTGTTACTGCTGCAGGTAGATGCTGCATGTGGCAAGCTGGGCTGGGTGGACAGGGGGCTATATGGCGCTCACTGGGGGAGACCTATGTCCAGCAGTGGACTGCTATAGGCTGATGATGATGATGATGACGTCCAACAGAGTACAAGTATAGGCTGATGATGATGACGATCGATCCACAGACTTCCCATAAATGGATTCACGCACTATTCTTCACCTTGATGGTAGCTTAGTGCGTAACTTACCTTATCACATCAGACTGTCATTAAAATACTTGTGAAATAAAAATACACTCTAAAGACTTGCGTTATCATTAAATTTATACGTACCCTCCTATCATTAGGTAAATGTTAATGATCTGATTGTTGTCATTATTATCACTGACCTTGATTTCCTTGCCGTGGTTTGGATATGAAACAATTAAAAACTTTGACGACCGATGTGGCGCGGTGGGCGAAGGTCCGCCTGCGACGCAGGAGGTTGCGGGTTCGATTCCCGCCTCGGAACAATTGTGTGTACGATCTGCAGATATTTGTTCCGGGTGTTCTGGTCGTTTTCTATGTATAATAAAAAATATATATCTATGTAATGTATTGTATTATGTATATCAGTCATCTAGTACCCATAACACAAGCTCTGCTTAGCTTGGGGCTAGATGATGCTGTGTGAATTGTCCAGCATTATTTATTTATTTAAAAACGGTCTTAGATCCTTCTATGAGCTACATCTATGCAATATTTCCGACTAATTAGATACTAATTTATTACTTTTAATTATAATATAAGCGAACAAAGATCCATTAATAATGTTATGTCCATAACTATTCAAACTATTTAATATTTTTGCTACAAGAATACTAAAATAACTAAAAAAAATAATTCTGATAATTCAAATGTATTTAAAAATAGACTTAAGAATGTACTCATAGAGAAATGTTATTATAGCGTTAATGATTTTCTACTTGACAAATTTTGATTTTATATACCCACCAATTAGAATGTATAATTAATTTTAAGTTTATCTGATAATTTTTAATATAATTGAATAGATACCTTTTTAGAGAAGACATCAGAAAAGACATATCACATTAGTGACAAATCTGCAGTGTGCCCTCTCCTATTTGCACGCCAGTAGTGGCAAAACATGTAGCTCATATATAATATTTTAACATAATTGCATGCTCACACCATGTTAATACTCATGTTTTAAGCAAATAAATGATTCTTATTCTTATTCTGAAGGTTAAAGCAAAGCAAGACGCAATGAATGCATGCATGAACGCATGAAAGGTGCATACCTTTCATGATCGGTTGAAAATGGAAGGGGTGCCTTAAAATGCTTTTTTCATGAGAAGATAAAGGACCGCCTCCAGCGCCCCTACGACACGGCGCCTAGGTACCCCGCACCTCTTTCATTGGGGTTAAATCTAAATTCTAAAGGAAAAAGTAAAAGGTAGTTGTACGTAACGTCTTAAATTTAATGTTGTAATTAACTACATAATAACGCACACAAATCCCCTTTTTCAATCCAACGATTCTATCCATCCACGTTGTCTGACCGTGGATGGATAAAATCGTTGGATGAATACATAATTATAGTAGCCAGTAGGTATACCAGACCAGTAGAGATCGCTCTTGAGAGATAAGACCGCCAAAGTGTCACATATCTTGTATTTTTTTTTTTCCTTGTTTGTTTTATTTTTAAGCGTGCAATAAAAGTATTGTCTATCTATCTATCTATCCAAAAAGATTTTTTATTGAACAGATAGTCAGATAGTCATTTTATTGGTAAAATAATAATTTACAAGTCAAATAATATGAACGAATAGTGTACTTAAAAATTAACCTTAAATTAACAGAGAAACTGATAAAATCGGACTCCACTCAGCATGTGCTATGGTAGAGCAGATCATACCATAGCGCTGGTCTTCCGTGGAGACCGTGGTACGTAAGGTGGCCTAATACACGCATACAAACAAGGGACAAAACTTACGTGCAGTTCTTGTTAGTAGTAGTAAGTAGATAAGTGATTCTTGTAAATAACTAATAAACGCCCAATAAAACAACCTAATCAAAATATGTTATCATCAATTTTGATATCGATATTAACTTGACCTATAAAACATACATTACGATTGCATAATAAAACAACACTAATTATGATATTATTTATAAGTACTTTTCGCTGCGTAATAATATCGTTCGGAACAAAGAGTCCTATGTGTCACTCTGGGTCACAAAGGTTGCTGTTGATTTCACGATGATTTCGGTTACCTACATACTTACTCAGATATAATGAATGCAACCCAGTTTAATTTATTTAAATGAACCTGAAAAAATATGAAAAGAAAAACACTACCAATTATTTCTTGTTTTTTATTCGCGTGGACACTCTTCTTGAACTCGAAGCATCCAAGCTAAAGTAATTCTCATGCATGAGGAACCACAATACTCTTCTAGAATATAATTCTTCGCTACATTTGGTTGGTTTCTGCCCTCTCATACAACGTAAACATTTAAAAACATCGCTTCTTGCATATTAATGCATTTATTGCAGCATAATACTGAATTTTATCTGTCTTATCAAATTTACTTAACCTACTGAAATTGGTTAGTCATGTTTTGTTAATTGAAATGTATAATTTCACATATTCTAATCGAATAATTACCAATTGAATGATACCATCTAATAGACTTAAGTATATGTTAAGGTATGTACTATTTGACGTGTAATATTTTTGTTTACCAATCAATTGAACTATGAACTAACTATATGATCTTGGGCCTTATTATGACACAGCATCTTGTATTGAATAGTGTTGCTCCATAATGTACTAAAGACACTTCACAGCGAGAAGGCCGCCATTTGTACTACCTACATTACCTACCTATAATTTTAAACCTTCATAAAAATCATTAACAGAGTAAATTACATCAAACAATAGAAATTAATTGGAACTAGCTATTAACAATTGAAACTATTGCCGACTGCTGCAAACAATCTACAGGTAGCTCAACTGAACCATATCACAATATCAGTCGGAAGCGTCTGTAAGACGCTGGCTGCATTGTCCCGCTGTATGGCCATGCTGATGCCCTGCGTCAGATACTAACCAGTTCTCGGGTCACGCGTTATTTTGACCAGACGCTAGGGAGCAAATGTGTCTATATTGTTTTAATGTTAACTCCAAAGAGCTCTTGCAGGATGGATTCAAGGGGTATTTTTTGTAGATGGGTCTTAACAAAAACGTATACCTAGAAGGTCAGCAAATCAGTATCTGTTAGTGGGTATAAAGCTCCTTGGTTTATTGCAAACTCTGCTAGACTATAAATTTTTACTTCCTTTACTTTGTAACCACGAATTGGGCTGCCCACGCTCATTAACTTCCTGAGTGCCTTCTATTTTAAAACCTCTTCGCCCCAGCCCCAGATGTGTTCCTGGTAGTTTTTGTGACGAGCAAAAAGCGTAAGAAAAACTGTCGCGTACCAAATGCAACCTGGTGGTGGTGTGCGTGGGAACTAACGGAGATGAAGAATAATTCAATAGTTTCTGCTACATTAAAAGATAGAGAGAATAGAAGTGAAACTAAAATGAGTGAACGCAGTTTTAGATTTTTCTCTTTTTATAACAGCTTCGAATGGTGCGTTTCTATTCCACTGACTGGGGTTGTGATAAGACGCAGGAGCTGCGCAAAGAAGCGTACCTCGTAAGAATCTTGCGCGGAAAACGCACAAATATCCTGGAAGTTTTCGTATGTTCTTGACAGAAGCTACGGTACGAACAGTGCATAAATGTAAATTATGTATAATAAATATTTACTTTAATTTGGCCGGTAAAGCAGTCACAACTTCAAAGCAAAATAAGTAATTCATTGTCAGGTGAGCTATGTATAAACACATTTTTAAGGCATGCACTGCCCTTTGCGACCCAAAGGAGCGTGACGCAGCAGTTACTTGAGTGTACTTAGAGTGCTTTAATAGCTGTCCCTATCAGTTCCACATCTACCCAATATTTCTATCCAAACAAAGGAACAATCAGAAAAACAGTTTGCATACATGTGCGAATCAAGTCCCACGTGGCACACGTGTCAAAACAGGAAGATAGCGGGCAGGTCGCGTGCCACTTGTCTTCGTCTACTCAACGGACCGTGTAATGAAGGACTTTGTCTGAAGTCAGTGAGGAATAACACCCTAACAAGGATATTACAATTACTGTTGGATGTGTAATAGCTGACGTCACATTATTGTATTGGATTTGCGTAGTAGTCCGTAGTTCCCTGTCCGCACGATAATGGCGCTGCTGTGCTAAACCCCATAGAAAAAGGATACATCACGTTCACGTCTCGATACTAACATCAACGGGACTCAAGGCTCATAATATTTTATGGCCAAAGTGGAACACTAATAGGTATGCGAAAGTTTGATGTATGGATGTTTGTTCCTCTTGACGCCAAAACAACTGAACGGATCGGGCTGAAATTTTACATACGGGTAATTCTAGGCTTTCTATCCCATTATATCATTTCCCATGGATCCCAGGATATAAAAAGACCTTTAAACGTTTCCATGGAAACAACGCGTGCGCAGATGCGCGTAGAATCTATTAAATATATTGCTATGCATTTATTTAACCTCTGCCTTCTGTTCCTTGTCTAGTTGTAAAAACAGGAAGATAGCGGCCAGGTCGCGTGCCACTTGTCTACTCAACGGACCGTGTAATGAAGGACTTTGTCTGAAGCGAGGAATAACACCCTAACAAGGATATTACAATTACTGTTGGATGTGTAATAGCTGAGTTGTCTGAAGTCAGTGAATACACCCTAAGAAAAGGATATTACAATTACTGTAGGATGTGTTAAGTTGTTAACTAAAATGTTTCCGTTCATGGTGTTTTCCTGACAGTTAATCGTCCGATTATATTAATAATTAGCTATAGTCGGTTAACTTTAATGAGTGTGTGGATTTTACGGTCGGTTTAAATACAGTGAATTTATGAAAGTTCTATAATATCTGTCAGTATTAAAGTCGTTTAATCCATGCGATCGACGTCATTCGTCAACTTCGTTACGTTTTGGAAGTAGAGCTCCTGATCATGAGATATGCAGTACTGCTCTGATGCTCACTCGTCGTCGCGTCTCTAACTCATAAAATTTAGATGCATATTGACGGCATACGGGCCACTTGTTAAAGCTTTTTGAAAGCCATTTGTGACGAAAACAACCAGAACACCCGGAACAAATATCTGCAGATCGTACACATAATTGTTCCGAGGCGAGAACCCGCAACCTCCTGCGTCGCAGGCTGACCTTCGCCCACCTCGCCACATCGGTCGACCACCTCTAACTGACACCTTTCATTTCGGTACTCTAGAAATAAATTTCAGAATCATTTTCAAGTAAGGTTACTGAAAGAACGGATCGGCCGTCCTTTGTTTCATGCGATCCGACGTCATCCGTCAATTTCCTTCGCTGTAAAGTATGTTTTCGAGCTGAAAACATACAGGGTGAATTTTTGAGTCGGGGCAGTAAGGGCAGGTATCTTAACCGTTATAGTTACAAAACGCTTTTAGGAGATTATCCATAATTTTTTAAGATTCTGAACGGCATTTACAGGTTTTGGAAAAAAATTACAGTCAGCAAGAAAATGGTCATGTTTCACAAAAACTGATATAGTCTGGGATAGTCTCCTAAAAGAGTTTTCCTGTAACTGTAACGGTTAAGGACCTGCCCCTACTGTCCCCTCTCAAAAATTCACTCTGTATGTACTTTACAGCGAAGGAAGTTGACGTTTTGCCGGTGAAGCCACTATTTAAACGAACTTGGCGAGTTACACATATATATTTTTCGTTAGATTAGATGTAAACCTTATCATAAGCTAGTGATTATTGCCTTGGCTAAATCTGCTTTGGAAGTTATTCAATCTCATTGCCTTAGGTAGGTTAAACATTATCTCAAGAGAGATTTTTAACAAAAGAGAACTGTACAATACCTAATCTAAATTCGATAGTTTGAATTTAGAATGATAGGTGCGGAATGCAAGAAATTCTCAATCAATCGTCATCCCACCTGGTCGGAGGGCGTCCTACACTACGTTTACCGAGTCGTGGTCTCCACTCAAGAACACGTTTGCCCCAGCGGCCGTCGGTTCTTCGCGAGATATGGCCGGCCCACTGCCACTTCAGCTTGCTAATTCTCAGAGCTATGTCGATAACTTTGGTTCTCTGTCGGATGTATTCGTTGCGAATCCTATCCTTCAGAGAAACTCCGAGCATAGCTCTTTCCATAGCTCGCTGAGCGACTTTGAACTGGTGGACCAGCCCTATCGTGAGTGTCCACGTCGCAGCTCCGTAGTTCATAACGGGTAGGACGCACTGGTTGAAAACTTAAACGATAAATGCATGGTGATGTGAAATGTGTGGCTGCTCTTTCCAACGTTTTATGACTGGCAAGGTATCAAAAAAACAAAAGAAACAAAAAATTTACTTTTACTTTATTTATTCTTATTTATTATTTTTCTAATTAGACTAGTAGGTAGCCATTAGTATTTTTACCGCCTTATGAACTCCATTTAGTAATGGATTCGAGTGTGTTTATGCATTAGTAGGTATGCATAAATACACTTTTTACATGGGTACTTAGACATAAGTATTTAAATCACTCGTTTGTTGACTTCAAATAAAACACGGACCAAGTATAATTATATTATTTAATTATACACTTAAACTATCGTAGTTGACGAATTCAAGAGAATGTGAGCGTGTTCTTCCAACACCAACTTGGTTCGTAGTGAAAACACACATATTCTTTGTTAGAGAAAAATTTTCAGCAATAAAGCTGCCAATTTTTTAACCAAACTGTTTTAGAATATACATTATGTACAATTGTCTATCTATCTAAATAACAGTTTATTAACTAGGTACCTATTTAATAGTTGTAATATAATATCTAGTTAATAGAATTACCTACCTAGTTCAGAGAAAACAAAACAAGGTACCTATCAAAAAAATTAAAAATTTACCTATCTAGGATAGCCTGCTCTGTTATTATTTATTATTGATCGTAGCTTTTTTAAAGTTATTCTGTCTTGATCATACTAGTTCCAATATTTTACTCATATACGAGAAAACGTCTAAAAATATATGATTCAGATTATGTAGATTAGGAAAAAGCGGAAAATATTAATTTTAGTACATTTTAATAAAAAAATTTTTTTTTTTTTTAAATCATAAAAATGTGTTTTAACACTATGAAATAGTAAGCGTAATGTTATTGCGTCATAAAGCTGTATAGGTAAACCTAGGTAAACTAAAAAGTATCAACTGACATTTGCAACATCAGCGCATTTGTTTAGATATAACCAATGGATATAACTATATACATACTATAGTTTATATATTTTATACCTACCTACACAGCCAACTGACGTCCAAGAAATTGCAAGCTCAAGTGGCATATAACCGGATCTAGTTCGTGTTCTAGTGGTGACTATTCAAAAGAGACTATACAAACTTAGCGTAGGCCACCCTTGGGCCAGGATAATGGCATGCGAAAGACTGCAGGTAGATGCTGGATGCGGCAAGCTGATGACGCTATAGCACTAATTAGGGGGAAGACCTATGTTCATCAGTAGACTAACATAGGCTAATGATGATAATAGTATAGGTAGTATAATTATGTATATCGAGACGCGTGCAACAATTTACTGAATATAATTATGTACGCATTTAAAGTATTAAACATAATATAAATAACCTGATCTCTGTTAGCTAATAGTAACTCTTATAACAATCTCAACAGCGAACGTGTTATCATACACAGTAGTTGTATGAAATGGAAAACATTTAAATCATCACAGATAAAAGGAATGACGAAATATTGGGCCAGTTTTGGACATAAACAAAGAACCAGTTATTTCTGTCCTTTTGAGCTGCGAAAACGGTCACTTTGAGGACTTTTGTGACTAATGACCTTATATTTACATAATTTAGAGCGCACGTGTATTATTGTCTGTTCATAATCTGTATTCATCTCTCACTGTATAAAAGACCTATTTGTACATGAAATGCGCTCTAATGGACCTTGCTTCTACTTACGATAAATCTTAAAAACCACTCTCAATTCAATATTCTAAAACGTTCATACACTAACCAATTCTTTAGCTTCTAAACATACTTCTTTTGTTCCTAGCCTTTGTTCTTTTATTTCTCCTTTCTTTTTCCCATACCTAAAATGTTCTTCTATTTGCAGTAACGTTTTGTCCTTTGTTTCTGGTAAACAAAAATACAGGAATATCGTACCAAGGAGAGTTGAAATTCCGTAGAATAAATACGCTCCATGATGTCCTATACTCTTGAACATCGCTGGTGCTGTCTTCACAGTTCCAAAGAACGCTACGGAAGTCATCATCACACTGATTCCAGAGCCAATGCCTTTGGTCTCAGATGCGAATAACTCACCAACCATATTCCAAGGTAGAGGTGCAATGCCCATGTGGGAAACGATTATGTAAAACGCCATCAGACCCAGGGATATGAAAGGTGATATGTGTCTTATGGTTCTGCTGTCGATTAGGTATAAATATATAGCTAATCCTATAAGAGATGCTGATGTAAAAACTCCACTGAATATTGCCATAGGTCTTCTGCCAGAACGTCTCAGCATAATGCAGGCAACGAATAAGGACACACATCGCAATACGTCTATGCTCAGCATGGCTGTGTAAGCATCCTTCTTGCTCGAGTTTCCTATTAACTTCTTCATCATATCTGTCGTGTATGCACATGTAACATTAACTCCCGACAACTGGGTTATGACAAAGAACACCATCATAATCGACAACGGTTTCCAAAACTCTGGTTTCTTGATGTTATCTTTCAATGTTTCTATTTTACCTTTAGTTTTATCTTTCTTACTTAGGTCCGCGATCATTTTATCAAGTTCCACCTTCATTGCTGGACCTTTGCCTCTGTACCATTGGAAAGATATAACGCTCTCGTCGATTCTATTCTTGGAAGCCAACCAGAAAGGAGATTCGGGGGCGTAATATAAAGTGACTCCTCCTATGAAAGGAAATAGTCCACATAGAAATGCGGCAGTAGTCCACTGCATAAGAGTTCCAAACAAGTGGGATAGGAACACGCCTAAGGCGATTCCTAATGACAAAGCTGCTAAAAAGAAGCCTCTGTAAATCGGTGAACTTATTTCTGCGACAAAAACTGGTCCGAGAGGGCCTAACCATCCTTGGCAGAACCCTGTTATAAATCTTCCAAAGAGAATCAGCCCCATGATATTATTGGACATGCCGATGATAATCCAACCTGCCGTGAAGCATGTCGACAGCATCAGCTGTGCTCTCCGTCTTCCGAACCTTTCCATCAAGTATCCAGAGATCAGGTTACCGAAGACCAGAGCCAAGGATGATATTGCCGCTGAAATAAATAGAATTAGGTTAGCAATTGCTCATAGTATGTTTATTGTATTAAGGTCTATTTCATCGGCTGGTTTCCAAAACGAAGAGGAGAGAAAACTTGTTAAAACAACATAATTGTACATTTAACAATTTTACAGTAACGATAGGAACACGTACCTACCCATGATACCAGTTCTGTGGACAAGCTATGCCTGCGACCATCCTTCAGCTGTGGGATGAGGATTGCTGCGATGCCCGATGTGGCTCCAGCCCCAAGGTTCAACATGAATACTCCGAATGCTATGAGAGCCTGAGACCAGAGAAGTTCATTTTAGTAAATACAACAATATTCGATGTGATTTTAATAGACTAGACATAGAAATACTTTATTCTGACATCTTATAAAAACCATGTATACTTAAAACTATATGTACAATCAAAAACAAAACTTTATATTTAAAATTATTATTATATAATAATTAACTTTTATAATTGTAATAATAAGGTAGGTAGGTACTAGTAGAGTAATGGGCAGGCTATGGCGAACAGTAAAATATCCAGGCATAATATGATAATGATAATGAATATGATGTCCATGATGAAAGAGAACAAAGGTGGTAGGCGAAAGAGATATTATGTACTTGGGGAACAAAATAAGTTCTGGAAAAGTTACGTAAGTGTAACAAAATGTCATTCGCGAAATTGATTGTTTCTTTTCATTATCGTTTCGAGGCGCCTTCATTTTCAAAATTATGTGCACTAAAGTTGTATTTATAATATCACTCGGGAGCAGGATACAGGTTGGTTTACAAACATTCTACATCGAGTTTGGCTAGTGTACAGATTCAAAGACTTCGACTCAATCAAAGACAAATAAATGATTTTGATATTGTTGTTAGAAGACATAGTTCTAATAGAGTTCAATAATCTTACGCACGTGTAACATAATCTTATCAAATAGTAAATATGTAAGTTACTTATGTTAATTTGTTGCACAAGGCATGGAATGTATGAATGATTTCTAATGACAATGTCATAGCAATTGGTATAATGATATGGTTTTCATTGATATATGAAAGCTAACTAGTATTATCTCCCAACGCGAACTTCAACACTAACTGAATTCAGATTCTATCATCACTACTCACGCCTTTGCAAAGTGCACAATCTTTTGTATGTAATAAGCTTGTTTGCTTTTGTACGACTTTAAACTTTAAAGAAACACTTTAAATTATAAAAAAAACATTACTAAAATATGTATTTCGACTTATACCCGACTTACGAAGTCATCAAGACATTCCATTAACCATTGATTTCATTATAAAAAAAGGATTGCCGTGGAAATACGAGTAAGATAGGATTTATTAGTGATGTACACATTTTAACATCGTCGGTACGACGAGGTGACCTAGGCAGTATTCTCATTATTAGTAGGAATGCTAATCCTTAACTTTGCATAGTATAAATAAATAAACTTGTCAATCGCTTATTTAAATAACTGTGCTATTATTAGATGTTCAAAAAAAATATAGTTTGATAAAAATACATAAAATATTAACATTTTTGATTTAACCTTTTATTCTTTGCAAAGTTATTATATTTTTATTAGCATATTTATATTTTGCGATATTTTTGTAAATATGATTGATTAAACATGTAGATTCAAATGCTAACAAGTAATTAACTGAAAATAATTTTAAAAAACCCAGTTCGGGTTTTTTTATATTTTAATAATGCTGGATAATTATTAGCTAAGTTGTAGGACAAACCATACAAAATGTAGCAACCGGATTTCTGTACAATAATTAAGATACCATTTACGTATTTATTTCGGTTTAACCGTTGGTTGCTACGTACTTAATCGTCCCAAATAACCTTTTGGGTTACCATACATTTGAAAGCGAAGAAAACCTTGCGGGTAAAAACCCACAGTTAACTTCGAATATTTGAATAGCTTCAGAAAATAACTATTTCCATAATAGCTGAGGAACGAAATGAGTACAAGGAGGGAGGGAGGCCTTTGACCTGCAGTGCGACTCTCCAGGCTAATATACGGCCTCTGTGCTGTTGTCTACTTCCCCACGCAAACCCTCCAAATGACCGGCCGGGTGATTATGTAACTCGCGACCGGTTTGCGACAGGCGTAAATTAAGCAATCAGTGCTGTCAAACGTCAATTTTGTATTAGTTTGACACCAGCTACATCGTCAAAATTCGTCAAAATTGGCGTTTGACAGCACTGATTGCTTAATTTACGCCTGTCGCAAACCGGTCGCGAATTACATAATCACCATACGGGTCACTTTATGGGGCTTTAGTTCATGGAAAATGAAAAACACATAAAAATAATAAGGAAGTTGGATCAAGGGCCAAATCCAAAAGGCGGTACTCCTAAACTCGGCACGCATCGTCAGGAAGTTCCTCTCTCTGCAGCACTAGTCACTGGCTTGAGCCTAGCTTCGCGGTCGGTAATCTACCGTTTGATATTGTTTTTACTGTAGAATAGCTTTATAATAATCTATTATCTTTTCTATAGTAAAAAATATATTTTATAACGAGAATTTAAATAAATGTTTTTAAATAATAATAAGAGCTGAGCACGCACGAAATTTATTATGTAGTATACTAACCGACATAAATACGACATAGTATTGAAAAACCTGACTTACTATTTCAATTAAGCATCAATACAAAATTTAGTGCAAGAAGGTCAAATAAGAGGGATCTTTTTGCGTTACGCACTTATAAGAACAACATCTCTTATTACAACCCACTCACTAGAATGGCGCGTCAGTACAATGAGCTGTCCATAAAAAATATAGAACTAGACATTTTAAATCCTAGAATTAACTATTTCATTAGAGAACTTAAAGGTATCCTCCATTTCAATGATCCTCATATCGCTGGTCCTCCAAGCTGGGCCATCCTACCTGGTGATGGAATTGAATAGAGTACTGCCCGGTCTTCTAGCTAGGTAGTGCATATTTAATTTTATCACCAGTGTCTTTTTAAAATTGTTTTTGTTTTTGTTAATACTAGTCCTTTAGTACGAATTATTATAATAAAATTTACTAAGTAAGTACACACTTATCTTTACGGTACAATATTGTAGATTAAAATTACTTTTTTTATGATTATTTTAGATAACATTGTAATATGTTTTGTGTGTTTAATAAATAAATAAAAATTGTTCAAATTGCCCTTCCTTTCGAATAAACTTAATGTTACAAAGACACAACTTGGACCCACTGGTTCGGGATCAAGGAGTTGAAGGAACCAGGGAGAGGGTTTGGCTGTGGGACACACAAGGCTAATTCTAATGTTGCACTGATTATGGTCTAACAGATTATAAGCAACTGGTTTTGATATCCATTATAATGTAAACTGAATCAACGGATAAGACCTATTATAATCGTTTGTCGAGTATACAACATGTTGCTTATCCGATGGAGCATGAATGGAAATAATTAAAAAATGCGCTTTTCCACAACACGTACGATATTCTAACATGATATTATATTTTTTGTACTGTTTTTCAAATAATTTTCAAACCACTATTAATTTACCCAAATCATGCAATAATTTTGTTTACTAGAACTGACTCAAATCAAAGCTTATTTACGGTTTATTAATTTATATTTTTAGGCTATACCTTGGAGTATAAAAATAAATCATACATACCTTTAAAGGTATATGGCCTGACTTTTAAATTGTATATCTTCTGAGAGAAATTATTTTTTAAGATTTTCCAAACGAATTAAAAACAATAAGCGTTGCACAAACTGACAAAAAAAAAACACTACAACACACCTGTTTCCTGAAAGGCGATCTTTCCTGAAGCACTTCATTATTATTGTCACTTTCTTTCTCCTTCTGACTCTGGTTAATTTTCTCCAACTCCGCAGCTGTGTGGTTATCCATGGCTGCAACGCGACTGGCACATGGCCGGCACTGTAAGAATGCCTTATTAATAATTATCTTATCATTATAACTATTTGTCGAGTAAATAAAGCACCAGACTTCAATGTATTTATCAGCTGATAGTCTCTACTTTGTTACTAATAACTAATGGGTAGGAAGAGACGGTAATTTCTTTCTAACTGACTTCAAACCACCCTTTTTTAGAGGTAAAACCTCCCAAAAATAGAATTAATACGTCGTTCTGAATTGTATTGGTGCACCACCAATCACCATGGTTAATTTTTTTATTTCTTTGACATTTTCGGTTTCCGTTATTCTTTTTTGATACCAACTGGTATCTAAGAGATAATATTTATTGATATCAGTTTGAATTGAAAAGGACTTTGTTAAATGCTCAAGATTATTATTAACCTTTGATTTACCCACTCAATCCCTTGTTTCAAGAGTTTCTGTTTGTTTCTTTCCTTTGTTGGCACTATTGTTTCATAATACAATTTTTAAATACATTACTAACGGTATATGGTATAACTGTTTCACTCTTCTGCCCAAAGAGGCGTTTGACTACATTGTGGGGAAAGGTTGAGATATCTCCTGAACTGGTTATGGTAAACCGGATGTGGTGATGATATCAATGGCCCTGCTTCGTTTTTTAAAGTATGTTAGCTGTAAAAGGGCATTGTGGGTGCATTGTCCCAAAAATAAGGAATTGTCTCAAATGACACAGACAATGCTAATACCATAAATACTAATTACGAGTAGGTTACCCACCCACCTACTAATGATGACTCTTATTTAGAAAGGTTTATTGAGTTTGTACCTAGAATCTGGTTCATGTTTCTGAGTCATTTGTTTACTAAAGAATTAGTTTTATTTTCATTTGAATCATTAGTTTATTTGTCTTCTTTGTTTTAAGAAACTAAGCACGAATCCATATCTACTTTGGTGTCCACAGTGGAATACTTTCAACTATTTTGCATTAAACTGAAACGTGGATGTAAATTTTATTCTTATAAAAATAAGTTTAGTAAAAACTTTGAGCTCAAAATGTCTAGATACAAACCTAACCTAACAAGTACACCATACCAACGTCGATCTCTTCCACATTTAACTTGCACCCTTACGAAGTAAAACTATAAATAAGATATTATATAATAAAACGGCTCCTCAATGACCTATCCAGAATGATTTTTACTCCTGCAAGAAGTGAAGAACTCAACCTAGTTATTTCATAAAACTTCGTATGTTCAAACAATGAAAATAATCATTCTGGCTGTATTTAACTTGTTAATTGCGATTTGCACTTGCACGCATAAATTATTTTTTTAGTTTATCTATTTACTATGACTTGTGAGCTCGCGGGGCTAAGATCACAGTCTTAGCTCTGTTAGCGAAAAACAAAATGGATTTGCAAGAGGAACCATCATCGTGAGTTATATCTGTTAATTTTTACATCCATGGGGTCTCCCATACGTTTTACACGATAAATAATTAAAATCAGTTTTTTATTAGCATTTTAACTCAACAACTCGCGTTATATTAGGTATTTTTTTTAAATGTTTTGAGTACTAAAATCACAGACTAAAAGTAAAACTCAAATTTCACTTTGGAACATTAAAAAATGATGTAAGTACCTATGTTTAAAAGTGTTTGTGTGTTTTACATTGAAAAATATCAAGAATTATTAATCCAAAATCAGCATAAATCGCGTAATTTTGGGTAAATTAATACTGGTTTAAAATGAGTATTTTAACCGAGGGAGGCCTACGGTGGGTATGGCCTTCTGCACTATCACAATGCCACAATAATCTAAAAGGCACTACAGCCTTCTTCAACACCTACGTGTTGTGTTGACTATGAGTTGACCCTTTGTTTTTGAAGGCCATAATAGATTGGAGCCCAAACCAGTATTAAAGTTTATTTATAAAAATGTATGACAGTTTCTTTGTTTGTAACAACTTCACAAGTCAAATTTACTAGTTATCTATATGTATACATTAATTTTGATGGTACATACCTATTTCACAGAAAAGTTAATATGTCTATGGATATTACTAAATACCTACTGTAAATGCGAAAGTAGATCTCTTCCATGTGTTTCTTTTTTCATGTTTGTAAACTTTTTATGCCCTTACGGACGAAGGGTGCATCCCAATTTTCATCTTTCCATCCAACAATATCACCAATATAAGAATTATTAATCCAAAATCAGCATAAATCGCGTAATTTTGGGTAAATTAATAGTGCTTTAAAATGAGTATTTTAACCGAGGGAGGCCTACGGTGGGTATGGCCTTCTGCACTATCACAATGCCACAATAATCTAAAAGGCACTACAGCCTTCTTCAACACCTACGTGTTGTGTTGACTATGAGTTGACCCTTTGTTTTTGAAGGCCATAATAGATTGGAGCCCAGACCAGTATTAAAGTTTATTTATAAAAATGTATGACAGTTTCTTTGTTTGTAACAACTTCACAAGTCAAATTTACTAGTTATCTATATGTATACATTAATTTTGATGGTACATACCTATTTCACAGAAAAGTTAATATGTCTATGGATATTACTAAATACCTACTGTAAATGCGAAAGTAGATCTCTTCCATGTGTTTCTTTTTTCATGTTTGTAAACTTTTTATGCCCTTACGGACGAAGGGTGCATCCCAATTTTCATCTTTCCATCCAACAATATCCGGCAAAAGATTCTGTCAGATCTAAAGACTGACGTCACACCTTATTTAAATAAATACCTATAAATTGATCGTAAGGGCAAGGAATTCGTGCTAAGGACAGAGATTGTAATCACTGAGCGTTATGTTCGTTACGTAGTATTATTTACACGCTATGATGCTGTTCTAATCAATTACGACACTCGAGCTAGGTTCGATCGAATCGAACCCTAAGCAGAGTGTGAACTAAAAGATAAAGGTAAATTCACACTTATCAGTGAAATATCAGTGAATCTGCAATTCGGTACAGAATGTTGAATTGGAGATTCACTGCTACTGATGCATAACGGATCGTTGTTCAACATTCTGTACCGAATTGGAGATTCACTGATACTGAACTGTGACATCACTGATAATGATATGATCGGCCATAAACTCGCAGTGCAAAACACTGAAGGGAAATTTCAGCCGCTAGCGTCGGATAAAAACAAATGAAGCGCATGAGGGCGCAGTGCGCGCCATTTTGTGAAAAGGATAGTCATAAGATTTCGCGTTCTTGGGAGCGGGATAGAGCATTCCTGCGTTTTGTTACGGCGGCGGCGTGCTAATTTAGAAGAAAACTACGTAACTTATGAAGAAACTGGTTCATGGAACCAAATTATTTGTAATAATAACCTAAGAATCAAAACATAAGTTATTTCAATAGACCGCAGGGTTCCAGAGATTTGAAACTTAATTATGTGCGAAACGGTGCACTTCTATATTTTTTGTCGTTATTATTTTATCAATTCCATGGGGATCCCATGAGTACTGAGATCTAGGCCAATCTTGACAACCAAATCCGATAGATTCGGCCACTGTGTGATTTGCCCTACGAAGAGTAATTAAAATTAAAATTAATTATCCATATATAACACATCAACTCCTGCAGGCACAGCCTTCAAAGTTCGACCCTAGATCTTAGCTTCTAAGCAAGTCATATTATTTCTAGCGTTTACATTATTTTCGTCGTTTTATTAATATCTAGCGCCTTTTTAATTCATCATAGCAACCTTATCAGAAAAATAGGTATAAAGGACTGTGCAGGCTATTACAAACTGCGATTCTAATTAGATTATAAATTACTAAAAAAACTATACATGGAATAGGCAATAATTTTGAGTTTTTATTTTAGAGACATTAGAACCCTTACTTATATAAAAATAAAATTAAAAAGATCGAGTTTTGCAAATGAAATAAATCCTTCTCTGGATACAAGGGTTACCTATTTATAGAAAAAAGGCGTAAAAACGGGATATTTATCATGATTTGTTTTTTTTTTTATTTTTCTACCGACACAGTTTGAAAGTCAACCAACCCGCGTTCAGCTACCGTCGTCAGTGTAGTGTTGTGATTGTGATTGAATTACTTTTGATAATAATGCCGGTATAGTTTGACCAAAACCGCTGTACCGCTCCTTAGGACCTCAGGCGCGGTACAGCGGTTTCGGTCAAACTATAGTAGTAATTTTCAAAGCGAAGACAAAACAATTAGGAGGGTAGATCAGTGGATAAATCTGCTAATAAAAACTCAGTCGCAACGCAATGGCTTCAATAGTTGGATTGTTGTTGCTTGCTTCAGTTATTCAGTGCTCATTAACGCGTGTGAGTGACCGATATTATTGACTTTTCTGTTAATAACCATGACATTTTATTTTGCACATATTGTGGCAAAAAGGTCATTCTCTACTAATACCACCTGTGATGCCTAAAATAAATAAAAAACATACTAAACAAGTGAGTGCGCAACATAAAACGCAAGTGTGTTTCCGCACACATTTGTTCAATAGAACAGAAAGCAGAGAGTAAAACTAGTCTTTGCTCTCTCTACGCATTTTGATATTCGGGATGGCTGTCTGGTAAGATCTATTGGTATCTATGTATGTATATAATAAAGAAGAATTATTTAAAAATAGCTGTGCCCCGCGTTTTCACCCGCGTGGTGATAAATACTTTGGATAATATACAATATATCTTTATAAATTGTAGCTTATGCGTTATTCTGATGTATAAGCTATATTATTGTAAAGTTTCAATAGAATCCATTCAGTAGTTTTTACGTGAAAGAGTAACAAACATCCATCCATACTTACAAACTTTCGTGTTTATAATATAAGTAGGATTTTGAAGGAATGATTGAATGATACTAACTGGTTTAAGGTCGTAACATCTCAAGTTTGTTTCTAGGTATATATGTAAGGTTACCTAATGGAAGTAGTAACAAGTACCTAATGCATTATTTAGAAATCGACGAAGTCGTAGGTCAAGTTTACGTCTGCACGCGTTTGCTCGCGTTTGCGAATAAAATGCTAATTGTTAACTGATTTTAATACATTAAAATATTAACTAGTTTCTGCCCGCAGCTCCTTTTGCATCCCCAAAACTCAGACCATTAACCAACAGAACGGAAAATCATAAAACGTGTAAATGTTTTCTTTGCACATAAAATAATGAAATAATAAGAACCTACACCTGTCCAGCATGATTAAATTTCTTTATAACTAGCTGCACCCCGCGGCCTCGCCCCCGTGGAAATCTATGTGTCAAATGATAAAAAGTATCCTATAAATAAAAAAAAATCTTTTATTTCGGACTTCTTTTATAATATAGATGCATAATTTGTTAGTAATGATCTTATAATAAATGTTAGTAATTCTTACGAACTAAAATTAAATTAAATTGAAATGAAAATTAAAATGAATAGTAATAAATTAGAATAAATTAGAAAAAAATAAAATAAATTAAAACAAATCAAATTATATCATTAATAAAAATTTAAATTAATCAATTATACAATTTCCGCCATATTGGCGAATCAATCTTGCCCGCTACTGTTTGTAGGATGCTGTTGGGGCTGTCCCGCACTCTGCGCATCAGGGACGCCGTCTTTTTCCGAAGGATGGCGGCAAAGCCATCCGTCTGATACTCGGCAAACATCCCCGATGTACTGCAGAAACGAGGCAGTCCCAACATCATCCTAACGATGTTATTATATTGCACTCGCAGGGTCTCCAGCGGTCGTTTGGTATGGCTGACCCATAGGTTCACACGATCATAAGATTCAAAGTCACCTGAATCACTCACTACCGTTGTTTTTTACCTATATATAATAATAAATAAATAATGTTGGACAATTCACACAGCATTATCTAGCCCCATGGTAAGCAGAGCTTGTGTTATGGGTACTAGATAACTAATATACATAATACAATACATTACATAGATAGATATTTTTATTACACATAGAAAACGACCAGAACACCCGAAACAAATATCTGCAGATCGTACACACATATATATATATATATAGGAAATTCATTAGGACATTCCATTTTTGTTACTTAACTTATACCTAAGTAGGTAACTATCGTATTTGCGCATTGTAATTTACTGCACAGTCATGTTTCGAAATAGCCAGCGCTAAACAAATGAAATATAGCGTAATAAAAATAACGAAACTACTCTATTTCCTATCGAAAATTTCATGAATTCAGAGTGCGCTCAACCTTTGTACAAACAATTCTGAAACAGACAAAAAGTTTAATTTTTCTTTAACATTTTTATTTTCATTTCATTTTCAGAGATATGCCGTTCGAAACGGAACCAGCAGAGTTCCAGCATAGATTTATTCTCTACACACTCCTCTTTGTGACGACCCTGGTTTGGATCATTCATAGCAGACAGAAGAAACTGAGGCTCTACAGGCTCGGCAACTTGATCCCTGGACCCTTTCCTGTACCTATATTTGGGAACGCCTTGCTGGCGTTAGGAAAGAAGCCTGAACGTAAGATTAACCTCCAATAGAAATAGAAATAGAATAGAAAATATTTATTTGCGTTTCATATAAAATAATACAAACTAAGAACTAATAATAATAAAGATAACAAATTAGGAATGAATAAAATAATTAAAATACGAGAACACAGAAAGGCTACCGATGCTATATGACACAAGCCAATGCAGCGCTGGTTTTCAGTTTTAATATCAGTTCAGTTAGTTTTCCGTTTTAATTAAGTTGCATGTGAAGTTCTTAGCTCTCAGCTTATGTGTGCGGACGAGTAGGAGCTGTGACGTCGCCAAACCTGGAGTACTCTTGGAGGTGGCTCCGAGCATACATAGCCGCATGGAATATGACCAGCCAAGGAACCGTCATAATCTTTAGGGAACGGAATAATGGACGCGCTGCGGTGTCACTACATGTTTTGATGATTTTTATGTGCTTTCTTGATTGCGTGTTATTGAGAGGAGACAGCGACTCGGCAAACGTGGTTTAGGATGGACAGTCCAGCCTAATAAAATTATGATCTGCGAAATACTGCATGTAGATGCGAATAGAAGACGACCGGGCGTTATGGCGCTTACTTATGGATGCTTATGTCCCGCAGTGAACTTGTATAGGTTGATTGATGTTGTGATGTGCTCGCTGACATTTATACGTTATATTATAAATGCGAAATCTGACTATTCATTTGTAACATTTTTATATTTGTCAAGAAATACCTTAGAAACGTTTTAAACATATTTGATAGACTATTTAGGGAACCGGTCGTCTTTAAAAATGATCTGGAAGTACTAACCGACCCTATAAAATACAGGTGAAATTGAAATTAACACCTAGTCTTATAAGCATAGGTTTTAGTTTTGACGACCTCTGTGGCGCGGCGGGCGAAGGTCCGCTTGCGATGCGAGGAGGTAGTGTTCGATTCCCGCCTCGGGACAAATGTTTGCACAATCTGCAGATATTTTTTCCGGGTGTTCTGGTCGTTTTCTATGTAAAAATATCTATCTATGTAATTATTATAATGTATCAGTCATCTAGTACCAAAACAAGCTCTACTTAGCTTGGGGCTAGATAATGGATTGTCCAGCATTATTTATTTATTTAGGTATAGGTTTTAGTATCCACAAAAAGGCACATTTTATTCAGCCTAAAATTTAGGGCACCGCCGTGTTGGATATGATAGTTACCTATAAATATGTGCTTACAGATCTAGTCAAGATAAGCCTGGAGTACGCAGAGCAGTACGGCAACGTGATCCGAGGGTGGCTGGGCTACAAGCTGGTGATCTTCCTCACCGACGCAGACGACATCGAGACGATCTTGAACAGCCATGTCCACATCCACAAGTCTACGGAGTACAGGTTCTTTAAGCCCTGGCTTGGAGAGGGGCTGCTTATCAGCTCAGGTAACAAGATCCCTCCAACCTTCCCATAGTCCCGCCAACCTTGCGGTTACACTGACCGAAACTGTGAGAAAAGAGTCACTCGGGTGATTCCAGACTACAAATCCTACACACTTTTTGTCCCGAACACTCTCCCCTTTCAGGGGCATGCCACATCACATCACAGACTTCATTGCCGGGCTGCTCCACCTGTCGAGCTGCTCTGTGTAGCACCAGGTAAGGAGAATATGAAACGTTTATTCTTGTGGCTCAGCGATCCGAAGCCTCCGATACAAGTCTTCTCGATTCTGAACTCTCTCGTCATCTAGTAGCCAGGAGACGCACATCGTCAATCCAGCTATAACTAGGGCGGCCGACTGGTCTTCGCCTTTATAGTTTTCCCTCATACCAAGGCATAGGTATGAGGGAAAACTATAAAGGCGATTGTTTTTATTTGAGTCGCTACTATAAGGAATTCAAAGTTACAAAAACAGTAAGGAATCCGATATGGGCATAGATCTAAGTTTTGTAGATCTGTGGATAGCGTGCATTTTTGGTGACCAGGAAGCAGAAGCGAGGACGGTTACAACGATCTCAGCGGGCAAACGTTCCAAAAATTATCTCATATAAGAATAAGAATACGAAAATCTCTATTCGTAACATTAACAAATTTACTAAACTAGTACCTATGTATCCATATGTCATAGTAGTTTCTACCCACGGCTTCGCACGCCTTATTTCTTCGGAAACGTTTAACGGTAGTAACGGTTTTAAAGGGAGGGATAGAATATATCCCATGGTAACTGATTAATTAGACAAAAATTTACTCGTGTTTTGAAGAAATTTCCTTATCTCTCCAGACAAACTGGATATCGCCATAATCACCACGCTTAGCAGGTGATTTGGTGATCGCAGTAGAAGCAGAACATAAATATTTAAATGTCAATAACGTAGTAGTAATAGTAATCTCTAACATAAGCAGGGGCTTATTATTACTTATTTTTTTTTTTTAAATTGGTTAAACTGACCATCTCTCTCCAGGTGAAAAGTGGCGTTCCCATCGCAAAATGATAGCTCCAACATTCCACATCAACATTCTGAAGTCCTTCATGGGTGTCTTCAACCAGAACAGCAGAAACGTGGTGGCAAAGATGAGGTCTGAAGTCGGGAAGACATTCGATGTGCACGACTACATGAGCGAAGTCACTGTGGATATTTTACTTGGTAAGACTTTCCAAAGTCTAGTCTGAATAAATGAATAAATAAATATATAAAATATAACAAATAAAGTTACTCGGTTAACAAGGTTTAAGATGCTTTGTTCGGAGGGATGATCTAAAGACTGGATCCTTAAAGAAAGGTGGATATGGGCAGAACAACTAGTTAAATTGTTACGATCACAACCAGGCCTACCATGGCCGCAGTGACACGAAAGCCTATATAAATATGTATAATAAAAATATGATATAGGATAATAGGCCAACATCGAGTAGTTGGTGATCACAGATATCTTAAGTTACAGACTTACATGAGTATTTGTGTTATTTTAGAAACTGCTATGGGCATAACAAGGAAAACGCAAGATGCATCAGGATTTGACTACGCAATGGCGGTGATGAAGTTAGTTGATCATATTTTGTTACATTTGAGAACTTATTAACTTAAATTTTTAGTCAAACAACAAATTTACAACAAAATAACGAGTTGCGTTACAGAATGTGTGATATAATTCACCAGAGATACTACAAGTTCTGATTGCGATTTGACTCCGTTTTCCAAATCACTCATTTCTTTAACATTCAATAACGTGTTGCATTTTCACAGAATGTGTGATATAATCCACCAGAGACACTACAAGTTCTGGTTGCGATTTGACTCCGTTTTCCAAATCACTCATTTCTTTAAGAAACAAGAAAAACTGTTGAAAATCATTCACGGTCTCACCAATAAGGTAAGTTGACTTTATCTAAAACTATTCATTTAAAAACCAGCATCACGATGCACCAATTTTGTTTCTAGCGTCAATAAACCTTGACATTGAATTCTCACCGAATTTTACCCACACCACAAACAAAATTGATGCTTAACGAGCCATATACTCGTGTCGATGCTCGTTCTCAAGTAGCCATATTTTAGTTCTCCAACATGAAATTGCGTGTTTTGTTTCCGCCAGTTACTTTAATACGCCTAATTATAGTACAATAAAATATAACGAAACAAAGAATTGCATATTTGGCAGAATTAACATAGGTATTCTGGTTGTTGTTTTGTCAAATAACAATAATGTAGTTTGGTTACTTTTGTAACTGCTCCCAACAAGAGAATGAACGATAAAATACAATCTCTAAACAATTTTTCATCGCGCAAATATTGAATCATATCTTCGAAGAGTACTTGCTAGAAAGGCTCTCCAATTATTAAGCTTGCTGCGCACAACGGCTTCGCCCGCATGGAAATCTAGGTATGGTTTATAAACCTTCCTCTTGAATCACTCTATCTGTTAACACTTTGAGTGCTGAAAACGCACGGTATGAGTTTTCTACAAGCGACTAATATCCGTAAATCCACACTAGCGCAGCGGCTGAGAAAATACAGATCTTTGTGACTCAGCAGAGCTGTAATATTTTTCGAACGAAACGCATGTGCGGCGCAACACAACCGCTGTGTAGAGCGGCAGCACGAATTTTTTAGGTAAAAAAAAAAGATCGCAGTCGTCGAAAAAAAACCGCAGTCAAAGTGTTAAAAAACCGCATCAAAATCCGTTGCGTAGTTTTAATGATCTAAGCATACATAGGGACAGGCAGACAGCGGGAAGCGACTTTGTTTTATACTATGTAGTGTAGTGATAAATATTTTTTTATTCAGGTTATAAAGAGCAAAAAGACGGCTTACATGGAGAACAAAGCCAAAGGATTCATCCCTCCTACAATAGAAGAGCTGACACGGCCAACCAACAATGACATAAATCTAGCCAACAATATGAAAACTGTTTCGGATAACGTCTTCAAAGGGTATCGAGATGACCTTGATTTTATTGATGAAAATGATGTTGGTAAGCCATATTTTTATTTAAAACGAACATTGGTCATAAGATAGGATAAATAATATATTCAGGTGTTACGGAAATTCATTGCTAAATATGAGGATGAAAAATATTAATATTATACATATATTTATTACATATTTTTGCGCTCTAAGAATATCTTTAAAAAACAAGTTTCTCTCTTAGGTTAATTTGCTTTATATCATATATATGTATATACATATTTGTATAATTCATGCATGATTTGTCTATTTTCATTTGTTGTTTTATTAGTTTTCCAAATAAGCGTCTGTAACGTTATTGTGTTTTTTTTAATATAATGTTTCTATTAGTGGCATCTTGATTGGTTTATACAAAACTATATTACTGTTAACTTTAAGAATATTGTAAACTGTGCCTTAATAAACAAAAATAAATAAATATAAAACAATTCGCGTGCAAGGCCCGCCCTCCCAGAAAGTGACTTACCATGCAATTAGAGAAGGTAAAAAATAGACTTACCCACGCAATTTTATTTATTTTATTTATTTATTTAGAAACAAAATCCACAGCCTTTAAAACTAATATTAACATATTTAATAACTAAACTTAAGGCCAATAAAAGATTTACTTTGTATAAAATAAAAAAAAAATGACTATCACTATAAATCAAATTAATTAAAGCTAAAACAATTTGAATGACATAAGAAAAAAAGAGTATAAACTAAATTTAAAACAAAAAGAAACATGAAAAATAAAACTAAAATACTAAATACAAATCTCATTATTCAAGTGTCTCAGTTATGTACCTAAACTTTTACAGCCTTACTGTTAACTATAAACACTATAAATTAGGTCATTGGGAATAACTAAATAAATTACAATTACACTTACACTTACACTTAATTATCAAGTCTATTATATTGCGCAAGTCTCTTTGTTTACTCCACTTTTGTTCTTCTCGAATGTCAATTTATGGAAAAACGGTGCACGTGAATTGCATTTTGTTAGATCTTATCAGAAAAGGTTACACGCGATTTTTTGCAAATCTATTCTCTTCCTAATAATAAGAATAGATTCTTCCATCACAATTAAAGTTTGTTGTTGGCCCACTTACATTCGTAACAAATTCGGCAAACTACGATAGATTTACTCTAAAAAAGAAGAACAGAATAAAAAGTATAGACACCCAATATTTTTTGTGAATTTATGAAATTCAAGCAGTGTGGAACGATCAAAAAAGAAAAAATCGTTTCTGGTATGTATCAATTTATAAGTTTGTAAAGAGGAACTTCAGGTTTTCCTTCAATTCCTTCAAATAAATTTAAATATAAAAGGTGTGAGAAGGCTCTGCAGCACAAGAAAGAAAGCGATGATGATGACTGACATACCAAGAAACGCTGCTCTATCATCCTACTAATAAACGCGAAAGTTTGTTAGTATGGATGGATGTTTGTTACTCTTTCACGTAAAAACTACTATTCAGTAGTTTTTAAAGATTGGATTTTAAAGAAACTTTACAATAATATAGATTTTTTTAACTTTACAATAATACATCAGAATAGATAAAAAAGAAAGAATACAAAGGCTACAATTTATAAAGATAATAATATTGTATATTATCCAAAATATATATCACCACTCGGGTGAAACCGCGGGGCGCAGCTAGCCAAAAATAAAGTTATATAAGTATAGAAATGGCAAACCTAATTATGCGGATCTGAATAAAATTGATTATTACAACAATGTTGTTTCAGGAATAAAGAAACGTCAAGCATTTTTGGACCTAATGATAGAATCAGCTCAAAATGGGACTAACAACATCAGCGATCATGAAATCAAGGAAGAAGTTGATACAATAATGTTTGAGGTATGATTTCATATCCATAAAACCTTAACACGACTAAAGGTTCCCAAATGGGAGGTAGTCGAGTTTTGTCATGTAGGCATAGGGTTCAGCTTCCACGATTTTAACCGATCTCAGACTATGGAGATTCTATGGTCAGCTGTGTGATGTAGGTGATTTTTATGTATGCTCCGTCTATTGTAAACTGATTTTAATGATTCTTGCTATTGTGTGGTATTAGGATAATCCCGAGATAATAAATGCTTAGTCCCGAGGGATGATTATTTATCCCGTAAACCATAAAAAGCAGTGTAAATATTAAGGAATTTGAAGTCGGTTTTTAGTTTTTACAAAACAATAAAATTATAAATACTAAAGTCATTTAAAACGGGATATTTACCATGATTTGATTTTTGAGTTATCCAATATTTCGGCAAAGTTGCATGCGCCATGATCACGGAGTAATTGTGCATGAAACTGTGCCGAAATATTGGATAACTCAAAAATCAAATCATGGTAAATATCCCGTTTTAAATGACTTTAGTGTTAATAACCATGATAGTTTCAAAAGTTAAATTATAAATAGTATGTCCACCATAAACCACTTTCACTACAATTTCCGCCCCCACTACCGCTTTCATGACTTGCAGCCTAAGATATCATTATATTATGGGGCATTACTGGGGTCTCCAAGGTTACAAAAATAGGTCGGTTGAGAATAAATTTTAATTATTTTAATAATTAAATAAATAATGCTGGACAATCCACACACCATCATCTAGCCCCAGGTAAGCAGAGTATTATGGGTACTAGATGATTGATATACATACATAATACGACTACTTTCGAAGGGGCTCAGTTCTATAACAGGCTACCTGAAGACGTTAAAGGTGCTGGAACGTCTCTTGAGGATGTAACGCTACTGGACTAAACATAAAAAGACGGAAAAATAACATAATATTAATACTTAGCTTAAGTTTCTCATGTAAGTAACATGTATGTTGTAAATGAGAAATAAATATCTTTGAACTGAATACAATACATTACATATAGATATTTTTTATTATACATAACGACCAGAACACCCGAAACAAATATTTGCAGATCGTACAAAAAATTGTACCGAGGCGGAACAATTGTGAAAATCGAACCCGCAACCTCCTGCGTCGCAGGCGGACCTTCGCTCACCACGCCACAGAGGTTGTCATTAACATCATAAGGGTCAACCACAGCTGGTCTTCCGACGTTTCGTCTTCCTTTGTAGGTATACTTAATTACCCAACTATAACTTTCTTTCCCAGGGTCACGACACCACAGCTGCTGGCTCTAGCTTCGTCCTCTGCCTCCTCGGTGTCCACCAGGACATCCAGACGAAGGTCTATGACGAGCTCTACTCCATCTTCGGAGACTCCGACCGTCCAGTGACCTTTGAGGACACTCTCGAGATGAAATACTTAGAGAGAGTGATCTTGGAGTCTCTAAGACTGTACCCGCCAGTGCCGATCATTGCTAGGACTCTGAAGCGGGATGTTAAGATTGGTAGGTGCATTCAATAAATAAATATTGCTGGATAATCCACACAGCATCATCTAGCCCCAAGGTTAGCAGGGCTTGTGTTATGGGTACTAGATGACTGATATACTTAATACAATACATTACATATATAGATATTTTTTGTTTTATATACAGAACGACCAGAACATCCGGAACAATATCTGCAGATCGTACACACAATTGTCCCGAGGCAGGAATCGAACCCGCAACCTCCTGCGTCGCAGGCGGACGCTATTGTTACACCAAATACAGATCATTACAAAAATAAATGACATGCGACAAGTACAATGGGTGGCCTTATCGGTTAGAAGCGAACTCTTCCAGGCAACCTTTGTATGGAAAGATTTATGTGAATTTAAGGAAGGCAGGTTCAATCTACATATCTATAATATAAAAATGAATCGCTGAATGTGTTGCTAAGCGCAAATCTCGAGAGCAGCTGAACCGATTTCGGTAATTATTTTTTTAGAATATTTCTTGAACTACGAGGAAGGTTCTTACGGAGAGAAAAAAGAGAAAAAATTTAAAAATTGCCTGAAACAAATGACCACCCGTGCGAAGCCAGGACGGGCCGCTAGTTTTATATAAAAGAACCTCTTTTCCAGTGACAAACAACTACGTCCTCCCGGCCGGCGCTACCATCGTTATCGGCACATACAAGCTCCATCGCAGCCCGAAACACTACAAGAACCCCGATGTATTCGACCCTGACAACTTCCTTCCTGAGAATATGGCTAGCCGGCATTACTACAGCTATATACCTTTCAGTGCTGGGCCTAGGAGCTGTGTTGGTGAGTGTTCAAGGACAACCTAAGGCCCCTTTTGCTCCACATTTTCTTTTTATAGCATAACTGTTTAAGGCTTACTGCCAGTCCTTCTACTCGAGCAGTCTGTGGATAAACCACACCCGGCGAGCTGCTAGCTCTCTGCGAGTCCAATACAACAATATCTTTAGGATGCTGATGCGGCTGCCTCGCTATTGCAGCGCATCAGGGATGTTCGTGGAGGCGCGCACGGACGACTTTCACGCGATTACTCGCAAGAAAGTCGCTTCCCTACTCCAGCGTGCGCGAGGCAGCGGTAACGGCATCCTGAAGATGATTGTGGCACGGACAGACTGCCCAATTCAAAACAGGTGGATGCGGGTGCTGATGGGCTCCATCTGATCCTAATTTTTATTATATAATTTTAGTTTAATTTTAAATTTAGTATGACATTTTATGATTTATATTGTATAACTTAATAATCTGTATCTATTTATGTTTAATTTTTATGTTTATTTTTAAGTTTTGTGTTTTTAATTTTTATATGGATTTAATGTAATCTGAAATAAACGAATAATAATAATAACTAGCAGCGCCCCGCAGCTACGTTGGCGTTGAAATATATCTGTCAAATGGTTTATAAACCTATCTCTTGAATCAGTCTATCTATTTAAAAAACCGCATTAAAATCCGTTGCGTAGTTTTAAAGATCTAAGCATACACAGGGACAAACAGACCGGGAAGCGACTTTGTTTTATACTATGTACCTAGTGATGAACGGCTTTGATTTTATTTTGTTTTTAATCACAGTTTCTTGCACGGAACCCTCAGATTTCAGGGATTATTCTGTTATCTAAGACGGAACCATCCACTACTGTTTAAATTAGCCTGCTCAAAATATGGTTTTAATGATACCTAGGGTTCCTAGTACCTACTCTGGAAAACTGTCCTATTCTACATATAATCTAATAAATTCCTATAGTTAGTAGAAACAAGTAGTGTCGCTTGCAGCCTACAGCTGCAGTCTGCGGCGTGCGGTCCATCTTGGAATTGCACCTTTATCATAGCTAAATCCCAGAATCATCGCTGATTTCTTGTATCTTTCTGAAATTCACAATTTAATTTTCCAGGCCGTAAATACGCGCTGCTAAAACTGAAGGTCCTGCTAGCAACTGTGCTCAGGAACTACAGAAGCATATCCGAGATCAAGGAAGAGCAGTTCCAACTCCAAGCTGACATCATTCTAAAGAGAACCGACGGATTCCAGATAATACTGGAACATAGGAAGATGGTGCCATTGAGCAGTTAGAATAGTTGACAAGAAATTAATACCATTAAGAAAACTTAGTGATTAAATACATTCCTGTGTAGGTACAGTGCCTAGCACCATAGGGCTATCATATTTTTTATCAATAAATAAATAAGAAATATTCTTTACTTAGTTTTTTTCAGTCATAATCAACCTAATATTCAAGCACATATTTTACACTGAGTTGCCGTAATAATAGTTACTAATTCCTCAGGACTGAAACTTTTAAGCGATTACCTACTTATTTGCCTGGACTTTATAACTATAAAAAAATAGGCAAGAGACAGAATCATCGAAAATATTTAAAAAAAAATTGCATTTCGAACTAACTCGTATTAATAATACCTCATTGTAATAAATAAAATATACCTTACACAAAAAAAAAAAATAGTATGTCAAGATTGCTAGAAAATATCTACAGGCAAACTAATACGAGTCATTTTTTTGCTAGAAAATATCTACAGGCAAACTAATACGAGTCATCTTTACCAAACTTCATAACAAGCACTGAAAGCTAAGAATAAAAAAATGACGGGTTTATAATAAATGAAAGATAGCCGAAGTGCCAAGCAAGACAGCTGTCTTGCAATCTGGAAGCTTCCAGATTGAGAGGAAAACTACTTTAAATGATGGGTTGACTACATCCGACAATATATGGATGTCGAAGACTCAAGCAAGACTGGGAAAAGATTGGTCTATGAATGCCTAATATAGGTACACGTATGGAAAATAATCAAATCTTACAGCAAATCTAATTATATTCGTGGTTATGCTTGGGTAATTAGACAGTAACACTAAAAAGAGATAACAACGAACCAAACGCTTCTGCACTCAACATACGAGTAGGAAAACACAGAAGCATTCGAGCTCAATAATGACAAGTTATTGAGTGCATTGCATATTAGGTAATTGTTTATGCATTTCAGTAGCCATTGTTTAAAATACCTACGATGATTATGCAAAATAAGCTGTACAGGTCGGGGTTAATAAATAACTTGCTTTAGTGTACCAATAATGTTCATTAACCATTCATTACGGAAGCGAGGTGGACTGAGGGACAGAATTTTTAAATAAAGGTAGATTATAAATATAATATTATATATCTTACTTTCTTACAAAACTTTATTAGTAAACAATTAGGTATCCCTAGTAAACATAATAAAGTAAAATACCAAAGCATATAAAACAGCACTACAGTTTTTTTTTTGTATACCGATTGAGTGCTTCATCAAAATAAAAATAAATTCAAAATGTTTTAGTTGCTTGAAAGTGCCTTTCTTGTACCCAAACTTGCTTGCCTGAATTTATTGACGTTTCATTTTGCTTCGAGGAGAAAACCATTACAATAATTGCAAAATAACTACAACGGCCGGTTCAGCCATTGCGAAAATAAGTTACAAAATGCAAATGAACAGAGTTTTATTTTATTTTATTTGTTTTATTTATATTTAATTTACTGATTTATGGCAAAATACGCTAGTATTTAATATTCACATTGTCATTTACCCGTGAAGATCATTTATTATCTTTTCTGTTGCTAGGTTAACCTATTTTGCATGTATTTAAGCTGTAGGCATTCCTTAAAATAAATAATTTAAAAAAATACGTGGTTTAACGTATAACATCATTGGTTTAACGTTTAATATCTGCGAAACTTCATACTTTGGCATCATTACAGTAAGATGACGTCATTCGTGGAGGAGACTCAGGGTATCCAGTTCAGCTCGCGTTTGATCTTCTACCCGCTGCTACTCCTCGCGTCAGGTCTATGGATCCTGCACCGTTGGCAGCAGCAGTCCAGGTTCTACAAGATGGGGGAGAAGATCCCGGGACCTAGCACGGTGCCGTTCTTTGGAAATGCTCTTCTGGTGTTTCAAAAGAAACCGAATGGTAAGTGTCAAAACTTTATCAACTGTTCATTATTGGTCTAATTATTGAGGGAATGATTATGTTCAAGTTTTTTTTATACTAATACTAATTAATAACATTTGTCCTGTAGTGGAATACTCCAGCTTAAAATAAATCAATCAAATAATATCTACTTATTATTGGAGATGGAGATCTCAGCCCCTGAACATGAAATTAAAATCATCCTCTCGAATGGATTTTGATTTTTCCTCACCTAAAAAAAGGTTTCCAAATCCTAATTTTAATCCGGAAAATTGAGTGTGAAACCGCCGGCATTAGCTACTTAATATTAACTACCCCGTAATACTACATACTCGTTAAAACTACATATCGAAATAAAACCAATACAGGAATCATTATGATAGTCTACAGAAAGATAATAAAAATTTGTGGTAGCAAATAAAGCTTATTTTATTTTATTATTACTGACAACATAATATTTCCCGTTCCAACAGAAATCGTGAACTTAGCCCTTGACTACGCAGAGAAGTTTGGAAGCGTAATCCGAGTCTGGCTTGGCACTAAGCTGGTCATCTTCCTGACTGAGCCAGACGATGTCGAGGTCATCCTCAACAGCAACGTACATATTGACAAGTCCACGGAGTATAGGTTCTTCAAGCCGTGGCTTGGAGAGGGACTGCTGATCAGTTCTGGTAAGCTTTTAAATAGTAGGGAAGTGGTGACATCGAGGAATCGTGAGGCGACAGCAGCCGCTCTGCAAGAATTACCATGATCACCACGACCACCTCTTTGACAAAAGTGTTTCAAAGAGATTGGACGAAAACCATAGAGTGGTGGCCTATGTGAAAAGGCACGATCAGGGAAGAGCACTCCGGGATTCGATGTTAGAATCCAGACCGTTTTTCCAGAAAGTATCCGATTATTTAGTCCAGTTCTTTCTCTAAATCAAAGCAAAATATCAGCTCGATCGGTTTAGTAGTATTGGCGGCGTGATGAGGTAACAAACATCCATACATCTTGACAAATCGCCTATATAACAATAATATGAATATACTACCTACCTATGACGACCGATGTGGCGCGGTGGGCGAAGGTCCGCCTGCGACGCAGGAGGTTGCGGGTTCGATTCCCGCCTCGGAACAAATGTGTGTACGATCTGCAGATATTTGTTCCGGGTGTTCTGGTCGTTTTCTATGTATAATAAAAAATATTGTATGTATTGTATTATGTATATCAGTTATCTAGTACCCATAACACAAGCTCTGCTTACATGGGGCTAGATAATGCTGTGTGAATTGTCCAGCATTATTTATTTATTTATTTTATTTACCTATATTATTATAGATAGCTATTTTAATCACTTTTTACCTACTACCTGGGTAGGTATGTAACATTAGGCTCTATAACATTAATCTCTTACAGTAATTATTATGCACTCAATTGTACCATCCGCAGTTTTGCATTCGAGGCTATGTTCACAAAGCTCACAAAGATTGGCGTACTATTATGCTTATAGGGATAGCTAACACACAATTTGAGGAGTCTATCTACTAGTCAAAAGGTTAAATGAGTATCATCTTACATCTACAACCTAGCTACAATATATCATCTACAAGCTGCGCCCCGCGACTTCGCCCGCGTCGAAATCTATGTGCTTATGACCTTCCTCTTGAATCACTCTACGTATTAAAAAAAAAAAACATTAAAATCCATTTCGTAGTTGTAAAGATCTAAGCATACATAGGGACAGACATACAGCGGAAAGCGACTTTGTTTTTATACTATGTACTGATCTTCGTTTTCAGGTGAGAAATGGAGGTCCCACCGAAAGATGATCGCGCCGACGTTCCACATCAATATCCTCAAGTCGTTCGTGGATGTCTTCAACCAGAACAGCAAAAACGTGGTGGAAAAGATGAAGCCCGAGATCGGAAAGACGTTTGACTGCCATGACTATATGAGTGGTGTCACTGTTGATATTCTACTTGGTTAGTATATTCCACTTTTCTTAATAAACATTAAGAAACCCACCCTTGAATAATATCAGTCGCGTTCGCAACCATTAGTGATTTTTTCATCTTCATGTAAATAGTAAAGAATCAATCGATTTCATCCCAAACATAGCTCACGAATTTGTTATTTGTGACTTTGTTTCCACAACCTTTTTAAATTTATTTATTTATTTTAAGCCGTTATTGTCCCACTGCTGGGCAAAGGCCTCCCTTTTCTCCTTCCACTCCTCGCGATCCAACGCTGCAACAGGCCATGATGGAAGACCTTTTTAATTATATCGCAGAAATCGATTAAACATCATACACATTTGTCATTATGGCTCCACAACTTTTGGAATACATAAGTAATGAAAATGTAAATTGTTGTGTTACGTTGACGGAAATTAACACAATTGTATCTATGAATCTAATTTATCGATTGGTTACCACTGTTTAACAAGTCCAATGATCAATTGCATTTATTGATCACACTTAATGATAATTTATTCACCTTATATTTTCTACGCAATGGTAGGTATTACAGAGGGCACGACAGTGGCCCTACCAGGTCGAGTGGAATGTTTTAAAGGGATATGGTATTACTTATAATTGCATTACGTAAGCAACTTTGACCTAATAAGTAGAACAAAAGAATTTTCACTACAAAATTGTGAATCAACTGGATTCCTTTGTTTTGTGTAATAAAGAAATTTTTCCAGAAACTGCGATGGGCATCACTAGAACCACTCAAGGTGACAATGATGCTGGTTTTGATTATGCTATGGCGGTTATGAAGTAAGTACCTCTACTATCTTTAACTGATAGTAGTAGGAAACAAATATTTATTTTTTGCTTAAAAACTTGATTAAGAAAATTCGTAGTCAAAAATGGCAAAGATCAAATGCATTTTTGTTATGATATTAACTACACCGTGCAGTGTGGTGGCTTAGAATTAGCATCATCCCAACTCATCCCGTGAGCGTTCAAGAGGCGCCCACTGGAGGGCGAAAAGCAGCGCTTCCTGTAGAACAGACACCACCGAACTGCGATTCTCATACCCATGGGGGTTATGGCATTAACCCGTAATGATAAGAGCCAATCAGAGCTTATTAGATTAGGCCTATGTCCATCAGTGAAAAAATACACAAATTTGGTTATTTTTTTCAGGATGTGTGACATCATACACCAGAGACACTACAAGTTCTGGTTGAGGTCTGAGGCGCTTTTCAAACTAACGCCGTTCTTCAAGAACCAAGTCAAACTACTGAACATTATTCATGGACTAACCAACAAGGTGAAAATTTACAGATACAAAAAATAATGAAAAATTATTTGGTGTTAAAATATAATAATTTGTGGAAAAACAGACCAACGTAATGATTGGTCATTATTGGGGATGATGATACATTAAGGTCAATTAAATTCATATCTTGGTGCATTATGGCCATGATAAAGTAAAAAAAATGTTTCGTAGGTCATCAAAAGCAAGAAGGCTACGTACCTAGAAAACAAAGCTAAGGGTGTCATTCCACCGACCCTCGGAGAACTTACTCGTGAAAGCGATGAAGGTGTTTTGGCTAACGACAAGACTGTAGCTGATACTGTCTTCAAAGGATACCGAGATGACTTAGACTTCAACGATGAAAATGATATTGGTAAGAATAATAATTTAACAAAATAAGTTGATAAAATATAAACACCAGGGCTCATTAGTACCTATCATTAATTTTATCATTTATTTTTGGAATATCTGAAATGTTTGTAGATAACAATAATCTGTGTACAGGTGAGAAAAAACGGCTTGCGTTCTTGGATCTCATGATTGAATCAGCACAAAATGGAACACATAATATTAGTGATCATGAAATCAAAGAAGAAGTTGACACCATAATGTTTGAGGTAAGCTTCACATTATAATGTTTTAACTACAACATGCAAGACAAGTTAAGCCGAGGTTTGGACCCATATATATATTTGCACCAATTAGGGCATGGTACAGAAAATGTATTTATTTATTTACAAACATGTACATCTATTCTAACGGGCAGATCCAATGCAATATAGTTCCTTTTGATATTTAATATTAAAATTAGAAATCAATATACAAACATTACAGAAAAACAAAATCTAATGGGCTAAAAGAAATGTCATAGATATATTCAAATATTTGTCATAAATGATGCAGCAAAATGTCAAGATTATATAAAAAAAACAATGACACCGTTTTAAACCACGTCTACTCATCTTCTCACTTTACGAAACTGAATGAAAACTAAAATATTTCTAGGGTCACGACACTACGGCTGCTGGCTCAAGCTTCGTCCTCTGTCTTCTCGGGATCCACCAAAACATCCAAGCTAGAGTGTACGATGAATTATACGAGATATTTGGAGACTCCGACCGACCTGCCACCTTCGCTGATACTCTTCACATGAAATACTTAGAGAGAGTCATTCTAGAGTCCTTGAGAATGTACCCACCAGTCCCTATCATTGCTAGGAAACTGACGCGAGATGTTAAAATAGGTAAAATCTTGTTTCTTTTTTATGTTAATTTTAGAAGTGATCAGATATATATTATTAGAATTGGTTTATAATTTTAACTTTAAATTTAAAAGATAAATTAAGCATATTATTAACTATACCTCTATAGGTACATATAGCTACATGGCATTTAACTTTAAATTTATATTGCAATACCTTTGCAGGTTGCATGTTGGAGTTCTTTTATATTATTTTAAGACATATTCACATGTAAGCAATAATATATTGAGTATTGAGAAATTATCTTCCAACCTACTATTGTTATGGTTTCTAGTTCTTTTGAGAAAGCATGTCCTTTAATCTACTTTATTCTCTCCAGCTACCAAAAACTACGTTCTTCCGGCCGGATCCACCGTAGTAGTGGGAACCTACAAGGTCCACAGAAACCCCAAGTACTACAAAGACCCTGAAGTCTTCAACCCTGACAACTTCCTCCCTGAGAACACCCAGAACAGACATTACTACAGCTACATCCCCTTCAGCGCTGGCCCCAGGAGTTGTGTTGGTTAGTATTACGACAATTATTTAGTAAATTTCAATTTACTTATCATCCAGTTGATAGGTGCTTGCTCACCCTCTACTCTGCTTTCTTATTTCTTATGATTTTCAAGTTCGAATAGGCTCGACTATTTCTTTACATATAAAACTTAAAAAAAATGACTCTTGAATATTCCAAAAGAACTATGATCGGTTCAGATCTACAATAACCTTAGTTTCACAACCTGGTGGAAAGTGACGATGTAGTGGTGTATTGCATAGGTCTAGAAGCATTGATTATTATTTCTTATACTCTTATAAATTTGGTACAGGTCGCAAATACGCCATCCTGAAGCTGAAAATACTGCTGTCAACGATCTTGAGAAACTACAAGACCGTGTCCAGTGTTCCTGAGAAGGACTACAAACTACAGGCTGATATCATCCTCAAGAGAACCGACGGCTTCCGGGTCAGCATTGAGCCTAGAAAACGAGTGCCTTCAACTGAAGTTTACTAATTTAATATAACGCTGTGAAATAAAAGATTTACTAATAAGACCAGGTGATTAAAAGATGATTGGAATTTACTCGTGTTGTATTGTAAGTACTAAAAATTTACTTATAAGACCAGATAGTAAGTGATTAAAAGATGATTGGGATTTAGTTGTAACTTAAGTACTAAAATACCCAGTACCGTCAAATACTTAGTATAGGACTAAAATTTAACCTAATATTGTCTGGAATTCCAGTCTCTTTAAGAATAATAGTTGTCGCAGATCAGAGGCGTACTACCACGCAGCACAAAAATGTGCGTTCAAATATTTAATTTAACTCGTAACTTTAAGATATATTTTATATTGACGGCATCAGATGACAGACAGCTTGTGGGCCCTCGTTCAAAGATTGTGGGAAGCCATTTTGTCACAGTAAAATGTATTTAAAGATAACGGTTTCAAGCCCATATATGAATGCACATTTTTGTGCTACGTGTTAGTGGCGTTAGATTAATGTGCGTGAGCTTAATCTTTAAATTGTAATTAAAGAGACATTGATCGTCATCATTAAGTAAGAACAAACTATGTACCACATGATTGATCAATAAAATTACCAACAACAATATTTAAATTTTTATTGCTTCTACTAGTGTGCCTGCACAACAAAGGAATAGATCCAATTTTGATTTGTAGGTATACTCGATCACTATTTTTATGTCGCTATTTAGGTATATATTATCCCACCAAAACATAAATGTAAAAAAGGAGTGCCAAGTTCAATACAAAAATTATGATTGGCTGTGGGCTTCCCCGCAAAAAGAATGGAGATCTAAATGAGTGCCAAGTCAAATCTACATAGGTTAGATTTATACATAATTTTGAAACAGATAACATCTAAGAAATAAATAAGAACATTGGAATAAAAAAAATGATGAAACATAGAACCTAGATAATCGAGTGAACTTTAGAGGTGACTCCATCCACTTTATAACTGGTGGGGTCTGTCTCTCAAGAATATTGTATCAACCACTATTAATTGTATAGTTTATTTATCTACCTTATTAATAAATTTGGTTTTAGGTAGAGATACATGTAATAAAAAAACTTCTCAAATTTTATTTATAGAAAACCAGTAATTGGGTATTTCATTTATGTAAAACCCAGTAATCGTTGTTTCGTCGGTGGGTTAAAATATTAACTTTATCATTTCAGCTGGGTGAGTGTGACACTTATACAATTTTTCCGCATAATGGCTCATTATATTTGGTTTTTATTCGTAATCTAAATGCAGCAAATGACCGGAAAATATGGTATAAGTGATACAGTTACAAATTATCTTAATTAGTTGGTTGACCATCGAAAGACCCCTGTGTCAAAGACATTGTGTTTTTGACAATTATCGTCCTGGTCACCTTTAAAAAAGAATTCAATAACGTTAATGGATTTTTTTGCTCATTAAAATGCTTTGGTATTTAAGTATTAACAAATCTTTTTAAATAAAATCGAAATGTGATATTAAATTGAGTTGATTTAAGCTTTTATCGTAATGGTAGGTACATATAGAATTAATGTAGGTACTTAAATAAATAATTCATTTTATAGCACTCGATGCTGAGTCACGCGGCCTCTATAACAACAAATAATACAAGGTAAACGAGCCCCTTGCGGGATATAACTGAAACCATTTACCTATAGAGCCACCCAGCTTCAACACTTCATCATCATCATCATCATCAGCCTATATTAGTCCACTGCTGGACATAGGCCTCCCCCAATGAGCGCCATAGCGCCCTGTCTTCAGCTTGACGCATCCAGCATCTACCTGCAGTCTTTCGCAGGTCGTCATCCCACCTGGTCGGAGGGCGTCCTACACTACGTTTACCGAGTCGTGGTCTCCACTCAAGAACACGTTTGCCCCATCAGCCGTCGGTTCTTCGCGAGATATGGCCGGCCCACTGCCACTTCAGCTTGCTAATTCTTTGAGCTATGTCGATAACCTTGGTTCTCTGTCGGATGTATTCGTTACGAATCCTATCCTTCAGAGAAACTCCGAGCATAGCTCTTTCCATAGCTCGCTGAGCGACTTTGAACTGTTGGACCAGCCCTATCGTGAGTGTCCACGTCTCAGCTCCGTAGGTCATAATGGGTAGGACGCACTGATTGAAAACTTTCGTTTTCAAGCATTGCGGTATGGATGACGTGAAGACTTGACGTAGTTTCCCAAATGCTGCCCACTTGAACACTTGATAATGACAAATTATAATAGCATAGATCTATATGTACCGCAAAAATAAGAACAAGCAGGAGCTTGTTCTTATTGTTAATTTGGCAGTAGCCAAAACGAGGTAGTACCTAAGATTGAGAGTTATACAAAAGGCTCAACAATAACATCTATGTCAAACACTTCGGTGCATGTTCGATAGCAGACAGAAGGCATTTTGCAGGAATTCTCAGATGAAGGGTAGGCGAAAGATTTATTGAAAGTTTAACAAATCGCATCCCAGACAAAACGACATATTCGTAATCTACGAAATACTTGATTTATTGACACGGCTAATATCACTTCATTATTGTTAATTTATCTCTTTATGGTAATATAAACCTACGACAATGATCGTTTGTTAGCAAAGAGAAATATAATACAGACTATAAAGATAAAAGTTACGATTCACTGTACAGATTACATGTACACACATCTTCATCTAAAGACATACTGCATAACGCATACCGCGTCAATTCTTATTGACGCGCCTGTAGATAGGCTCGTATTATAAAACCTTGCTCAGTCATAGATCTATACTTATGCTTGAGTAATGATTGTCTATGGCATAAACATTAGTCTAGCATAAATCGATGACCGCATAGTTTCATAATATGTGCTTTAATAATGACTACACAACAATACGGAATAGAAGATGTTTGCACCAAACTAAACTACAAATCAGTAATTGTATTATCAGTATTTAAATATAATCAGTCATTTCCTACATTACGTCTTCTTATTCTTGTTGTAGACGAAGAACTCGATGGTCCAAAGCACCACGCAGATGAGGCAGCAGAAGCTCATCGCAAGGAAGCAGAAGGTGTAGTTGCCCGTTATCTCGTATAGTATCCCTGAAATGGGAAATTTAACTTTGAAAAGTCTCATGGGCGATAGCGTCTTTAAATAGGATCCGTCCATAGTCTCCAAAGGATCAGTCCATATTATCATGCTTTGAAAGTGGGATCGCGTTTAATAACTAGGAACTTAAAGCAAGCTTAAAAACCATTGCAAGTACACGGTGGATAGATCGTTGGACATGGACAGTACGGAGCCCGGAGATGTCACCTCCCTTGTTTGGGAAGGGCACCTTCAGCAGTAGACGTATGTACGTACCATATGTGCTGTGAAGTTATAAAGCCCCGAGACACACTATTTTATCTTATTTATTTTATTACGTTGAAGAAAGGAAATTTTCATTAGGTATAATATTTTTTTTGCCTCTGTTATAGTTTTATTTTGTAAGTTTAGGCAGAGATGCGGAAATAGAGTTTGGTGGCCACCAAAAGCAACTTCGTATCTCTGTCTAAACTATTCGAAATAAAACTAATACAGAGGCATTTAAACAAGCTTATAATAGCTATCACAAATCGCCCAATAAAAGAACTAGATCTTCACTTTTTTTAACGACCAATTCGTCTTAGCATTATGTAGTCATTTTCCGACCGGAACCTTATACAAACGGGAGCTAATCACTAACCTATCATTGGATCAGCCAGCAGCATCAGCGCTCCAGAGAAGAGGATATGCAGCGCCAGTGCAGCCGGGAACCTGTCCGGCGCCGCAGCTACCAGCACCAACGGGAACAGAACCTGCACGGAGCACCGCACCAGGCCGGAGATGGCTGTCACCGCGAATACGAAGTACAGATCCTTGGAGCTTACAAGTGCTGGAAAATATAAGGATACGAGTTCAACGCACATCTTGCCGAACCATGATTTTAGGTTCTGCTTTGTCACCTGCAGTAATCTATATCGTATTTTATCATTCAAAGATCAAGCTAGATAGGATAGAAGGTGCTGTGTAGATTCTACAGCAATAGATACAAAATTCTCAGTGGATAGTAGTGGACACCCTGATTGTTCAATCAAAATTTGAGTATAATGCGTCGATAACTGCACTTGGCAAATAGCGTTATAAAGGAACGACACGCGTTCAATTCCATAAAGATGCGCTGACGATCTACTCTTAGGTAAATTGTTCACTTCAATTTGGGGTAAGGGGCTACTCGATATTACCCATGATGGTGTACCTTCCAACTATGATCGGTGTATGAAACAACTTCTAAACAAAACTTACCAATTCTAAGCAGAACAGTGACACAAGTCCCGCCGAAGAAGATCATCCTACTGTCAACAGCGTAGAAGTACGTGAATACTGCCAGGCTAAACCTCGCTACCAGGTCAGAAACCGCTCCTACCATCACGCAGGTGGCCACTTGCATCTGGAATAAGTACAGACGTTTTTGCTATCGGTGATAATAATTGGGTACACCAAAGCTCTTAGTACGAAAATAACTTGTCAGCATCAGCAGAGTATCATGTATTGGTAAGAATATGAATCTAATTCTATGCTTTCCCTTATCTTATTTTATGACAGATATTTGATCAAAATGGTACAGTGGGTAGTAGAGTTATGGCAATTGGCAGGTCTTGACTCGTATGTCAATAAGCTTTTACAGGCTGTCGACTCTGTCGTCGCAAACCAGAATACCCACCATTAAAAATAGTTTTAGAGCTGGTTTGTGGAGTTCAGTTAAGAAAATTCACAGTTTTTCTTTCTAGAGTTTAATCCGAAGCGTCATATATAAAGGTTCATTTCGAATTAGATGTTTAGAGCTGAATCTCTAACGGCGTTCAAAATGTATTCTTATTGTATGCAAAGGCAGATCAAACCATTTCGTTTGAGCGCTTTCTTTATCAGTTAGGTATATCTTGAATCTCAATTCAAATCAAAACTCGATTCTAGAATGTGAATGTTGTTTATTAGTTTAGATAATTAATTTAATGGTTTACCTGGGTAAATCCATAAGAGAACAGAAGAGTTGGTTCCATCGCCAGATATGTGACGTCGGAAACAAATGCGAACCCAAGACCGACGAGCGTGCTGACGAACCGAGGATCCTTTAGAAGGTCTACCTCCACGTTATCATATATTATCTTCCTGAAAAATAAATCGGGTATCAATTTAGAATAGATGTGATTACTTTTTTATTTTTATTTAAAACTATATTACACTACAAAGGGTTGCAAAGGGGCTTAATGCCGAGGCATTTTCTACCTGCCGACCAGCAAAACACATGTTTTTACAGGGTTGGCGTGCTAACATTACCTACATAGTTTCAGAAATATACATACTAAGTATAAGTAATAATATTATGTTTTATGACTATTTTATATCTATTATACCCATATCTTTATAACTTTTGTTACTCCTATGGCTCAGCGAACCAAAGTGAAACTTAAGCTCGGAATTGAGGTTTTCATCAACCGTAGAGTTATTTTTTTATGAAAATATTTTTTTTTATTGTTTTGAATACCTTAAAAAATTGGGTCCTTTGGCGACCAACATTTTAAACATTACTACGAAAGCTTTGCAAGATGCATGAAGTTTGGTTTGGATAAGTATGGTTTCGCTTTAATTCTTGTACCTATTCCCCCTCTGTTATATCGATACCTACATAGGTATTTAAACTTTTATTGTATCGGCAACAAAGTATGATGCTATTTTGTTTTTCATATTGAAGAGAGTTCAATTTCGTTCACCTTTGTTAATGCAGACGATTAAGTAAAGTTTTAACGCCTACACAATCGAATATAAGGAGAGTACTGGATCCCACGGATGGGCAAAAAGCCTCCCACCCAACATAGACGCTACATGTCTATGTCTCGCAATCCTTTATATTAGTTTATATAAAAGGTATATATTTTTTCCTAATATAATTGGGAATGTCAGCACAATGTAGCACGAAACCGCGATCCTTGGCACAAATGGTTTCCGCGAATTGTTCTCTAACTGTGAATCCTGATGGTCAGAAAACTCGACTCGACAACGGCACGAGCGTTGTTTTTTCACGATTAGATGCATTTACAATTACATCTTTTTTTCTTATTATTCAATTCAATTCAAATTCTTTATTATCAGACAACAAAGGTCCATAAAAAGCACACACAAAATTACAAATAAGAAAATACAATTACAACGAAGAAAATAAAACCAAAATAACTAAATCTAAAGTATAAGTCATTTCACCCAGTGGTGTCGTATTGGACAGTCATATTTACAAGATATTATTTCAGGATGCTGTTGTTACTACCTGTCACTCTACTCATCAGAGATGCCACTCGCTTTCGCATATTTGCCGCGAAGCCATCTGTGAATGTATTAGTGAACATCTCAAATGTACTGCAGTAACGAGGCCAGTTATCTTAATAATCGTAATCGTCGAAAGTAAGTCACGATCAAAAAGATTTAATGCAGGCCGTCACGCGAGAGCTAGTCATTTTCTACCCCTCTTGCTATTATATACCTATTTATTAAAAATCAGTTAACATTAGTAGATCGTAAGGCTTTTTGTACTAGGTATCTACAAACAAAAAGCATGCTATACTATAATGATATAAAAGCGAGGTTATACTATAGCATGGGTGACTACTATAGCATGGATGGACAGGACATACTATAGCATGAATGCTTTGGGTGGTCACGTGAAATTTAAAAACAATGTACAGTGCATCCCGTATACATTTTCAATCAAGTATGACAAAATAATCGGAAAAAACGTTTACTAAACGATTCCAACAATAACGATCCATTGTATTATTACTGTTTAGAAACAGGTTTTATTTTCTCACGCCCAGTTTATCTTGTTCTTTCCATTAAACATCAAAACGTTTCTTTATATCACTTAGAATTAAGTGGTTATCAATTAATTTAAAAGTAAATTATGTTTGGTCTATTTATTGCATGATTGAAACAATACAATTTCATCAATAAAACAATAAATTACAGTTACAACAAAAATTTATGTCTGCTTTTTCTTTGCAAAACCCTCTGCGGTGTTTCCTATGTCAAAAAACAGCGTGTGATAATTGTAATACAACATTAAGAATATATAGAAATTCATCATCATCAGCCTATGTTAATCCACTGCTGGACATAGGCCTCCCCCAATGAAATGTTACATGTGTACCTACGGTGGAAAAAAAAACAAACGGCCTACACTCATTAGATGATGCCACGGCAGAATCGTCTTCCATGAAAGACAGAATTAAACTCCACCCAAATCACGCTATCAAGAGTCTCAAGTTCTATAAAGTCTATAAAATTATTTTAGAGTTTTTAAGAATAAAGCAGATTTAAGTTTCCGTACCTACATACATATATAGACAAAATGGGCGTTCATCATTATAATCTACTAGCGGACCTTCCCGGCTTCGCACGGTTTTAGTACGATCCGTACTAAAACCGTGTGAAACCGGCTAGCTTTTTAGAAAATAAAATATAGCCTATGTTCACCGGAGATAGTGTATCTTCCCAACGGTGAAATAATTTTTCAAATCGGTCCAATAGTTTCGGAGCCTATTCATTACAAACAAAAAAAAAACCTTTCCTCTTTATAATATTACTCGTAGTATAGATTAGTACGGATCGTACTAAAACCGTGCGAAGCCGGGAAGGTCCACTAGTAGATTATAATGATGAACGCCCATTTTGTCTATATATGTATGTAGGTACGGAAACTTAAATCTGCATTATTCTTAAAAACTCTAAAATAATTTTATAGACTTTATAGAACTTGAGACTCTTGATAGCGTGATTTGGGTGGAGTTTAATAGATGACTGATAGCTACTTACATGATGCTCTTCTGTATAGATTCAGTTCTCCGTTGTGTCTTCTCCTTTACCTCAATATCAACGATGTCACCTGGCAACATTTTGACAACAGATTCGTCATTGATCTCAGAGTTAAGCTTTTTAGCGACGGCACAGTTAGCTAGCTCTGAAAGAAACAGAGAAAGGCAACGTTTACAGACGAAAAACATAAGCGTAAGCAAAAAATTAAGATTGCAGGATATTTGCATAGTAAATCATGCAAACAAAAGAGAACTAACAATACAATACAATAAAAATAAAAAAATTGTACACCAGTTACAGATCATTATAAAAGACATCACATAATACAAGTACAATGGGCGGCCTTATCGCTTATAAGCAAGCTCTTCCATTATAATTAATCCTTTTAATAACTACTACTTAACGTTACTAACTATCGGAGTTAGTTATTAGTATTACAATACAATATGGGATGAAAATACTCGTAGTTGCAAATTGCATCCCCCATCACCCCCTAAAAGCAGTAGTTTTGGCATTTAGAAGTACCTAATAAGTACTTATCATATTAGCGAGATATTTTATTGTTCCCTTGTGTAAAAATACAACGAAACTGCCAGCTGACAATTTTTTATTCCTAGACAGCAAGTTTTTTTTTTGTTCTTTATTATATTTAAGGGACTTTGAGTCATTTTAATGACTACCTATGTCAGTCCCGTATTTTCCAAACATGAAATAGTAGAATGCGATAAGAAAGAGAAATAGATCGACTATAAGTTGGTAGTTTGTATACAAGTGGAGATCATTTTAATGTATACATTTTATTAATCTCTATAAAGATTAATTGCTCTTTATATACAGTTCTGTTACACAGACCTGGGGTCCAATTCTGCTAAACAATTGCGTCACTATGACACTGGTCGCCACAGAATCGTGACAAAATATAAGAAAAAAAAAGGTTTCAACGCGGGACCTACCATGACTTGGCAAAAATTTAGCATATATTATTGTTTCATACAAAAAAAAAAATTTTTTTTGTACCTAAATTATATCGATTAGAAAAAATTGCACAGAACAACTTTTGTGAAGATTTATTAGCTCTATCCATTGGCACAAAGAAAAAAGGTCCCTAAGTCCGCCAAATCCTAGTTTCGACCCACTTTGTGACGTAGTTCCCTCTATCTGAATTTTCTTTATATCTAAGGCAGCGCATCTCAAACTCTTTAGCAACGGACGGAGGCCTTTTAGCAATTAAAGTATTTGAGCCCGAGTGACCAAATTAATAAATTTGAAAAAAGTAGTAGGTGTAAAATATCCATTATCAATTGAAGTGGCAATTAGATTATTAAAATACTATGTAAACGGATTTGGGCGAGCATCTGAAATGCGAAGAAAAAATATCCATATAATTATGTAATTAGTTGATAACTACCTAATAATAATTAGGTGATACATACCTAATTACATAATTATATTATGGATAATTGTAGTAATCAGTAATCAACATCCCACCAAAAACATAAATGTAAAAAGGAGAGCCAAGTTCAATACAAAAATTAGGGCTTCCCCGCAAAAAGAATGGAGATATAAATGAGTGCCAAGTCTAATAAATAAATCTATGTAGGTTAGATTTGACTTGGCCAGTTTTCATTACATCAGTCATTTTATAATGTTATTCAACATTTTAATTCTGATAAAAACTGGCCGTGGAAACCGTAGTTAGCCTTATTTGCTCTAAGTCTATTTTCTATTTTTACCTAAACATAAGCTTTTAGTTTCCCAAATAAATAAAATAAAAATATGTCCTGCGCACCTGGTTTGTCTCGACAGACGCAAGCCTCTGATAAGCGCCCTATTGGCTTTTATTATATGGGGATGGTGCCCATAATCCCCACGCTGAGCATGCGGGTTAGGGATCGAAAGCATTATTTACCTGTATCATCCAACTCTGCCTTCACCAAGTGCCACTCCACAGGATGCATAACCAACATCGCGAACAGCAGATGTAAATCCACTGCCATGATAAGAGCTAGAGTCCATCTGAATCCATACTCAGAGAGAAGGAAAGTAACCAGGATCGGGAAGGTAATGGATGCCATGCTGCTGAGCGTCTGGTTGGCAGACATCATCGTAGTGCGTTTAGAGGTGAAGTAGCAGTTGAAAGCTGTGAAGCTTACTGGTATCATTACGCCAAAGCCAGCCCCTAGAATAAGAAGAAACTTGACTTATTCGTAACTAGAGATAAACGTGGTATTTTCCATCTAAGATTTTCAGGGATTTAGTAGAGACGCTTGATAATGTTGTGTTGATCTGGCAATAATGATTATTGAACCAAGAATTATACGCGGTACCTAGCGCGCCAATCAATTCTCTTGCCATACCGTCCTTACAGCACTTCAATTTCTTATGAAATTCGTGTTCAACAATGAGCAGGTAGTAGCTTTTGCAAAAAATGCCGATAGGTCTACATTGTCCAATAATTGTGTGAATTTTATTTTCCTTACTATTGCATCAGCAGTTCATTTCCTACCTGATCATCATCTACATCAGCTTATATTAGTTTACTGCTGGACAAAGGCCTCCCTTAATATTTCCTGCCACGTTCTGGACCTGGTAATTTGTCCTCTCACGTAAGAATAGATCCTAGTGTGTGTGTTTGTAGTAGTAGTGGCCGCATACTGTTTACAGAATCCCAGTTGATTCTGTGGGTTATGGAAGTAACATGACTGATGAACCTACCCCTGACCACTCCAAAAGTGAAGACGAGCTGATAAGTCCTCTGCACGAAGATGGTCAGCACATCGCCCAGTATAAAGAGACCAGCGCCGACCAGCCCGACTTGGCGAAACGAGTATTTCTTCAACGCTATCCCTCCGAGGAAACCTGGAAGATGTATGTATTAGAGCTGCTTCTTCAAACATATAAAATGACTCTCGAAATATCTTCGCAAAAATAAATTTATTAGTAAAAAGTTTATTTATTCACACATAAAAGTGGTTTTTAGTAAAGTGAAGTAAAGTAAAAAGATTTTTTTTTCTAGATTACACGTTAATCACACACTAAATGACCTACAAACATATGTGAAAAAAAACAGGATCTGTGGCAGATTCAGAGAAAAGTATGACAGAGAAGGCTGCCTTGAATAAAAAGCCATTTCCTAGCAGTGGGTAAAGATAATGATGAATTTTCTTAATGGTGACTGAATATACTAATACATTTATGTAGTTACTACATAAATTAATGTAGTAATAATAGGTATTTTTCTGGCGATGTGAATTTGACAGTTATGTGAATTTTATTTACCGCGCGATAAAGTGCAACCTATAAAAACACAAATACCTATAGGTATCCTCTGAATTTAACTGGCAATTGATGTCACACGCGCGTTTTATCGAGGTCTGCAGATATTTCCGATAGTAATGTTTTATCTAATTCTCAGGTTGTCAGCCAAATTATGCCTAAGTGGTCAACTGTTAAAGTTCATTGTAACCCTATAAAATTGAGTTTCAGTGACCTACGATTTTATCTCACGGGTGGCCAGAACTAAGCCTATAAGAATTGATAGATGAATATCAAATGTCTATTGAACCGATTCCGACAATCGAAAAATTTAATTGATCGTAATGAAGAGGTCATGGGATTGGCATGTTAGACAAATCGCTCTGTCAATTTCATAAATCAGCCTATGAGTCTGATTCATGAAATTCACAGAGCGATTATCGATCCAAGGATGTAACTCCTTTTCGTTACTAACATTTTTTTGGTACAGTTGAAAGAACTATTTTTCCATTGAGATAAATGAGTTAAAATATCAGGGTATGTCATAGCTGATCTTTTAATTAATTACACAGTTAAAAAAACACTTAAATATCAGTATGGGTAACTTGAGGACGTCGTCAAAGACTTCTAGAAGGTTCGATAAAACAACCTCTCTAGAAGATAGACTACACAGTACAGCATCCTAGCATCCTGGACATAGGTCCATCACAGCTGGACCTATGTCTAGAAGTCGAGATCCCCTGACAAGTGCCCCTCAGGCTACCTCAGGTTTCAATGATATGAATACACACATGTGGTACAAATACACATTTTATTTTGTAACTAAACGAAGCCGTACGCATTACCTAGTCAAGCACAAAGCAGATTTGTCACCTAGACCAGTTCCGTGAACCTAACACCGCATAAACTGAGAAAGTAAAAGCTGCGACCCCAGTCGGGTTACATAAGGAAACTTAACCACTGGTATTCGATACCTTTGCAATGAAATACTGCCCTATTCTACTTCTCCAGACGATTTCAATGATGATAAATGCTAATGCTATTGGGCCAAAGTTTTAGCTTTACTTCTATCGCGTGCCTAGGTTTATTGAATCACTTTGTTTAGCGTTAAACGGTTCCACTACGTACACCTGCAAAATTTGATATCAATGCGTTGGCATGGCACAGAAGGCTGCTCAGCCACACCACGTAATATCAATTCAACCAAACCCCAGGCATTATCTTAAATACTCAATACTCAATGTTTTATTGCTTACATGTGTAAAAATAACGGAAGACCAACATGCACCCTGCAAAGGGCATTGCAATATACATTTAAAGTTAAAACGTAACTATAGACGGAAGAATCCAACGGTTTCACCATAATTTCCCCTACACACGATGCCTACCGCACCATGACTGCTTCTCAAACATGGTGCTAAACTTCTGTAAGGCATTATTATGCGAAAAGACTAAATACTCGTACTATGTGATGAAATTTAACACTAGGTACATTTTCCCCTGCACCCCTACTTACGTTAGCTAGGTAGCGGCTGGATCCAATATCACTTACAGATTATTGGGTATCGATCAATAAAGGTCTCAAATTTCGTGTTCCTAATAAGCAACAATGTTGTGGTCTTGTGGCACTAATTGATCGAGATTCGAGATGCTTTTATTGCGCAAAGGAGCCGAATATTAGAGTTCGTAGAGTCAGTGCGTTTTGAGTTCGGCAGAGTATGCATGTTTTTCATATGTGACTCAGTCGGTCGCTCCATGACCACAGTCGCTGTAACGCGATGGAAACGTAGGGGGAAAATAAAACAAAAGATAAAAACCCGATAATTGATTCCCATAATAATATGTTAAAAAATCGCGAAAATTTAAAAGGTTTTTCATATTTTAAAAGAGGATACTTCCCTGCACGCAAAAATTTACAAACATCGATGGGGCGCGGCGGGTCAAAACATTTTTTTATTACTCCGTCTTCTGTCCGGCGGGTGGCAACGCAGGAGGTTGCAGGTTCGATTCTCGCCACCCAAATCTTTGTACGATTTGCAAATATTTCTTCCATTATCTATGTATATTTATGTATCTATATACTGTATTCCATTAATTAAGTGTGTCAAGCATCTAGTACCCATTACACAAGCTCTGCTTAGCTTGGTGCTAGGTGATGCTGTGTGGATTGTCCAGTATTATACAGATTTTTTAGCCCACGAGAGCAGGTGCCGCAACTTTCTTCTGTATTTTTCCCGGCAGCGTGGTGTAATTGGTTGTAATATAAGTAATCGTGCTAGTTAATAATTAAATAAATAAATTACGAGAAACCATTTGTTCACGTATGTGTTGTAGTTTGTAGTTTTTTTCTTATTTTGTACAAAATAATGCTGGACAATTCACACAGCATTATCTAGCCCCATGGTAAGCAGAGCTTGTGTTATGGGTACTAGATAACTGATGTACATAATACAATACATAACATAGATAGATATTTTTTTTTATACATAGAAAACGAACAGAACACCCGGAACAAATATCTGCAGATCGTACACACATTTGTTCCGAGGCGGGAATCGAACCCACAACCTCCTGCGTCGCAGGCGGACCTTCGCCCACCGCGCCACATCGGTCGTCAAATGTATCAATGTCAATGTTGAGTAAAGACATACCTGCAATAGACAGGGCTCCATTGTACACGCCTATTACAAGCGGCAGACCGCTGCCACTGTCCTGCTCTTGGAAAAAGTTGTGGAACAGGATCCCGAAGGCGTTCGATGAACCAAATCCGAGCATCTGGAAAGACGGGAATAAATATGTTCATTAATAATATTAGACATTGCACACAGCATCATCTAGTATCGACGATAAAGGAGTTTGAGCGTTTGATTCGAGTAAGTTTCAAAAGTTTTGGGGAAAATGTTATGTATTACATTAACCATCTTTTTCATCATCTTTTCCATCTTTTCTGTGGGAACGTTATATGTACGTAGTATATTTATTTATTTATTACATAATACAATTACAAGGTTCTAACAGGGGATACTCTAGACTAGATAGTACGTGTTGTGCTTTTTGCACGGAAAGATTATAATAAAATTGTTTCAACCATGACACTTTTGAAAGAGCCTGTGCAAAAGGAGAAGTCTCTTAGGAAGTGAGGGCGCGCGTGTGCCAATGTACCTACTACTTTTGTTGCGTTAATGTGTTAGTTCACCGTTTCGCCACGAGACTTCTATTTTTCTTTGCACAGACTCTACGCGTCCTTACATTTTTTTTTAGCTAAAAACGGTTTCTCACCAAAAAAAAAGATAAACACTGCCCGCGACTGTTCATGTATTTTTCGGGGATAAAATGCTCATCTCTTTTGATTATATTTAACGATTATATTTACGATCTGCAGATATTTGTTTCGGGTGTTCTGGTCGTTTTCTATGTATAATAAAAAATATGTATCTATTTAATGTATTTTATTATGTATATCAGTTATCTAGTACCCATAACACAAGCTCTGCTTACCATGGGGCTGGATAATGCTGTGTGAATTGTCCAGCATTATTTATTTTTTTATTATTTTATTTTATTTGTTCCGGTATATTATCTCGCTTCTGCAGTGCATCGGGGATGTTTGCCGAGTATCAGACGGATGGATCCTTCGGAAAAAGACGGCGTCCCTGATGCGCAGAGTGCGGGACAGCCCCAACAGCATCCTACAAACAGTAGCGGGCAGGATTGATTCGCCAATATGGCGGAAATTAATAAGAAATGTAATTTGATTAATTTAAATTTTTATTGATGATATAATTTGATTTGTTTTTACTTATTTTAATTTTTTCTAATTAATTCTAATTTATTATTTTAATTTTCATTTCTATTTAATTAAATTTTAGTTCGTAAGAATTACTAATATTTATTATAAGATCATTACTAACAAATTATGGATCTGTAGTAGTCCGAAATAAAAGAATTTTATTTATTTATTATGGGTATTTTCTATGTATAATAAAAACGATCTAGTTATGTATGTAACATATTGTATTATGTATGTATATCAGTCATCTAGTACAAACCAATACATACAATTTTGACAGTATGTTGTAATAACGAGACTTAGAACCTGCCAGGGGATTCAGTAACAAACATCCTGTCCGTATATTTTTATAGTTATATTAAACTGCCCGCGCCTTTGCACGCGTTGTTTGGAATAAAATTAAGGTTATTTCTATCCCATCGGAACTTATTTATGGAATAAAACGTTGCTTATGTTTTATTCCGGGCCTAGAACTACCTACATGCAATTTTTTTTTATCCGTGTAGAAGTAACAAACATCTATCTATCCATATATCCACATTTTCGCAGTGGTGCATCCGTTCATTTTCTACCTACTCAGCAAGTTGCTCATTAATTTTGTAGATAAAACCTACTTACAGGTCATTGCTCTAATCTACTTACTTCTTTACCTGAAGTTAATATAAAAAACACTTTTATCACCTCTGCGTTGTAGCAAATATGTAAATAAATAAATAAGGAAGAGATAGTCTTTATCTTTCTCTCTATGCAACCTATACTAGGTATACTTGTTTGTTTCGTTAACCTGGCCTCGACCACATTCTTTTGAGATAAAATGAAATGCTGGATATCATCACTGGTCTGTAGCAAATAAGTCAATATTCACTTTATCTGGACAGCCCCTATGACCTATGGGTTGGTGGGATACCTATTGTATCGTCAGACACCTCAAGACAATATTAAATTGTTTTGTGCCATACTATTTGTAGGCCACCGAATGTGGCGCGCCGGCGCGGCGGGCGAAGGTCCGCCGGTTCCCGGTATTCTGGGTATTTTTTATGTATAATAAAAATATCTATGTATTATATGAAGTATATTATTTAATACCCATAATAGCACAAGCTCTGCTTAGCTTGGGGCTGGATGATGCGGTGTGCAGCATTATTCTATTATATACAAACCAGGCGACTAAGGCTCTAGACTAGACAGACGGACCACATTTCAACTGCAATCCAAATCGGACAGCGCGGTTGGTTTGCAGTTCAATTGCAGTCGTGTCAACTGCATTCAAACTGCAATTTGCGGTAGGATTGTAGTTGAAATGCAGTCCGTCTGTCTAGAGCCTAACTTAAATTGACGCTTGCAGTGTGGCCGGCGACGCGGCGGCGGCGACAGTCCCGTACATTTACATCCGTTTGTTTTCTCATCAACGCTTTACCATCCAAGCTACCTTCTTAAATTGCGGCCATGACCTACTGCAATTTGAATTTGTTTGTTTCTGTTTGTCTTTTATTCGTTTTTTAATGGGCGACTTTATCGCTAAGCGTTAAAACCCTTAAATAAATTAAATATAATAGTAGTTTATGCGCTACTAACTGTTGCCCGCGGTTTCACCCGCGTTATATTCAAATTTCACATTTCTAAAATATAATATAGACAGCCTATATTCACCGGGAATAGTGTAGCTTCCCAGCGGTGAAAGAATTTTTCAAATCGGTCCAGTAGTTTCGGAGCCTATTCGATACAAACAAAATAAAAAACCAAACCTTTCCTGTTATAGATAAGTAAGTAGCCCACCTTCAAAAATCCAGTCTACGTCTACCAAATCACAATATTATGCAATAAAACGTCAGACCACAGGCTAATAACTTCTAACAGGTCAGGTGCGTAATAGAAGGAAGGAATTTATAATATAAAAAATAAAACAAAATTCAAATACCTATCCAAAAGTTTTTTTTTATTTAGGATTAATTATTCAAACATATTCAAAACCGTTTCCTGGTTCGGTAAGAAAATAAATAATATTTCTAATAAAATACCTACCACCCAAGTAACACAGCAAAGCAGTATAGCGGCCAATTTACAGCATTTCTGTATCGTTTTCGCATTTTGAGATAGTTCTATAGTTGGATTACAAAAGTTTATACGGCTACTGTAGTGCTTATTTGGGCACAAATTATACGGCTTTTGATCCTAAATAAGTTCACAATAGTTGCTTTATTGCATTACAGTTGCATTATATTAGTATTATTGTGATTAATTAAATTGTCAGTCGGATTAAAGAAGCATTATTACGGCCAATGAAATTGCCAATCGCATTAAAGAAGCATTATAACGGCCAATGAAATTGCCAATCGCATTCAAGCAGCATTAAACTAGCACTATTATTGATAAAGAAAATTTAATTGCATTACAAAAGCATTAGGCTGTACCAAAAGAATGATAGAAGCTATTTAAGTGTGCACAGTTCGAACTTAAATATACCCTACATCATTGCAAAAACATCATTATTACCCGCCGTACATGATATAAAATACATTAACGTGGTAATTTAACTACTTTGTCTCGCAATATTTGTTCGAACTTAATGAGTGACACCATACTTGTTTTCATCAAAACAAAATTTATAATTTACTCTGTTGTTATTTCATGCCTTCAAATATTACTGCGCAATGCAGTTTACTGTAAATGTCTATATAAGTTTTATTGAAAATTTTCACGCACTTTCAATATTTTGTGGTTTTAATATAAAATGTTAAATAAAGTTATGTGTGAAATAACGAAAATAATTGTGTATTCCTAGTAAATAATTTATTTTGCTTAATAACATAATAGTATGGGTTGGGGATTACTAAATTAAGTTATATCATTACTATATAGGCTATTGCTTTTATAAATAGTCCGAATGATAATACTTTTTGGTTATAAAATATTTCCAAAATGGTGTCGGTCTATGGCAGCCTAGTGAGCCTTTAAAAAGGCTTATTAATGCCGCCAGCAGCATAAATACTCCCACGTGAACAATGATTAAGCCAGAGGCCACAGAGAAGACTTTTCAGTAACCACTGTAGTGCCATTCTTTATAAAGTAGTTCTATATGGGTTCACCGGTATACCAATATCAGTAGGTGCACTTGATGTAGACTGAAATTGTGTCATTATAATTTTGGGGATCCATGATCAAAACAATAAAACCAATGGTCAGTTGGTCCCATTACAGAATTTCTGTACAACTTGAATCCGTTTGCCAAGTATTGGCCCATGTGACTTATGATTGCATAAATCATATGATTAATTAATTAGGTATCTTTTTTATGTGTGATGCTTTTTTATAAAATTGTATCTTATTTTTATAATTTTTTATACCAACTAGAGCAATGCCGTACAAAATTGTACAGACGATAGAGAGATGAAAATCCAACTGGTTATTGTACCTTCTTTGTGGGAGGAAAATGGTAGCTTGGGTGGGGGCCGCCTAAAAAACACAGAAAACACACAAATACTTAAAAGATGAGCAATCCAAGCCAGATCACAAAGAATGGAAATTAATGGGCTGCATTCTAAAAAGGAACATATAAGAACATATCAGCTTGCCGACGCTGAATTATCAATTATGGAGGAAAATTCAGACACAGGCGTGAATGACACAGGCATGGATGCACCCCGGACCAATTTTCAGCATCAAGCGGACGGAAATAAACACGATTTTGTTGAATATTCTCATTAAGTGCAATAAAAGATTTTTCATAACACAATTCCGTATTGTGTGTATTTTGAATGTTAACAGATCCTACTTAATTTTGGTGACCTACGGAACCTTCTTTAATATCGCTAATACTGCCTTCGCACGAATCGTTTTGTTGTGCATTGATCGGATTCGGAGATATCATAATTCTTGCATGTTTCTTTGATATTCTATGGTTTATTCCTGTATTGTTTTCTGTTTTGTGGTATAAGAAATTGTTTTCTATCTATCTATCTTTATGCATTACAATGTAATTCAATTTCAATTCACGTGTATTTGATTAAAGAGCTGTTAGCCATACAGCAGAACTCAGTTGATCTTTAAAAAGGCAAGCATTACATTGATTCCTGTTTATGCTGTTTAGCAGCATTAGGCATTATCTCACTACTTAAAAATGCTATTATAAACACTAAGGCACTAAAAATAACTGAAACCTGCATAGCTGATTTACGTGGCATTATAATGGTTCATGTTTATGCTATTAAATATCATTAAGCATTTATTTACTACTTATAAATTCAATTGTAAGTCCAAATGCACTAATAATAGCTGAAAGGTGTACAGCTGTGTCGTGGTTTGCTGCAATGAAACTAAAGGCTTTAGAAAAGCCATTATCCATGCCATTACCCAACCGTTATACACCATCATGGTTGTAAAATGCCAATATAATGCTTCAAGATGCTCGGTGAACTTTTATAACAGTTTATGCGGACCTTAAGTTCTACAAGAGTTGATTATTCGTTTGTTAAAATGCTTCCTGTGTTACTTGGGCAGACATTGGAATTTTCCAAGTAGCTTAGCTACCTACATTGCTCAAAAAATTTTTTTACTCTTATTATGTACTAGCTGCGCCCCGCGTTTTCCACCCGCGTGGTGATAGATATTTTGGATAATATACAATATATCATTATGAATTGTCGCTGTCGCCTATGTGTTATTTTGACATGTAAGCTATATTATAGGGAAGTTTCATCAGTAGTTTTTGCGTGAAAGAGCAAAAAACATACTTACATACATCCTCAGAAACATTCGCGTTTATAATATTACGTAACATACAAATTAGACATTATTTAAATTAATAAATAGGTAACTAAGCACAAGCTGCCGACAAGCTGAAATTGCACGTTCGGTGCTGCTTACCCCTTACCGACAGATGATCGTCGGCTTTTATTATTAAATATATATTATATTTTTTTTTATTTATTGATCTACTTTTTAGGTTAAACCCAGAATTTGCTTGTGAGTGATTGTGTGCGTGTATATCTACTGCCCAATGTCACTTTAGTTCAATAAGAAAACAAAGTGCCGGCGGTTCTAAGTAAGATGTATTTGAAACGTTTATTACTTATTAGGCTGTTGGTCCTGCGCCTATCCTCTCCCCGGCTGTGTCCGTCTACCATCCCATCGGATTATGAGAGTGAGGGAATGAAGAAAGCCACTCGTTTTGCGCGCACACAAATGCACTAGGTATACAGGGTGAAATTGAATTAGTTGGCATCCTTCTCAACCAAGACATTATTAATGACACCTAACCTAACGCATTATAAACTAATATAAAGCAAATCAAAATTATAATTTATAAAAGCACGGAAAACGCAAAAAATACGAAGTCATTTCAAATAAACACAAAAAAACGAATAAAAAACATCGATACGTTTTAAACTGGGTACTTAAATTGCGTTTTCCATGCTTACATATATTGTATTGATGATTTGCGTAATAAATAAAAAAAATAATGCTGGACAATTCACACAGCATTATCTAGCCCCATGGTAAGCAGAGCTTGTGTTATGGGTACTAGATAACTGATATATGTACATAATACAATACATTACATTGATAGATATTTTTTATTATACATAGAAAACGACCAGAACACCCGAAACAAATATCTGCAGATCGTACACACATTTGTTCCGAGGCGGGAATCGAACCCGCAACCTCCTGCGTCGCAGGCGGACCTTTGCCCACCGCGCCACATCGGTCGTCAAGTAATATTAGTTCCAAGTAGTTCCAACGTGTTAGATGCAATGCTTAGATGTCATTAGAGGTGTCTTGGTTTAAAAGTGCGCCAAAATTCCTCTAGGAGGGCATCATCATCAGTAAGCTCATGAAAGTGCCAACGGTGGTTGGTGGAAGACTTCCTATACCTATACCTACCTGTCTATATATGTAGAGTTAATACACAAGGTCATGGTCAAACTAAAAAAACGGAAACCGAACGAGTAGTCAGTGTTAATTGATGTTGTTATAGAACTTGCAATGTATTGAGCAATAACTATACCTAGTAAAATTAGGTAGATAGAAAATAAGAGATTTAATCGACAGCACATACATTAGTAGTAGTTCATTGTCACATCTTAACATAACACGGAGACCATTTTTAAGTTTTGATGGAACAACGCTCTACAACAATAAGTAATAGTACCTAGGTAAACAATTTCATCATCATCATCAGCCTATAGCAGTCCACTGCTGGACATAGGCCTCCCGCAATGAGCGCCATAGCGCCCTGTCTTCAGCTTGCCGCATCCAGGATCTACCTGCAGTCTTTCGCAGGTAAACAATTTAAATAGTACAGATTTGTAAAAATTGTGTGTGCTGCAAAAAGGCAAAAGATAACTTACAAAAGGAGTTCAACCAAATGGAGTAATAGTTAACCTATTACTCCATTTGGTTGAACTCCTTTTGTAAAATAAAATTGGCTTTAACACAATATTATTTTACCAATATTGTATGTTATATACAAGACCTTCACAAATAAATAATGCTGGACAAACCACACAGCATCATCTAGCCCAAAGGTAAGAAGAGCTTGTGTTATGGGTACTAGATGACTGATATACTTAACACAATACATTACATAGTTTTTTTTTTATTATATGTACATAGGTAACGACCAGGACACCCGGAACAAATATCTGCAGATCGTACTACACACAATTTTTCGGAGGCGGGAATCGAACCCTGCTGCGTCGCAGCCTTCGCGGACCTTCGCCCACTGAGGTGGTAAAAAAAATATTATTATTATAATTATGTAATATAAACTTACAAAAGTGAATCCAACCCCGAGGCCCACGACGTACCCCCAACCCCCATCAGGGGGGATCAACCCTTTCTTGCTGCTTCTCGTATTCCCCTCAATATGAGCGAAAGCTTCGTCCATCTTCTTGGTCAACTATTGGGTTTATTACGAAAACAATCGCTTTGTGCAATATTTGAGATCGCGACTGTCGTTTTGCGTTAATTTCTCCCTAGATTTTATAAAAATATTCTAGCAACTAATTTATACACTTTCGAATTGCTACTTATTTCTTAAAACTATTTGATTCTCACGATTTAATTATTTAATAAAAATAAAGCTTAAATTTTTTACAATTTAGGAACAATATAGGTGTGTTATATTCATTTTTTTATATATTTACGAGCCGATAACACAGTAAGAAATGCTAAGGCACAGAATATAAATCATTGTCTTCGAACGAGCGCCGGGCGGCGGAGACCGGGAGAGACTGCCTTACTTTGTCACTGAAAACTAATGAGCTCAATAGCTCGGTCATTGCCTAATTGACAAGATTTCAGATCGACAATAAATATCTTGATATGTGAGAGAGCGCGAAGTGAAATTGCACAGATCGTTGCAATTTCTTTTTAGGCGAACTGCAATTTCCGGGTCCATCTTTAATTCCATGAAATTATAGGGTCTTTTAGGATTACCTAACACTGACCTATCTATATAATTATACTCCAGCCATGTGTCGTGTGAAATTTTCAGAAACAAATGAAAAATAAGGTCTTTGGCTGAAAGCCAGCGCTAAAACATAAAATTTTCAGCGTACGCTGAGCTGGGCTAACCCCTATTTCGGCGCAGGGTCATGAAGGTAGTCTTATTTTTTACTATCACCGTTTTGTGTCACTTAGGTACCTACCTACCTCCATGATAAACTATTTTGTTATCTGTTTGTTTATTCTATGCCTGTATTTTGTAGCTGTGTCCAAATAAATGTTTTTTTCTATTCTATTCTATAAATGACGGGAAAAAGAAAAACTAGCCTGGAGTCTCAAATATAATTCTTAGCAATATTTGCTCCAGAAACTTAAACTGCTTTCAGTACCTACCAGTATCTGTACTTATAGTATATTTTTTCATACAGAATCCGAAATTAGCTAGAAAGGAGGAATGGGCTCAGAATATGATGGGAGATATCAATTTTTTTTTGCCTAATTTATAATAAATAATGCTGGACAATCCACACAGCATCATCTTACCACAGATTCAGATTCTTTATTGGCAACATAGTTACAGTTGCCATTGTTATAGTGAATTATTATTTTCAATGAATAATTTCATTTCATATCCTTCAAAAAGGAACTTGAGATTATATTCCGATTTGGTAATAAAGTTTTCCGGTTCAAATATCAAACAAAGATTTCCCGGAAACAAATAGGCTGTAGCCCGGTCACGTTACGATACGAACAATATCGTGTGCTATACGTATAGATACGTAGTTATTCTGACTTTATCCGGATTAGGTATAGGGCTTCCCAATCATGACGCTCCACTGTGCCTACTCAAATTTTGGCCGTCACCCGATAGGTTCCATTGACGCGGACAAAACGCGGAATTTGCGGATTGAGTTTGTACAGTTGATACGTTTTAGCGGTACAAAGTGATGAACTGGTTTTATAACTCATTTGCAATGGGTGGTTTCCGCTAGTTTTGCTTTTTAAATTGAGTTTATCGGTGTGAACCGCAGATGGCAAATTGTCTTTTAATAACGCATAGTTTATTTCATAGTGATCTGGCTTCTCAGCACACATGTCATAATGTCTCCTGTTTAAACGTTTCTTGGGTTTCTTTCCAGGAGGATTACCCTAGGAATCTCCCTAGATTATTACTCGCAGTAGAGGTAAAATAAATAAATACCGCTTTCAATCCAACGATCCTATCCATCCACAGTTATCTGGTAGAGATCTCTTGCGGGATAAGACCGCTAAATTGTCACTTATCTTGTATTATTATTTTTTATCTTGTTTGTTTTATTTTTGTGTTCAATAAAAGTATTGATCTGTCTAACGCTGGACAATCCACACAGCATCATCTAGCCCTAAGCCACCCTAAGCTAAGCAGAGCTTGTGTTAGATATGGGTACTACTGACTGATATATTTAATACATATAATACATTACACAGACAGATATTTTTTATTATACATAGATAACGACTGGAACAAATATCTGCAGATCGTACACACAAGTGCCGAGGAAGGAATCGAACCCGCATCAACCTGCGTCGCGGCCTTAGCCCACTTTAGCCCACCGCGCCACAGAAGTCGTCAGAGGTATTCAAAATAGAGCCTACTCCTGGTGATAGTCCGGGGCGAAACCGTTACACCAAAAGATGCTGCGGCCCTTCCTCTGGTAGGTTTCGCTCGCTATAAGATACGACAATCACGAGTTGACTTGACTTGTCTTCCTTGGTCATGGTTAAATAATAATACAATAATGCTAACATTAAATTGCAGCCTCCCCAGTGTCGCCGAAATTTGCGAAATGGCGAAAACAGTGCGGCCCGGTATGCGCCACCCGTAGGTACTGTCGGGGTTTTTTGCAAATTTGCAAAAACGGCGTCTCTTGTCGGTTTTTGCAGAAATAATTATCTAATTTAGTCACAAACTGATTATGAAATGTTTTATCATCGTTTCATGGACTTTGATTCAGAACGACCGACTGCCGATCCGACCAGCTAGCTGGATTCTGCATAAGTGCAAGAAATTTCAGAATACACAAAAGAAGCAGCTTATAATTTATCTTAATAGCCTACTTAGAAGATTTTAGAATGTTATACAGTTTAACCTACATTACATTTAGGGAAGCCAATCCCGCATCTAAATCTCAATCCCGCAAGCCTGCGGGATCGAGGACATCGATCCGTGGGATTTGCGCAACGTTATGTATAATTACGTTGAACAAATGAAATATAAAAAAGTTATAAGTGATTTTGTGATACCTATTATAATATATTACAGAGTGGAGCCCACCCAACGCTAAAAGGCGACGTGGAAGGCCCAGGATGAGATGGCGCGACGAGCTCGAGGTATATCTTCCATCATGGCCTGTTGCAGCGTTGGATCGCGAGGAGTGGAAAAGGGAGGCCTTTGCCCAGCAGTGGGACAGTAATGGCTTAAAATAATAATAATAATAGTAAGTACTCGCCACAAGCTGCCCGCAGGGCAGCTTGTGGCGAGCTGTTGGTGAGTAGCGACACCACGGGTACCGAGTGCTCCCGGGGAAGTTCCTGGTTCTCGTCTCCGCTAGCGAAGTGGCATCCCAAGAGAACCAGACCCCCACCTCTTGCTTGCCTTCATTGGCCGGTCTGAGTGGAGTCGCGAGAGATGCATCTTAGGATGTAGACTCGGGGGTGGAAGTGTCTAATGGCGTAATAGCGAGGAAACCCGACAGAAAGACTGCTCGTGAGCGAGCAGTCTTCGTGATGGTGAAATCGGGGCCGCACCTCTCGACACCCCTCAGTCGTTTGCGCCGATGTTGTTCCTCTCCGGTAATTTACTCCGGCTTTTTAAGGAACCCATCCAGCATTCGGCAAGCCACCGTCTGCCACTCTTCTTAACATTATGATTGACTTGTTTATGGCAGACGTCCGCAATCTCCCCTATAGCTCGATTACTCAGTCCATCCATCCATCACAATAACCTGGTTTTGTTTCTTTCATTTTTCTTTGCAATAGTCTCTACACCTGGTGGATACCATCTTTGGATGTATCATATTGTGCACCCGAGGATAATACCCGCTATGTGTAGCCATCGCCTTTAGATTAACTTCTCAAAGGGCCTCTGTGCTGTTGGCTTCGGCCCCACGCAAGCCTTCCAAAGGACCGGGTCACTTTATGACCCGAGATCATGGTAAATGAGAGACATAATAATAAATAAATAAATAATATTATAAGCTTTTTAATGCCCCTTTAATCAAGGGCGGATCCAGGGGGTGGGTCATGGGGGTCATGACCCCCCCCTGGGCTGGGTCCACCGTGGACCACTATTTATTTTAAATTGTTAAACATAGGTAATGGTTTTAAGTAAGGATATATTTTTTTGTCACAATATAGATTTTATGTAAATACCTTCAATATATAATCAATTTATTATAAATTAATATTTTGTATGATGGCAAACGCATTATTCGGGAACGAACGCATCAAAAATTTGAATTTTACCGCGCCACCGCCTCCTTTCATCTGATGTCACATTTCGTGTGACACTGACTTATGTTTAGAGGTAAATATTTTTTAGGGTTGGTAACCCTGGACCCATGCGCAGTCATGGTCATGACCCCCCAAAATCTTAGGTATAAAAAATCACTAGAAAATGCTTTTCATTTTAGACTCTATTCTACCTAACATGTAACTTAACAATATGGTTAAACGCGTATAAACTGCGGTAAAAAAAAAATCGGGGCTCGCTCCGCTCGCCGATATTACTCGTGTTTTGGGCGTATTGTTATGTTGCGTATCAGTTCTGAAAAAGCAACAGCCTTTCTTTATCAACTCAATTACGACAACAAATAGCGCAAAATCAGATTTATTTGTGCCCCCCCCCCCCCCCCCCCCCCCCCTTCATTTCATTCAACTTCTAATCTCGTATTAGATAACATAGTATTATGTTAAAAAACTTTAAAATTCCAATATAATTGTAATGTACTTTACCATAGATTAGTAGAGAAAGGGTTTCCAAAGTAATGAAATTTTAGTTGTCGTTTCTACCCATTTTTGCCAGACTATACATACATTTATAAAATACCTACTTACTTTTATGTATGATTATAAAAATAAATTAATTCTATGTCCAGCAGTGGACTGATATAGGCTGATGATGATGATGATGATGATAAAAATTAAATTATAACTTCTCGTGACTTGACCACGACTATGTGACCCCCCCCTGGCACCAAAGCTGGATCCGCCCTTGCCTTTAATAGTTTATTTTGTAAAGTTTAAGCAACGATGCAAAAAAAAAAGAGTTTGGTGGCAACCAAAGGCAACTTCGTAACTTCGTCGTAGTGAATTTGAAGGGTACCTCTCATCTAGCGTAACTTGACATTAATCACTTTCGGTTATACGCTCATAAAACCCAAATATGAAAGATAATAAAAAAAATTATAGGCACTCTCTTGTGACAGCTCGAGTAACAATCTATTGTCACTCGAGCACAGTACAGTCGTGTTCTAATGCTTTATTGATTAGTTTTAGTAATTGCTCAATATTTTGTATTATTTTATAGTCATACACAGGCGTTAAAATGTTTTTTTTTTATCGGAATATATATTCAGTAGAATGAAATAGTATTATTTTGGCATAATTTCCGTATTGGCGGGATTGGAAAAATATTGAAATCTTTTCATATTGTTTTCAGTCACACAGGAACCTATCCCGCAGAATGCTACGGGATCTCGTGTTTGTGGGATTCGATTCCCTAAATACATTATTACCTACACTTACGATGTCAGTAGTATAATAGGTAAATAACTATTTATTTAATTATAGGTACTAACCCAATTAAAGTGAACCTACATATTGACAGTCTGGAGATTGTAAATTTTATTTGTTTTAGTTAATAATGTTGATACCAGTTGATACAACATTTAAACTTTAGATAGGTACCTACCTCAATTATCTTATCTTGGAGAAAGATTTCATTCAAAACGCTAGATAGATATAGGTATCCTACATAAATTAATTAGAGTAGACCAGGTAGGTCTCTTAACTGTGTATACCTACACTAGTCCAACTCGATGTGGAATGTTTGTAAATTATATATAGGTATATAAATATAATAATCATATTATTGATTACATAGATACATACAATAACCTTTAATTCACTCTGTAGCATTTTGAAACAATTGAAGCTGCATTTAAAGATTTTTGAATAATCGTCTGTCTGGATTGGGAATCGAACCCGATAATTTATTAAAAACCGCCGTATGACGCCCTGTATATGACGTCAACAGAGACGCCAAGAAAGCTCTACAGCAGGCAATATATTTGGCTACGACCGCCGTCGCCATGTTTAAAATTCAACATCATCAGCCTGTATTAGTCCACAGCTGGACATAGGCCTCCCCCAATGAGCGCCATAGCGCCCCGTCTTCAGCTTGACGCATCCAGCATCTACCTGCAGTCTTTCGCAAGCCGTCATCCCACCTGGTCGGAGAGCGTCCTACACTGCGTTTACCGAGACGTGGTCTCCACTTAAGAACATGTTTGTAAGTAAGGCATCTCAAGTTAATACTGCTATGTATGAGTTATAAGGATAATTTAACTAATAAGGAGTAAAATAAACGAAATGTCCGGTAATCACCTCTATTTATTGTATCATTCGTCATTCAAGTTATTTTATAAAATGCACGATTACCTATAAATCATTTAGTACTAATGAAAGCACAGATTATTTAAGTAGGTACCTATCTATCACATTTTCGTATCACTAAACGACAAACCTACCTACTGATTCCATAGTAACATCTTCGGCTTCTGTTTTGGTCGGTTTTATTTCAGAATTAAAACAACTTGTAACTTCTTGTAGGTATATTTAAAAAAAAAAAGAATTAAAAGATATTTATGCGCAAGACAAACTGAAAGTTACGCGTCTACTGGAAATAAAACATTTATGAAGGATAGTTTTAGATCTTCGTGATACAAATTCGGCCGCATCGTCACCTTCCATCGGGCGAGATTGTGGTCAAACGAAGGGCTATCATGAAAAAAAATTATAAAGGTGTAATTTAATTTAAAACTAAAAAAAAACACGATTTTTTAACATCATAAAGTTATTAATTATGTTAAGAAATCGAATCAAATTACCTATTAAAAAAAACAGCGTAGATATATTTTACGCAACCCTGCCGAAAGCCATGAAAAAGGCACAAAATGTTATTGAAACAAAATTATAAATTAATTAGTATTGTGTGTATGTACAAAAATATGTAATTTTTTGTATAATTAGTTATGACATCGCCTTAGGGCTTAATAAAAAAACCTGTAATGTTATTACCTCAATAAAAAAATAAATATTTATGGTTTTTTGTACGCGATGAATACCCAATATTTTAATAAGGTAGATATTAGTGTTTTTTTTCTTTCAATATTTCAGATGAATCACAAGATAAATCTGAAATGTCAAATCTCTCGTTAACACCTGCTCCGTCGTCATTTTATCAGTTTATTTGCATATAAGCTATAATCTTGCTCATAAAATATTATAAGCGCTTAATAATAGTTTATTGCGTTTATGATTGAATTAATAATGAGCCTATTTTCACCTACTATCTCTAAGGATAACGCAATAAGGAAGTAATTTATAAATGATGGAATAATTTCTGTTTGTTCATTGATAATTTTCATATAATAAATTCAATAAACAGGTTCTGGAACTTGTTTTGGGGTTTATGACCCTTCATGATACCTAAATTTTTTTCTAGAGCACCATAAGATTTTCTTGTATATTTTAATCTCTGTAAGCAAAATTGGTTATAAGCCTAGGTCTTCTAGCCTATTAGGGCGAATTCAATCAACGGATCCGTTTTTACAAGACCGTTTTAAATGATCCTTCTCTGGAACCAATCGTTTACTGAATCCGGAATACTGTCGGATGTGTGAACTCGCTCCTAAAACGATAGGTAAACATACGCCATCACGAAAAAAATACGAATGGTGTGTGAATGCGCCTTTATATCGCATGTTACCTTCCCCGGTAGGAAAACAATTTTCTATTTTAGCTACAGTCGACCATGATCTTAAGTACATCCAGCATCTAAGGTCAACATTAAGATTAAAAATTTCCAATAGGTATGAATGTAAATATTATTATTTACTATCTGCGCACCGCGCTTTCACCCGCGTGGTGATAGATATTTTGGATAATATACAATATTTACATATATCTTGATATGAATTGTAGACTATGTGTTATTCTGATATGTAAGCTATATTATTGTAAAGTTTCATTAAAATCCAGTTTTTTTTTTTTCATTCAGTAGTTTTTGCGTGATAGAGTAACAAACATACACGCGAAAGTTTGCAAGTATGGATATACTTACAAACTTTCGCGTTTATAATAATATACATATTATAGTAGGTCAGGGACTACGATTTATTTTATTTATGTTAAAACGTAGGTACCTATATTTTTTATTAAAGACGATTCTTATCAGTTAATACAAAACTACTAGATTTAAATGCCAAAATAATTTGGATTAGCTTATAAAATGGGCAAGGGCGTTTCGGTCGAGTAGTTATAGGTTCCGTTGCAATTTGTTTACAGACATTTTTTTTCTGTGGGTCCCATCATCTACCTGCCCATACCACTCTGGGGGTCAGCACCGCATGTTTTTATATTTCTATGATTGATATAAAACATTTTTTTAATTGATTGTGTGGATAATCAATAAAAAAATTGTTTGAAACAGATGAAAAGGCAAATAAAGTTGAGTTTTCCTATGGGATTTGGTAGAGCGCCTCTATCGTGCGGACATGGAAATACGCAAATCTCATACAAAAATGATACCTCATGATGTCATCGCGGTACTATCGAACGAACACAGGGCTCAAAAAACTAAAAATGGGAGTTTCTGATCGGACCACCGAATAACTTAAGCATAAGATAGCAATTGCACGAAAACGAATCAGAGTGATCTATTTTCGTTTTTACGAGTACTGACTGGTTTTTTTCGGGTTTCGTTTTTGTAATTTCACACCTAACCCTAAAACCGAATATCAAGGAGATAATAAAACAGACATTATTTATGATAATATTAGAAATTATTTTCCATCGATTTTGAGATAAAACATCCATTAATTAGAATTCTACAATTTAAAACAATGTTGAACTTTAGTACAACCTTGACAAACCAGTTGCAAATCATGATATTTTTTATAAAAGATCATCCGATGTTTTTTTTTAAGCGTATGTGTATTTTAACAGGTTTTTATTCATGATTTTGACATATTTGCATTGATTTGCAGATTTTCCGGCCTGCTTGACATTTCTGGGAGCTCTATTCTGCTAATTAATCAATACACTGAAGACAGGGCGAATATGTCGCTCATTGGGGAGGCTATGTTAGTCCACTGCTTGACATACAAGCAGTGGACTAACATAGGCTGATGATGAATCGCTACACTATAAGGTCCAGACTCCACCAAAGCGGGGATATGTGGCGATGTCCGAAGCTGTGAGAAGAGACATTTTTCACTGGCTAGACTGGAGTGGAGATGTGTGCTGGCTAAAGCGGAGACTTTTGCTGGCTAGAGCGGAACTGAGCTGCGTGCGGCGAGCGTCGGATGTTTCTCGAGATGAATGCACTAGCGGCGCCGCTTACATCTCTTCTCGTCTTCGCTACGTGACGTCATTAGCTCACGAGACAGAGCGCTTCGATCTTTCTTTGTTTTCTTCACAATTTCACATACAAATATGATACACCTCCGCTCGGTGGTCTCCACTGAAGCTGAGCGGACACGAGATGTGTGAATAACAACGTTCTATTGGTTGTTGAAAACACATTTAGTCTCCGCTTGTCTCGTCTCCGCTTTGATGGATATGGATGGATGAATATCATCCGAGACCTACCTACATACCATTACATAGTAAAGTGATTGGTTAGCAGAATTGTGGCTCTGATATTGAGTCTGCGTAAATTAAATGCGTGAATACGGAATCTATATGTACATTTACATTACCTTAATTTAACTTACATGTTCCAATTTACATGTTATATTCGTATAAAATGGAGATAGTAATATTCGTATAAAATGGCGAAATAATTTCATATAGTTATTCAAGCTAACATCAGCTGATCGATTCAGATGCATTCGTGTACCAACAAGAAACGCACAAGAAAATGAACCAATGAGCGGCGCCAATAGCATACTTGTTTGCGTTTCATTTGTTTTTTATCAGGAACCTGAGCTTCCAGAACTCTACTTTTTCTAGGTTTCAGATATATTCATACAATTTTTGCCAGGCATTGGCCTCACAATGTTTCCATTTCTAAGTCTCATACGAAACTTAGCCAGCATTATGCTGAGTTAGAGCCTTTTTGTAACAACTCTCTACACGTACCTATTCTATAGGTGTGATTTTTATTAATTTAAGTTGTTATGAATAACTATATTTCTATTATTATTATATAATTATATTATTATAATTATAATTTCTATTCTATTCATTTCCGTTTGAAAACCTATAATGATAAATGCACTTTACGCGTTTCGTTCGCAGTTCTCAAATTATTTTCAGTCTATGTTTATATATTTTTGTAGATATACAGCAATAAATGGAAAAGAAGCTAAGAATACCTGCATTTACCTGTATAGAAGTTATAGAAGAGTTAATAAAAAATGTACGTACCGTTAATACAACAATTTGATTTAATGGCACTAACTTAATATAAACGTAATAATCAATACATTAAGTACCTGCACTGCTTACTGCTTATGCCACAAGTTTAATATTTAATCAGATTCTTAAAAAAGTTGAAAGAAACTGACAATAAGTACATGGTTGTTTAATTTTGCCATATCAAATAATATTTGGTCAATATTATCACATTAAAAGCACTAAGGTTTATCCACACTACCTACGGCCATTTCGTAGAATACATTATTGTGTGAATAGACCTTTACAATTTTGGAAGACAAAAGCGTCATAGGACATACTCAATCATTTCATAATAAAAATGTAATTTATTTAAATATAAATTATATATAAATATAAATTAATGAAATACTTAGGTATAAATTATCATAGAGTATGTTATATTCCGGAAGTCCATTCGAATAAAGACTAACATAAGTTAATATTATTATTAGCCATTATTATTTAGATTTTATTACAATTTATAAGTACATAATGCTTACAAACTGTATGTAAGTACACAATAGGCTCAATTTAGATGGCACAAAAGCTAAACTGAACTAAAGACAGCTCTAAATAATGCTATTTTTTTATCTGAAATAACGGAGAGTATATTTCAACTTCTTCCTAGATGGCTCTGTGTCTGGAGGGAGTATATTTAGTGCGGTCAAATTACTTTACTTTTTGTGCCATAGAATTGACGTGACAACAAAGTCTGTTTTCTGTGACTCATGGCATAACGAACGAGTCTAAACATTAACGAAAATTAACGCATTCTTTGCTTCGGCCTAACATAGCGTCAAACTAGTGGTACGCGCAGTAGGAGTGTCAATAAGGCGAGACTTTAACACACTGCTATATAGCGAACTAGGATCTGGTGAAAATATCGAACCATCTTCATAATTTGATAACTTATATATTTTACAATTATTTTCCATTACTTGACACTGGCAGAAAAGTGTCCAACAAGACACAATTGCCATTAACAAAGATTCATCAATACCCTTCAAAAGTTTCCGCGTCTCGGTCGCGTAGGTGGCAAGGCGGCATTGAATCGATGATGATTCAATGCCGCCTTGCCACCTACGTCACAACAGCTCCCGCCTGTTTGACGCGCAGCTCTGGCCGAAGCTTTAAGTCGGTAACGATCTATACAAATCGAAATGCTATCGCAAGTTGTTTGCGTAGCCTTAAGGCCGAGTTCCACTCAAGCGCAGCGAAGACGTGGAATAACCAATAGCACAGTGTCAAAAGCGTCAGATACCCATCAAGGTATTTAATATTCGAGATAATATCGGTTGACTTACACCTCTCCTAGACCCTGGGTTTGGTCTAACGGTAATATAAATGAAATCTGTTTACAAATATCAAAGTGCTTTATTTACTTTAGACCTTAGAGAACTCTTTGACATAAGTAATACTAGGAAATAAAGATTACTTTGATTTTTTGTTCACTTCAATCTTTTTGAGGTTAAGTACAGAACAAGAAACCTTTTTTATCTTGTTAGATATTATTAATATATAAAAAAGGTTAATGTTACTTGTTCTACAGACATAATATTTAAGAAGTCTGTACATCCTACATATTGCATATTGGTACCGTTATATTGTATTGTAGACCTAATTCACTGTTTGATAAAAAACTAAAAGCAAAAATTTATAAACTAGAGGAAAATGTATAGAAATAATTATATCGAGAGGTCACCGTGGCGCTTCAATTTGTGTGGGATTTGCGTGGTCCTATGGCCGAACAATAGCAACGCTGAATGAACAATTATCACATAGAAAAATGAGAAGCTACGTTCACGTGTCGAAACTCTCGTCAAACCAAACTCAGGGCTTTACTCTTTACTCGTTGGTCGTAAGTCGTAACCAGGCGTTTGTAATACACATTCAGGTTCAAATTGTCAATAGTATAAGGACTATAAAATCGTCTAAAATGGTTAATAGGAATTCTAAAGTTCTATACAAATAATCATCTAAAATACGAATAGTTAACTACATACAGCCATCTAAAAATAGTATCATTGAAAATCAATCTAGAAAATTTTACATCTATGCGATTTTTGCGTCTAACCGAAGATAAAAGATCTCGACGCGTCCGAAAAATACATATTTGCATCTTATACTTGCGCGTATTATTTTCATACCTCGCACAAATATTTCAACAAGAAGCTGAGCCGAGAAGGCATATCCTCAAATTAATTTAATCAGTAATCTAAAAGTCGATTTGTCGATTGTCGAGTCGGTAAGCCAAACATGAGATATTGATATCTCATGTTTGGCTTACCTCACGGAGTTGATACAGAGTACGTCCCTGTTCATCCTACATTTAGTGACATCTAGTGTTATGCTGGTTTTATTGTTACGCGTTTCGGCAGCGCCGTTGGAGCGCGCGCTTTCGGATGTATGAGGGTAGTAGTTGCGTTTCAAAGTCGCTCGCTTGTGCAGCGCCGTTCAGTAAACGTTAACTTTGACTGCGATTTTTTTTAACCTAAAAAATTCGTGATGCCGCTCTACATAGCGGTTGTGTTGCGCCGCACATGTGCTTCGTTCGAAAAATATTACGGCTGTGCTGAGTCACACAGATCTGTATTTTCTCAGCCGCTGCGCTAGTGTGGATTTACGCATATTAGTCACTTGTAGAAAACACATACCGTGTGATTTCAGCAATCAAAGTGTTAACAGGGCGCTGCCGAGCGGCGCGTCCAGCAGCGTGACTATAAAACCAACCTTAAAAAATATCCAAATCTAGTAATCTAAAAGTGTAAGTGCTCAAATTGATATCTCATGTTTGGCTTACCACACGGGGTTGATACAGAGTACGTCCTTGTGCATCCTAAATTTAGTGAAATCTAGTGTAAGGTACCTAGTTAAAATATGTAATTACTTCGAATCAGAATGAAGCGAGCAGTTTTACTATTGACCGGTAGATGGAAAATAAAAAAGTGGGCGTGATCTAATCCTCATCCCGCAAAGTGTCCCGCGTTGTTTCATAGGGAAATCTAATTACAACACCTGCTTTCTGTATCGACTCCGTGGGTTACCTCTAAATACTATGTACTTTTATAATGTACTTTATTCGAATACAAGTATTTTATAATATAGCTAGTCTTCGACCAAATCCAGTGATAGTATCCACTCACACGAGATTCTGTGTTAGTATCTGTGTGGCAAATTCACACGGACAGACAGTATTATGATAATATTGTACCTGTACATTTACTTTTTTACAACAGTCTGCAGTTAGCTCTATTGTTTCAATTGTTCTGGTAAATTTCTATTATCTGATTATAACATTCTTTGTTAATAAATATTAATTATAAAAGTTGTAGGTACTTCTTTTATATATGTATTGATTGGTGAGCTTAAAAAGCTTTATCAAATCTATATATTTTATATATCACTGGTTTTTTTTGGCTGATATGAATGGAAGAACAGTAGATTTTTGACATATATTTAGTGCTAAAATGGTAAACTTTTCTGATATGAAATTTTGTTTTGAGAATCAATATGCTTTTGAATTCACATAACAGAGGATAATTATTTTATGACTAAGAATTGAAGAGTTCACCATTTAAGTTCCTAAAGCGAAATATCGCTCGATTACAATATAAATATTAAAAAATCAACAAAAAAACATAAACAAAATCCATAAATGATTCTAAAACTGTATAATGCTTGGCACATCTGGTAAAATCTATATTTTGTCATGTCTAATCCTAAATATTAGTCATAGTAGTTTGATTAATAAATTGCCACGTGTCTTGGTTTTTCTTGATGTCATAGTATTTGTCATGTTGCATAAATTCTTTCGATTCTTGTCATAGTAACATATTTTAATATATATATGTTGAAAGTCCAAATATAAAATTTGGCACTGTTCTTAGAACTTGTAAGCTATTTCGCTTACCACCACAAACCACCACAAATCTTCTATAGATTTGAATATACTTTGTCCAGTATCTTGCAGTGTACACTTTAATTAGAAATCGTCCAGCTCGGCAATTTCGATCTTGGAAGCAGTGTACATACAATTTAAACGAAAAGAAGGTAGAGTCACCAATACAAATGTTTTTGCGACTTCACTACGCTTTGTCCTTTATCATGCTAGCAGTGTACATATCTGGAAGACCTTTCGACTAAGCTACATCCATTGATTTTACAAGCAGCGTAGTACACTATTTAAACGAAAAAGCCAGTAGTCACCGTCACAATTCGTGCGACTTGAATAAACTTTGTCCGTAATCTTGCTAGCAGTGTACTATATTTGCACCACCTTGCGACTCCGGCTGTAGGTGAGCGCGTACTCGATGCCCCAAACCACGACACAGGACATTATCAGCGCGTTTTGCACGTGAATGCAAATGGCGAAGCTTCCTGTGAAGTCTCGGACGTATCCTGTAAGCAAAGACGATAAATATTATTCATTTATTTGATAATAATCAAATCGTGATCATGGCGCATGAAACTGTGCCGAAATATTGGATACCTAACTCAAAAATCAAATCATGGTAAATATCCCGTTTTAAATGACTTTAGTGTTAATAACCATGATAGTTTCAAAAGTTTTAGGCCAATAGTGTTCCTTTAGCATACTCTTGAGAAAATACTCTACCTTAAAGTCATCATCATCAGCCTATAGCAGTCCACTGCTGGACATAGGCCTCCCCTAATGAGCGCCATAGCGCCCTGTCTTCAGCTTGCCGCATCCAGCATCTACCTGCAGTCTTTCGCAGATCGTATTCCCACCTGGCCGGAGGACATCCTACACTACGTTTGCCGAGTCGCGGTCTCCACTCAAAAACACGTTTACCCCAGCGGTTTTCCATAGCTCGCTGAGCGACTTTGAACTGGTAGACCAGCCCTACCGTGAGTGTCCACGTCTCAGCTACGTAGGTCATCATAACGGGTCGCACTGATTGAAAACTTTTGCACTAGGTAGTAATAAGCAAAATTGTCACCTATAATGGGTCCAATGATAACCACTAACACCCCCTTGCTGACCATGTGCAGTCCGAAGGCGGCGGGCAGCTTCTCCAGCGGGCAGTACTCAGAGATGGTCAGCGTGAAGTTGGACAGGCACATGCCTCGGAAGAAGCCGCAGATCGACAGCCACACCATGAGCGGGACCCATTCCGTCTGCTCCGCTAATGCTGGAAGGGGAAACATGGGTAAATAAATAAATAGATCATGGTAACTACTTACCTTAGTGCCTACAATTTTTTTAACACTTTGAGTGCTGAAATCACACGGTATGTGTTTTCTACAAGTGACTAATATGCGTAAATCCACACTAGCGCAGCGGCTGAGGAAATACAGATCTTTATGACTCAGCACAGCCGTAATATTTTTCGAACGAAACGCATGTGCGGCGCAACACAACCGCTGTGTAGAGCGGCAGCACGAATTTTTTAGGTTAAAAAAAAGATCGCAGTCGTCGAAAAAAAATCGCAGTCAAAGTGTTAAACTACTTTGAACATGTACACATATTTAGGGTTACAGTCTAGTTTTAATTATTGTGTGTTTCTATCTGTATCATAATTGATTTCATTCTGTTTTGTGTGCCAAATAAATAAATTAAAAAAAATTATTTGGCCTATGTCATTCTCGTGATGAAACCCGTCCAGTTGTTTGTGCTACAGTGGAGAACGGCTAACGGAACCTCTGCAAAAATCACATCTGCCGCCAAGAAGCTCTCCCAAAGTTTATCACTCATATAATATACGATTTATCATAAGGCCAAAATCAATCTAAAGACATTTGCAACGGGATATTTTATATGGACTATTTAGATTAAGTTTATATGGACCCATGTAGTCTGAAATAAAGATCATTATTATTATTATTATTATTTACTGTGATTCGATTTTTGAGATTTCCAATTTTGGCATCGTTGTTCGCCATGGTCAAATCATCGTAAAATATCCCGTTGTAAATGACTTTAATATTAATAACCATGACAGTTTTGAAGTTAAATCAATCCTCAGTAAATGGTAAAAACTTAAGAGGCAGACCGATGGATCGCTATCGTAAAATTATTATGGAACTTTATTTAATTGACGACCGATGTGGCGCGGTGGGCGAAGGTCCGCCTGCGACGCAGGAGGTTGCGGGTTCGATTCCCGCCTCGGAACAATTGTGTGTACGATCTGCAGATATTTGTTCCGGGTGTTCTGGTCGTTTTCTATGTATAATAAATAATATCTATCTATGTAATATATCGTATTATGTATATCAGTTATCTAGTACCCATAACACAAGCTCTGCTTACCATGGGGCTAGATAATGCTGTATGAATTGCCCAGCATTATTTATTTATTTATTTTATTTATTTATTTAATTACTAACCCGATCTAGTCGCTGCCAAAAAGAAAGCAGAGACAAAGAAGATCATCTTCTTAGAGATAGTAGTCCGATCGAATATCGGCGGTAGGATGAGCCGAACCAGGATGTCTGTGATCGCGGTCATCGACAGGCAGAAGGCGGTGTCGTTCATGTTGTAGCCGAGACTCTGGATGAAGAATGGCGTCAACATTCTGAAACAGAAAATGAATCATAATGATATAAATAAATATAATAAATATGTACAAATAAAAATAAGTCTGAAATCAATAATCATTGTTATTTCTTTAGATATAAATATAAGCTCATAGACGAGACAAGTTCATTTAAATCCAAGAAATAATTAAAAATAAATTATTTAGAAGATTTTTTTTAATAATACAGCGTTTTCTTTGCAGAGCTTCACCTCACGATTCCATATTCGAATGCACCTTTTACTAACGAGTATTTAAGGATTGAGTACAAAAATATTACTTATTATTTTAAAAATACTTTTTAAAACAATCTTTTCTTCAAAAACTCAAGTGATCACTTTATTTCCTAGTTTAACTAAATTATTTGAAATTTGAATAAAGCACTTTGAAGTTTGAAGTTCGAGCCCGTACAGGTGATGGCACGAACCGGCCTACGCAATGAGATAAAAAAATAATAACAATAGAAAAAAGGGCGCTATGGTACGCTCAGGGAGGGCACGCAAAACTACAATTACCTGAATTGTAATTCCCCGCTCCAGAACAGAGAAAGTCCTAGAAGCAGGTTGAGGAACGACCAGTCCTTCAGTAGATCCAGATCCATGAGATCAATGAACTTGCGGATGAAGCCCTTCGGCTGTTCCACCTTCTCCGGCTCCGACTTCTTGATGGCTTTCATCTGGATGGCTTTGTCGTCGTCTGCCGTCTGGGAATTCAAAGAACGCATGACAGTTTCAATATATTTAATTTAGATAACGCTAGCTTCGCCCGCCTGGAAATCTATGTGTCAAATGGTTTATAAACCTTCCTCTTGAATCACCCTATCTATGAAATAAAACCGCATCAAAATCCGTTGCGTAGTTTTAAAGATCTAAGCATACATAGGGACAGACAGACAGCGGGAAGCGACTTTGTTTTATACTATGTTGGCTTTTGTGATTGTTAGATTTCTTGGTTATTTGGCGATACAGTTCACGCAAATATTTTTTTTTAATTATTAAGGGCAGTTACATGTTAAGGGCTTACTTTCCTTTCAATTATTTCATGTTTATTTTTACTTTTTTGTTGATTTATGTGACTTTTTAATTATTATTGTGTACTTTAAAGTGAATACGGACCCATATAGTCTGAAATAAAGATTATTATTATTATTATACAAAAAACCATAGTTATGAATCAACTTGTATTCCCAAATCAGGACATAATGCAAAAAAAAGTTATTTGTTACATTATATTATTAATATTTTATTAAAATTAAATTTTCTTTTAGCCGCTAGATGTCACTCATAACAGCAGTAGCGTAAAGTAATGCGTCCACTGGATCGGTATCGTAGCGTACGGAGCGAGAGGATTTGTTGCTTTGTATTGATTTCTATGGTACCTTCACACAGTGTTCCATATGACCATAAAATTTCCCTATGCTGTTTTCAGCATTAATCGATCAACGAATGCATTTTAAATGCAAGAGTAGAACACCCACGTGTCTATTGCCAATACTTTTTTTTATAAAAAATAATGAACTTTAGGTGACCTCGACCTAGAAAAATCTTTAAAAAATTCTGTAAACGTCAATATCCAAGATATTTTTTTGAGATAAATTTAATCTCACGAAGTATCTTTAGGCGCATTTTATACAGTTTTTATTTTTTGAAAATCACTTCTGTATAACGAGTAATCTTATTTTTTTCAGTTTTTCGATTTTATTTTTTTTCTCCCTAAAAACTCAAAAGTGCGGCTTGTGAATAGCATAGAAAGATTGGTTTTAACAAGGCTTATTACTAGTAAAAATACCTCGTTTCAACATTGCGGCTTTTAGGAGAAATGGAATTTCAAAATATGGTGTTAGGGTTGTCACCCAACTTGACCTTTCATTTTATTCAGTTTGGATTTTGTTTTGGGTGCCAAGTTCAATCAATATTGATCTTGAATTTATTTATTTGATACTATATAATATTTTATAACAACTTAAAATATATGTAAAATATCATTTCTTCTCATAACTTAGGATAACATATTGAAGCCTGAGGTCTGACTTGGCTAGTTCTCATATACGAAATTTTTATTAAGTACCTACTAAAATAGTCATGGAACAGCCCTATGTTCGATGGCTAGTTTCTACCGGTAAGCCAAATTTTCTGAAGAATAAAATAAGAACTTGCGGCTTTAGAACTTGCGAAGGCTATAATATTTTATTATAATTATTCGAACATGAAAACTAGCCAAGTCAGACCTTGGGCTTCAAATATTATCCTAACTTATCAGAAGAAATTATTTATAAAATATTTTATGTTGTTATAAATAAATTTCAGGACTGACCATTGAACTTCGCACCCATTTAAAGCTTTTGCCGTCTTTTGTTGTTGAAGTCAAAAACCAAGACATATATCACAATATTGAACTTGGCTCTCATTTTACTTTTATGTTTTTTGTTGGGATTGCTTAAGCTAAAACCCCGTGCTGATACATGATATAGTAATACAGGATTATAGGTAACTTATCAATAATCTCTTAAAGGCGACTTGGGTACATCCAGACTAACAACTTTTGATCTATGACTTTTGCCAAAACGGAATACATCACAAGATTTTTTTTAAAGTTTTATTGGGAAATTCAATAATTGTTAGCTCTATGTTTCGTTAATACCTACGTTTCATTTATACGATTCTGGCATAGCGTAAGTGTGTGCAGTCAGCTGAGTGCTACGCAATCGCCCGCCCGGCTGAGTGACGTGCTACGAGTACATACTACATAGCGTTGACTGCGTAGCAGAAAGAATATCAACCCTCCTACCTAGGTTAGTGTTTCAAAAGTTCTAGAATCTTTAGGTACATGTTTGTACATTGAATCCAAAATTCCTTCATACTTATCCAGGCTTAGGACTGGCTTCATTATAAAATAAAAAAGTAAATAACATGAACATAATTCGTAATCAATCGCATCAAAAGAAGCGCGCGGTCGAACATTTACTATGTCTACCGATCGCGTAGATGTACCTATAACCTACATACTCGTGATCGGTAGGTATGCCGCAAGCGCGCTTTGAAGATAAATTAATTGTAAACTATTTTTTAATGTAGGCGTATTAAAAAAAATGAATCAGTCTATTTACAATAATTTAACTATTTAAAATTCACAAACCTTTTTACAAATTATCACCTCTCAAACTCAAGTCACGGGAGTGACGATGACTATCACGTGCAAAGCGTTCAAAATAATCACCGCCACAACCCACATACAGTCCACATCTGAAAGTTAATTCTTCTTGAACCCTGGATAGTACCTGGGGGTTCATTTTGATTTGGTCGAATTTCCAGGTTATTTTGAAAACTAGTGCTTCCCGGCTTTCTAATGAACCACCTTTGTACACCATGGCTTGAATGAAAACACAAATAAAAATCCAGTGGCGTAATATCCGGCGAACGAGGAGACCAGGCGACGCGACAGGCCCGCCGCGGCCTATCCATTCGGCCCAGGTATTCATGGTTGAGGTATTCACGCACTTCGTCTCGCGAACTCCCAGCAAGCTTCAGATACATTATCACCACACCTAGCATACACACGCACCATTTCGGTGTATTCAATGTTAGTGTATCGATCGATACGCCATTGTGAATCAATCGCGTCACATAATCACAAAGACAATACAGGGCGGCGCGGCGCGGGCGGCGGCACGGCGCAACAGCTCGCGCGCAGCGAACATTGCAACTGTCGTGCGTATCGTGAACTAGGTCAAGGGCAAGTACCCGCCCCCGCAACCCCGCAACCCCTTTCTCTGTACAACCGACCGACACACACACGCGTGCCTACAAAGAGCATAGAAGATTAGAACTGGAAATTTACTTATAAATTTTTCGTAAGGAAAAAAAAATCATTGAATTAGATAAAGTCATAGAACAAAAGTTGTTAGTCTGGATGTACCCAAGTCGCCTTTAAGAGGTTATTGATTAGTTACCTATAACCCTGTATATTATATTGTTTTATCATATGTTTATATATACCTATATATAGACATAGGTTATATGAAAATACAAGTGGTTTCTTTTTCACTTCTTCCACTAATTGACAAAAAATTGAAGTGAACATTAAAATTAAAATAATGTAATTTAATAATAATTAAAAGTATAAAATTTTACTTGTCTTAGTGCTTATTTTGTAAGCATAAAGAAATAAAAATTTAATTTAATTTTAATTATAGAGTCACAACTAAAATTTTCCTTTGAGCGACAACCCTCTATTGTATAATTTGACCTTAGAACTTCACTTATATAGTTTTATCATATAGCACTATTATATATTATATTGTTTTATCATAAAGAGTAAGTAATACACACAACTAAAAATTGACCTTTTAGCGACAACCCTATTCTGTATAATTTGACCTTAGAATGTAATTGCATATTTCTCCCAAAAGCCGCAATAGTGCATGCTGGTATTTTTACCACTGATAGGCCTTTTTAAGAGCAATCTTTCTGTGCTAGTCACAAGCCGCACTTTTGCGTTTTTAGGGAGAAAAAAAATAAAACATAAAATCTGAAAAAATAATAATTACTCAGTATCCAGAGGTTATTTAAAAAAAATAAAAATTTGAAAAAATGCTCCTAAGGATCTATTATCAGATTATATTTATCTCATAAAAATATCTTGGACATTGACGATTACAGAATTTTTTTTTAAATTTTCATCGTCAAGGTCACCTAAAGTTCATGATTTTTTTATAAAAAAAAGTATTGGCAATAGACACCTGGGTGTTCTACTCTTGCATTTAAAATGCATTCGTTGATCGATTAATGCTGAAAACAGCATAGGGAATTTTTTTTGGTCAAATGGAACACTGTGCTTCAGCGTGCACTTACACTTACTTACAAAATGTAGCAACACTTACGTCTAGGTACAGCTGTAGATAGCTACCCGTGAAGTCCATGTTAGATATGTTGGAGATGACCGACACCTTCCGACGTCTCGCCGCCTCGCTCATGCTGCCGCTAGATGTTACTCGCGGCATGGCGGCTACTGATGCCGCTGTTGTTAGACCTGGCTGACCTGGGGATGTATTGTTTATTTTTATATTTAGACAGACAAAAAAACATATCCTACAAACTATAAAGAAAACTCTTAGCTCACTGCCAGTCGGCGCTTCTTATATCAACAGCTTTTTGACGACCTATGTGGCGCGGTGGGCGTCCGCCTGCGACGCAGGAGATTGCGGGTTCGATTCCCGTCTCGGGACAACTGTGTGTACGATCTGCAGATATTTCTTCCGGGTGTTCTGGTCGTTATCTATGTAATATAAAAAATATCTATCTACGTAATGTATTAGGTATATCAGTCATCTGGTACCCATAATACAAGCTCTGCTTAGCTTGGGGCTAGATTATGCTGTGTGAATTGTCCAGAATTATTTATTTATTTTAACAATCCACCGACATATGCCTACCCTGATATTTAGCCATATCGGGGTAGGCCTATGTTCAAGTTGTGTCTTATCATTAAGGGTTATGCCATAACGCCCACGCTTACTATAGAGTTTAGGGTTGCCAAAGTCCTGCAGAGGTTTATCGCAAGTCTTGGCGCGCGGCATGCCTATGGTGCGAACAGACGGGTGGTTCATGTTGGTGTGGGACCGCTGGGTCGTTAGCTTTGGCAGGTTTTTCTTCACTAGCGGGTTAATTTCAAACTTGTCTTCGGCTTCTTCGTCGCTTTCTAATATACACTCCATTTCCTGGAAAGATTTAAAAAAAGAGAAAGATAATATTTGAAAGAAAACCAAGCTTTTATCATCATCATCATCAGCCTACAGCAGTCAGATGGACATATCCTACCCTAATGAGCGCCATAGCGCCCTATCATTTTGCCGCATCCAGCATCTGCCTGCAGTCCTTCCCACCTGGCCGGAGGGCGTCCAGGGCATACGTTTGCCGAATCGCGGTCTCCAGTCAAGAACATGTTTTCCTCAGCGGTTGTCGGTTCTTGGCGAGATAAGGCCGGCCTACTGCCACTTCAGCTTGCTTATTCTAATTAATGCAATTTTTTTATAATCATGTAGGTCCAAAGTGCTTGGAAAGAGAAATCCAGCTCGGCGGGGCTAAGTCGTTTCGTTTAGGAGTTTCAATGGCCACCGTCTGCTCCATTATCAGACCAGCGCGATGGTGGACATTGCATTGTCACCGAACTTATTTAAGTATGCCGGTTGAGGATAACTGATCTTAATTCACTTGAAAGATTTGTCGCACACAAACTCACAGGGTAAGTAGAATAAAGGCTTGCTATAATCATTGAGCTGGATTTGATCACCGCTGTCATGGCCGTCAGCGGTCAACAGCATTATAGTCCATTTGAAAAAAAGGGCTGGATTCCATTTTAGGGGAAAAAAATTAAAAGTCTAAAAAAATCAGAAAATACTTTTTTTTAAATTGGTCTACGAACAAAAATAATGTTAAAAAAACATACACAAAGCCGAACATAAAACCTTCTCCTCAAAAGAAAAAATATGTGTCCAATATCTTCTGATAATCTAACTGACGGACTAAATAGATGACGGAGAAAATATATCTTTTACCCAGGACACTACCCTATTACTATTATCTTACCTTCACAGTCTGCATTTCACAGTCGACAGGCACCTCCTTGAGATGCCGCTTGATGGGCTGCAGGAAGCAGGCGCCCAGCACCGCGTGGAATGCTAGCGCCCCGAGAATCACTACTGTCCACCTGGAGATAACAGAAACGTAAGCATTATACCAAAGTTATCGACATAGCTCTGAAAATTAGCAAGCTGAAGTGGCAGGGCCGGCCATATCTCGCGAAGAACCGACGGCCGCTGGGGCAAACGTGTTCTCGAGTGGAGACCACGACTCGGTAAACGTAGTGTAGGACGCCCTCCGACCAGGTGGGGTGACGACCTGCGAAAGACTGCACGTAGATGTTGGATGCGGCAAGCTGAAGACAGGGCGCTATGGCGTTCACTGGGCAGTGACCGCCATAGCGCCCTGTCTTGCCTATGCCTTGCCTATGTCCAGCAGTGGACTGCTATAGGCTGATGATGATGATAAAGTATTATATACAGAATTTGTTATTATCACATCACATTTACTAATGCAATAGATAATCAAATCAAATGTATTGGACACATAAGTTATATGAACATACTAACTACTGGTTTCTTTTTCACTTCTTCCACTGGTGGACATAAAATTGAAGTGAACATTAAAATAAAGTTATTTGATAATAATGAATTGTATAAAATATGACTTGTCTAAGTGCTTATTTGAAAGCCTAAAAGAATAAAAACTTTGAATCTTTTGAATCTGTTTTAAATTTTCGTAGAAAGTACGATTAAATATTATAATACTATTCTACAGTAAAAAATATCTCAAAACGGTAGATCACCGACCGCGAAGCTAGAGTTCAAGATTACTCGCTCCCGCATCCCAGATGAGAGAGCGTTTGAACACGCTGTGCCTATTTGTTCGCGACTCGGTAACAATAGTGTAGGACGACACCCTGTGGCGAGGTGGAATGACCATCCGCGAAAGACTGCTCCGATGGTTGAGATAAGCTAGAGACAGTGGGGCTCTGGCGCTCCTTGGGGGAGGCTGCTGTTCAGCAGTGCAGTATTATATTTTTTTTATTTAGCCTAATTCGTCCCACTGCTGGGCAAAGGCCTCCATTATTATTATATTACATTATTTATTTTTTATATCAACTGTTTTCTATACATACCTATTAGTAACTTTGACCCGTATTATTCTACTTTTGTTTGTTTGTATAAAATATTATTAACTTTTTTGTCACAGAATTGTCGTCCGTAACATCAATTAGTATTTAAGGGTTTTGGCTGAAAAACAGCGCTGAATATATAATATTCAGCACATGCTGAGCCAACCCCTATTTCGGCGCAGGGTCATAGTGTTATTTTCTTAATATCACCCCCATTTGTGTCACTTACCCCCATGATCAACTATTTTATTTGCCGTTTGTTATTCTGTGCCTGTATTTTGCACCCGAGTCCAAATAAATGTTTTTTCTATTCTATTTGGTGGACTATATGGTGGTTTTTTCAGTGGACTTTGTTCAGTTCAGCTGGTGACATTTACCTGAAGCCATACTCCACCAGCAGCAGTTTGACCAGCTGCGGCATCACCATGAGTCCGAAGCCGGTGCCCGCCATCGACAGCCCCACAGCCTGCCCGCGTTTCTTAGAGAAGTAGTGGTTTAGGGATACGAACGATGATGAGGACGCTAGGCCTACGCCGAATCCTGGAAAAGATAGGCAGGTTTTTAAATATTATGCTAAATTTGGGATGTTTAGATGTTTGGACGCCTCCGACCAGGTGGGATGACGAACTGCGAAAGACTGCAGGTAGATGCTGGATGCGTCAAGCTGAAGATAGGGCGCTATGGTGCTCATAGGGGGAGGCCTATGTCCAGCAGTGGACTAATATAGGCTGATGATGAAATGGTTGTTAGGTATTTCTTGCATAGATGTACACATCCAGTTAATCCTGATTGATAAGACCTGTAAGACTAAACCTGGAATAACAATTAATCTACTTTTATCCCTTAAATCAGTTTTCATGGGATGAAATAACCTGTTTCCATATATATATATATATATTTTTTTTAGCCTGTTTCGTCCCACTGCTGGGCAAAGGCCTCCCCCAAATCTTTCCACTCAGTGTGGTCACGTGCGATCTCCAACCAATCTCCGAGGAAGGCGTTAAGGTCGTCTCGCCAGCGCTTTCTTGGCCGACCTCGCCCGCGGCTTCCTTCCGGGACCCAGGGTGTTCCATATAACAGACAATAATTAGATCATTGTTAACCTGGTAAATATTCGTAATGTTCGTCAATACGAACCGTACGAATATTCAAAACAGACAAAAGCGTGCCGGTCGTTTTTGTCTGATGTCAGCATTTGGGCCAAACGTATCACCTACGTATTATCTGATAATTATGATTGTTTTATTATCTGCATTTATGTACTAAATCAGCATTAAGACGTGTAAGGTACGTGTGAACCACACCTCGGGCGATAGCTTCTACGTGCCATTTAATTCCAAGACAACTCGGTGAGCGTTTCTTAACTTAAAACAGCAATCATCGCGGCAGTCTATTGACTCATGGTTTCTCTTTAAGTGCGCTAGTGGAGGTAGACCTCTAGGAGATTTTAGCATACATACAATCATCCCGTGCGGAACGTATTTCCCTCATACAAGAGGAGTTTTGCCTTAATCACAGCGCTGTTTACAGGATGAGACTTAGTCCAGAAGAACGAATTTGTCGCGAATCGTCTCGCGCGATTATTTTTAAGGATTTAAGAATGTTCATATCGCATGCTAGCTAAAGACATGGCGCTTAGGGACCTATGTCCAGCAGTGGACTAACATAGGCTGATGATGATGATATTGCATGGCATAACCGTTAACACTTTGACTGCGGTTTTTTTTCGACGACTGCGGTCTTTTTTTTTACCTAAAAAATTCGTGCTGCCTCTCTACACAGCGGTTGTGTTGCGCCGCAAATGCGTTTAGTTTGAAAAATATTACAGCTCTGCTGAGTCACAAAGATCTGTATTTTCTCAGCCGCTGCGCTAGTGTGGATTTACGCATATTAGTCACTTGTAGAAAACTCATACCGTGCGTTTTCAGCACTCAAAGTGTTAATATTATAGTCGCAGTGAAGTAAAACAACGTAAAACTCGTTTCAATCAATAAACGAGATATGTATTGTGTTGTGTACCACTTCACGATCACGAGGCTACGTAAAATTGTATGAATAAGTTGTAATATTGTAAAAAATTTCAACATATTGCGCAACTTCTGACATTTTGATAATCAGCGTGAATAAAAATGCAATGAGAACATCAACAATAATATTTTTGATAACATTTTACGTTATTTTAATGCTGCCATTTTTTTATTATTTTAGACTTCCATAAAACCCCAATATAAATCTTTTAAATACTGTCACGCCTGCGAAATTTCTTAGATTTTTTTAAGCTGTGATAATATTATACATTCAGCCAGCGATTTTATTTGAGGTAATTGTATAATCCGCGGCACGTGTCATTCCTATAAATAAACAACAGATTACACAACTTCCGATAAGCCGGTTTTATTTGATACTTAAATCACGGCAAAGTACCTATGCAAGCGTAATGCATTTTATTCATGAAAGGTTCCTTTAACCACAGATAATATAATACATACTGCTTTAACTAGAATATCACATGAAAATCACATGGCATGGAAATAATTTCGTTTATAATTTGTTTGTGCACTCATTCTTTATTTAGAATAACGCTTCTATAACGATTATTTCCCTCAGTGTCGTACTGAACAATCAGAAAAAGAAAATTGTCAAACTAAACACCGAAAATTTATTAAAATTGGTTCTCTTCACTCCTATCTTATAAAGTAGTAAATTTGCTGAAAAACTGATATCAATCAGAAATATTTCGTTTTGTTATCCGTTACCTAGTCAGCTGATCGAGCTCGCAAACACCACCCATCCTATAACTGACATTGAAAGCCACTTCCATGGTCATATCCAATTGCAAATTACGAAGGCTATTCAAAGGGATTTCAAACGTCAATATAGTTACATATGATGGGTAGTTTTTACCTACTCGCACAGCTGATTCATCCTCCGTAAGAAGACTACATCCCTGATGCGCAGGGTACGTGAAAGCCCCAACACCATCCAAAAAACCATAGCAGGTAGAATACTCTCCCCAGTGGAAATGTTTCATGAGGAGAGTGATTTAATTTAGTTCTAATGTTTAGTACTAGAAATGAAATGAAATGAAACTATTAGGTATAACTAACTCTAGTAATAAGCTCTCAATATATTGCTCTCAAGATACAACACGAGACACGCAAGCCGACTAAATGCGCTACCTCGGCGATTGGAGAAATCGTCCAAGCTGCAACACGTGATGTGGACGGCTGTTTACAATCGTATACCAACTTCTATCACCAGCGCAGAATCCATATAATCCTTTAAGGTACATCTAAAGAAGTGGCTGATAGCCCAATCGATTTATAATTATAGCGAGTTTATTAATATAAAATGTAATTTATAATGTATTATAATGTACAACAAATTATGGATCCCAGTTATCCGAATCAAAATGTTTTCATTTACATACATATTTTATTTTTATTTATTGATACGCTCAAAAGGAATATTGTTTAGCGTGTTTTCCATTTCGTTCTCAATCAGTGACTGTTACTCTGTTACGTAAATGAGTCGTACTTGTGGCATGAGTCATTGAATAGGTCAGGTTAGAGACGACCCGCGGCCTTAGATGCTATGTAAACTAGAACAGCTCCTACTAACCAACTAGATGGAACCTGTTTCATCAGGCCTCTGATAGTGTTATTTTATAGTAAGCTTCAGATATAAGGTCATTACGGACGAATGTGGTCATTTCGTGTGACAATGGACTTGATTTTTGGTAAATACATATTGAAATTGTAAATTGTTTATTTGTATAAAAGTATCTTTACACGCTAGACAGTTGTTAGGACATCATTTTAAGTATGTAAGTGTACTTGTGCCAGGATGTCCTGCTCTTCCTTACAAATACATGGATTTAACAAATAAACTTTAAATAAAAATAAAAAATTTGCCAATATATGTATAAGAAACCTTAAACGATTCTTTAGATCGATGGGTTGGTAAAAGCACGATATAGATAACGAAAAAGCAAACTCTACCTGATGAAGTATTATAGTTACTAAAAACGGACGGAATAGGAACCATAATTGCTCAGGAGAAAAAGAGAAATAGCACAGAAAACTGAACAATAAAATTTTCGCAATACAGGATACACAATTTTTATTTTTCTCATTCTCAAAACGCATACTCTACATATGTACATACATTACATGAACTGCTGCTGAATCTTCGTTGATATTATTATACCTAGTTTCGCTAATAATTTCCTTTTATTTTATTGTATAGTTTTTATTTATTACTTGCTACCTAACGTTATATCTGTGGTGCTTCTAAATGTTTATATTTCTGGCAAGAGCTGTGTCCTCTCATACAAGCAAATCCAGCTTAAAAGGGAACTCCGAACTATCTATGATAATTTTATAAGTTATCAAAATAAACATTTCTTATTTATTTATTTAAAAGGATTGGTAATCTTTATCAACGCTCTTTCATTATTTTCAAGATGATTGACCATCTTTATCAGCCCTTCTTCAACATCATCAGCCTTTGTCGACCAACTGAACCTAGCTATGTCAATGCCATTCCTCGCCTAATAAAAAACAATATCACTACATAGTATAAAACAAAGTCGCTTCCCGCTGTCTATCTGTCCATATGAGGACACGTAAATGGTTATTAGTTTTTATTTAAGTTATCTGTTAAGTGTGTTAAGCTGTTTGTCTTCCAAATAAAGCAAAATAAAATATGTATGCTTAGATCTTGGAGTTCTACGCAACGGATTTTGATGCGTTTTTTTTATAGACAGAATGATTCATGAAGAAGGTTTATAAACATTTAACACATAGATCTCCACGCGGATGAACCCACGAGGCGCATCTAGTTAAAACTAAATAAGTAAATAAAGCAAACTCACCTCCTAAAATACTGTATGTAGCCAATATATGTGCCATGCTGTTAGCAGGTGCGGTAAACAGCAAGCCCAGAGCACACACAAAAGACCCAACTACGCAGACTTTTCGATACGAAAAAGTCTTTATCACCGGCCCCACGAAGAACCCTGAGAAGTTCACCACGGAGTCCAGAGTGCTGGCTATGACAGAAGCACCCGTGGTCTTGACGCCGAGGTCGTCTAACAAGTCTTTGAATAGGAGACCGAATGACGGCTCCAGCGAACGTGTGGAAAACTGGAAACAAAAGAAAATTCAAATCCATAAATAATGAAAGTGGGTTTAAAACTTAGTTTTAAAAAAATAATCATCAAAATCGGTTGCCGGGATATTGAGTTATTCTTCCATTTGTCGCGCACATACTCAATGCAAATTTAAGACTAATATGGCTGCATGGCTGCCATTGTCAGAACTGGACCAAATTGAAATGGGACCACACGGGAAGCAACAGCTTTCAAATAAATCAAAAGATCATCCAAATCGGTTCACCCAGTCGAAAGTTCTGAGGTACCTAACAAATATATGTCCAGCAGTGGACTAATATAGGTTGATGATGATGATGAAATATAGAAAAAAATACAGTCGAATTGAGAACCTCCTCTTTTTTTGAACTCGGTTAAAATATTGAGTATAATTTTTTTGTATACTAAAAAGGTGTCTGATCTTGAGTGGAGACCGCGACTCGGTAAGCGTAGTGAAGGACGCCCTCCGACCAGGTGGGATGACGACTTGCGAAAAACTGCAGGTAGATGCTGGATGCGGCAAGCTGAAGACAGGGCGCTATGGCGCTCATTGGGGGAGGCCTATGTCCAGCAGTGGACTGATATAGGCTGATGATGATGATGATGAAAAAGGTGTCTAGCAAGCATGCAGTCGACTTGGTAGGAAGCGGTTAAAGCAGCATGGACGCTTGTCACGTCAGCGACAGAGTTAATTGAGTATTGTATAAAACTTATTCCTGGCAAGGTGAATGAATTAACAAACGGAATGACGACAGCTGGACCAAAGTGCAGAAAGACAGGATTGGAAATATGTTTGTAAATTGTTTATTTGTATATCTTTACATGTTAGACAGTTGTTAGGACCTCCTTGTATGTAAGTATATTTGCGCCAGGATGTACGGAATCCTTACAAATACATGGATTTAACAAAAAACTAAATTAAACATAATTTTTAAATACATATGTATAAACAAATTAATTAAATTACTGATTTAGGGGGAGTGGAGGAGGATTGATACGGTTTTCGAAACATGCCATTTTTAGGTGTTATACCATCAATGAATCTGAATGCAAAGTATTTTCTCGTAAAGATTGGTTCTTTAGCTAAAAAAAAGTGACGTATCCGATCCGTGATCGGTCCGGTGGGTTGATGATATCCGTAAGGACGATTGTGCACTACAAGGAATTTTACTGTCCGAACATCCGATTTTTTACGGTCCGATATGGCACGCCATATAATGTATGGGGAAGAGTAAAATATCGGACGGTAAAATTACGTATAGTGCACAAACTAGTATATACATTATATGGCGTGCCATATCGGACCGTAAAAAATCGGACTGCCGGACAGTAAAATTCCTTGTAGTGCACAATCGCCCGTCTGGGTGTTACACGACTCACAATCCTACTAATATTATAAATGCGAAATTGTATGCATGGATGTTTGTTACTATTTATATTTATATATACTATACTATATATTGTATAACGCAAAAACTACTAAGGTTCTAGACTAGAGAGACGGACCGCATTTCAACTGCAAACCAACTGCACAGTCCGATTGCAGTTGGATTGCAGATGAAATGCGGTCCGTCTGTCTAGCTAGAGCCTAAACGGATCGGGCTGACATTAGGCGGCATCCAGGCCCGGAATAAAACATAGGCTATTTTTACCCCATAAATCAGTTCCCATGGGATAGAAATAACCTTAAAACGTTTCTATAGAAAAAAAGCGTGCGAAGCCGCGGGCAGAAACTAGTAATAAATAATAATTAAAAAATCGGGCGTGGAAAAAACGGCAAATGTGGATGCAGTGGTATTCAACTTCAGATGATGGATGATATTTACAAGTGATGATCATCCGTAGCTTTGTGCCTGTCATTCTACTGTCTGTCTGTTTAATAAACATTCCATACATACCGGGTGCGGCGATTGAACTGTCCGTATGTGAAAATGAAATATTTCTGTTAATTTTCAATATTTATTTATACACTTTTGCCATGTGAAAACAGAAAGTTCAAAGTTTTATTATCACTCATTCCGAAGGAATAAAACCGCCTTTAGCCTTTACTACAAGCTGAAGTCTCTTTCTGAAAGAAGCGCAGGCTGCTCGAATGACATCGTCACTCAAACAATTCCATTCTCGCGTAAGAGTAACTTTGAGCGCTTCCAGCGAAGTGTGTTTTTTAGCACAGGCCCTGGCCTGTAAGACACCCCAAATACAAAAGTCCAACGGATTCAAGTCGGGCGATGACGACGGCCACATATCTCGGTCGATCAGCACTGGAACGTTTGCTTTCAACCAATTTTGCGTTCCAATTGCTCTGTGCGATGGTGCCGAGTCTTGCTGGAAAGTCCAACGCTCAGAACCGAATGTGTTGCGTGCCCACGGTATCAGCCCTGGTCGTAAGACTTTATCTTGATAGATTTGTTGATTTATTTTGACTTGGTTGCGACCCATTGGAAGAAAAACGAGCGGAGACCGGCCTTTTTCAGACACCGCCGCCCAGACCATGATTTGGTCGGCTCCTTGGCGTCGAGTGACTTGCAATTCGTCTGAATAGTCGCTGACACGTCCTTTCAACCAAACACGGTCATTTTGTTTGTTTAAAAACTGTTCAACGCAAAAAGTTTTCTCATCTGAAAACACCAAGTTGGGAAGCTCGCCAGAGTCGAGCAAGCGAATCAGCTCTTTCGATCGATCCAACCGTTTGCTACGCTGTAAAGCAGTGAGTTCCTGAGAAAGGTTTTTTTTTAATGGTTTGACTTTAAGCTTTTCCTTTAATATGCGACGAACGCTGCGATCGCTCACCTTAAGATCCTTCGCGAGCTGGTTTGCTGAGCGCGCTGGATTTCTGTCTAATCGATGACGCACCTTTTCGACAACTGCTGGCGCCGTTGCAGTACAGCGTCGTCCGCCACCGTAGCGTTTCTTAATGCTACCAGTCTCATTATAACGTTGAATAGTGCGATGCACAAATTTCTCGTTCAATTGAAGATTTGGCAGCGCTCGACGTATTTCAATATTCGATTTTCCCTCCAAATGAAGAGCAATCACTGAATTTCGTTTTAAATCCATTGTTCTAAATTCGAATGTGTTTCTCTCACAACAAAATCACTTCAAATGATGATAAAGAATATGTCAAAGACCAACATTTGAAATTTTGGCGGCGTTCGATTCAGTGGTTCGAATTTTAAAACAGTTAGATAGAGACGGACAGTTCAATCGCCGCACCCGGTATATGTATGTATACATTTTCTGCTTCACAGTTATTCACAGAACAGCTTTGTTTTACTGTAATTGTGAGTTAATGAGACAATAACAATGATATGTAGGTGGAATTAGTCATTACTGATTGATTTACTCGGAAGTAGTACCCTTTAATGATCATACTTCATGTTTTGTTTAAATATTAATAAAATATATTTATAAATAGTATTAGCTATATAATAATGCACACAGATACCACCATCTTCAATCCAACGATCCTATCCATCCACGGTAGAGATTGCTCTTGAGCGATAAGGCCGCCAAATAGTCGCATTATTATTTTACTGTAATAAATATTATCTATGAATGTTGTATTACATTTTTAAAGAAGGCATGTCTGTCTGCTTTTTCTAAAACACAATCCCTTATGGTGTTTCCTATATCAAAATTAATGTGTGTTTACAAAATTGTTATATCATTTTTATGTACAACTGAACGACATCAAGTGTAACATGTGTACCTACGGTGGAACTGAATAAATGAAAAAATGAAATCAAATAGTTTGTAATTTTTTACTGACTATATAGTCAGTAATTATCAGTACTGCATAATATGCAGTGCAATTTTGACGCATTCCCTTGACGCGATATAGTTAATTAACAGTAACAATATCACATGACCACATTCCTGCCAAGACAGAGTCGTAAAGTGGGTCATGCATGAGAATCATAGGAAGTAAACAAGCGCATTAAACACATAGAAAATTACTACCATTGGTCCTTGACGAACATACTAATGTCTAATTCTAGCTTGGTCCTCGAGATTTAGTCGTTATTATTGTTATTATAATATCCTGTTGACACCTACGATTATTTATATATGCTGAACGCGCACCTGTCCGCGCCGCATAAGCCGCACTCGCCGCAGAAGCCGCACTCGCCGCAGTCATCGCATTTCTAAATCTTTATGTGTATAGTATGCAACACCGCGCACATATCCGCGCCGAGCGTGTCGCATTTTATGAGAATCATTTGAGTAAAATCAAGTGCTCCTGCGGCACGGACAGGTGCGCGTTTAGCTTTACAAACTAGTAGAGTAGAGAACTAGTAGAATAGAGTAGAGAGAAGTAGATAATTATGTAAGTACCAAAATTTAATTAATGTAGGTAGTTATAGTTTAGTATGTCGCACAAACTGCCCTCTGCGGTACAGCATCACCCTATATTTGTCCACTGCTGATCTTATAATCCTCTAATAAGCGCCTTAGCGCCCTGTCTTTAGCTTGCCGCATGTAGCAAACCCAGCATCGTCTGATCTTTGCGGTATGACGCAATGGAACGCATCGCAGCTTCTCAGGCTCCAAAAAACAAATATGTCATCGTGACGAATGATGTTATAACGTAGATACGTTGTACCGAGGTCTGCCTAACAGAACGAAAATCAGGTACGTGCCTGAATTGAACTCAGTCCGTCTTGCTCCTGGCCGCGACGCGGACGTACGTTGAAGCGGGATTTTGGAGTATGAAAAATATTAAAATGCCATGTTGTGTGTTTAGAAAGTGCAATACTTAGTATGGGACGGTTGTGAAAAAGAAGGATGTGTATTTTTATTTCTTCTATTTGTTTTGTACTCATGTATCACTGCCGCGCTGTTGCCGCTTTGCCACTAACACGAACGAGACAAGCAATGCGTTTATGAGTGACAGAGATAATGCCATGCGGCGTTGTACATATGTTCGAACGACGACGCTAACGCTAGGTATGTAGCTTTAATAAAATATCGCAATGTTTTTATTTCTTTACAATGAGTATGACGTCTTTATTTGATCGTGACCATTAAAATTGTTGTACAAGATGTCAGAGAAAAGTCTCTCAACAAACTAAATCACTACACATAACTAATAATAAAATAACTAAATAATGCTGGACAAGCCATACAGCATCATCATCATAGTATAAAACTAAATCGCTTCCCGCTGTCCTTCTGTCCCTATGTATGTTTAGATCTTTAAAACTACGCAACGGATTTTGATGCGGTTTTTTTATATATAGAAAGAGTGATTCAAGAGGAAGGTTTATAAACCATTTGACACATAGATTTCCACGCGGGCGAAGCCGCGGGGTTCAGCTAGTCCTAACATAAGACAAAATAAAACGATTCATTTCCTATTCTTGGCAAAGCGAAAAATCAAAGCGGGAGGGCAATGACTTTCATTACAGTAGGCAGTAACTAACAGATACGCTTACGACTCCACCGTCTTTAATTAGCCTAAAAACACGTAAATTGTGAAGCCAGCTGTTGAAACATGCTTTGTTCGTAGTAAGTATGTAGTTTGTTGAACGAAAACGAAAAACTTTGACACGTTTGCAATTTGAACATGATGATTATTTTTTGTTAATGGCAACTGTGTCTGGTTGGACGCTTTTCTGCCAGTGTCAAGTAATGGAAAATAATTGTAAAATTAATGAGTTATCAAATTATGAAGATGGTATGATATTTTCACCAGAGCCTAGTTCGTTATCTAGCAGGGTCCACGTGCAGATTAGGTTGGCTTGGGAGACGAGATGTTGGAGTCCCCAATTTGAACATGATTTGCTACATAGAGGAAAAACACACTGCTGTCAGCGCAGAGGAATAGCGTCAATCCTTTTGATTTTGTCACCAAAAACTAATCTATGTGTGAGTTGACAAGCATATAACATCAGTGCTTTGACACCCACAGGTGCAGGTACGTATACGAATAGGCAACTGAGACTAATTTGTCGAAATTCTTGGCTCCTTGTTTGTGTCTGTCTACTATTATTCTAAGCCTTCATTTTCTTCTATGCTTTGCTTTTAATTCATTTAAATTTCATTTTAAATTCATGTAATTTTATTTTAGTACTTAAGAATACCTACTAACTTTTTTAATACCATTACCATTACTAACAAATTATGGATCTTTATAGTCCGAAATAGAACTTATTTATTTATTTATTTTCAACATAACCGTATTATTTGAGCAAGTTACAGACGAAAATGACCATCCCAATGGTTGTAAATTCAACTTATTTCTGGGTTTTTATTTTGTGACACTCTTTCCTGTCTTGGGCTGAACGGACCAGGTCTTAAATTGGCGATCTAAGGGCTGTCTTCTACATAAGTGGCGGTCTACTAGCGCTCTGCTTATTTTCCAAGTCTATCTCTACTCCTCCCCTTATCCACGTATAATACGAGTAAGTGCTTATCTACTAAAGAGTTAACATTCTATTTCTTTGAATAGGTTTTTTTGTGATGGAACTTTGCCGTTTCTACTATTATTTTTAGATACAAAGTAAAAAAAAAAAGCTTGACGCCGCATAAAATAATAAACATTGCCATATCAACATAAACTTGAAGTGGCATCATCATCATCAAAGTTGTTTTCAATGAAAAATTGTTTTGTAATAAAATGCGCTGAAGAAGCAAGCTCTTTGTTTATATTGTACCTACTAGCTTTAGTACATTGGCAAATCCACGTACATTTGTGTTATATAGCTATTGCGAAACCATAATATTGATTGATATGACGCTTGATTGATATGGTGACCAGTGTCGCATAAAACCAGGCGACATTGGTACTGCTAGCATAGTATTATATTTTTCATTTTACTACTTATTTCAGCCTTTGTTTATATGGAAACGTATTAAGGTTATTTCTATCCTATGGGACCTGACTTTAGGGATAAAAAGTAGCCTATGTTTTAATCCAGGCCTGGATCTACTTGATGCTAAACTTAACTAAATTTTAGCCCGATCAGTTCAATACCTAGTGGTAGTTTGGGCGTGAAGAAGTAACATCCATCCAAACTTGCGCATTTATAATATTAGTGTGATGCTGAGTTTGCTCCTTTTCGCGGTCACATTTTTCACCTTTCATCAGGGGCGGAATTCTGCTAACCAAACATTTTACTATGACAATAGGGATAATAGTAAGTAACATTGGTAACGTTGCAGAATCATCCATAGAAGAAAGATCTAGTGCGTGCGGTGTTATTTGCACGTAGAGATATTGATGAGAATGGTTTCAACCTTGACACGCGTCCCTCCATCTGAAGTTTCTTTCAACAAATGTAAAATGCCAAAATGTGTAATTTATTATGTGTTTATGGTCAAGTGATTAAGCAGACAATGTGTCATGCCAACGATACAACATTTCCTATAGTTAACCAAACATAGTAAATAAGTAAGATGAGGGAAAAATACAACGTATCTGTAAAATGTCTGAAAGTTACACGCTGCAATTCACGACAATTCATAGGTACTGTACTGTACTGAGTGGTGATGAGTCAGTGGACTAGATAACTGATAATATCAGTTATCTAGTCCGTCCCATAACACAAAAGGAATGTCACATCCATGACATAAAAAATGTCATGCAATGCAATCAATATAATATTGATTGCATGACATCTTTTCTAGACAATAGCATTTTTTGCGTGTGTGCTACCGGTGCTGAAGCGCAATAGCCAATAAGGCATCCTATATCACATTCTATAACTATTTCCGCTGGGCTAACGATGTAAACAAAACCTGATGCCATAGCATCAAATTTTAAAACTTGAGCTACAACAACAACAAAGCTAGAATAGTCACGCAAAGTATTTGTCATCGTCACATGTTATCCTCATAGAATTGAAACAAGTCTTCGTCCTTTCAAAAATATTACGCAATGTTTACAAAGCCATTTTCGGCAGGTTTTATTAGGTCACAGTTCAAGCGTATACATAAGACCTTTTACAAGGCATGCTAAGCTTTACCAAGGTCCATTGTTTTTGGGTCGTACATTCTGTTATTTAGTGTTATTTCACCGTGTAATGACAACTATTTTCTTGTTTACACTTTCAGCGACCAATTTTGCTGATATCGAGTCCAGTGACCCGTTGCAAAATGTATTACAGACAATGTTACTTGCCTACGGTGATACGCGTCGTTAGATACATTAACATTACATCATTGTGCTTTGAAATATGATAGGAAGCCAATTAGGCATTCAAATTTAAATTATATTTCACAAAACAATAGCATTGATTTGTATTGTGAATATGACATTTACTCAAACATAGTAGTATCTGCTGATTTATTCATAATTCATAATTCATTTATTGTTTGTGAATCAGGGTAATGGATAGTCAGATACATAAGACTTATTTTAGATCGCTAGATTCTGCCGCTTAGGCGTACAAACATTTTAATAAACAATTAATATTTTAGCTTATACAATATACCATAATTATATTATCTTATAAAAAGCATACAGTTATATAAATAATCATTTAATTTAATTACTTATCATTTTCAATGAATGTCTAATTATGAAAATTTTATTTAAATGATAGATTAATGTACAGCAGGAGATTCAATGTCAATATAAAGTTAAGGTAATCATTTAATAAGCAATGTCAAAAAATAGTACAATCTGTAAATTTCATAATATGGCAAATTAATAAGGTATTGATAATTTCATTAAATAACAATTCAAGATAAATTTCATAATATGGCAAATTAATAAGGTATTGATAATTTCATTAAATAACAATTCAAGATAGGTACATACATAGTCAATTAAGTATAAAAATGTCAAACAATACGGTCATTTAGAAAATCATTTACTGTATAATAAGCTTTTTCAATTAGAAAATCATTAAGTTTTGCACTAAATTGGTTACTGGACAAATCACGATTATTTTAATCACTTATTTTGACAACCATCTTTGAGCAAAGTGGACCTTTCGAGCTTACCCGAGAAGGAGCCAGCCATTTCCATAACCATTTACCGTCGTGTTTTGCTGTAATATCGAGTTTGGTTCCAAGAGTTTGCACATTTTTACAATAATTTATGAACTAAGAAGGCATAATTTTTTTTTTTATTTAAATTACTTTCTTACATATGCATTTTGAGTAAAGCATATACAAGCTTTAGTCCTCGATGACTGCCCTGCTAGTCACAAGCTAGGCTTGCTATGTCTCGGCCTTCAAGCTTGGTCATCAAGTCCTAGAAGATGTGCACCACATAAATGTAATGAAATGAAATGAAATGAAAATGAAAATGAAATGAAATACCTAAATGAAATGAAAATGAAATGAAAATATATTTATTCTGATAGAGCAAAAAAACTTAATTATCTAACTATAGTAAAGGAACAATTCACATCTTGATGGATTACGTCAAGTTCGAAGATCTAAGGGAGGCACTGATGATTGAACTTAATTTAAATAGATTTGATTTAGGAGCATTCATTAACATTCTAGCGGAACCAGATTCAGCAGCGGCCATCTCATTATTCAAAATTTTTATGCATCGGTGACTCCCTTTAAAAATAGCCACAATTACCAAGTAAAAGTCTTTAACAATAAACATGATTTCAAAAAAATGCTGCCCTTGCTGTCCGCGCTGTGATGGCCCGATGGCTTTCAGCCATCATCATCGCGGCCAACAACCATTAGTGACCTCGTCATAGTCGTCATTAATGTGCTATTATACGTTAGAAACAGACAATAAGCTGATAGATTTAATTATGTGGCCCCTCTACATAGAGTTTAATAAGGCAGTATGCTTCTAATAATAGATGTTAGTGTTTCTTACTTACATGTTTGCTTATAATTAAAGATAATCAGACTGTTGCAATTTAATTGACCTTTTAGACTTCCAACATATTCAAAGTTAACCGACGTAGCCTTTTAGAGAACTCCACGCTTAGGACAAGTCAATGGTTTAAATAAAAATGTCCGCTTCAGAAATGCTCAACTGCGCGGAAATTTTAAAACAAAAGGCTTACTTAAGCGCACATTACCAGCCCACTCAAAAGATCCAAAAGGTATAAACAACCTAAGCTGACTTTACCAAATGGATATTGCGGATTTTAAGGACCAAAAAACCTTGAAAAGTCTCCCACAAGACGGGATTCTGCAAGACTGGGCTTACAATTTATCAGATAAGCGATTTGGAATGTACATTTTGCGGAATTTGTATCAGAAACACAAATTTTTAAACAAGTGCAACATTATGAAATAGAAGTATTGCTGCATTTGCTCGTGAATTTCACAATAACGGGCAAAGATTGATGATTGAAATCAAGAAAATGAGAACTCTTTCTTCGTTTTGCCTTAAAGTAGATCCAGCCACAGCCTCCGTCCGGGGCGACCTTCCACGTCGCTGGAATATTCGCTTCATGACCTTTGCTCTTCTCCACCGTCATTTGAAAGAAAGGCTGCTGATACTCACATTAACTAAGCTGACTCCGAGGCACACCATCCAGGCCCAGCCGCCGTCCGGGGCGACCTTCCGCGTCGCCGGGATCTTCGCGTCATGACCTTTGCTTTTCTCCACCGTCATTTTCAGCCTTTGTCACCTCAATGTCTGCAACAATAGAAATGGTTTCAGGAATGTGCAGCAAACTCGCCACACACACAACAGCCTTATTGTGTTTTTATCAATTAATTTGCTTGTGATGTATTACGTTGACTATTATTTTGTATATATTAGGTCATTACCTGTAAGAATAGATGTAATTGTTTTCAATAAATACGCTTAGCTTTTGAAAGTAGAGCAACGTTAACTTTTTTGTCAACATTACTTACATTAACTTACATTACTTACAACTTTTTAGAGGTGTTGCCTTTCTAGTCGCAAACTTTTTGAAAACCACAGTTAATGTAACTCGGGTAGGTAGGTATACTGATTTGCGGTATCTAGCTTGTTGTAAATCTCATTTAAGCTACTTGTTGATCTCGGTTCTTAGAACTTAACGTGCCAGGATAGATTAGAATCTTAAAACTTTAGAATCTACTAGGGTCTCTAGGGACGACGTGGTCACTCACGGTAGGGCTGATTCGTTCAAACAGATAAACAGATAAACCGAAGTTATAAAGAACCAAAGTTATCGACATAGCTCAAAGAATTAGCATGCTGAAGTGGACGTTGGCCGAGATATGGCTTTCGCGAAGGACCGACAACCGGCTGGGGTAAACGTGTTCTTAAGCCGACCACGACTCGGTGAATGTAGTGTAGTGTAAGAAGCCCTTCGGTTAGATGGGAAGACTGCAGGCAGATGCTGGCTGGATCAAGCTGAAGACAGGGCGCTATGGCGCTCATTAGGGGAGGCCTATGTCCTGTCCATTGGCCAGCAGTGAACTAACATAGGCTAGATTAGTAGAGTTGATTGGTGAAAGATTGCGTTTTAGTCCACATTTACTCGGATCATCTTTTAGTCGGTTAACCTCTCTACTGGCAATGCAAAGGAATGCATAAACAAGCTCTTACGCAACTGCATTCATCGCAATGCGTGACCATAAAATCTTACATGCGAATAAAAATACTAACTTGATTGACGTCACGAGTCACAACATCCTCTCATGTATGACTAATTGCCCATAAACGAGTCACGTGATATTCGATTACAGCAACTCACCAAGATGCGTTATCAACAACGATAGCGTTGTTTTGATTCGGTTACCGGCCGGCCTAAAAAGAGGCTAGCTAGATAGACGCGAGGTCATGTGCGTAAGAAAAGGACGGGTTATCGCGATGCATGCAGACACCACGTGGTTGGCTGATGCCGGTCACACGTGCGCTTGCGGCTTGCTTGGCGACCCGACCGGTTTTCCTAAACAAGTTGTGTGCCTAATTATACGCGAACCTAATGCTATTTGTACTTTTTACTTGTACTGAGTTAATGTTTGAACATCAGGCAGGACATGTTGGGGCTTCAGAATACTCCTACTATAAATCTGAGGTTGGGGATTATATACATAATGTAGTTAAGACTATGAAATCAAATAATAATACCAAAAATATAACGACTTCGACGTGACTTGAACCCGCTGACTATGAAATTACGCACTATAATCATTTAAAAAATCTTATTTTCTACTTTTTATAACTTCGATCATTCATAAGCTCGCAATTTATAATGTAGGTATACTTATGCTACCTACAGGTCAAACTATTTTGTTGACAGAGTTTTTATCTAATCATAGGAAAATGACCGCCACACAATTTAGTTCATCTTGGTTCAAATGTTGTCTGGTATGCGTGGGTCGGTTGCGTTGCTTTTGCGAGCGCATTACACTCTATCTTACAATATGTACCTACCTAAGTATGTACTAGGTACATGCGATTTCCTTGGTAAATAAAAGAGTTAGGCAGAGCTGTTTGTTTTTGAACAATTGCACATCAGCAAAGAGAAATGAGTTAAAACAAACATTAGAAACCGAAATAAACCCATCAGTTGTTCCGCTACTATTACAACATATAATTTAGCGTATTTATAAACGTAAACCCACACGGCCCGGTTTATATTATCTAAGAGAAACTTACACTTCTTTGCCAAAGCAAGGCGGATATAGAATCTAGGATAATTCAATTGAAGGGTTATTATCTTAGCTTGATAATGACATTTCGATCGCGAATTGCGTTTCTGGTACTGTGCGTCGAAACGGAATTGACTTGGCGAGTGTCTCATGATTAATTAATTGATAATAATGTAGCTCTAGCACTATTAGGAACGGATTAAGTTGTGAATGAGCAAAAAACAGAGCAAAAAATTGTGATCAGAACATGGTTACTAACGGAGGTAGATAAAGTAGCGATGTGAAATATCAGCGATAAAAGATCTGCAGATATTTATCTTTACATACATACATTCATACATACTTTCTGTCCCGGGTACCTTTTTAGTAACTATAAAAATATCGATCTGTCATCCCATCAGATTGACAAGAATTGGAGAGTGCACCTGTGTTTGCGCACACACTTGTGCACTATATAAATCCTGCGGATTTGCCTAGTCTCCATTGAGAATGGCCGCCGTGGTCGAAATTCGGCTAGGATGACATTATAATAAAAATATATAATATATACTCCAAAAAGACTATCTGACTACCAAAACTGCTTAGTTTGGGACTAGATAATGCTGTGTGAATCATCCAGCATTACTATTTATTTATTTAACTGAGATACTCAACGTCGCAATTCCAAAGATTTACATGTCACGAGTCATGGACTTTGGACCCGTTTGCAGAGAATTTATTAAAAGCAGGTGGAAATTGGAAACAGACGTCATCAATTCATGCTGACTCCCGCGTCAATGTTTGTTTTAAAATGAAGGAAATTGAAGTTGGAGTAGGAAACTTTTCTTGAACTAATATGCATACCTTGTCAGACAGTTACAATCTCGAAAAACGTGATCATATTGCTAATATCGAACTTTAAGATTTTATAGAAACAGCTGAAGCAAAGGAGTTAGATTTGCAAGTTGATTTGTTGAGTTTTTTCAATACGGATCTTCAATTCTTAATTCTAATTAATTAAATTAAATTTAGTATAGAAACAGTCTATCTATTTACTATAGCCGTTACAATATTTAACTTTTATAACTGGTAATTTATCGATTACAAAATTCTTTTTCATAAAAAAAATCTAAGAGCCACCTACGGAGTTTTGTCTTAAATTTAGTAGTATGTAGTTCAGTTCTCATATGTTTCTAGGAATTTTATTATACAATTTTACAGTCATGGTAGAGAAATTTTCCCACTCAGTGAAGTTTTGTGTGGGGCAATTATAAATCTAGTGTGATCCATATTTTTTAAAACACCTAATCTTACCAGCGAGGCGCCTTCTGCGCTCGCCAAAAGACCGGCAACGCTTTCATGGCCATCCAAGGTCACCAGCATTTTAGTCCATTAGATTTTCTTTTAAACATTTCTATTTTTATCTAAAGTCTAAGCTGAAAATAGCTTGTTACCGAATCTATATTCGCTAGGTCACCAACTCACCACACCAATCACCATGGTTCATCTAGGCATGAGATGGATTGAAAACAATATATAATACTCTCCTGCACTCAAGTAATACGTTCTAAAGATAGCCCTAGCCACCACCATCGTGTGACCTCGAACACTGTCGCTAGCTTGCCATCTCATGAATCATCATCATCATCATCAGCCTATATCAGTCCACTGCTGGACATAGGCCTCCCCCAATGAGCGCCATTGCGCCCTGTCTTCAGCTTGCCGCATCCAGCATCTACCTGCAGTCATGAATATGTAACAGCATATAAGATCCATATTATAGTATAAAAACTATCCTAGTTTGACGAATTTATTATCATATTATGTCCATCCCATGCCATGCTACTCCCGTAAACATAGAACTGATATGTAAAGGCTTTGTTGGTCACGTAGGTAATTAGACACGCCAAACATTTTAGGTTTATCTTAATTTAATTGTTTTTGAAATACCTACTAGTATCTTTTTGGGGTTCCGTAACGAAAGGGTGCCAAAATAACCCTATAACTAAGCCTCTGCTGTCTGTCCGTCCGTCAGTCAGCCGGCTTATCTCATGAACCGTCAAATGTAGAATTAGAATTTTTAACAGATGTTGTATTTATCTTGCCACTACATCTGCAAATAAATATTAAAAATAAATGAGGCTCCCACACAAAAATAGTTTTTTTTTCCTAAAGATGTCTAAGGACAAGCAATTTAGCGCCTAGCTATCGTTTCAAAGACAGCTTAGTAACAGGAACATGTAGTAGGTAGAGTATATACAGCAGGAGGTCTGTCCGTTACTTCGTGGAAGACGGTTCCAGCCTTGATGGTTTACAGGAAAACCTTGGAATATCTTTATGTCATGGTTCTTTTTATCCTGTTTTGTTAAAGACGAAAGACGAGAGGGCTCTACCATTCTAAGATAATAATAATAAAAAATGCTGGATAATCCACACAGCATCATCTAGCCCCAAGTAGAGCAGAGCTTGTTTTTCGGTACTAGATGACTGATATATAATGAATTGTATACATAATACAATTCATTACATAGATAGGATATAGGCTACGCTACGTTGTATCAAGAAGCCAGTTAGCAAATAACATCTAATGAATGAGCTCATAAAATGATAAACTACCGTTTTAACCTACAGTTACTTATAATAGTGCGGAGTCAATGCAATCGTTCAAACACAAATTAAAGAACTGGCTCATTGAGCAATCCTTTTACAGGATTGATGAATTTCTGAGATAAGACTGCACCTACTATATTATTATTCATATCATCATTCATTTTATCGATTAATTTTAAATTATTATTGCAATGATTATTATGGAATTTTGTTTTATTATAGAATTGATTATAGTGAATGTTTTTGAATGTATTATAATTTAATTAATAGTCTTATAGAATAATTATTTTTATTTGATGTTATAATTAACTATATTATTATAATGTAAACAAACCAAATTATACTTAAGTATAATAAGGATACCTATTTGACGCGTAATAATTATTTTACCAATAAATGAACTTGAACTTGAACTTTATAATAGTCAGTTGCAAAAATTATCAATGAATAAATTTAAAAAAATTGTGAAGCATATTTTTTGTAAAAAGGCTTATTACTAAATATCAGATTATCTAGAAGATAAAAAAGCTTGGAACGAGTTTTGCTCCAACTCAAAATCTAACAACTTACAGATAAGCAAATCATATGTACTAGACACATAAGTTATGAACATACTAGTGGTTTCTTCTCACTTCTTCCACTGGTGGACAAAAAATTGAAGTGAACATCAATATAATAACGAATAGTATAAAATATGACTTGTCTAAGTGCTTATTTGTAAGCCTAAAGAAATAAACTTTCATTTCATTTCATTTCAATAGCCCTAGGGGACACATTCTGGCCTACAGTTTATCTGGTGTGCCCGCCGTTTAACACCTGTTGTTATTGTTACGTATTTATCTGAAATTCTCTGGACGAAATATTAACCTAATATTCAGGAATAGAATTCCGTTTTTTTTTCGAGAGGACTAAAATGCTGTTGACGTGGATGGCCATACGTTAATGGACTTTTGGAGGTGGCAGAAGGCCGCAGAAGATTTGGTTGGGGCAACACGCGCTAGGGCCACCACTGAGGCTCAGGTACTTAGGTAAGAGCCTCGGCTTGGGCTGATGCCAGATGCTGTATGAATATAAAGAGGTTTCGCCTAGATGGCGACGAAAGCACCTAAGGCCGAAAGTGGGGAATTATTTGACCCCGCATCCGACGGAGTCACTTTTAGGTTAGATGTGTAGTGTGCGGAAGCGAAATTGTTTCTAATGTAAAAAAATGTAATTGAGTATTTTGCAGGCTATAATATTTTTTTTTAATAAAATGAAATTCATGCATTTAAGGGTTAAACTTTACGAAAAACGAATGGGCGTTCTCCAATATCCCTCTATCCTTCTAAGAAAGAACCAATAAGAGACTAAATGAGGATTTAGATACCTCGCTTTCCTCATTCATAATTCATCTAAATCGCTTTAGCCATTTTGATGCTTGGAGATAAAGTGTCCGCCAAACACATAGAAACACTAGAAAAAGATAACCCTCACGGGTAAAAATGACTAAAAGCTGGTGTCAATGTCTTAGTAGAAAGAAAGAAAGAAAGAAAGAAAAGAAAGAAAATACATTTATTGATTCACAAGTAGGTACAGCTTGCTACTAAATAATAATAATATATAAGTAAACAAGAACATAAAGAAATAAATAAAATTAACTACGTATTTATTATATACAAGCAACAAGCGACTCCACAAAGCGAACCAATAGGTCCTGTCTCAGCATAATGTTGCTCTACTTCTCCTCAAGAAGTAGAGCAACGCTGGTTTTCTGAAGTAGTAGCGTTACATCGACCATCAAATCAAGGTATGTCGAGATCTTATTCATCGATTTTACACATATCCGTTCCGCTTTGCTGGAAATTGGCCTTTATTTTTATTTTGGTAACACTGTTAGTTAATTTTAAACGACCTGACAAATAAATAACATTGAGTTTCAACCCATTGTATTCGTATTGTCGTACAAGGACATTTACACACTGATCATTTAGCCATTTCAAAGGGCATTGTAATTTTCATAGCATGGCAACTCAATGGCAGTCTAAATACTTAAAGTTCTGTAAAATTATATACAAACATGTCAATTTCATTCTTCTTCACATGAGTGATGTTACAATCATGCTTGAATGATGATGATTGAACGATTTAACGCTATATTTATACAGTGAAGAATGTATCATATATATATATATATAAATGTTTTTAAACTTACGCGATCTGAACACATAATTATAAGTATTAATACAACGGGTATTTATCGCGTTGAGTCATCCCGTGACCACGACAGAGTGTAAACCTGTTGAAACGTCGGGAAAAAAGGTAAATAAACGCGATAAATACCCGTTGTATTAATACTTATAATTATATATATATATCTCACTTGTCAAAAATTTGAGAACTTTATAGTCATGTAAATCTATATATATAAAACAAAGTCGTGTTAGTTACACTATTTATAACTCAAGAACGGCTGAACCGATTTAGCTGAAAATTTGTGCTTAGAACCAGGAGTCTAACATAGGATCTTTTTATCATTTTAATCATTTGACAAATAGATTTCCACGGGGGCGAAGCCGCGGGGCGCAGCTAGTACCAAATAAAAATTGAAAAAGTATGTAGATGCGGTAAACTAGATATAATAAGTATTAAGAATTTAGAGAGTTTGCCCTTCCGTAATTCCGACATTTCCGACTTACGGAATAATAACTTACGTAACGGATATAAGTATAACAATGAATATAGATGTAATTAAAAACAGAGTCACCATAATTAATAATTTCCGTGCTAATTCTCATGAACAATTAAAAGCAATTGGAGGTGACCGCAACAAACATGTAAACAGTTTAACAATAACGATATTACTTATTAGTGCTAGCAAGTATATTGAATGATACGCTTTTAGAACTACACTGGCTGACGAGTTGGCTATCTTAATTTAGCTCATGGGATATACAGGGTCTAACAAAAAGTAACGACCAAATTCCAGCTCTGAACACAAAAAAAAACAAATGATTACTAGAGTTATCATGACTACTGTATGGTAGTCATGATAACTCTAGTAATCATTTGGTTTTAAATTTATTTTTTCGCCAAACACATAGCTCTAATTAAAACTCTAGTGCTCCAGGTGCTCCAGTGATGCATGTTAGGCAAAGCCTGGAGCGGTTCAAGACGCGTGGAGATAACCACACGCGATGCTACAACACTAGTGGAGCTGGCAAGCTATCTACAGTCTCGCACAGACTGGCTAAGACGGACAGACTCACGCACGTGCTGGGACCCGCGTCCAACGCGGGTCCCAGCACGTGGCGCAGCGAGCACATAGCTCGCTGACGTGGCGTAACAACCTGCCGGATCAGGTAGTCACAGCACCTAGTCTTAAATCGTGGCTCGTCGAGAAGGCGTTCTATTTCGTTCGATTATGTTACAATTTATAAATAATGTATAATTAATTTATTATTTCTTTATAAGCATTATTATTTTTTGACTTGTACTATTTTGTACCTGACTCTCAGTTTTCGAAAAAATAAATTTAAGAACAAATGATTACTAGAGTTATCATGACTACCATACAGTAGTCATGATAACTCTAGTAATCATTTGATTTTAATTTTTTTTTTTTGTCAAACACATAGTTCTAATTAAAACTCTAGTGCTCCAGGTGCTCCAGTGATGCATGTTAGGCAAAGCCTGGAGCGGTTCAAGACGCGTGGAGATAATCACATGCGATGCTACAACACTCGTGGAGCTGGCAAGCTATCTACAGTCTCGCACAGACTGGCTAAGACGGACAGACTCACGCACGTGCTGGGACCCGCGTCCAACGCGGGTCCCAGCACGTGGCGCAGCGAGCACATAGCTCGCTGACGTGGCGTAACAACCTGCCGGATCAGGTAGTCACAGCACCTAGTCTTAAATCGTGGCTCGTCGAGAAGGCGTTCTATTTCGTTCGATTATGTTACAATTTATAAATAATGTATAATTAATTTATTATTTCTTTAAAAGCATTATTATTTTTTGACTTGTACTATTTTGTACCTGACTCTCAGTTTTCGAAAAAATAAATTTAAGAACAAATGATTACTAGAGTTATCATGACTACCATACAGTAGTCATGATAACTCTAGTAATCATTTGATTTTAATTTTTTTTTTGTCAAACACATAGTTCTAATTAAAACTCTAGTGCTCCAGGTGCTCCAGTGATGCATGTTAGGCAAAGCCTGGAGCGGTTCAAGACGCGTGGAGATAATCACATGCGATGCTACAACACTCGTGGAGCTGGCAAGCTATCTACAGTCTCGCACAGACTGGCTAAGACGGACAGACTCACGCACGTGCTGGGACCCGCGTCCAACGCGGGTCCCAGCACGTGGCGCAGCGAGCACATAGCTCGCTGACGTGGCGTAACAACCTGCCGGATCAGGTAGTCACAGCACCTAGTCTTAAATCGTGGCTCGTCGAGAAGGCGTTCTATTTCGTTCGATTATGTTACAATTTATAAATAATGTATAATTAATTTATTATTTCTTTATAAGCATTATTATTTTTTGACTTGTACTATTTTGTTACCAATAAATTGATTATTCTAAAATTGCACAAGCTTTATTTCAACAGAAATAATTTTCTCGAGCGTTTTCTGTAAACTAAACTACGTAACTGAGCTGCTTAATGTGTCCTAAGATAAGGTTACAAGAACAAAATAAACCCAGAGGACTGTCACAAGTCACGTCTACTTCTACTCATGTCCTCAGCTGAAATTTAATATACATGGGACGGACAGGGGACATGGGAGTAATACAGTCAAGTGTCATTTGAATGTGTTCGGCCGTAAATAAAACGTCAATTCGTCCATATTAGGTTTCTGTCTAGACTTTATTATGATCGAGTAATAAAAATACGTAGTAAATTTCCATAATTGTGTATGTAGTATGTATTAATAATTTATGCTTTGGATAGCCAAAAACAATCAACTACTCAAAAGGTTTTTCTTTATTTTCCATATACATACGAACGAAGACTCTTGGAAATAGCCTAAACCATAGAAATTTTACGCAATGGAGCATATTCCGTCCCAACCCACAAGCTTTTCCGGTTGGTACATGAATATTATATTGGTTCTGTATCCAATTTCTGCGATGGGATTGGCTTGGGGATAGCGCTACCTGAAGTGTGCAGCGTTACTTATCGTGAAATTAGTTTCATTCGAATACTCTGAAGGCCGAGACAATGGCGAGCTTGAGGCCATCATAGCGTGGCTAGCAGGGCAGTCATTGCGGACCTAGGCTAGTATAGTGCTTTACTCAAACGATGCTATGTTATTTAAATAATAATAAAAGAAATAAATAAGTAAAAAAATCATATAAAAAGTATAAATACCGAAAAACCTACAATTTAAAAATGATTGCTACAAATCACATTGTATAACATTTTCTCTATTTATAACTTAAAAACTTCTCTACGTTGTTTTTGCCACGCAGTTACCCTCTGAGACCCATCTGTTTTTTAGATTACCAAATACATTTGATTGTACTCAGCTACTGGTATCCAAAAGCTACAAAAAACAACTAGCAGCAAACAAGGCTCTCGGCTCCCGGACGATCACCCATGATGATGTCAGAGTCAACAAAAACTGTCGAATGCTGGTTTTTATAACTGTACTTGTATCGGGGCACACTAGAAGAACATTGTTTTATTTGTACGAGTTATTTTGCTTACAAGTTTAAATGGTTTACGGATAGAGTTAGATACATATTAATCATCGAAATACGACATATGATAATGTTCTAATCTAACCGGAACCGGACTCTATACGGAGTTCTTATATTAATAATAACAAATCATTCTGGACAATCCAAATAGCATCATTTAGCCTCAAGGTAAGCAGAGCTTGTGTTACAGGTACTAGATAACTGATATACTTAATAATATTATACATAGAAACACCAAGAATACCGGGAACAAATATTTGCAATCGTACAAACATTTGTTCCCAGACGAGAATCGAACCAGCATCCTCCTGGCAGGCGGACCTTAAGGGGCCTCCGGAGAAATGGACAAGTTTTCTTGCTATTTGTTTCGTATTAAAAACATCAGTATCTTACGTTTTATTTATTAAGGAACATGGCTTATATTGTCTAGTTACTTAGAATAACAATACTTTGTGAAGAATTCAAAAAGTTTTCAGTAATAATTTTTGGTATTACGGAACAAACCAAATTTTGAACGGCTAATATTGCTTTTAAAAAAAAAATCAAATCATGGTAAATATCCCGTTTTAAATGACTTTAGGGCTAATATTGCTATCGCGCACGAATGAGGCGCGGCGCAAGGGTTAAACAGGGACAGCGATATTCAGAGCGATTTTTGCAAGCGAGGGTCGCCGGACCCTTAACTCACCGTGCCACACCCGTCGTCATTGATTAGTTCAAGAAGTTTCAAAGAAAAGAAACCTACAGGAGGAAGCTTGTAATCCCACCATAGGATATTTATATATTTATAGATTTCCACGTTCGCAAGACTAAATATCGTTAAATTTTGTGCATATTCTCCAGACGCTATATCGATACAACTAGAAACCTTTCAGCAAGAAACCCAAATGCAATTATAAGACGAAGCCATAAAGAAACCGCTCGCTCGACCACTCGATTAATGTAGCTCGTGCTCTGAAACCATTCGATTGAAATCGCTCGAGTTAAAGTTAATTGAAGATCATTGTAAGACAACAAACGCTATCACTGTAGGTGATTTCTGCATATGAATTTGCTCGATACTTTGTAAGTTGGTGTTCGAACGTGCCTTGGAAAAGCCAATATCTCGAATTTAACACGTATTAAGGTTCACAGCGCACCAATCCTTATATTTTGTCAAATTATTTTACAAAAGTTTGGACGCCTCGCCGCCGCAGGGTGAAGCGTGAGGTCAAGATGAATAAACCTCGATGGTCTTATGAGATAATAGTCGACATTAGTCGTGTAAAGAAAAGTGATATAACAATATTACTAAATAATTAAAAGTGATACCTATATACATAAATTATTTAGTACCTACCTTTACCTATACCGATATAGAATCGCAAGATATTTTATGTGAACAAAGACAATTATTAGTAAACACTTCGAAAACTGATAGCAATAACAGAAAACAACAAGGTAATAGCAAGGTTATCACAGAAAACAACAAGGTAATAGCAAGGTACACACTACTAAACTATACAAAAACTTCAACAGCGCATAATCTTAAATGTGCAGCGAAAAATGTTATATGAGTTGTTTAATTTGAATTCGAAAACGAACGAGAAATCAATTTAATGATGAATTAAAGCCTACACAAAGTTCAATAACCCATTATCTTATATGTGCAGCAAAAAGTGTTTGAATTTTAATTCGAAAACAAACGAGAGATCAATTAAATGGCGAATGAAAATTGTTTCGAGTTTTTACTGTTTTGTCTCGATACCAATGTCGTTAAATATTTTCCACCAATAGTCCTTGAGTTTTGTAACCCCTTTGTATAAAAGAAGTATCCAGTTTTTTGAATGAGTATATTTACATTTATACCAAAAGCGACGTTGTTATTGAAGGGACTCAGTTTGCTGACGTTGCTGTAATTCGGTCATCAATTCTATCAGACGCAGTTCAGACGTCATTTCCACTCCAAATGTAGGTTAATAACAGCTCATATAAAATGAAAGCAAGACTTTTACTAGCGCATAAATTAATTACAACATTCCCTTATTAGACATTACTCGATTGCATTAGGTCATATCCTGTAGAATAGATGTTGGTGTTTTTAATAAATACAAATACATTATACGACAAGTTTAGACATAATAAGACAAGTTTAAGCTTAGCTTTAGCTTTATTAAGTTAATTTATTTACATATGATTACACCCTAGATGACCTAGATACAGGAACAAATTATAATATTACTCCACTAAAAGGCGAAACTGAGACCTGCAGTTACGCCTCTAATTATGAGTGTAATTATTTCCTGTCTTTACATAGACCAGGCAGCCCGATTGTTTAAAAAAGCGGAATGTCTTTTGGGATTTGGATTCAATGTGCTCTTTACGATATAATATTTCATTTACAAGGTGTCTCAAAATTAGTGGATAACCTTAAACGTGGCGCGGGGGCAATGCTAATCATACACAAAAACAAGTCCAGTAATTTGCTAGACATCTTCCAATATGAACTTTAATTTTGTAAAGTATCAGTAGTTTAAATTAATTAATTTCCCGTAAAGCATCTCCGATGTAAAAAAAAAATATGCAACACCTCAGTTACCAAGTACGTTAAACAAATTCCTATTTCAAGAGTATTCTAAATTGCATAACTCCCAAACTTTGGCCCCGCACTTACATCTTTAAGGTTATTGACTCATTATGGGACAGCCGGTATAAGATACCCCCTATAAAAGTATCTATAGGCTTTTGATCTCTACAAATCTAGAGAATCATTAACCAGAGTCGATTCGAATAAATTGCTTCTTTACAACTAGTCCTAATTTGTCCGTGTCCAAAGTACGTGTCGATCACGTGATTTTGATGGGCAAAGTCCTGAGAGTACGTGCCAGTTTCGTCGTGATGTTTCCTTCTGATTTAAGCAATTGATAAAACGCACGCCCATAGATCCACTTACTGACATAAACTATTATTGTGAAACTCTGATCAAGGGTAGATAGCACACTCAATGCCTATTGTTAGTTGCACTACAAAAAATCTCTGGGTAAAAGCTAAATCTTCTAAAAATGGCATAAATTAAAAAATTATTAGAGTAGAAAACAATTTAGGAACTTACAATAAAGTAAAAAAAAGTTAAAGTAAAAAGTAAAAAATCATTTATTTCTTTAGGCTTACAAAATAAGCACTTAGACAAGTCATATTTTAAATATAAATTATTATCAAATAAAATTATTTTACTGTTCACTTAAAATTTTTGTCCACTAGTGGAAGAAGTGAAAAGAAACCACTAGCATGTTCATCTCTTATATGTCTAATACATGGTTATTTGCTTATTTTAAGTCTAAATATAAAATGATTCGATACATGTCAATATTTAAGTAAAGCTATGCACAACAACAAATTACTTACTACATACTATTGTATAATAGTATTACATTCATTTTCGGCACGAGGATTAAATCAAAGTGCTTATCTTAAAGCCAATAAGCACACTTCAAACGTCTCATGATAATCACAAAATTTTTAATTACTATTCAAATATCAAAGTGATTTATTTCCTTTAGACTAGTTAAGACATTACCGAGTCAAAAAAAATTAAATTAGGTACACAAGTAAAAATAGGAAATCACTTTGATGTTTTGTGCACTTCAATCTTTTTAAGGTAACGTAAAGAAGCGAACAAGAAACCTTACCTAGTTAAGTAAGGCTGCTCGTTTCTGATAAGTAGGTAGTTTTGGAGTTTGAGCAAAACTCATCCCAAGATTTTTCCTTTAGATAATTCGATACTTCTCCTATTTAAACCTTTTTACAAAGGACACGTTTGACCATTTTCTATTGCCATCAACCTAAGCAAATCTTTGTCATCAAACTTTAGACAGATATTGAGATTATATCTATCTAGACCTACTCCAACACTATGCGATAAATGGTTTAAATTAAGTGATGCACTCATACCTTACCTTGTTAGATTAATTATGCGACGTGATAAGCTTGTTTTGACACAAGGCCTGTTTATTATCACCGAAGTTAGCACTCCACTAAACCACGATGATATCTGTATAACATAGCCGATGAACGGTTTTTAATTAACCTAGGTAAATCTTATGTAGGAACTTAAAGGTAAATAAGTAACGCACCTAACTCAGTAAAAACTTCTTTGCGTTTCTTTGGCAGTCGTTAAGAGAAAGTTTTAGAAATCAACAAGTGCTAGATTGTTGATACGTGCAAATTGTTCGAAATCAGAATATGAATTTCAGACACCCACTACGCGCTCACGATTCTTGAAAATTCATATTATAATAATTTAAAAAACATTTGTGTGGTTTCAGTGATCACTGGTGCAATAAAGTTATATTGTATTGTATTTTAAATAAATATAGATAGTACGTCATGGTAAGATAGACCCGATATAAGGCAGTATATGTCTAGTTATTCTGTGATCCAAATATGCAATTTATCGAATTTGCAAAAACCTCAGTCGAAGCGATTCATTAACTGATTTTGGTGTTGAACCCATCACTTTGTAAGAACAAGGACTATGCATGCTTTATTACGTAGCAGTTAATCTATTATGGTCTTAACAGCTAAATAAGCTTAGCTAAATGACATTCAAAGTCACGTTCAACAAGTTTGCCTAGAGATATCCCATTTGCAGATAGAAAAGCTGAATCGCGGTCAACTGGCCACTCACGGCCTTATCAGAAACAAATACGTATTGTCGTTATCAAATCAGTTATAACTTTGCAGAAACCGCATTATCTATCTATCACGAGGTATTGTGTTGATTACATTGCAGGAAAAGAATAGTAGGTTATCAAGTAAGTCATGAGCCGAAATGATGATCAGAAATATTGATCAATAGACCTTCGTGTGATCACAATCTCCTGATCTAGAAGATTACCTATTCGCTCTTGTCTTGAAGAGACCTACATTGTAATTGTTATTGATGAGTCCTAGATAGGTACGGGTGTAATGTAGGGTGTAATGAACAGTTCCTACACAAGATGCCAGTGCCCAGAAAGAGATATTGCTAGCTGGTTAGCGTTAATGGTTGTGGAAGTATTCAGGTCCATGAATCACTATCTCAAAATTCATTTTCCAGCATTATTTATTTATTTTATTCATTGTTCTGGCCATGGTGATACAGAGGAATTTATGATATGTTATGCGGATTGGGCTGCTTAGGGGATGACTATGTCCCGCAGTGGACTAACATAGGTTGATGATGATGATGCGGATTTATCATGAAAGTAATTTGATCAGGTCCAATGTCCAAGTCTATAAATTATACAGTCATCGTTCAACAATAAAACCGGACAAGTACGAATCTGACTTTTGCAATGAGAGGGTTCCATATACACTCTCTAACATGAATGTCTTCTTCGGTTTGAGCCACAGGAATGAGTAAGTAAATAACCGATTTCAGTAACGATAATATAAAATAAAAAAAATTGGTTCGTCTACTATCAAAAAGATAGGATAAGCAAAAAAACATATTTGATCTCAATAGATAGTGTTCAATCTTTGCTCAAATAAACATAGGGTAGTTTAATTCAGTTAGGCTGTCAGCCGATTTCGCCCTACCCTCTGTTTGGAGATGGTAGGAAGCTACCAATGAACGAGTAGAGGAGGGATACATCGCCCCCCCTGTTCAAGTTTAACCGTCACACGAGGTGGACATTTTTACGCAAAATCTTGGAAAGCTGAATACTTCTTACTGTTGTGTAGTAAAAACTTAAATAAACACTCGCGAGTGTAATCCTGGTTTCTGGAGGTTGGATCCTTAGATGGTTTCGGGAATTCAAGTCAGTGGTCTAGCTTTTTTATCTACCCTGTGTAACGAGCAAAGATTTATAGTATATTCCCTTATTACTGTCGTTAGGTATCTACTGGTACAGCATTACACCTATTTCACTCAATTTAATTCAAGGTCCTTCGATTATATTTTTTTTACCAACCAGCTAAGCTAATTATTATCAGACACCACAGATAGAAGATCGTGTGACCTAATGCTATAAACTGCACAGAGTTAAGTAACAACACAGCTGTTCTGATAACGAAGGTTAATGGTCCTGCCAGCTGACTGCTTTCACAATGCTTATCTAGTTCACGAAGCTACGCGCCTTTAAAGAAAACTAGCTGCTGCTCGCGACTTCGCTCACGCGATACCTGGATAAAAATAGCCCATGTCCTTGCACATATGGTATTTTATCAGCCAGGAGTTTCCCCACTGCAGGACAAAGGCCTCCCTCATAAAGAAATAAATGTTACTTCTTCGTTATTATAACTGCTGGATGCGTCAAGCTGAAGACAGGGCGCTATGGCGCTCATTGAGGGAGGCCTATGTCCAGCAGTGGACTATCATAGGCTGATGATGATGATGATGATGTTATTATAACATATTATAAACTGGTGGTAGCCGAAAAGAGATCTAAATATCTTATCAAAAAATTCTGGAAGCCACCCTGCGGGAGCAAGGAAGCTGGAAACTTCGGAAAAGTCAAGAAATGAAGATCTTGTGTCCGAGCCGAACATCATAGGAGAAACCAAATCTTCGAGCCTCTATCGCGCATGTTGTCTTAGCATGGCTATCGCGACTTTGAAAAAGACGTACAAGAAGTTTGGAGCCATTGACTGGGCTGTAACGGCAAGGAACAACTGACGATCGCTGTTATTGGAGGCCAAGCTATGGGTTACTGCGCCACGCCAGTAGGTATTAGCTTGTGATATTATTGACGACTCCCTTTTCCCCATTTGGATTTTGGACTTTGCATGTCATTAGCCCCACTCACATGTCACAACATACATGGGTTTCTTAGGTATAAGCAACTTTCCTTACTGGAAATGTCTTTTATTCATAGACGAAATATTTTTCATAAAGAATATTTATCATAGGATATACACCTGATACAGTACCTATCCACATATATTAATGACTAGCGGACCTTCCCGGCTTCGTATGGTTTAAGTACGGATTCCTTACTTTTTTAAAAATATAATATAGCCTATGTTCACCAGGGATAGTGTAGCTACCCAACGGTGAAAGAATTTTCAAATCGGTCCAATAGTTTCGGAGCCTATTCATTACAAAGGAAAAATCAAACCTTTCCTCTTTATAATATTAGTATAGATAAACTTAGGTGCACAATTTAAACACAACAGAACATTGGTTTGCAGTTATCAACTTGACAATCACAATTGAATGACACATCAGAATACATTACTGCACTTTATTGGTCTGGTTTGGTATCAGCTTGTGTACCTAGTATTTATTCGTAGGTACCTAGGTACCTTTGTAACTTTTGTACGCCTAATGGCAGATCACAGTGCTCTTAATTTTAAGTCTGAACATCCCTGTAATACCTGTGTATCACAAATAAATAAATGAAGTATGAACTATGAACCTTTAATGTGAATGCGGTACCTTTCAGCCTATACTGTCAAAGTAAACTAACAATGAGTAATCATAAAATTTATCAAATTGTGCAATGTTATATGTAGGTTTAATTGTTATTGCTGTGCTCTTGTATTTTTCTTGGTGTGCAAAGAGTACATATTTGTGTGTTCGTGGTAAAGAGTACATATTTGTAATGTAATAATGTGTATTGAGATGTTTTTTATTAAAAATATACAATAACCTAAAATAATCTTTTCTTTTAATGTTAATTGGTGAAAAATTACCCACCTAATTACAATAAATATGACTAATATTCAGTGTTTTAGGTTTAACTTGAAATGTATTATGTTTGAGCGCCGAGAGCTTAAATTTACTTAATAAAAACTTGACATGGTCTCTTATGTCTCGGATATCATAGATATTACCTATGGTATGTTATGATAATAATGAAACTCACAATGGATTAAATCAACATAAAGTCATATTTTTTACTTACCTGTACTTTATATACCTGAGTACAGGTAAGTATATAATGATAGATCATTATCAAGAGTAGGTATCTTTTTGATTTCCTATTGGGCACAACTTTTCTTTATCAGTTGTACAATGAACCAACTTTTGTTTTCACAAAACATGAGTAATCATTCTTTGTTCATGGTAATGAAATGTACATTCACTAGTCAGTTAAAGAAGATTAAACAGTTTTAAAACATGCAAAAAAAATTTGTTGTTTGACAGCGACAATCATAGTTGCTTCTACAATAGAATGGGAAGATATAACCAATGTTCTCTGGGGAGATACAGTCAATACGCAAAAAGGGCCCAACTGTGGTCTAGTTGCGGAAGCTAATCCAGAATCAAATCAATCACAGACCTCTATTACTTTAATACTCATTTGTAAAGGTAAAAGCCTTTTATGACAGTAGATTATGGATTGGTTGTAAAAAATTATAATATTATAAGTACCATATGTGTAGGTAAATAATGTTTAAGGTCAAATCTAAAATGGAAACAATAGAAGTGGTAATTTAACCATACATATTGTTTTGTAAATGTTGAATACAGAATATTTTAATAATAATAAACAAATAATAAGACCTTGGGTGTGTGTCTGTGTCTAATAGAAGGCAACAAAATCTTACGTAAAATAAATTATGTACAGTTTGGCGGCTTACAAGCTTACAGACAATTAAATATTTTGAATAAACCTAGAAACATTAATAATAAGTGTACAACATTGCTGAATGATCTTAGTAATCCCGTTTTTAAGGTACTCAAAACTCACCTGTGCAACGATGTGTCCCATAAAGTTATGTTGTTCAGCTAATTAAAGCACCGAAAACTTTTCCGATTTATTTAACTTTCTAGTTGCGAGCGTAACAAAGAATTTCTTTCACTTAGAGCAAAAACTGATAAGAAGGGTACAACTACAACAAATAATATAGTTTCAGAAATGTTGTAAGTGTCCAATTAAAGCTTTGTTCACTTGTAGCGACAACACAATACAATTATTTAGCAGAGAAAGAAAAGTGCAGCAAAATAAAAGGTATCACTGCCCGTGTCTGCCTGCCCGCCGCGATTGAATTCACGAACGAACCAACCAAACAAATCACTTATTCCTTGAGTACAGAGTGTGACATTGATAGTGACATTAGTGACATGATATTTGGTGTGGCCAACTCTTGATAAACCTTAAAAGCTAGCAAATGTTGCTAAGACGTTTGACTGGCCCTTTTAATACATCATTTTTTTCTGCATCTGCTCCATTGCAGTGGGCCTACCACGCTATTAACCGGGTTTAGGCACATTTTAATGCGAATAACTAGTGAAAAGGCGTTATTCGCGTTAAAATGAGCCTAAACACTCGTAATAACGCGCGGTACGTTATGTGTTGAATAGTATGGTAGCCCCACAGGGCAAAGGTTATCATATTCCAGTTCCATCAGAATGAGTCCAGTTAGTCTAGCATCTCATTCTTGGTCAGTCGTGCCCTCGCAGCGTTGGACACACAGTCCGGTTGTTATTTTTGTCCATAAGTCACTTAGTATGTACGTACGTACACTTGTACAGCCCAGTCCCGTACTCAGTCTGGCAGGTTTCTAACGTTAATTATTTGGGTATTTGAATTCAGTACCTACCGGGTGAGGTCTTGCGGTATAAGGTACGGTTATGTTTCGTTGTCATATTCCAATTGCACTCCTATGATGAGCATTCATAGATTAAGTCTTAGCACCGTATGTCAGGATGGGGAGAATGCGCACGTCCAAGAGTTTGAGTCCTTTTTATGAATAACCGTGCGTTTAGTAGCTTCCTATTCTTGTCTCGCCTGTATAAATAAAATTTAGCATTATCATCCCCGAAGTAATAAGAATTTTGTATAGACGTCACATAAAATAATATAATTTCAGACATATGAGAGCGCCAAAGTATATCGTTATAATATATATATAGGAATTGACATTTATTACAGCTCTATAGGTACCTCTATTCATATGTACCAATAGAAAAGGTAATAAAACCAAGGTGCATAGTATTACAATAAAATACCTTCCATTATAAATAATGTTAACTCATTCAATGCATTCAAAACAAAACTATCAAAATATTTATCAGATAATTATTTTTGAAAGCATTGGATGGGTATTATCTATACTATACTATACATATGAAGACGACTTACCTTAATTTAATTTGATGACGACCTCTGTGGCGCGGTGGGCGAAGGCCCGCTTTCGACGCAGGAGTTTGCGGGTTCGATTCCCGCCTCGGAACAATTGTGTGTACGATCTGCAGATATTTGTTCCGGGTGTTCTGGTCGTTTTCTATGTATAATAAAAAATATCTATGTATGTAATGTATTGTATTATGTATATCAGTTATCTAGTACCCATAACACAAGCTCTGCTTAGCTTGGGGCTAGATGATGCTGTGTGAATTGTCCAGCATTATTTATTTATTTATTTTATTTACACATATTTTATAGTAACCTACATTAACATTTTTTATATTAAACTATTTTATAAGGTTTTTTCTTCGGCTTAAATCTAAGCGTCAAATAGTTTATAAGCCTCTTGACTCACTCTATCTATTAAAAAAAAACAACATTAAAACCCGTTGCGTAGTTATAAAGATGCCTTATAAGATATTTTATTTATTTATAAAAAAGATAAATACCTACCATACCTACATAAGGACAGACAGACAGTGGGAAGCGACTTTATTTTATACTATGTAGTGTCGTTCCTCATTGATCAGGAGTATCAACATTCAACAGTATTGGTTACTTATGATCGTTATAAAATAAATTGATGTCAGTAAAATGTAATGAAAATTTTGTTCATCGCTCAGATGTCATAAAATACGCGGTTACTACCAATAATCATTGGCTGTATGGCAACACAACACCAGTTAGAGTTGTCAAAGAGTTGACAGTGAAAAAAACTGACGTTGACAGCGACAGAACGTACGTACAATCTAAATGCATGTGTTTTATCGTTCTACCTACATCGTTGTTTTTTTTTTAGTCCGTCTATCTGTCAATCGTTGTTTTATCTTATGCTTTTTTTGGTTACGCACTTCCGTCGGCGCAACGGCGGGAAAAAACACCAGAGCGCTCGGCGAGTTTTCACATGATCGATAATATTTCGTGTCTAATCTATCTCAAATAACAGTTTTAAAAACTCAATTTACACACACTATATCTAAACTAAACCTAACATAAGTTTACTAGGTACGAGTAACAGGAGAGAAGTACCTAGGTAAGAACTTTCGTAATAACACAAATCATCAAATTGCGTCCGACATTCTTATCGCCAAAACTTGGCAGGCGACCCAAAAAACCATCCGAATGTTTGAAATACCACAATAACACCACGATAGTGGACTTTGGCATTGGTCAGTACATGATCGTGTTTAATAGTTTTCACACCTATTTATCGCTGAATGAGTGTGTACGTAATTTATTTACTATATTCAAAAAACTTAACCTATTTGATATTGTTTGAAGTGACTTTATATGGACCTAAGTACGAGAAGATACGAGTACCTACAATGAATCCAGAGTGTTTATGATAAAGTGTTTGAAATAAAGACCAACTGAAGAAACAGCTTTCAGAAAATTACTAAGAAGGTAAGTTTTCTCACATGGGCAACATAATTTATATATCTCAATTTAAATTATATGGTTATTATTTTGGTGTTCTGGTCGTTTTCTATGTATAATAAAATATCTATCTATGTAATGTATTGTATTATGTATATCAGTTATCTAGTACCCATAACACAAGCTCTGCTTACCATGGGGCTAGATAATGCTGTGTGAATTGTCCAGCATTATTTATTTATTTATATTTATTTATTATTGCATTATACGTAATTAATTATACGTAAAAGATTGCTGAAAACTCTGACCTAAAAAATAAGTTTTAATGTTGAACAATGTCTGTTTTTAGGTCTAAAAGTCACTTAAATAAATCTTAACGTTCTCTATGAAAATAAACGTTAGTAACTTATAACAAAGCTAATCCCTCAGTGATAGAGTTAGCTTAGTTGTCGCTTGCGCATAAGAATTGGATATTGATGAAAATGTGGATGATAATACTCGTAATAATGAATTCCTCATTGGTGTACCACATGTGGACACTGACGATAGGGCTGGTCCACCAGTTCAAGGTCGCTCAGCGATCTATGGAAAGAGCTAGGCTCGGAGTTTCTCTGAAGAATAGGATTCGTAACGAATACATCCGACAGAGAACCAAAGTAATCGACATAGCTCTAAGAATTAGCAAGCTGAAGTGGCAGTGGGCCGGCCATATCTTGCGAAGAACCGAAGGCCGCTGCGCTGGAGCAAACGTGTTCTTGAGTTGAGACCACGACTCGGTAAACATAGTGTAGGACGCCCTCCGATCGGGTGGGATGTCGACCTACGAAAGACTGTAGGTAGATGCTGGCAGCGTCAAGCTGAAGACAGGGCGCTATGGCGCTCAGGGGGAGGCCTATGTCCAGCAGTGGAATAACATAGGCTGATGATGATGATGTACCACATGTCATACCGAGTAAGGACTAGGTACATGAGGTAGGTACCTCACGTACCTAGTCCTGCCTACCTGGGTATGGGTAGGTACCTACCTACGTATCTGTTTGATGATAATGTAGAGTTCCTTTTAAACCGATTACTGTTGAGGAGTGAGCCTACCTAATCTATTTATGACAGGCAAGTACATATATTTACTACATATTATATCTGATAAGCCCCGATACTTATAGGTAAAGTTGCTATAAAATAATAAACATTGCTGTACAAACAAAGGTAGCCTAGTTGCGTAAAAAAAGTGGGTTTTTCTGAGTAGGTAGTTAGGTACTCAGAAGAATCTACTTCTATTTTACGTGAACAGTAGCAGGGTTCTAATTGACTATGCGCCATTATTGACTTTATCAAGACAATTACCTAATTAGCTCAGAAGCTACATATATAATATATCTAGGATACAGTCATTTTAAGTGTAGGAAAATCTTTATAAGGAAATTAACGATGGCTTAACTGTAAGAGCATTTGTTGAATGCAATCAACCGACTTGTACCTAATAAATAAGTATCGATCGACTCAATCGAAATATTTGGTTACATCTACCAATGTTTGTATGATTTCTGAAATAAAGTGTTGATTGTTTGATCACTTCAATCTAGGTAAAGTTAAAGCAGCGAAACCTATAATTAGCCTTACCTTATCTTGCTAGAGGATAGAAAAGTTTTAAACGAGTTTTGCTCCAAATCGAAAAGTAACAATTTACGAGTAATTACCCTGTTACTTGTAAATTGTTACTTTTCGATTTGGAGCTAGATAAACTGATATGTTGTAGTAGGTAGTTTAGTTGTAATTTTTCAAAGGATATGGTGGTTTGACCAATTGTTTGAATTTATTTATTCATAATGTGGTAATTCTCTTCGAGTTTTGTTGTAGAAGCGTATATTATATCTATAGCGTTACATTGCCCTTTAAGATAGGTACATTTATCTTGTGTAGCCTAGCTATGGGCACAGCAAACACCACAACACGCAAGGTCGCTTGTCTCTTGATCTTATAAAACATAATATGTTTATTCGAAATATATTATCTATATTTCGAAGAATGCTTTCAGGAGCTACATGAACTAAATCCCTCTTCCACACAAAGACAAGCAGACTCACAAGTTTATAACGCATTACCTACCAATGGGTATAGCGTCCACTCGCATAAAGTTATTTTTCTCCACCTTCATAATTCTCATAACGCTGGGGCTTGAAACTCGCTCCGTTCTGCTTTTCCAGTCAATTACAACCTGGGTCTCTTCAAGACAATAGTGAATCTTTTAGTTCTGGACCTTTGTGATACATCTTCGGCCACAACTTCACTTATTTTCAGGTGTGATTGTGGCCAAACAAGTTGTATTGACTATACAAAATAGAAGGTATAAGAACCGGAAGAAGAAGATACCTAGAGATCTAGTGTACAAGGATTTTACTCCATTCATTACGAATTTAAACTAACACGATGTAGACACGTGTCAGCCATTACACTACACATTTTATTTTAAAATTACGAGCTATACCATGGAATAAACGCGTTAGCTCTACAAATAACTCTACTATATCCAATGTTTTAAATTTCCCGAAAGCAGGTCAGCCAGTCTCGGAAAAATAGACAAATCGTTACCACGATGTTTTGATTCGAAATTTTGTATTTTTTGTGCCAGTTTGTCTGCGTCAAATCCTACTAATATTATAAACGCGAAAGTTTGTGAGGATGTATGTCAGTATGTTTGTTGCTCTTTCACGCAAAAACTACTGAATGGATTTTGATGAAACTTCCCAATAATATAGCTTACATATCAGAATAACACATAGGTTACAATTCATAAAGATATAAATATCTATCACCACGCAGGTTAAACCGCGGGGCGCAGTTAGTATATTAAAATAAGAATTCTTTTTTGGAAGGTCCCGTTGGAAAAGTAACCTTTTATTTCATTCTGAGAGCTAGATTGGTATCGTATTTACGGGTTGGGGCGATTCGTCATGGGTAGATAAATTAGTCACTGCATGACAAATAGGGAGCACGCATTATTGCAAACTAAATGGAACTTTCGTGCGTCAGTTTCTTTCACTTGCGTAAGGACAGATCCATATTTGTCATTACGAGGCACTCCAGACGAGGCGCCCAGGTTTTTGAATAAATGCCTATAATTATGAAAAAAACTGCGATTCGGCGGGTTATAAACAGTGTACTGTGCGATTCAAATATTCAGATTACCGACGCAGTAAACGTGTTAATTTAATAGCCTTACGAAGGGCTTTACTCAATCTTTTGATAACGATAAGCTGATAACATTCTGGTCTCTGTCCCATTTAGAAAGTATTTTTTACAGACAGGTCTTGTGTTTTGTGACCGATTAGTAATAAAGACAGAAGAATTTTGTTTACTCTGATAAAAAGAGGAAATTTTGCTTTTCTGAGAACGATATTCATCACATCTTAATCATACGTATTTTATGAAACTATAAAATACGGAATACCTAATTGAGATAGACAATTTGATAACCCCTGAACTTCAGTCGGTAAGTGGGTCAATCAACCTTTATTGTCTGGATTTTTTAAAAATAAAAAATAAGGCAATAAAAGTACTATTTACTTTTATTTATCCAAGAGTTCGAAGCGTTAAGAGCTTTTGTTCCCACCTAACCTACCGCATAATCTCATATCAAAACAAAAAAATTGCCTATCCTTATAATGACCCCTATATGGTGGAAAAAGTGGGCGCCTTAGGAATAAACCTTCTAATGAGTCAGTCTTTCACTTAGCCCATTCCCGGAATGAAAAATAGCATTGACTCATCTTTGTATTAAACAGTTTAATGCAGTTTAATTTAAACTGCATACCTACAGGTACTTGACTATACCTCAACGTATATTAAATAGTAAATACATATAGGTAGGTATGAATCAACATAGCACCGCAGTTAGCATGTGACAAGCAATCAGTGTCAGTGTTGTTCCTTCCTCTCTCAAAGACTGTTGTGTTAGTTATGTTTTAAAAATAATTATTTATTAAAATATTTTTTTTAAAACCTTTTCCTTCTTTAAAAGAAAATTAGTTCATTTATGCATGTGTTTACAATTTTCATGAACGTCAGTAAGTATTAGCGAACTATATATGATATTATTGTATGTACACATTTCGAGATACGTCTAGAAATTTTAAATAAAGGTGGGTATGTATTTGTAACACAAACCGTTCTACATCTTAATAATACATCTTAATAATCTTATTATTGTTGTCGTTACAATGCGTCAGCTTTCTGAGGTACAAATTATGTCAACAAACAAACAAATTTGACAAATCTATACTATAAAAATGAATCGCTGAATGTATTGCTAAGCGCAAATCTCGAGACCAGCAGACCAGTTTTGAGAGCTATAGTTGGATACCTACGTATGGATTTATCAATCTTAAAAAAATGCTATAAAGATTATAGTATGTAGTTTGCCGAATTTATTACGGTTCGAAGCAAACCCAAATAAGGTTTGTAGTTAACCCACTTACATCTGTAATTTTTTTATTTCAGAAAATGGCAAAGACTAAGTTGAAAGTGAGAAAAGATGGAGACTTCATCCCCCCGGACGGCGGCTGGGGGTGGATGATCGTGGTGGCTGCTGGATTCTCTAATGTAAGTATGTCTATGCATGTAAACCATATTATAAACTCATTTATTTCTAATTCTCTTAGAAAATACATTTTGTACGATTGAAAATACAATAAAGTATTATAAATCTATTCTACAGTAAAAAATATATCAAAACGGTAAATTATATAAACCATATTAAAATAAAATTACAATAATATAATAGACACAAATTAGAACAATTATTTACAATTGAATTAACTGCTTGCAAACAATGTTTAGCTAGCTCAACTGATTCATATATTACATACATTATGTACTTATACAGGGTTATTGGTAATTCGACGTATTCCCGTCAGGAGGTGATAGGGGTGACTATTTGCGATAATTTTCATCCCCATGTGCATCATGCAAAAGTAAACCATTTTTAAGTTATCATGATTTTTAGCTTTTTTCAAAATAAGTCAAAAGTGCAACATCAAAATTTGATTTAAAAAAAACTATTCATTTTAATATATTTTTTTCTTTTTAAAAACATAACCGTTTTGATAGCTCTCCAAAAATGCATAACAACTATGTATGGACTTATTTCAAAGAAACCGAAAAAAAACATCATTACAAAGGAAGCAGGCGGAAATTCGTATACGAACTAAACCTAAGGTCGGTCATTAAAATTTCTATAAAACTAACTTAAAACAATACCCAAAGTGAATAAAACGAAAAATACAAATTTAAAATAAAATTTAGTAACAGTTAAGTAGTAACAACAATTAACAAAATAAATAATAAGTAACAATTAGGACATTTTGTAATTTAGCTTTTTTTGAAGTTCTTGCTTGAAGTGACAGATAGGGGTGACTATTTGTGATAATTTTTACCCCCATGGTGAAAATTATCGCAAATAGTCACCCCTATCACCTCCTAACGGGAATACGTCGAATTACCAATAACTCTGTATACTCGCACCAATCGAAAGCGTCCCCAAGATGCTGGCTGCATTGCCCCGTTGTATGACAATGCACATGCGCTGCGCCAGATTTATTATTATTAATTTATCGAACCACCAACGAAAGAAAGATATAAATTTACGACATTTCTATACATCGCTTATTATTTATTTATATAATGTATGTATATTACCATCAAATACAAATACACGATAAAATCTTTCCTGATATCTTTGAATCTTTACCCCAAAAATGTATAGTTACATGTGTGTGGAAGATGAATCATACAGTTTTCTGTAATTCTATTGTTTTCATTCAAAAGTTCTGCGAATATTTTATTTCCTGGTAACAGTCTTCCTCATAATCATCTTCACAGTGTTTATAGAGTTTTTATGTCATTTTGAAAACATTGAGATTGATTTGTTTAAGCTTAATTTCGCGAAACTACTCTTTGTACAGTACAAACATAAAAACAAAGTAAATGATAACGAAGGTTATCTCAAATAGCAACTGTTACAAAAATTACACATGATGGCCACGCATGCCTTCACGTAGATACCTACATACCTATGGCTCTAGACATACGGACCGCATTTCAGAACTGCACGCCGACTGCAATAGAACTGCAATCGGATTGCGCAGTTGGTTTGCAGTTCTATTGCAGTCGTGTCAACTGCATTCAAACTGCAAATGAACTGCAAATTTGCGGTTGGATTGCAGTTGAAATGCGGTCCTTCTGTCTAGAGCCTAAAGCCTATGTACCGTATTATGTACCTATTCATATTTTACTAAGTATATATTATATGTACATTATAACGAATACAAATACCTGCATGATTTCTTCATACATACACTGTCTTCTACATACTTAGACAGACACTAAAAAAGTATAAGTACCATGAACGGCATGATCGTTTTAAAATGATTTCTCCCTGACAGCCTGTAGATGAATTTTGAACGAAGAAATTTTAATTATATTAAAAACGCTAGCTATTTGTTAAGTTGGCATTGTCTACCTAAATATAATATCTGTATGTATACCTAAAACGTTACAGCACAAAAGATGTTGAGCAAACGCTTAACCATCTTCAATTAAAAATGCCATGATATTATCTACACTCTAAGAACCTAGAAAAATAAAAACATGTCTCTTTGTACCAACGTTTAAATCCCTAAGGTACCTATGTAATAAATTCTCATAATGGTTGTTGTTGCTAGCCTATATGTTATCTAACATAGATCAATTATCCTCTATGGAAAATCCAATCTCAATCTCGGCAAAGTTACCTATACAAAGGTTTTCCTTTGCCTTCTGTTTTGATTACTATTCTCTTGGGACCCAAAACCATATAATTAATCTGTGTTTCCAGCTATCCGCCCTCCCGATCTTCCAGCAGTTCGGTCTGATATTCCGAGACAGATTCGAGCGTCTCGGAATTTCCAGCTCTAAGACCACGACGGTCATCAATATGCACTCTGCCCTCAACTCCGTCGTCGGTGCGTGACGCGTAAGCATGGTAACTAATACCATCATCATTATCATTATCATCATCATCCATCCGACTGCACCCATGATGGGTGGCTCCAAGTTTGTGGCCGCCCCATGGCCATGGGGGAGTTTTCACGCGGACGAAGCCGCGGGCACAGCTAGTGTACTATAAATTATTAATTAATAAGAAATAATACATTCTCGATATCATCTACCCATTTTTATCATCATAGCCTGTTGACCCACCTTGAGCCAGTATGTTCTGGCTCGTTCTCCAAGAGGTCAAGTGGATTTTTATCAGGTTGTTTCTGTTGATGCTTACCTTTGTATAAGCAGAACCCATTTTTGTTTTCTGAATGTATGAATCTGAATGTGTGTCTCAGTGACCTCCTCTGTACACTGTTATTAGAATCCGTTATAGTGCAATCAGCTAATCGGACTAATCATTTAAGCTATTAGATTAAACACACCAAATAAACATATCAAATGAACTTATTCAGTGAGGCTAGTTACTCTACTCATACGAGTATGTTTATTTATCACGGTTTGCGAAATTTTAAGATATAATAAGGTCATCTGGACAAATAATTCCGTTGATCCCACCTTGGGGACAAATCGTGTCACAAAGTCATGTAAGCCGGCTTGAGTTCAATAAAACTTAATAAAATACAGGCGATGTCCCTCAGCGACAAAGCCTTTGGTTGTAGTTGAGAAAGAAAGTTAAATAAAGCCTTTACTCTACCATAATGAACAACTTTTGTATAATAACTCTTTATATGGTAGAGCTAATAAAAAGGCACATTTCAAAGAGTAAAGTAAAAGGGTGAACAATGTATCTATGACCAGGACAACCTACAGTTTCACCAGTTTTTCACGTGATAAAATCCCACTAATACCATAGATAACAATTACACCTATAATACCTAATTATTAGGATATTAACCAACCTACATACCAAAGAAAATATGGGCTCATTAGATCACTCGTCTTTATCATTTTCTGATTAGAAGCACAAGCAGACATCGTGTACATGCGCGACATCGTTAAGTAGGTAGATATATCAAGGTAGGCAAATACAGCCGCGCCCGCACCGCACTGATACGAGTGGCAAGCCTGGCAACGAGAGGATAAATAAATAAGTCATGAAAAACTCAGGCATTATAGATGTAGAACGATTTAGGTGGTTCTTCACTGAACTTAGCTAGATACTGTGACATGGTATGGTGTCATCACGATGATACCTAAGATGGTCGGTACAAAATTTATATCAGATGATAAAATTGTTATTGAAAAAACACAAACAGATAAACAAAACAACAACACAAAAGGTGTTAACAAATCGCGAAATTTTGAAAAGTTGTAAGTATTGTTATTATTTTTGATAGTGGGATAAAAGGGATTGAATGAAAATTGTTGGTTTGGTCATCATTCGTGATATACTTGCCGTCGCGGTCACCGTGCGTTGGTCCCTGAAACTCAGCCCGTGAATGTCTTAAGAGCAGACTAAAAAACTAGGTACCTGAGAAAGGGCAGTAGCATCCTGCTGTGTATTATTAAGACATCTACTGCAAATACCAACCTGCCTGCCAACAGTGGTGTAAGTGGTGTAATGGCAAGTGTGGTAATTTGCTTTTGAGGAGACATGAGAAAGAAGAAAGCAAATACATTTATTTGGCACCATACATAACACATAATTCGACACATTACATAATATGTAAGTAATAAGTATACAAACTAGAAAAAGGTATATATATGAAGGAAATAGATAAAACATACAGATAGGTACAAATAGTGTGTTACATAGGAGGCCACAAAGGTCCCTGTCTCAGCATTATGATTATCATGATACGCCCACTCCGCGCTGGTTGATGAGGATTCAAGATCAAACTGTAACCAAATAACATGCTCTCGTTACAGGCCTAGCCAATGGTCCAGTATTCAGAACGTTCACGTACCGCCAGGTCTCCTTTGCTGGTGCTGCGCTAGTTTTCTTCTCGTTGGTGCTAAATACCTTTGCGAATGACTTCACATCTTATCTTATCTGCTTCGGTCTTCTCTACGGTAAGAACTTCTTATTTTACAATACAGGGGTGATCTTTTTCGGTAATTCATAAAATTCGGTTTAAAAACAATAGTTGCTCAAAATTTTATTTTATATTTCAGGCGCCGGTTACGGTATCAGCAGTTCAGCGAATGCTCTAGCCCTAAACACTTATTGGAAAGAGAGGCGAAGACTGGCCACCGGCCTCTCGTGGACCACCACTGGTCTCGGGCCCATCGTGTGGCCTCACATCATCACGGCCCTCTTCGCAGCCTTCGGGGAAGACGGTGCCATTCTTATCCTAAGCGGAATCTCTCTCCACGCCATCGCATGCGCACTACTCCTCCAGCCAGTGGAATGGCACTCCAAAGCCCCACCAAAAGAACAAGACACCCAAAAACTACTCAAAGCAGGAAATTCAGAGCCAGAAAAGAAAGCAGAGAGTGGATATTTCAGTACGAAACTAAAAAATCTCAGTTCTTTTGGTAGTCAGTATTTGTATAACGAAGATGACCCTGTAAACACAGGTTATGAAATAACAGACCCTGGAGTGCCGATGATGCTGCGGGCTAATGATGGCTACTTCAGCCAGTCGAGGCAGTCTAAAAGCAAAATATCTTCGAGAGATGGCTCAGCGAAGACATCAAGACTGAACTCAAAGAAGCCTTCGATGACGAATTTGTTGGAAAATAGGTCTCGCAAATCATCAACCCTGTATTTAAATGAGTCGAAAAAAAACTCGTCGGCCAATCTAGGAGCCCTAGACAGATCTAAAAGAAATTCTTCAACAAATCTCGGTGCGCTTGCACAGGATCGAGATAAATCTAAGAAAAGCTCATCAGGTAACCTCAAAGCTCTAGCTCAAGAGCGCGAACCAATAAAGCCAAAACGCAAAACTTCAATAACTATCGAAACTCAAATTCCTGAATCTGAAATAGAAGATTGTCCAACCCTTAAAGCACCTCAGGATTTAAAAGCGGAAGAAAAAGATGTGGTCGAAAAAATTAACCCGACAGAAGCTAAAGATATCTCGGAAAGAGCCGAAAAACATATAGCTGGTAGTAAAAGTCTCAAATCGCTTAAAATTGATAATCTGTACGGCGCAAAATATAATAAAGACAATCATAGTAATATCTCACAGAAATCAAACAAAAATCTGGATGATCTGGACGAAAAGAAGTACCTGAAAGACAATCACAGCAACCAGTCGCAAAGAACAGCAAAGCAAAGAAGAAAATCAAACAACTTCAACTATGAAAGCGAAGTACTTAAGCAGGCATCTCTAAAACTAGAGGAGTATTTAAAAGAAAAGGAAGTAGAACAGACAGAAAAAATGAAACTACTCATAGATAAGATAAATGAGTCAGAAGATGACGATGTCTTCGAAGTAAAGAAAGCTGATCCCACCAAGGATGAGGAAGAAGAAGACGAAGATCTAACGCTATGGGAAAAGATTCAAATATTCTTTGATCTAGATTTACTTAAAGATTTCACATTCATCAACCTTATGTTGGGGCTTACGTTAGCTTGCTTCAGTGAGCTTAACTTTTCATTACTGACTCCATTTATTCTCGGGGATTATGGCAAGACCAAGTCTGAGGTGGCTCTGTTTCTATCGATTTTGGGTGGAGTAGATGTTAGCATCCGCTTCTGCGTTCCTTTTCTGGCTGGGAAGATTGGATGGCACAACAATACTTTCTTCTTATTTGGCGTTATGATTATGGCTACGGGGAGAATGGGTAATTATCATTATTACTTACTTACGGTGTAACACTGACATTACCACCGACGCGCATAGATGACTTCCACTACCTGCAGCGGAGCGCTGAGACATGGCAGTGAAGGCGTTAAATCATTAGCATTTATCTTGCTACCGTTTGATAGTAATGCACAGTTTCCACTGAATCGGAGTGGAGAGGAAATCCACAAACATAAACATAAAATTTGTGATAAAATAGCGTCACATGACACTATTGAGTTTATCCAGACATATTTTCCTGTCTTTGTTTTAATGAAGACGGAGCATTACTAAGGTCAGGAGACGCCTCTATTAACTTTGTCCATTGTAAATTAAAATTAAAATAAACATATTTTACTTTATTACTTGGTCTCTTGGTCTGGTAATAATCATTACACATAAAAGTTTATCTCCGTTTTGCTTCCAGTGCTGGCTTACAACCAATCCTACTGGGTGGTTATCTTCGTAGCTGTTGTCATCGGCTTCGGAAAAGGCCTTCGCACGGTGTTCATGGCACTCGTCATTCCTACCCACGTGCCTTTACACAAGCTGCCTGGAGCATCGGGTTTACAGCTGATCACAGCTGGCGTGGTCTATGTCTGTTTGGGACCTGTTGTTGGTAAGTCTAAAGTTGCAATTAGCTCTGGCAAAGGCTATCGTGACTCCTATTCACGTGCCTTTACACAAGCTGCCTGGAGCATCGGGTTTACAGCTGATCACAGCTGGCGTGGTCTATGTCTGTTTGGGACCTGTTGTTGGTAAGTCTAAAGTTGCAATTAGCTCTGGCAAAGGCTATCGTGACTCCTACTCACGTGCCTTTACACAAACTGCCTGGAGCATCGGGTTTGCAGCTGATCACAGCTGGCGTGGTCTATGTCTGTTTGGGACCTATTGTTGGTAAGTCTAAAGTTGCAGTTAGCTCTGGCAAAGGCTATCGTGACTCCTACTCACGTGCCTTTACACAAGCTGCCTGGAGCATCGGGTCTACAGCTGATCACAGCTGGCGTGGTCTATGTCTGTTTGGGACCTGTTGTTGGTAAGTCTAAAGTTGCAGTTAGCTCTGGCAAAGGCTATCGTGACTCCTACTCACGTGCCTTTACACAAGCTGCCTGGAGCATCGGGTTTGCAGCTGATCACAGCTGGCGTGGTCTATGTCTGTTTGGGACCTGTTGTTGGTAAGTCTAAAGTTGCGGTTAGCTCTGGCAAAGGCCATCGTGACCTCCTACTTACGTGCCTCTACATTAGTTGCCCAAAGCCTTGGGGCGTGCCCAAACTGAACACGGATGCTGTGGTCTACTGCTGCGGTCTCTTCTGTTTGGTGAATGTTGTCAGCGTTACAGCGTGTTTATTGCCACACATTTGGCATGAAGATAAATTTTTATTATAGTTATATATAAAACAAAGTCTAACATTGTTAGCAGTTGAAACAAATTGTACCTAGCCTACCACTTAAAGTCAAGGCATAAATATATCTACACAGTTTCATATTCGTACAGTAGGTTCTGTACGAATATGAAACTTATCTAGCAGGGTGTAACATGAGCAGGTTTGGTTAGCTTGGGAGACGAGATGATGGAGTCTCCCTTACACCACCAGCAGCTGTCATTTATCTGACATCAGCTTTAGTAGACTGCATGTGGAGGAGACTATTGTCAACATATTAACCATTCCATTGTACAACATATTCTGTTTTTTTTCCATGTCTTGTGTATCTGTTTTCATTTGTTGTGCAATAAAAAGTATTGTATTGATTGTCATTACAATACAAACAAATACGCATCATCATCATTACAATACAAATACTACCATACACTTAGCTTTATTGCTACATAGCTTTATTGCACATCAATTTATCAAACACAGAAAAAAACAGTAAAGAACAAACAAACAAAGATACATATGCACACTGGGCGGCCTTATCGCTAAATACGATTTCTTCCAGGCAACCTTTGGATGGACACGTAGCTATTGTATAGGTATAGATGGTGGCGTATTATCATTCATTAATATTTATTATTGGTAATTGTTTATTCTTCCAGGATGGGTGAAAGACAACGCATCAACAGCTGTTACACTGTACTCTCTCAACGTGTTCACTTGGTTGACTGCACTCTCGTGGGGCTTGGAGAAGTTCATACGGTCGCGGCAACAAGCGAAGTCCACTGTCGACATCGTCATAGATAAAGCGTGATCATCATCATCAGCCTATGTAAATCCACTGCTGGACATAGGCCTCCCCAAGCGCCACAACGCCTTGACTTCAGCGTAACGGATCCACCATCAACCTGCAGTCTTTCGCAGGCGTAGCATATTGAAACATAATTATCAAAATGTAGTTTACTTACATGTCGTTGAGACTATGACCTCGCGGATAATTTGTAGTATGATATTTGAGAATTAGGTGACTCACAAAAACTATTTTTACAGATGTATACGCTAGGTAACTACTTACAATTAATTAATAAATTATTACATAAATATAAGGATAAGTACTTCCTTTGTTAAGTCCTGCGTTATATTTAATATTTTTTTGTTCAAGGTTATTATTATGTAAGGTAGTCATAAGTTTTAAATATATACTGTTGTTATGTAAAGATAGTCGTTTAATTTTATTATTTAAAGCTTACTACCTTATTTATCACATTGTGTAATATTATCAGCCTGATATCTTAATTTAACAGAATATTAACATCGATAAATTATTCAGCATTGTTTTTATTTCATAATAGGCCATATTTTATTAGGCTTCGTAAAATAATTGCTGTAGGTAAAGCTTATGCCAGAGCAGTTATGAGATTAGGACTGCAAAGGATAAAAACAATTTCGAGAAGGAGGCCAAAAGGAAGATCTAGTTAGGCAGCATTCAGAAAACTACGTGAAGTCTTCTCTTCATCGTCAGCTTCCTAATGCAATTTCAATACCGAGCTTAGAACTCCTTATTTACGTACCTACTGCCCGCGCGGGATTGCAATTTTATGAAATTGATAGGTCTTGGACGAAGTTTTAGGATGAAGGCATGAGCGAAATGGCCGGCCTGCGCGCAATATCACTGGTTTGTTTTTATCTAAAGTTAATACTCTTTCTTAATAAAATAAAACTATAATCGTCTAACTAAAGGGTTACATAGGATAGGGATGACATTTTATTGAACCATGATAGGAAATGAAACCGCTTACTCATTCTTAATAAAATAAAACTATAGGTAATCGTCTAAAGAGTTAGGGATGACATTTTATTGAAATATTATAACTAGCAAATGAAACTGCTTTTTCCGTAGCATACATATAATATAGGTATATATAATGTAGGTAACAAGAATCCTGAACTTTCAATGCTCATAAAATATTATCAAAAATTCAATGTTTTTAGCCTCAAAATTGATTTCCAGTGCACTCAAAACCAGGGTTTTGAGACTCACTGCACCTTATGTGAGCACCCTCAGAGTGAGCACCATTGTGATGTGCTCTGCTCACTTAATATTCTGCTCGGATCGATGACGGGTAGACCAATGGATGGACAGATCCTTCGAACAAAATGTCAAACACACGATCTTTCCAATCACTACATCCGGCCCAGACCAAATTACGCCCGACACACGCAACTGCTTCCTACTTAATTAGATTTGTTCCATAAACTGGAGCAAAGCGAACAAACATGAACGGTAGTAGAAGTTATCGGTACCTAAATAAATACAGAAAACTACTATAATAATCAACTCGACGGAACCTACGCATTTGCTCCCCTTGGAGTCAAGACACAGAATTAAAAAAAAAAACAAAATTCTTTATTGCATAAACAGTACATGGCTCTCATTACCAATATAAGTTATTCTAAGAATAACTTGTGGTTTGGTAGAGAGTGCTTGAAGAAAGGTCAGTGGGGTGGGAAACCGAAGCTGCAGGGTTTTCAAAATTATATGTCGAACCGACCGACGCGACGAGCGACGCGACGTTTGACCGTGAGTCAACGACGTGCCAGTGGTATCTGGCGCAGTGTAACAGCATTGCAGTAGCTACAGCGGGGTAATGCAGCCATCGTCGTCGTCTTGGGATCGATACATACGCAACGACAACGATTCCTAATATTTCTTATAATTTCATGGTCTTAATTCTATTTAAGATACTTACTGTTACTTTGGAAAAAAATCGTATCGTTAAATAAGGTTTTTTTTTAAATTTGGCGGGTTTGATTCCCCGTTCAGACACCCGTCTGAACGATTATTCAAAAATCCTTTAATGCAGTTTAAATTGTTTTTAAAATCTAAATGGAGTCTTCTTTCAGTATTTTTTTTTATCTAAGTACCTACAATATGTAAAGTAGGTAGGTTAGGTACTTTCCCTCGACGTGGCATGGCTGTGGGACGCCCTGTATATTCTATTGGCTAGAAAAAACATTTTAATAAACTGAGATAAAATTCGGATGGAACCAAAGGATGGAACCCATCTTACACGTCAACGACAGGATAAATAACCCACTCTTTGACAACTAGTTAGTAGATTAGGAGCAAGCAAGCCCGTTTTTTCGAAATCCAGCACGAGCATAGAAAGGGACCCTTCCTATAATATATCCATAGCAATGCACGTAGAGAACATTTACCGCTAGCCACGACAGGCACGGGGCGGCAGCTGCACACAAGTAGGTAGGGTCAAAATAATGAAGTTGCTCAGTACTCCGGCGCATCTACGCCGGTGATGACGTGTTGTGTTTATTTAAAGTTAAATGCCAACTTTATTCAGTGGAAACTTGATTTAAAACTGTTGACAGGATACAAAAAGTTGCTATAGAAAAGGTAAGATTAAAACATGTGGAATACTATAAGATAGTAGGCGTAGTGAAAGGAATTTACCGGAAATAGTTAGAAATGTTTTCTGTACCTGCCAAGCGTCGAGCAACGCGGCTAACGCGTGTTGGATACAATTTGCCCCCAATTTTTTTATAGTTTTGAAATCTTTTGTTCAGTTTGTACCATAAAACTACATATGTATATCGATTTTGACTTGGTAGAATTGAAGACCGTTGAGTTGTGAATAATACATGTTATTTTATGTATAAATAATAATAAAACATTTCGATGTTTTGGTAAACAAACCACACTAGCAGGAAAATGAAAAGAAATTTTTAATGAGCTCTTTGTTTAATGTAATGTTCATCTTTTGTAAACAGCGCTCGCATGGCTAAGATATTTATGGAAAACGAGAAACGGTAATTATGTAAGCGGTAGAGTTGAATGTACAATACAAGGCTATACATAAATATTTCAACCGTGTGAAAAAAACTACATACCTACATATTCACAATGACTATAGCTGCTTAGGGTAGGTAGGGTACTAATAAGTAAGTAGGTACCTAGGTAGTTAGTTAAAAAAATTAATACCTATTAAGCAATAAAAAAATAGTTATAATGTTTGGCGATGATCACAATGCCCATGAAATATGTACATAGCTGTTATATCCTTATGTCAAGAGGGCTCTACCAAACAACATTTAACTTTATTATTCTAAAAATGTATAGGATATAACTAATGAACCTGTTAATTAGTTTTTATAATCATCCTAGGAACACAAAAGTAAATAGGTAAAATACCTATCAGACAAATGTTTCGTAATCATAAAATTTATCATATTAAACTCTGCGTGACCAATTTATCATCTGATATCAGAATATCAACATGTAATCACCACGTCCAAGTTTTGAAATTAAATTGGGTCACTGCGTTAATTTCATAGATACATCCTTCCTCTACATAGTTCTGGCTTATCAGCTTTATCATTTTATTTGTTCTGTTACCTATTCTTTGTACTAGTGTAGTCTTGGCAAAAGTGTTGAAATCATTCGAGACAACAACGCCACTATCGAACAAAGAAAAATCCAATCAACACATGTTAAATCTAATTATAAATTCTACAACAGCAACAATAAACGAAACGAAACTTCAAGACGGGCAACAAAATGCCATTTAAAATTGTAATGAGCTAGATTTAGTGATTGAACGATAACTATGTCATGTAAATTCGTAACTAACTCATAGAAGTATTTTTATATTTACAGATTGTAGCAATCGGAATCGCAAATGATAACAAGGTACAATAAGTCTGGATGTGATAACGAAGCTTACCAACAACCGGCGTATCCCAACCAAGAGCAACAGCTAAAAGCGAATACATCTCTATAATAACTACATTCAACTCTACGAGGTCATTAATCCTTGTGTGAAAACCGGAATTCATTGATAGCAACATGTGGACGTTGTATTGTTTGCCAGTTTGTTGACAATATCCGACGATACCTGTAGTTCTGTGATGTGATAGAACAGAATGGCAAAAGTGAATAAAGTGCCTCCCGACGGTGGGTATGGATGGATCGTGACTCTGGCCTATGCTCTAAATAATGTAAGTTTTGTTTTTAGTCATTGTTATTATATGATGTCATTCATTTGTTATTCCTTTCATATCTATACTAATATTAGAAAGAGGAATTGTTTGATTGTTTGTATTGAATAGGCTCAGAAACTACTGGACCGATTTGAAAAATTATTTCACCGTTGGGAAGAAGCTACACTATCCCCGGTGAACATTTATATTTTCAGAAAAGTTAGAGATGGACTGGACATGAAGGAACAAATATAGACAACTGATAGACAACATAATATTAGAAAAATCATGACAAGCACCAACAGTTTTGGTGATATCTTCGCCAATTCTTAATAGATTTTGATAATTCCTTCATTGTTGTATAAAAAATAATTTTGCAGTGGGTCTATAAAAGTTTGATCCTCGGGGAAATGATATGTGCGCCGTAAATCGTATCTAAAGCATCATCACACGATAATTTTCACATCACACTCTTAGCAATTGGTTTCCATGGCAACGGGTGTAAACAAGAGGTATTTTCGTCTGTCGTTTTACACTCCACACTCCAAAGATAATACAATAATAAATCCCGTGATCAGTCAATCTTACGTAATTATTGTATTCTCTTTGACAATAACAATAACTACGTTCATCTCAAACTAAATTAACTTGCACTTTATAAATCATCAACTAATAAAATTAGGTATGCTAAATTTTAAGCAGAACTTATATAAAAAAGTTACGTCGTATGAGCACTTTGTATAGTGTGCATTTCTAAAGATCTGTGTTCATTACGCAAATTATGTATTTCAATAAGAAAGTAGCTCGCCTCCGAAGTCTAAGTATAAATTATACTTAGATTATTTATAAAAACTTGACAATCAAAGTCTATTTCTATAATTTTTTTGAATAGCATAATCCAACTCCTTAGCTAAATAGTATGAGCGTTAACTTTTCTACATGTATGGTGATTTGACCTACGAAGTAATTGAGTATTATATCTGACGTTGGAATTTGTTTTCTGAGAATTCTTCAGTTCACATAGGTACGTTATATGATTCGTTATTTGTTCTTTGTTAAGCGTAGGTACCACTACCTACCATTGTTATCTAAACTTCATCTACCTACATCATAAAGTCTCTAAAATTGCTTATAATGATGTAACATGGATGTAACATCTGGGTTATCGGTTATATACTGTTTACCCCCAATCTTGTGTCTGTTTGCATAGCGATTCCATATTGCAGTCAATTCATCGTCTGGCTTTATAACTAGGTATTTATGTTTCCAATATTCTTCGTAACAGAAACGTTCATTTGGCTTATTTTAAACACACGCAATAAAAGAATAAAATTAACTAACTAACCTCTGCCCGCGTTGTATTTGCGGTATAACAAGTAGACTAGTCAAGCTATGTTTGTCCTAAATGTACGCCAAATTTCATCTTCATGTGTTCAATCGTTTCGGAGATCTTAGGTAATAAAATAAAATTAACATTTTACAAAATTTCGACCCTTTAACACTTTGACGGTGATTTTTTTTCGACGACTGCGATCGTTTTTTTAACCTAAAAAATTCGTGCTGCCGCTCTACACAGCGGTTGTGTTGCGCCGCACATGCGTTTCGTTCGAAAAATATTACGGCTGTGCTGAGTCACACAGATCTGTATTTTCTCAGCCGCTGCGCTAGTGTGGATTTACGCATATTAGTCACTTGTAGAAAACACATACCGTGTGATTTCAGCAATCAAAGTGTTAATAATTATTAATAGGATACAGGGAACGAAGTTTGAGGCTAGAACCTAGATGATCCTGGGTGGATTATACATGAATATACATAATTTTATTATAAGTATTGATACAACGGGTATTTATCGCGTTTATTTTCCTATTTTCCCGACGTTTCAACAGGTTTACACACTGTCGTGGTCACGGGATGACTGCCACAGACAGAGTGTAAACCTGTTGAAACGTCGGGAAAATAGGTAAATAAACGCGATAAATACCCGTAGTATCAATACTTATAATTATTGTTAGTTTTATTTTCACTGACTATCATTTAACACCTCGCTTACTGGATGAGATGACCACATGACTTTGGAAAGTGGCACAATACTGTGGAGGCATCCCACCCAACAGTGTAAATCAGGGTATGAATGATGATAATGATCACACTTATAAGAGCTCGGATTGAAGAAGGTACTAAGTACTAACTCACTTCCTTACTATACCATTTTATTCCTGGCCTTTGCAGTTTCCCGCCAATCCTCCGAAGAAGTTACATTATCAAACAAAATTGAACAGAGAAATCTACAAATTCATATTAATAATTCCAGGTGGTGGTCCTACCCCTCATTGCTGGCTTCGGCCTCATTTTCCAAGAGGCCTTCGAAGAGACCAACCTAACAGCCACGCAGGGGACCCAGGTCATTATCCTGAACCACAGTATAGGGATGCTCCTGTCTTTCTTCGGAGGCCCACTCCTCAGGCAGTTCGGGTACAGGAAAGTGGCGGTTGTTGGAGCCATTTTCATTTCAGCTGGTCTGATTCTCACATCGCAATGTACAAGCTTTTGGCAGTTTGTAGTGTCATACAGTATTATTAATTGTGAGTCTAATATTTCTTGAACGTTTTTATTTTTAAACTTACGCGATCTGAACACATCATTATAAGTATTGACACAACAGATCCACGTTTTCCAACGGATCCATTGACCACGACAGTGTGTAAACGGATCATGTTGAAACGTCGGGAAAAATAAGTAAATAAACGCGATAATACCCGTTATATCAATACTTATAATTTCTTGAACGTTCTATAATAACTTCGTTTATTCGAGTATCGCAAAACATTAAGATATCTGCGAGCATTGAATTATATTTGATAATATGTTATGTAGACTTTTAAACAATGTTGAACATTTTATACACCATCCTCTAGCGCTCAAGTAAGCAGAGCTATGGGAATGGCTACCAGACTATAGATATATCGTGCATAAAACAAAATATATTTTTTAAATACTTACGTTTCGTGCCGACTTTTATTCAAGGTAGGTAGGTACTTAGTTACACCTGGATCCGGAACAAACTTTGCAGAACCCGCAACCTTCTGAGTCTCAAACGGACCTTAAAAAGTCGGCTTTATTATTGTGAAATGGATTATTTAACCAGAATACCTACGAACTCCTTATCATAGAGGTCCAACAAAGAAGCTAGGAACCCAGTACCTCAACATTATCACTATCATGTTTTACCCACACATGTGTCCACCGATACTCTCGCTAATCTATCTGATACCTACAATTAAATTAAATTATAAAAATATTTTTTCAGCAATGGGCGTTGCATCAGTGATGTCGGCGTTCACTCTAGCAATCAATTCATTTTTCAAAGAGAAGAGGAGCAGAGCAATAGGCGTCGGTATGTCCATAACCGGACTTGGGGCAATCCTGATGCCGCTTCTCATGAGTCTTCTGATGTCCACTTACGGATGGAGATCCGCAGTACTGATCCTTGGTGCCATCTGCCTGCATTCCCTCGTGGGTGCATTATTGCTCAGACCAGCGAAATGGTACTGGGTAGTCCCAGCTACTGCTGCCGCGGAAGAAATGGTACCTCTAAAAGAAACGGAGGTACAACTTATCAATGAAAGTCTGAATGGGTCCTCCAAAACTGGTAATTTTTTCTATGTGCTACGGTATATTTCGTGTTGGCTGAGGCACAAACGCGATTTGCGATGGCAGACTTGATAGCAACTCAAGCCTGTCAAAGCAGTGGCTCGGCCAAAATCATACTTTTGGGCTTAAGTTCTAAAATTCTACAAGATTAATAAGTCATTATGTTCTCTTTTCAGGAGTCCCGTCTTTGCCAGGTGAGGTGGAGAGAAATGGAGCGCTACCAGCAAAAAGTGCATCAATGAGATCACTGTACAGTAGTTCTAGTCTCCAGGCAAGAAATGCCATATCCCACCCCGATGTACGAAACAAATCGGCAGAAACCTCACTGACCGAGTCAAGATACAAATGGTGGGAATCCCAAGAGATTAATCTAGGAAGCTCTATAAACATATTCAATGAAGAAGCTAAGAAAGTCAAAGAAGTAGAACAAAAGATTGAACAAAAGAAAGAGAACGAAACGATATGGCAAAAAATAGTTGCGTTCTTTGATCTCACGTTATTGAAGGATCCAGTTTTTGTGAACATGCTGTTTGGTATGTCGATAGCGGCTTGTGTTGAGACGAACTTTTCTCTTCTTTTCCCTATCATTCTGAAAGACTTGATGAAATTCGACACATTGGATATAGGGAAGCTAATGGCAGTGGTTGGACTGTCGGATACGATGTTCCGGCTGGTGGCACCGTTTCTTGGAGAATGGATGAAAAAACCTCCAAGAGTTATGTACGTGGGGGCGTTAATTTTAATCGTTATTATAAGGACTGGTAAGTTGTTTTTTTTAACAATAGTTTCTGACATTTGTCTAGTCGAGTAGAGCGTAGTAGGTACTTTCTAGTATCTCTGTGGTAGAGCTTAAAATATCACAAGTTAATTTACTCGCTATAGCGTCAAACGTTTTAAATCAATTATTTACAAAACACGCCTTTGTTTTGTAAATAATTGATTTAAAACGTCTACTGATAATAATTAATGCTTGCGGTTCGTCCCACATTTGTACATTTAGGTACCAAATGTTTATATTATAGATGTAGTTACAAGAATTGGTAGCTATGCTTAACCGTATTACTTGTACTGATATTTCTAAGAACTTTACTGATAGTGAAATCGTTAGCTCAGACTCATAACAAAACCACAGATAATATAATACATACTGTAACCAAAACTATGTATGAAAACCCTAAATGCGTGTGTGGTGTTGAATGTCTATGTTTATCTGTTTCGCCCAGTTACATAGTATTGTTTTAGCCCAACAGTTCAATGACACAGAAATAATCATTTACCTACGATATTCAACAAAGATATAAATACTTTGATATCGATCGTTAATGAAGATCATCATCACGTAATGATGTATTTTTTGGAAACCTCATGTAGGTATAAATCAGTTTGGTAACCAACCATATTAAAAAAATTATAATAATAATAATGCTGGACAATCCATACAGCATTATCTAGCCCCATGGTAAGCAAAGATTGTGTTATGGGTACTAGATAACTGATATACATAATACAATACATTACATAGATAGATATTTTTTATTATACATAGAAAACGACCAGAACATCCGGAACAAATATCTGCAGATCCTTCAGACAATTGTTCCGAGGCGGGAATCGAACCCGCAACCTCCAGCGTCGCAGGCGGACCTTCGCCCACCGCGCCATCGGTCGTCAAATATACGATAATTTATATCGTAGGTACATATTTATGTGATTTTTCTTTATATTATATATTTTATTATTTATGTATAGCTATCAGTAAGTATTTGTTTATGTAAGTCGATCCCAATTAAATATTGTATATCACGCCACCATCTACACTTGTACTATCACTTCCTGTCCATCCAAAGGTTGCCTGGCAGAGATCGCTCAATTGTACAACATAATCTGTATTAAAATTTGTCTTTTCCTGTCATGTGTATCTTATCTGTTTTATTTGGTGTGCAATAAAGAGTAATTGTAGGGTAGGTAAACTATCAACATAAGTAAAAAGTTAACACTTTGACTGCTGAAATCACACGGTATGTGTTTTCTACAAGTGACTAATATGCGTAAATCCACACTAGCGCAGCGGCTGAGAAAATACAGATCTGTGTGACTCAGCACAGCCGTAATATTTTTCGAACGAAACGCATGTGCGGCGCAACACAACCGCTGTGTATAGCGGCAGCACGAATTTTTTAGTTTAAAAAAAAGATCGCAGTCGTCGAAAAAAAACCGCAGTCAAAGTGTTAAATAATACAAAATATTGTATGATAACCTAAATATTTAATATTAATTTATAATGGCTAAGTGTTTGTTTAAAATAGAAAAATCTGGTGGAAATATTAATAATGAATTCTTGACGTACATATATATTTCCACACATAATTTGGCATTTTTCTAAAAAATCTTTTTGACGTATTTCTTAGACCGTTTTATGTTTTTCGGTATTTTGATTCACTATTCACTTATCAGCAACCTGTTTGTTCCAGTAATGCTTTATACGACCACTTACCTCGGCATGTGCTTCGTAACCCTTGCCATCGGGATCACCAAGGGAGTCCGCACTGTCTACATGAACGTCATCATCCCAAGCTACGTGCCTATTGACAGGCTTGCCTTCGCCTCCGGCATTCAGATGTTCTTCAATGGCATCACTATATTTACTATTGGATCTCTTTTAGGTGAGAACACAATCTTTGCTCATCATCATCAGCCTATATTAGTCCACTGCTGGACATAGGCCTCCCCCAATGAGAGCCATAGTGCCCTGTCTTCAGGTTGACAAATCCAGCATCGTCCTGCAGTCTTTCGTAGGTCTTCATCCCACCTGGTCGGAGAGCGTCCTACACTACGTTTACCGAGACGTGGCGTCGAGATATTGTCGGCCCACTGCCACTTCAGCTTGCTGATTCAATCTTTACTGTTATTTTGTTATTCTTCTGGGTCACCAATGAGAGGGGTGTAATAGAACCTAACTTACAAACGGATGAAACAATTTGAATTTAGCTTATTTATTCATCCATATTTATATGTTTGAGGAAATTTGGTAACGCCGTTATAATGGTTACAATCCAAATTATTGCCGGGGTTTTTAGTTTTATTTTAAACTAACTGTGCCCCGCGGCTTCGCCCGCGTGGAAATCTACGTGTCAAATGGTTTATAAACCTGCCTCTTGAATTACTCTATCTATTTAAAAAAACCTCATCGAAATCCGTTGCTTAGTTTTAAAGTTCGAAGCATTCGTAGAGACAGATAGACAGCAGGAAGCTACTTTTTTATACTATTTAGTGAAGCCGTCGATAAAATCGTGGCAAATCATTGTATATTGTATCCAATTCTAATTTAGGACTAAAACATTCCTTTCTCAATTTCAGGTCGTATTCGTGAAACGTCTGGGTCCTACGAAATGCCCGTTAAAGTACTGAATGCAGTCACAATGGTCACCGTGGTGTTATGGACCGGAGAGTTCATTTACTTCAAGTTGAAGAAAAACGTAAAGGCTGAAGATGCAGAAATAACTAATGTTTAAGATAAACGTGCCAAAAATCAGTAGAATTAAAAAAATATTGTAAGGATTTTATCAAGGATCAAATCTTCGGTTCATGGTATATTATGTTGTGCAAAACATAGATAACACTTATTGATTCAAAACTTCAACATTGATTACAAAGTCATTTATTTACAAAATGATATTTACAAATTACTAAAATAATTAAGTCTTATGGTTGTGTATAATATCGTAGGTTCATAGATCTTCAACATACATTGTTGAATGACAGATAATACAAACTTATAAATTTTTCTAATAATACTTAATGCATGATTAAAACAAATTGTATTACATTTCAACAAAATGCCAAAGAAAATCTGCTTTGGTATTCTTAAATGTAACTTACAATTAATGTTTATGTATATTTGATCAAATTAAAAAGAACAATCCTGTACTTTGTATTCTTCATAATTTGCTCACCTTAAAAATATAGTTTCTTAAAATTAAACTGCCATAAATGTTTTGCTACACGAATAAAGATCACATTCACTGATCTACGTAGTTTTTCATTTTATGCCTGCACTAGAATTGTTCAATTGTTCAAAGTTAGGTTATATTTTATAACTGCCTACTGTGAGCACTTTCCCTTGCGTGACCATGATCACTCACTAGGAAGTCTTGAATGTTTATACACTGGGTTGCAAAGTCACTTTTATTTATATCGATGTCGATTTGAAGTGTCCGTTTCCTGAAATGAACAAATTGGAATTATTGCTGGACCGAAAAAAGGGAACATTATTTTTTTGGCCTCTGAATTAGGTAAATATGGAGTAATTTGTAGGTATGTAAAGTTACGTTCATACACTGTAGGCAATGCTTTGTACCTATTGGAAAGACAATTCCATCCAGGTTATCTCCGCGGAACATAATATTCCCCTCTCGAGACAACTTATCAGTTACCAAACAGTTGTGTAGAAGGAAATAAAACGTTATCATAGCTGGTCGTCCCAGCGGAAAATTCTTTCCACGTATACAACAAGATGACTAGTTTGTTTGATTGGGTGGAACAAACCGCTAATACTATGGAAATACGGATGGTGTATAGAGAAAGGTTTAAACAAATGGCTAATATGAAAATTGAAAAGAATAGTGGAGACCCAGAGAGCAGAGATTTAGGCCAACAAACCATCCATCTACACTGCATAGTTTCAACAAAGCATATTAATTTAATGATATTACTATTTACTTTGCGTTTTATACTTTTAGTCAATGTTATATAGGTACCATGTAAAATTTATTAATACCTACCTATATAGATACTCAATGCAATTTAAAAAAAAAGCTGAAACTTTACAAATCTCCGCCACCACGCCAAATGGTGCAAATCGGCTCTTTTGGTAAATAAGTACTGAAAAAATGTAGAGTTACAAAATAAGTGAAAAACAAAATACTCACATAGAACCAGAAGGTTAGAAGCAGTGCTGAAGTAAAGTGAAAACAGGGTAGGAAAGATGACAGAGACTTGAGATACTTAGTTTAATAAAACTGAACCTCATCTGAGCTCGAGGTAACTCCTCGCCTAGAATCTTCTGGCACTGCTGTACGATTCTTCTCCAGTTCGTTTACTGAAACAAAAAAAAAACATTAAAGCTATCGTAATCTAATAATTAATCTTATAGCCGAAAGCACATCTTTCCGAGCCTTTGACTTTTGAATTTACATAGGATTGATTTTATACAACGGATTCTAATAATTCCTTCGTTATTTGATTGAGATGAAAATATCTGGCGATGACCCGGAAAGCTAACATTTACTTAATTTTTTCTTTAATATAATAATAAAATAAAATAAATTTCATAACAACTTACTGCTTTGGTACCAGCTTCTTGAGAAACTGTACGCGGAATCTGATTTTGCAGATTCGACCTTTCCTCCTGATGTGAAGCCAAATGACGGCCTTTGCATAAACCTTGGAGACTTAAATGTCAGCTCAGAGGCAGGATCAGGCCCTTTCGTTCTTTTCGATTCGAATTCTACTTCGTACCAGTCTTTAGTTGTGTTTCGTTCCCGCCACGGCTTGGATGTAACCACGTACACTTTTTCTTTCGTTAAAGGAGATATTGACGTCTGTATTTTGCCCCAAGGAGCAGGGGTGGTTGTCGTTGATGTACCTCTAGTAGTAGTAGCTCGGAAAGAAGAAGCTGCCGTATAAATATGAAGCTTTTGTATCTCTTCTTGCTCTTCATTCTTTGCACTGTTGTGTTTACTCTTAACTCTTTCGATAGTGTTGTATTCTTTTCGAGGTCTGTAATCCTCGTCACTTTTATCAGTTACCGAATGATGGTTACTGCTTGATCCTTCGTGGTCATACAAATCGTAGTAGTTATCCGATTCAGTTACATAATTAGTTGGTATAGTTGTTGTAAAATATTCGTCGGGTATTTTTTTTGCATGCTTTTCATTACTACGAGTCCGTTGTGGGAATCTATGTTTGGAATATTCTTGCTCTGTCCAGTCATCAATAGTATGTTGTAGTTTAACAATATCAAAAGGTGGTTCTTTGACATCATAAAGATCGTTTAGAATAGCGGCAGAAGTAAGTTTTTCATCATACTCTGTAACAGTTGCAATAGGGTCTTCCGTTGTTGTAGGAATGGTGACATAATTTTCTTGGAAAGTTAAATACGGCGAATCAGTGTTAGTCGGTACTTTACGAGCTTGGTGTCTTTCGGCAGAATCATCCGCCCATGATTGCTGTTGTTCATAGTCAGTATTTTGAGATTGTTTATTGCCAGAAGTGTATGGAACAATAATCTGTACAATTTTCGGTTGATATGTGTTGCTTTGTATATGCGAAGGAGATACTGTTTCGCTGTATTCATTTCTGCTCTCATCCCAAGCAGTAATTGTTGGGTGATGTGGGGATTGAGTACTTTGTGAGCCATCGTCATATATTTCAAATTCTTTATCATTTACCGGAGTTGATACGGCAAAAACAAAGTTACCGAAGCTTTTGTGCGGTGCACTTGGTTTCAAGTACAGTAAAGGTGAATCAATGTTTTGTAAATTACTTTCAGTTCTATATTTATCTATATCTTCATCTTTGTATCCTCTTAGATCTCCAAAGTTTTGGTTTGCTCTATGATTTTTCGGTACATAAGAACTTGGATTAAATTCTGATGGTAGCCCAGTATCATAAATATCATTCCCAACGTCTCCTCCCGTGCTTTCAAAACTAGCTTCCGGGATAGTTTTCGTAGCTTGAATGTGATCTTCGGAAGCCTGTGAAGATATGTCTCTGTTTTCATCTATGACGTAGTGATTAGGAATATTTCTGTACGCCTTCGTTTGGTTCAGTCGTAGTGATTCAATATCAATGACAGGCGATTGGGAAAAAGTCGTAGGATAGTCAATAGAATGCGTGTACTCTGCTAGAGGAACACTTTTGGAGACGTCAACATTATTCGGTTTTTGCTGCATTTGGTTAAGACTATTCAGTAAACTAGGCGGGAAAGGAGACGCGAATGGTCTGAACGGACGAGCATTGAATATGGGCGGCAATGGAGATACACTTAAATTTGGTAATGCAACTGGTTGAAGTGTATGAATATTTCTACCTCTATTTAAGGTGAATGGTGCTGGATTCGCTAAAGATAATGACTGATTTGGCGTTCTTGAGTAATCGTTTGGCAGAACCTGAGTCTTTACTTTAGTCGACTCTGCGGCTGTAGCTGAAACAGGATACAGACTATCTTGGCTGTAGGGATTCGCGATTAGTTCTCCATAAGAATTTCTAAAGCCGACAGGCGCAGCCACTTTAGGCAGCTGTTGTTCTCCTCCGGGTCCACTATCGTCCAATAGTTCGATGTCATTTTGTTGCGGCAGATCATTATTCAATGTGCCTGGTTCATAGAGTGGAGTTACCGGAGGTCCGTAAGTAGTAACCGGAAACGGGGATTGGTATGATGCTATTGGCGTCGTATACAATAACGTAGGAGGTCGATACGTAGAAGAAGGAGTGTAAGATGCTACTGATACTGCTTTGGAATACGAAGGGAGGTATGAAGAACTTGGTTGTCTTATAGATGTACTAGGTACTCCATAACTCGAACTTGGAATAGAGTACGGAGAACTGGAGGCAATGAACGTTGAGCTTATGGGATTTTGCGATGGAATGGTATGCGTTGGACTTGGAGGGCCGTATGTAGAGCTCACAGCTCCTCCAGGAGATAAACTATTAAAAGTCGATGTCGGTGGTCCATACACCGCGTGAGGTATTCCTGGCAATAGCTGAGGTGGTCTTTGATCTATATTTTGTTGCTGAAACGGTTGTGCCTGGTACTTGATAACATTTTCCGGCTGAGCAGTCGGGCTCGGTGGGCCATAAGGTGGGCTATTACTATTATATTGATTACTTTTACCTCCTAAATTGTATCTTAATACTGGTATCCATGGCACTAAATTGCAGGGATTGCAATCTTTCTTTATCTGACCTATGTTATTATCAAACCCGCCGTCGTAGCTTGTCTGTTGCGACGGAAACAGCCAGGTGGAAACCTTCTGGAACAGAGTCGGGGAAGGTGCCGTTGTGAATGCTTGAGGGGGCGGGACGAAGTTGAAGTTGTATTGTTTGTAGAAAGGCGCTGGGAATTTGAAATCTGCCGGGTAAGGGATCTGGGTGATTTGCGTGGGGGGTGGCGGAGGTGGTGGCTGGTACTGGTAGCCGACGTCGAGGTTCTGTCGCTGGTTGCGGGGCCCGTGGAACGGCACGGGCTGTAGCGGAGGCGGGGGCGGCTTCAGCAGATTGCCGAACTGGCCGCTGCCGACGGTGCTGCTGTACGCCGTGGAGAGCTCACACCGGCACCTCGCTATCGCCAACAGGTACATCACGTACACCTGAAAAGACAGAAAAAATGAATGAAATTTAATGCAATTTAGTAAAACTACATAAAAAATAGATGGCGCGACATATTTCAACGATAGGAGCTTTGCAACGCTTTAATGTGTCCCATTAAGTCCAGCTAAATGGCCATTGTTTTGAGTTTTATAACTGAACTACCTAGATTTTTTTCTAAAAGTTACATTGCATTGTCATAATTTCTTTGATGAATGAGATAAATTATTTTAGAACGAATTTCATAATTGCTTAGAAAATACGGTGAAACAGTGTGGCGTACCCGAGCTATTGTAAAGGATTCCCACGACAGCTATTCTTTACACTTTTCTCTTTTCTCATAATATTCCGTCGATTCACGATCGGAACGCGCCATGTTCGATTCAATCAGAATCTAGATGTAGAAACTTATAACTTAGGACGGCGAATGACCTACATTAAGTGCCTAGCCTAGCTTTGAACCCGAGCTCTATGGCTGATATTGTTTCGAGAGTTTGCAATTTAAACAGGTTTACGATCTGTTAAAGTATTCTTACCTTAACAGGTCTTAAACCTGTTAAAGTAGTAGAAGACAAATGAGAGGGAATTTTTATCTTTGAAAGACCCATAATGTATGCCTAAGCAGTAGGAAATGGCATAACTTCAGAAAGCATCAACGTTTTTCACGTTCGATTAAGCTCAACACATCGAATACAAATGCCCAATCGATTACATGCATAATATAAACGAACACAAAGAATTACATAAAACCTGTTTGTGGGACGAATTTCACGAGACAACATCGAAAGCGAAGTCGAAATGACTGGCATTCGGCAAAACAGCAATGTGCATTCAAAGCTCGTGCCCGGAAATTTCGAAACTAAGGTCTGATGTCCACTGGTAGAGCAAATTCGCACGCATATTAGATGGCTTGGCTGGCAGTAACGTCAAATTAATTTTATGCCAAATAATTTGTTAAGTTGTTATGTTGGAGTAGGTGTTTTTGAAACCAAAAGACATTACAATAATCAAAAGTTGATCATGGTAGCATAGGCTCACTTTGATTGATAGATAGATAACATTACCGTCAAAACAATGTGATTGCTTCTACAAGGTACCAGGTAGGAAATTGAATCACACTATTGTGTAGGTAGGTACTGTCAGCACCCATACGAAGCAAACATAATAAACTTATTATTAATCTGAAGCAAAACAATACAATACATAACTCTTTACTCTTTACACCACAAAATTTAACTTAAAACATGACATTATCATGCCACGTAAAAGTACAATGGTCGGCCTTATCGCTTAGAAACGATTTCTTTCGTTCTCGATGGATAGAATATTCATAATTTAAGAAAAGCAGGGGCGTATACAACAACATATAATACTAAATATTTTTATGCAAATAGAAACCTAAATAGATATAAAATTATATTAAACATAACGCAGAAAATATACATAAACAATAATCACCAAAAACAAATAAATAGTAGGTACCAATATTCACTGTTCTGACATATAAAAAAACTCAGGCAGTGCGTTCCACCAGTTTACGGCCAAATGATTTGGTATAAAAACTGGTTCGGTGGAAATGCAGCACAAGCGATGCTACTCGTGATGGGCAACCAACCTGAGGTCAATCTCAAACAAACATTCGGGCGCATCATCATTAAATAAATAGGCGCTTCTCAGAAAGTGAAAATACAAAGTATTGTGGTAATTCGTGTAATTTATTATGTAATGGATTACCATTATTGCCATTACAATAGTGTGCCGTCGATGTGACAAAATAAAATTTTCAGGACTCGCTCCGCTTGGATATATTGTACGCGACTAACTGATATACGTAATACAATACATTACCTAGATACCAAGACCTACAAAGGTACACAATGATGCAATAAAATAAATATGATATATGCGGTAGAACGGACTGTTTGACTGATTTTCGTCTCTGTTCAGCTTGTAGTATAAAGGAAAAGTCATGGCAAAAGCACTGCAGTTCCGCTGCTTGCTGTACAGCAGCGGGGTACTTATGCTACGGACCATACCTAAATCTACAACTGATGCAACACAATTATGACAACATAAGTAGCGAATTACAAGTACATTATAATGAGATGAGACACATTGTTCGAATGAATAATAATACATATCTACTTATGCATTTTCTCCTGAACAGATCTGCCAAAGGCATTATGAGTTACTAGGTAATAGCCAGGTAATAGCCTATTATGAGCTAAGGTTACAGTTGCAAGAGGTCATTACGACAAACGTTCGCCTCTAGGATTTCACACGCTCTTCAAAAAGAACTTTTACTTAATTGGTGGCCAAATCCAACAATGCTTTCTTCATGACATAAGATCTTCTCATAAGTAAAAGTAAAGAAAAAATCTGATTTCGGAATCCGTGCTAACCAGTTTTTTAATTACCTACTTTACCTATGTATATTGCTGAGTGGTGTTTATTGAGTGATCATTTCCACCACGTGCGAGTTGTTTGCATGTGGATTCTCTCCGATGATTCATGACAAATGAGTACCCCTTAACTTAGGCCGTCAAGCAAATGATAGCTTTCATCACATTTCTTGCACTTATAATTTTCTAATAATGATATCTGAGATATCAGCTGATAAATAAATCACGTAAATAATTTTAAGACAAGAATATACATTCATACTTACTTTAAAATACTTTAATACTATGTAGCATGATTCAACGGTTTAATTTCAAGTACAAGCGCACAAGTTCTATTGCATATTCAAGTAAAGGTCAATAGTTCAGAGAAAGAGCGAGTTCAAGGCAGAGAAATTCACTGAGAATAAATGTGCAGAAAATGTATTTTGTTGGTAATTGACTCATGGTTATTTTGTTCAGCTCTGCTTAAATTAGGAGTAAGATGATTGGGTGTGGATTGTCAAGCATTATTTATTTATTTATCTTTTTTATATCGCAGCTCAGGTCACAATATCTTCAAAAGGAGGATTATCAAAGTTGGAACTATTTCCCGTGACTACTCACAGATCACACAATACAAACAGTAATTGAGTTGTGGGTTCAACCGACCAATCGTTCGTGACTTTCTTTACAAATAAACCATCATCTTCTTCAATGATATCTCTCAACAATGACTCGAGCTTTTGAATTTATGGATGTTTGATTAATTTCGTTATGGTTTGGTTATTGAAAATGTTTTCTTTGAATCACGTAAAGTTGGCGGTCGCTTTTGTATTAAATTGACCAAAGATGAAAGTTCAACACTTAGGTATGGAATACTCGGTAAAGTTACATCAAAAACCAATGTACGTTATTAAAAAAAAAACAATAAACACATGCTTTACAAAATGGTAATTGCAGAATTATAAAAACAGGAGCGTTAATTTTGAATGAAAGTAATGAATGAATAACCCTGAGGTACTCCAAAACTTGTTTATTCGTTTCAACAATTATAAACATTACAAAGGCTTTTACATCATTCATTGATGTGACGAGGATTTGAAGGGGAAAGTCTTGGACAGTGCCATGTCACGCACTGCTACAGAACAAAACAAATCGAAAGCAAATAAAGCTCTCATGTATAAACCATGGCATTTCGTCACAACGCAGTTGCTTTGCATTTACATGGGTTTCGTATTAGGAGAGGAAGTGGTTTTTGCAGGCTTACCTACGTTGGTCACTTCACTTACTATTTTAACATTCGATTGATTTGGCACTTTAATATAAATTATTTCCTGCGCCTACAATAATATCGGCTAGTAATCATAGCTCATTTTGCTCATTTTTATTCAACAGAAATAATTCTGTTTGAAAGTTCAAAACACAATTTCTCTCAAAATTCTTCAAAATCTTTCACAATTTCTCTTGGTTCTATGTTTCAATGTTTCAGACCATTATACAAATAAAATATATAAATATAAGTTTTTATCGAGTAAGTACCGAAAAAACAGCTTGTTTTACAAAGTCTTGTAGATACAGGATGCGTTTTATGACCGTGTTTCTGATCAGTGCTACTAGGTAAAAATATACATATATCAAGTCTATTACATCATAATTACCTTCCTCAATCTTAATAAGGCCGGTTTTATCAGCTTAATTATTCCAATGGACATCTGATAACCGTTTTATTAAGGAAAACAGATGGTTGTAATCGATTACTACAAATTGTTAGTAATAGTGAGGTAAAGAGGAAATACTTTCGTCTAGAATTTTGAATAAATATCGTCTTTCATTTGAATAAGTAGAAGTGTTATCACTTTGAAGCAGGTAATTAATATAATAAGGTTATCTTTATTATAATTTCTTGTGCAATGTTTGTTTTCGTTCTATTTATTTAATTGTGTAAGGAACTTTTACTTTCTACTAATCTGTATTGACTAACTTTTTCAGGTAACGCCCGCGCGGTCATGTTTATGTGTCTACTATAGGCTACTGGGATCCTGACAGCCAAACAAAAAAAAATTGGTCTGTTTCAACAATATTAAGCATAAACAACAATACACAACAAAGAAGAAATGGTCGACGGCTTAAGACTATAATCACGATTCTTGAAACAAGGCAATGGTCAACTCGATCATCTTAAATTTGGACTCAACACAATAATTCAAAACAATGTTGTACCATACAAAGCGACCATCGTGATCTTTCACAATACTTTAGAAGATAATAGTCTTTATAGAGAAGAGTCTAAAGTAACTATTACAATGATGGAAGACTCCTTATCGTGTTGTCGTGAATAATTAGTTGGGAAGCGAAAGCTCATTCGTGACGTCAGGAAGGTTCTCATGAAGAGGTTCTACTGTAGGGTTTCGGGATATTATAAAGTTTATCTACGTTGTACGTATATGCATGAATTTATAATTAAATTTACGCATATAAAAAAGTAGATATACGTGTTATTGGCAATATCTATCTCTCATATCCAATTTTAATGTTTTATTAGGTTTCAGTGTTTGTATTTAATTAATTAGTATAATTGGTAATTTCGCCGTTATAAAATTAATAATGATATCAATGTATAAATCTATGAAAATAAATAAGAATAAAATTAATTTAAACTATACAATCAACGTGATGATGATAATAATATTGCGAATGGGATAAAACAATATCGAGCCTTATTAAATCCATTATTCCTATGTAAAGTAAATAATCAATGGTGGTCTGCTCATGGTGGTCCATTGAGCATCCATTTTGGTTTATCATTGTGAGCTCTTCAATATTTTTGATTGACAGATCCTTTGATACTTGATTTCATTGATAGGTCTGTTCTCAAAAGGCTCTATGCCATGCATATACATATGTAGGTTAGTATTTAAGTCATCATAATATAGGTATTAAGTCTATATCATGTCTTTGTTTTTTGTAAACGGCTTTTTAAAGTGTTTTGTTTAGTTTTTTCTATTATTATATTTTTTTATCTCATTGGGTGTGCCTGTGGACATCGCCTGTACGGGCTCTAACGGAAGACCAGCGCGGGTCTCTTACGGAGCTTAGCCAGCATTATTTATATATATAAAGCTAAACTAGTTGTTAGGTGTGCGCGAGCTGCAAGCAGCTCGCGGCGGTTATGTGTAACAGTAATTTTTTATTAAGACTTCTTTTTCGTACCTTTGATTATTTTGTTTGAAATCGATAGCCATGAGAAAATTTTGCGATGAAAAAATGTTAGCCATCTTTGATTTGGAAATGGACATCTTTTTCGTAATCTACGTATGCGAGTTATTCGAAAACGATACCCATATTATGTGGGTGCTCGTCTTAAGGCGAGTATAAACTGCGATATAGAGATGTCAGCCATCTTGAATTTGGAAATGGACATTTTTTTCGTAGTCGACGTATGCGAGTTGATCGAAAACGATATCTATATTAGTGGGTGTGCCATCACACAGCGCGGCTCGCTTCGCTCGCCTTGCTGTATGGCGGTGGTCGCATTGATAACGACTCTGCTCCTGCTGCCACACAGCAAGGCTCGCTTCGCTCGCCTTGCTGAGCGACAGCTGTCGCATCAGGTCAGGAAGCGCGGCTCGCTTCGCTCGCCTTGCTGTGTAACAATGGTCGCAATTCGATCGCATTGTGGCTCGCTTCGCTCGCCACAATGCTACCCTGGGATAAGGGTGAGGGGGTCTTGGGGGGTTACCCGCAGTCATATCGCGGCTCGCTTCGCTCGCCGCAATGCTCCCCCGGGTTATAGTTGAGGGGGTCTTGGGGGGTCATTGGTCGCATCGAATTCGAAATCCTCACCCCCAAGTTAGTCAAAAACGATACCCATATCAGATTTTTTGGTTGGGGGAGGGGGTACAGGGGGGCTGGGGACGTGGAGGGTCACGGCACGGCTCGCTTCGCTCACCGTGCCGTTCCCCTTGGTCGCATTGCGGCTCGCTTCGCTCGCCGCAATGCTCCCCCGGGTTATTGTTGAGGGGGTCTTGGGGGGTCATTGGGGGGTCACAGCACGGCTCGCTTCGCTCGCCGTGCTGTTCCCCTTGGTCGCATCGGATTCGAAATCCTCAACCCCAAGTTAGTCAAAAACGATACCCATATCAGATTTTTTGGTTGGGGGAGGGGGTACAGGGGGGCTGGGGGCGTGGGGGGTCACGGCACGGCTCGCTTCGCTCACCGTGCCGTTCCCCTTGGTCGCATTGCGGCTCGCTTCGCTCGCCGCAATGCTCCCCCGGGTTATAGTTGAGGGGGTCTTGGGGGGTCATTGGGGGGTCACAGCACGGCTCGCTTCGCTCGCCGTGCTGTTCCCCTTGGTCGCATCGAATTCGAAATCCTCACCCCCAGGTTAGTCAAAAACGATACCCATATCAGATTTTATGGTTGGGGGAGGGGGTACAGGGGGGCTGGGGACGTGGGGGGTCACGGCACGGCTCGCTTCGCTCACCGTGCCGTTCCCCTTGGTCGCATTGGGTCACAGCACGGCTCGCTTCGCTCGCCGTGCTGTTCCCCTTGGTCGCATCGGATTCGAAATCCTCGACCCCAAGTTAGTCAAAAACGATACCCATATCAGATTTTTTGGTTGGGGGAGGGGGTACAGGGGGGCTGGGGGCGTGGGGGGTCACGGCACGGCTCGCTTCGCTCACCGTGCCGTTCCCCTTGGTCGCATTGCGGCTCGCTTCGCTCGCCGCAATGCTCCCCCGTTATAGTTGAGGGGGTCTTGGGGGGTCTTGGGGGGTCTTGGGGGGTCTTGGGGGGTCACAGCACGGCTCGCTTCGCTCGCCGTGCTGTTCCCCGCGGTCGCATCGCGGCTCGCTTCGCTCGCCGCGATGCTCCACCCGAAAAAAAAGGTCAAAAATAGGCCAATTTTCGGTTTTTCCTAAAAAAAGGGGGTCTGGGGGGCAAAAGGGGGCAATTTTTTTTTGTCGTTCGAAACCATTTGTCCTCCTCTACAAGACTGTGAAAAAAAATTTCTTCCAAACCTATCCGTTTTGGAGATGGAAAGGGGGGGCAAAAAAGGGGGTCAAAGGGGGGGTTCCAATTTTTTTTTTTCCAAAATGAAGAGAAACCCTCTATACGACCCCGCAATCAGAACCCCTGTATCGCGACGCATCTGGTAGCACACTCAAAAGGGGGGTCCTGGGGGCAAGGGGGGGGGCGAAATTTTCTATGCAATCAAAATCACTTGTCCCCCTCTATACAACCCCCATAAAAAAATTAAGAAATATGGCTCCACGTAGGAGCCCCCCCTGAGGGGGGGGTCTTGGGGGGGCAAATCTCAAAAAGTCGGAATTTTCCCTAGGAGACTTTTACCTCCCCTACACGATTTCGTAAAAAAAAACATACGTCCCCATCCACCATCAAGGAGAACAATTATGTCAATCAGTCAGTGAATCAGTGAGTGAGTGGTAATCCAGCTATATATATTATAATAACTAGTTGTTAGGTGTGCGCGAGCTGCAAGCAGCTCGCGGCGGTTATGTGCAACAGTAATTTTTTATTAAGACTTTCTTTTCGTACCTTTGATTATTTTGTTTGAAATCGATAGACATGAGAAAATTTTGCGATGAAAAAATGTCAGCCATCTTTGATTTGGAAATGGACATCTTTTTCGTAATCTATTATGTGGGTGCTCGTCTCAAGGCGAGTATAAACTGCGATATAGAGATGTCAGCCATCTTGAATTTGGAAATGGAAATTTTTTTCGTAGTCGACGTATGCGAGTTGATCGAAAACGATATCTATATTAGTGGGTGTGCCATCACACAGCGCGGCTCGCTTCGCTCGCCTTGCTGTATGGCGGTGGTCGCATTGACGCACGACTCTGCTCCTGCTGCCACACAGCAAGGCTCGCTTCGCTCGCCTTGCTGTGCGACAGCTGTAGCATCAGGTCAGGAAGCGCGGCTCGCTTCGCTCGCCTTGCTGTGTGACGATGATCGCAATTCGATCGCATTGCGCTAAACGATACCCATATCAGATTTTTTGGTTGGGGGAGGGGGTACAGGGGGGCTGGGGACGTGGGGGGTCTTGGGGGGTCTTGCTCCTGACTCTGCTCCTGCTGCCACACAGCAAGTCTCGCTTCGCTCGCCTTGCTGTGCGACAGCTGTCGCATCAGGTCAGGAAGCGCGGCTCGCTTCGCTCGCCTTGCTGTGTGACGATGGTCGCATTTCGTTTCCCTACCCTGGGTTAAGGGTGAGGGGGTCTTGGGGGGGTTTCCCGCGGTTATATCGTGGCTCGCTTCGCTCGCCGCAATGCTCCCCCGGGTTATAGTTGAGGGGGTCTTGGGGGTCATTGGGGGGTCACAGCACAGCTCGCTTCGCTCGCCGTGCTGTTCCCCTTGGTCGTGTCGAATTCGAAATCCTCACCCCCAGGTTAGTCAAAAACGATACCCATATCAGATTTTTTGGTTGGGGGAGGGGGTACAGGGGAGCTGGGGGCGTGGGGGGGTCACGGCACGGCTCGCTACGCTCGCCGTGCCTATCGCCATGGTCGCATTGCGATTCGCTTCGCTCGCCACAATGCTCCCCTGGGTTAAGGGTGATGGGGTCTTGGGGGTCATCAGGGGGGTCACAGCACGGCTCGCTTCGCTCGCCGTGCTGTTCCCCTTGGTCGCATCGGATTCGAAATCCTCACCCCCAAGTTAGTCAAAAACGATACCCATATCAGATTTTTTGGTTGGGGGAGGGGGTACAGGGTGGCTGGAGTTGTGGGGGGTCACGGCACGGCTCGCTTCGCTCCCGTGCCGTTCCACTTGGTCGCATTGCGGCTCGCTTCGCTCGCCGCAATGCTCCCCCGGGTTATAGTTGAGGTGGTCTTGGGGGTCATTGGGGGGTCACAGCACGGCTCGCTTCGCTCGCCGTGCTGTTCCCCTTGGTTGTATCGAATTCGAAATCCTCACCCCCAGGTTAATCAAAAACGATACCCATATCAGATTTTTTGGTTGGGGGAGGGGGTACAGGGTGGCTGGAGGCGTGGGGGGTCACGGCACGGCTCGCTTCGCTCACCGTGCCGTTCCCCTTGGTCGCATTGCGGCTCGCTTCGCTCGCCGCAATGCTCCCCCGGGTTATGCGACCAAGGGGAACAGCACGGCGAGCGAAGCGAGCCGTGCTTTGACCCCCCAATGACCCCCCAAGACCCCCTCAACTATAACCCAGGGGAGCATTGCGGCGAGCGAAGCGAGCCGCAATGCGACCAAGGGGAACGGCACGGTGAGCGAAGCGAGCCGTGCCGTGACCCCCCACGTCCCCAGCCCCCCTGTACCCCCTCCCCCAACCAAAAAATCTGATATGGGTATCGTTTTTGACTAACTTGGGGGTGAGGATTTCGAATCCGATGCGACCAAGACCCCCTCAACTATAACCCGGGGGAGCATTGCGGCGAGCGAAGCGAGCCGCGATATGACCGCGGGTAACCCCCCCAAGACCCCTCACCCTTAACCCAGGGTAGCATTGTGGCGAGCGAAGCGAGCCACAATGCGATCGAATTGCGACCATCGTCACACAGCAAGGCGAGCGAAGCGAGCCGCGCTTCCTGACCTGATGCGACAGCTGTCGCACAGCAAGGCGAGCGAAGCGAGCCTTGCTGTGTGGCAGCAGGAGCAGAGTCGTGCGTCAATGCGACCACCGCCATACAGCAAGGCGAGCGAAGCGAGCCGCGCTGTGTGATGGCACACCCACTAATATAGATATCGTTTTCGATCAACTCGCATACGTCGACTACGAAAAAATTTCCATTTCCAAATTCAAGATGGCTGACATCTCTATATCGCAGTTTATACTCGCCTTAAGACGAGCACCCACATAATATGGGTATCGTTTTCGAATAACTCGCATACGTAGATTACGAAAAAGATGTCCATTTCCAAATCAAAGATGGCTAACATTTTTTCATCGCAAAATTTTCTCATGGCTATCGATTTCAAACAAAATAATCAAAGGTACGAAAAAGAAGTCTTAATAAAAAATTATTGTTACACATAACCGCCGCGAGCTGCTTGCAGCTCGCGCACACCTAACAACTAGTTTATATATATAAAGCTAAATTACCACTCACTGATTCACTGACTGACTTATTGACATAATTGTTCGCCTTGATGGTGGATGGGAAGGTATGTTTTTTTTTACGGTATCGTATAGGGGAGGTAAAAGTCTCCTAGGGAAAATTCCGACTTTTTGAGATTTGCCCCCCCAAGACCCCCCCCTCAGGGGGGGCTCCTACGTGGAGCCATATTGCTTAATTTTTTTATGGGGGTTGTATAGAGGGGGACAAGTGATTTCGATTGCATAGAAAATTTTGCCCCCCCCTCTGCCCCCAGGACCCCCCTTTTGAGTGTGCTACCAGATGCCGTCGCGATAGAGGGGTTCTGATTGCGGGGTCGTAGAGAGGGTTACTCTTCGTTTTGGAAGAAAAAAAAATTGGACCCCCCCTTTAACCCCCTTTTTTGCCCCCCCTTTCCATCTCCAAAACGGATAGACTTGGAAGAATTTTTTTTTCACAGTCTTGTAGAGGAGGACAAATGGTTTTGAATGACAAAAAAATATTGCCCCCTTTTGCCCCCCAGACCCCCTTTTTTTAGGAAAAACCGAAAATTGGCCTATTTTTGTCCTTTTTTTTCGGGTGGATCGCGGCGAGCGAAGCGAGCCGCGATGCGACCGGGGGGAACAGCACGGCGAGCGAAGCGAGCCGTGCTGTGACCCCCCAAGACCCCCCAAGACCCCCCAAGACCCCCTCAACTATAACCTGGGGGAGCATTGCGGCGAGCGAAGCGAGCCGCAATGCGACCAAGGGGAACGGCACGGTGAGCGAAGCGAGCCGTGCCGTGACCCCCCACGTCCCCAGCCCCCCTGTACCCCCTCCCCCAACCAAAAAATCTGATATGGGTATCGTTTTTGACTAACCTGGGGGTGAGGATTTCGAATTCGATACGACCAAGGGGAACGGCACGGTGAGCGAAGCGAGCCGTGCCGTGACCCCCCACGCCCCCAGCCCCCCTGTACCCCCTCCCCCAACCAAAAAATCTGATATGGGTATCGTTTTTGACTAACTTGGGGTCGAGGATTTCGAATCCGATGCGACCAAGGGGAACAGCACGGCGAGCGAAGCGAGCCGTGCTGTGACCCCCCAATGACCCCCCAAGACCCCCTCAACAATAACCCGGGGGAGCATTGCGGCGAGCGAAGCGAGCCGCAATGCGACCAAGGGGAACGGCACGGTGAGCGAAGCGAGCCGTGCCGTGACCCCCCACGTCCCCAGCCCCCCTGTACCCCCTCCCCCAACCAAAAAATCTGATATGGGTATCGTTTTTGACTAACCTGGGGGTGAGGATTTCGAATTCGATACGACCAAGGGGAACAGCACGGCGAGCGAAGCGAGCCGTGCTGTGACCCCCCAAGACCCCCTCAACTATAACCCGGGGGAGCATTGCGGCGAGCGAAGCGAGCCGCAATGCGACCAAGGGGAACGGCACGGTGAGCGAAGCGAGCCGTGCCGTGACCCCCCACGACCCCAGCCCCCCTGTACCCCCTCCCCCAACCAAAAAATCTGATATGGGTATCGTTTTTGACTAACTTGGGGGTGAGGATTTCGAATTCGATGCGACCAAGGGGAACAGCACGGCGAGCGAAGCGAGCCGTGCTGTGACCCCCCAATGACCCCCCAAGACCCCCTCAACTATAAACCGGGGGAGCATTGCGGCGAGCGAAGCGAGCCGCGATATGACTGCGGATAACCCCCCAAGACCCCCTCACCCTTATCCCAGGGTAGCATTGTGGCGAGCGAAGCGAGCCACAATGCGATCGAATTGCGACCATTGTTACACAGCAAGGCGAGCGAAGCGAGCCGCGCTTCCTGACCTGATGCGACAGCTGTCGCTCAGCAAGGCGAGCGAAGCGAGCCTTGCTGTGTGGCAGCAGGAGCAGAGTCGTTATCAATGCGACCACCGCCATACAGCAAGGCGAGCGAAGCGAGCCGCGCTGTGTGATGGCACACCCACTAATATAGATATCGTTTTCGATCAACTCGCATACGTCGACTACGAAAAAAATGTCCATTTCCAAATTCAAGATGGCTGACATCTCTATATCGCAGTTTATACTCGCCTTAAGACGAGCACCCACATAATATGGGTATCGTTTTCGAATAACTCGCATACGTAGATTACGAAAAAGATGTCCATTTCCAAATCAAAGATGGCTAACATTTTTTCATCGCAAAATTTTCTCATGGCTATCGATTTCAAACAAAATAATCAAAGGTACGAAAAAGAAGTCTTAATAAAAAATTACTGTTACACATAACCGCCGCGAGCTGCTTGCAGCTCGCGCACATCCAACAACTAGTTATAATATATATAGCTGGATTACCACTCACTCACTGATTCACTGACTGATTGACATAATTGTTCGCCTTGATGGTGGATGGGAAGGTATGTTTTTTTTTACGGTATCGTATAGGGGAGGTAAAAGTCTCCTAGGGAAAATTCCGACTTTTTGAGATTTGCCCCCCCAAGACCCCCCCCTCAGGGGGGGCTCCTACGTGGAGCCATATTGCTTAATTTTTTTATGGGGGTTGTATAGAGGGGGACGAGTGATTTCGATTGCATAGAAAATTTTGCCCCCCCCTCTGCCCCCAGGAACCCCTTTTGAGTGTGCTACCAGATGCCGTCGCGATAGAGGGGTTCTGATTGCGGGGTCGTATAGAGAGTTTCTCGTAGTTTTAGAAAGAAAAAAAATTGAACCCCCCCTTTGACCCCCTTTTTTGCCCCCCCTTTCCATCTCCAAAACGGATAGGCTTGGAAGAATTTTTTTTTTCACAGTCATGTAGAGGAGGACAAATGGTTTTGAATGAGAAAAAAATTTAGCCCCCTTTTGCCCCCTAGACCCCCTTTTTTTAGGAAAAACCGAAAATTGGCCTATTTTTGACCTTTTTTTTCGGGTGGAGCATCGCGGCGAGCGAAGCGAGCCGCGATGCGACCACGGGGAACAGCACGGCGAGCGAAGCGAGCCGTGCTGTGACCCCCCCAATGACCCCCCAACGCCCCCAGCCCCCCTGTACCCCCTCCCCCAACCAAAAAATCTGATATGGGTATAGTTTTTGACTAACTTGGGGGAGAGGATTTCGAATTCGATGTGACCAAGGGGAACCCCCACGCCCCCAGCCCCCCTGTACCCCCTCCCCCAACCAAAAAATCTGATATGGGTATCGTTTTTGACTATCTTGGGGGTGAGAATTTCGAATCCGATGCGACCAAGGGGAACAGCACGGCGAGCGAAGCGAGCCGTGCTGTGACCCCCCAATGACCCCCCAAGACCCCCTCAACTATAACCCGGGAGAGCATTGCGGCGAGCGAAGCGAGCCGCAATGCGACCAAGGGGAACGGCACGGTGAGCGAAGCGAGCCGTGCCGTGACCTCCCACGCCCCCAGCCCCCCTGTACCCCCTCCCCTAACCAAAAAATCTGATATGGGTATCGTTGATGCGACCGCGGGGAACAGCACGGCGAGCGAAGCGAGCCGTGCTGTGACCCCCCCCAATGACCCCCCGAGACCCCCTCAACTATAACCCGGGGAAGCATTGCGGCGAGCGAAGCGAGCCGCGATGCGACCAAGGGGAACGGCACGGTGAGCGAAGCGAGCCGTGCCGTGACTCTCCCATACCCCACCCCCCCCTGTACCCCCTCCCCCAACCAAAAAATCTGATATGGGTATCGTTTTTGACTAACTTGGGGGTGAGGATTTCGAATCCGATGCGACCAAGGGGAACAGCACGGCGAGCGAAGCGAGCCGTGCTGTGACCCCCCAATGACCCCCCAAGTCCCCCTCAACTATAACCCGGGGGAGCATTGCGGCGAGCGAAGCGAGCCGCAATGCAACCAAGGGGAACGGCACGGTGAGCGAAGCGAGCCGTGCCGTGACCCCCCACGCCCCCAGCCCCCCTGTACCCCCTCCCCCAACCAAAAAATCTGATATGGGTATCGTTTTTGACTAACTTGGGGTCGAGGATTTCGAATCCGATGCGACCAAGGGGAACAGCACGGCGAGCGAAGCGAGCCGTGCTGTGACCCCCCAATGACCCCCCAAGACCCCCTCAACAATAACCCGGGGGAGCATTGCGGCGAGCGAAGCGAGCCGCAATGCGACCAAGGGGAACGGCACGGTGAGCGAAGCGAGCCGTGCCGTGACCCCCCACGCCCCCAGCCCCCTGTACCCCCTACCCCAACCAAAAAATCTGATATGGGTATCGTTTTTGACTAACCTGGGGGTGAGGATTTCGAATTCGATACGACCAAGGGGAACAGCACGGCGAGCGAAGCGAGCCGTGCTGTGACCCCCCATTGACCCCCCGAGACCCCCTCAACTATAACCCAGGGGAGCATTGCGGCGAGCGAAGCGAGCCGCAATGCGACCAAGGGGAACGGCACGGTGAGCGAAGCGAGCCGTGCCGTGACCCCCCACGCCCCCAGCCCCCCTGTACCCCCTCCCCCAACCAAAAAATCTGATATGGGTATCGTTTTTGACTAACTTGGGGGTGAGGATTTCGAATCCGATGCGACCAAGGGGAACAGCACGGCGAGCTAAGCGAGCCGTTCTGTGACCCCCCAATGACCCCCCAAGACCCCCTCAACTATAACCCGGGGGAGCATTCCGGCGAGCGAAGCGAGCCGCAATGCGACCAAGGGGAACGGCACGGTGAGCGAAGCGAGCCGTGCCGTGACCCCCCACGCCCCCAGCCCCCTGTACCCCCTACCCCAACCAAAAAATCTGATATGGGTATCGTTTTTGACTAACCTGGGGGTGAGGATTTCGAATTCGATACGACCAAGGGGAACAGCACGGCGAGCGAAGCGAGCCGTGCTGTGACCCCCCAATGACCCCCCGAGACCCCCTCAACTATAACCCAGGGGAGCATTGCGGCGAGCGAAGCGAGCCGCAATGCGACCAAGGGGAACGGCACGGTGAGCGAAGCGAGCCGTGCCGTGACCCCCCACGCCCCCAGCCACCCTGTACCCCCTCCCCCAACCAAAAAATCTGATATGGGTATCGTTTTTGACTAACTTGGGGGTGAGGATTTCGAATCCGATGCGACCAAGGGGAACAGCACGGCGAGCGAAGCGAGCCGTGCTGTGACCCCCCAATGACCCCCCAAGATCCCCTCAACTATAACCCGGGGGAGCATTGCGGCGAGCGAAGCGAGCCGCAATGTGACCAAGGGGAACGGCATGGTGAGCGAAGCGAGCCGTGCCGTGACCCCCCACGCCCCCAACCCCCCTGTACCCCCTCCCCCAACCAAAAAATCTGATATGGGTATCGTTTTTGACTAACTTGGGGGTGAGGATTTCGAATCCGATGCGACCAAGGGGAACAGCACGGCGAGCGAAGCGAGCCGTGCTGTGACCCCCCAAGACCCCCTCACCCTTAACCCAGGGTAGCATTGTGGCGAGCGAAGCGAGCCACAATGCGATCGAATTGCGACCATCGTCACACAGCAAGGCGAGCGAAGCGAGCCGCGCTTCCTGACCTGATGCGACAGCTGTCGCACAGCAAGGCGAGCGAAGCGAGCCTTGCTGTGTGGCAGCAGGAGCAGAGTCGTGCGTCAATGCGAACACCGCCATACAGCAAGGCGAGCGAAGCGAGCCGCGCTGTGTGAAGGCACACCCACTAATATAGATATCGTTTTCGATCAACTCGCATACGTCGACTACGAAAAAAATTTCCATTTCCAAATTCAAGATGGCTGACATCTCTATATTGCAGTTTATACTCGCCTTGAGACGAGCACCCACATAATATGGGTATCATTTTCGAAAACTCAAACTCGTAGATTACGAAAAAGATGTCCATTTCCAAATCCAAGATGGCTGACATTTTTTCATCGCAAAATTTTCTCATGGCTATCGATTTCAAACAAAATAATACAAGGTGTAGGGTACGACAAGGGGAATACAATGAAAAAAAAAACACAATACCTATACACAACCCTCGCGAGCTGCTTGCAGCTCGCGCACATCCAACAACTAGTTTATATATATAAAGCTAAATTACCACTCACTGATTCACTGATTCACTGATTCACTGATTCACTGATTCACTGATTCACTGATTCACTGACTGATTGACATAATTGTTCTCCTTGATGGTGGATGGGAAGGTATGTTTTTTTTTACGGTATCGTATAGGGGAGGTAAAAGTCTCCTAGGGAAAATTCCGACTTTTTGAGATTTTCCCCCCCAAGACCCCCCCCTCAGGGGGGGCTCCTACGTGGAGCCATATTTCTTAATTTTTTTATGGGGGTTGTATATAGGGAGACCAGTGATTTTGATTGCATAGAAAATTTTGCCCCCCCCCCTGCCCCCAGGACCCCCCTTTTGAGTGTGCTACCAGATGCGTCGCGATAGAGGGGTTCTGATTGCGGGGTCGTATAGAGGGTTTTTCTTTGTTTTGGAACAAAAAAAAATTGGACCCCCCCTTTAACCCCCTTTTTTGCCCCCCCTTTCCATCTCCTAACTAAACGGATAGACTTGGAAGAGTTTTTTTTTCACAGTCTTGTAGAGGAGGACAAGTGGTTTTGAATGACAAAAAAAAATTGCCCCCTTTTGCCCCCCAGACCCCCTTTTTTTAGGAAAAACCGAAAATTGGCCTATTTTTGACCTTTTTTTTCGGGTGGAGCATCGCGGCGAGCGAAGCGAGCCGCGATGCGACCGCGGGGAACAGCACGGCGAGCGAAGCGAGCTGTGCTGTGACCCCACCCCATGACCCCCCGAGACCCCCTCAACTATAACCCGGGGGAGCATTGCGGCGAGCGAAGCGAGCCGCGATGCGACCAAGGGGAACGGCACGGTGAGCGAAGCGAGCCGTGCCGTGACTCCCCCATACCCCACCCCCCCTGTACCCCCTCCCCCAACCAAAAAATCTGATATGGGTATCGTTTTTGACTAACTTGGGGGTGAGGATTTCGAATCCGATGCGACCAAGGGGAACAGCACGGCGAGCGAAGCGAGCCGTGCTGTGACCCCCCAATGACCCCCCAAGACCCCCTCAACTATAACCCGGGGGAGCATTGCGGCGAGCGAAGCGAGCCGCAATGCGACCAAGGGGAACGGCACGGTGAGCGAAGCGAGCCGTGCCGTGACCCCCCACGCCCCCAGCCCCCTGTACCCCCTCCCCCAACCAAAAAATCTGATATGGGTATCGTTTTTGACTAACCTGGGGGTGAGGATTTCGAATTCGATACGACCAAGGGGAACAGCACGGCGAGCGAAGCGAGCCGTGCTGTGACCCCCCAATGACCCCCCAAGACCCACTCAACTATAACCCAGGGGAGCATTGCGGCGAGCGAAGCGAGCCGCAATGCGACCAAGGGGAACGGCACGGTGAGCGAAGCGAGCCGTGCCGTGACCCCCCACGCCCCCAGCCCCCCTGTACCCCCTCCCCCAACCAAAAAATCTGATATGGGTATCGTTTTTGACTAACTTGGGGGTGAGGATTTCGAATCCGATGCGACCAAGGGGAACAGCACGGCGAGCGAAGCGAGCCGTGCTGTGACCCCCCAATGACCCCCCAAGATCCTCTCAACTATAACCCGGGGGAGCATTGCGGCGAGCGAAGCGAGCCGCAATGCGACCAAGGGGAACGGCATGGTGAGCGAAGCGAGCCGTGCCGTGACCCCCCACGCCCCCAGCCCCCCTGTACCCCCTCCCCCAACCAAAAAATCTGATATGGGTATCGTTTTTGACTAACTTGGGGGTGAGGATTTCGAATCCGATGCGACCAAGGGGAACAGCACGGCGAGCGAAGCGAGCCGTGCTGTGACCCCCCAAGACCCCCTCACCCTTAACCCATGGTAGCATTGTGGCGAGCGAAGCGAGCCACAATGCGATCGAATTGCGACCATCGTCACACAGCAAGGCGAGCGAAGCGAGCCGCGCTTCCTGACCTGATGCGACAGCTGTCGCACAGCAAGGCGAGCGAAGCGAGCCTTGCTGTGTGGCAGCAGGAGCAGAGTCGTGCGTCAATGCGACCACCGCCATACAGCAAGGCGAGCGAAGCGAGCCGCGCTGTGTGAAGGCACACCCACTAATATAGATATCGTTTTCGATCAACTCGCATACGTCGACTACGAAAAAAATTTCCATTTCCAAATTCAAGATGGCTGACATCTCTATATTGCAGTTTATACTCGCCTTGAGACGAGCACCCACATAATATGGGTATCATTTTCGAAAACTCAAACTCGTAGATTACGAAAAAGATGTCCATTTCCAAATCCAAGATGGCTGACATTTTTTCATCGCAAAATTTTCTCATGGCTATCGATTTCAAACAAAATAATACAAGGTGTAGGTTACGACAAGGGGAATACAATGAAAAAAAAAACACAATACCTATACACAACCCTCGCGAGCTGCTTGCAGCTCGCGCACATCCAACAACTAGTTTTATTTATAAACTCAATCCATGAACCTATTGTATAAGTGTGTCTTTTGTTAATTTATGTTGTTATAAATAAATGTCATTCAATTCTATAATAATTCGGCTCTTTCTATTTTGCATCCCACAAACTCATACAGTTATTTAGCTTTTGATATCTTGTGATATGCTCATGATGCTCATGTTATGCGTAGGCAAACCGCTCCATAAGGTCCTCGACACCAGAGTGCTTATAATTTAATAATTAATATTATACATTAAAATATTATTTTTTTTGTTTAAATACAATGTAATTATATTTGGGCACCCAACAGACCGGAACACTAGAATTCAAAAGTACCTGTGAAATATTTCAGACCTTCCATGCATAGCTATAATTATTATTATTCATTTATTTCAGATCATCATTAAATCCATATAAAATTAAGACACACACAACTTAAAAATAAACAAGAAATAAACATTCATAGATTATAAGTTACACAACTTTAGCAATGGGAAAACCATTTACAACGTTGTCAGAACGAGCGAAAGACAAACTAAACAAAGTAACTACTTGCATAATAAAACTTACCATAACATTAGCTACACGACCACCATTGACATTCATAAATGCAGTACAACATCAGATAAATGATCGCAATTATAAAAAGAAATGGAGTCGTGTAGGAAATGGGAATGCTCATCAGAATCATATTGATGTGATGATTCTTGTAAGGTGAAAGGTCTTCTTGCGTCATCAAGCATGTATCGAAGCATTCTTGCTGCGTGATAATCAACAAACACAATTTTTATGCACCATTTACTTTGAGTGTTAAGCGATTGACTAAAATGGATTAAGCGACATATCGAATCCTTCAAAAAATGTGAAAGTTTGTATAGATGGATGGATATGTTTGTTACTTCTTCACGCCAAAACCACTGAACGGATCAGGCTGACAAGGCTTAGATGTAGGTTGTTGGTACCTGGCATGGGCTACTCATCCCATAAATCAGTTTCCAAGAAATATCGAAAAAAGCGTGCGAAGCCGTGTGCAGGAACTAGTTTACCATAAACACAGTACACCAATATGAAAACGGTAGATAAGTATTTGGATAATTAGCAAAACCACTCGATGACCTTTTGTTTGTAGTCGTGACATTAGTTTTTTGGGCTAGATTTATAAATTCGAAAAGAAATGGAATTTATAGGTATAAGGTAAGCAAGACCACTGGACAGTGAGATAGTGTTTTGTTCTTAGAACATAAAGTGGCAATCAATCTGAGTGGTTATATAAAAATAGGATTGGGGTAATAATGCATACAGCCGGATTTAAAAAATATTGAATAGGATCGGATCGGGGTAATACTCGTAATACATACGGCCGGATTGTTGTTGAAAATAATAGTATTTTCAACAACAATCCGGCTGCATGGCATAGCAAGCAAGCATCTTGTGTAGACTTACTTCCATTGCAATTAGCACTACTCAATAAATGGTAATAAGGCACCAGAAGTAAAATATGTGTAATGGAATATATTACGGCCGACATAATGCTTCGACTATTACAGTATTTCACGGTAGCTAGTCACGAGCGGTGATTATCTCGGTTCCGCACTTTGTTATACCGATTAGCTGCTGGAATTCTAATTGGTTTTAATCGGTCACCTTCATGCAAAACTATGTGGAATTTTGGGGACCATGGCCGTCATCCACGCATAGGAAGAGACCCCTCTCTATGGCGAGATATGGGTCTCCCTGACCCCTCAGGGAAACCCATAGCTAGGTCCGATGACATTATGACATATAATATTTAGCTGGTTGACAGTGGAATCGTGAAACCCGAGACTGAGGACATTGGCGAATATTTGAGGAGGCATAAATCCGCTGAAGTACCTAATAGATGCTGACAATAATGATGATCGCCGTCATCATTATCATATCAGCCCACAAACCTCCACTGCAGGACATAGACCATGAGACACCAACAATAGGTAGCAGGCCTGAGTCACCTTCATCTATCGATTCCATGCGACCCCTACGTATATAAATATAAATGTATTTATTCATAAAGAAAGAATGTCATCAGTCCATCGAGTGAGGTCATTGCTTTTATATCACAAAAATGGTTTAAAGATTAGAGTAGAGATATGAATTAGTTGAAATAACGGCTTATACGGGTATACCCAGCTTTCCGTTTTTTTTTTCGAATTTGGGGAGGTAGGCCAAAAATGCCTTTTCGTCGGGAGATCATTTTTCTGGGTTCGTGCTACACTTCTTTTAGGAGCTGACAAAAATCCACTCGCGCTCCGCTAACGTCCATCGAATATGTACTAAAAGGTTTGTTAACCTTTGTCTAGTCTAGACTATATTAGAAGTACCTAGTTAAGATTGTCTAGACATTTAGCTGAAAAGTTATTTACTAACGTTTCAGATGAATGTCTAGACATTGTTCCTTTGTCTAAACAAGAGATCACTGAACTCCATTTAATTTAAATGCCAAATTTAAATTGTCAAATACGTGTTGCAAATACAGGGTTATTGGTAATTCGACGTATTCCCGTTAGGAGGTGATAGGGGTGACTATTTGCGATAATTTTCACCCCCATGTGCATCATGCAAAAGTGAACCATTTTTAAGTTATCATGTTTTTTTTTTCAAAATAAGTCAAAAGTGCAACATCAAAAATTGATTTAAAAAAATCTGTCTATTTAAATAAATTTTTTTCTTCTGATTTATAAAAACGAATAAACACTGGTTATTTATCAATATTAAAACAACAATTATCGCTCCAAATTAAAAAATGCGGGATGAAAACGATATTATTCATTATTCATTGAGATATTTTCCTCTAAAATGCCTTAAAAACTAAAAAAAACGTTATTAAACTTGGCTTGCAGATTATTTTAAAAATATAACCGTTTTCTTAGCTCTCCAACAATGCATAACAACTATGAACTTATTTTAAAGAAACTGAAAAAACATCGTTACAAAGGAAGCAGGCGGAAATTCGTATACGAACTAAACCTAAGGTCGTTCTTTAAAATTTCTATAAAACTATTTTAAAACAATACCCAATGTAAATAAAACGAAAAATACAAATTTAGAACAGTTAAGAAATAACAACATTAAACAAAATTAATAATAAGTGACAATACGGAAACAAACGTAGGTCGTTTGTTTCCGCGAGCGGAATCTCATACCTTCCTAGTCGGAACGAAAGCCAATTCTTTTCTTTTATCCGGCAAAGAGGTTACAAATGCAATAGTAAGTTTTTTAACGTCCGTTGCCTATTAATGGTCCATCTGCATGGTTCAGTTGTTAACCGTACAACTTTACTATACGAATTCATTTTTATTTGCTAGATTCTACTCTGGTTCCATTTTACCAGAAGTGCGATTCGATTGACGAAGTCAATTTTAATTGACGATTATCTAACAATCATACATCAAGGTTAAGTTCTTTCAATTTAATGTATCTGGTGCCTTCTATTTAGCTATGAAAATATTGAATTACTAGCTGCGCCCTGCGGTTTCACCCGCGTCGTGATAGATATTCTGGATATTATACAATATATCTTTGTAAATGTAGCCTATGTGTTATTCAGATGTATAAGCTATATTATTATAAAGTTTCATTAAAATCTATTCAGTAGTTTTTACGTGAAAGAGTAACAAACATCCATCCATCCATCCATCCATACTTACAAACTTTCGCGTTTATAATATTAGTAGGATATAATTTTTAAACGCGGAAGACCAATGAAGTGTTATCGAGAAGAACTTGTTACCTCTGATAAAGCATGGATCCAGCTGACTCATTATTAAGAGACATGGAGACATCAGATGGTTTCTGCCTAGTAGCAGGACGCTAAACGTATTTGTGATATACAGTTCCTACTTTGTATTGTTAGATATTTTGAAATATTTTCTATTCTATTTTAACATAAAAAAACACTTTTCATTTTAATTGCATCTGTGAATTATGATTCCGAGATAGGATGTAGGAATTCTTTAACACTTTGACTGCTGAAATCACACGGTATGTGTTTTCTACAAATGACTAATATGCGTAAATCCACACTAGCGCAGCGGCTGAGAAAATACAGATCTGTGTGACTCAGCACAGCTGTAATATTTTTCGAACGAAACGCATGTGCGGCGCAACACAACCGCTGTGTAGAGCGGCAGCACGAATTTTTTAGGTAAAAAAAAGATTGCAGTCGTCAAAAAAAAAATCGCTGTCAAAGTGTTCAAAATAACTCGTGAAGTGTGAAAGGGTCTTTCCCGGCACGCATTTGGCGCCACAAAAAGATGATATCTAACAATTATATATTACAAGTTAGCATGTGAACGCTATTTTTATAAATGTACATTATCATTGGCTGTGGAAAGGCGCTTTCTCATGGAATTCCCACAGAACAATGACAAAGTCAAGAGCACTGACTCTGCCTCTGTGCTTTATCGTAACACTTCTAACTAGCTTTACTTTGTATAAGAAATACCGCGATATCTTAACACCGCATTTATTTTGATAGTACCGTACCGTTCGAAGTCGTTTACTAGCTTACTAGATAGCGTCTTGATCTAGCTAGACACTAGGGTTCTCTTAACACTTTGACTGCTGAAATCACACGGTATGTGTTTTCTACAAGTGACTAATATGCGTAAATCCACACTAGCGCAGCGGCTGAGAAAATACAGATCTGTGTGACTCAGCACAGCCGTAATATTTTTCGAACGAAACGCATGTGCGGCGCAACACAACCGCTGTGTAGAGCGGCAGCATGAATTTTTTGGGTTAAAAAAAAGATCGCAGTCGTCGAAAAAAAAACTGCAGTCAAAGTGTTAACTATGCCTAAATAAAATTTATGTTAGCATCGGAAATAAGTGCGCACGTTAGTCATGAATGGTTAGGTATGTAAAAGGTAATTAGAGTGTAGAATAGAAACCCGAACTAGGGTCTCTTCTCAAGTCTGGCCTGGATTACAAGAGTTTAGAAGCAAAGGTAAACCATCAAAAAACAATATAAAACAAGTGTAGCTTTCGCGATTTTGAAATCTACGTCTTTCATAATGATCTTTTGCCCCTGATTTACGCGACCGACGACGCGACGTTTTAGCACTAAAGTGAAAAAACATACACGTAGTTACCAATATATACAAACTAGTTTACTATAGTTACATCACTTTAATTCACGGTGATCGTAAAAAAAACTTTTTACTTTTTACACAGTAAAAAATATTTACGTACAAAAGTGAGTCGTTTCCTGCATTTCCTCCGAGAACGTAGAAATGGAAAGTACATGCGCGCGCGCACGGCACTACCGATTTGATAATTAATGCCATATATGTACATAATGAATGAAACATGAGCATCCGAGTGATCGATCGGAAGTTTGTTGCTAGACGGGTTTCGGAAAAGTTTTTGTGACCTCGTTCGATCACGTGCCTTAGAGACAAATTACGCGAGCTCAAAGGTGCTTAGTATAGTCCAATCAAGATAATAATCTAGAGGGTAGTAGGTACCTTAATTCATAAATAATGCTGGACAACCCACACGACATCATCTAGCCCCAAGCTATGTATGTTATGGGTACTAGATGATTATTCTACATTACATAGATAGATATTTTTTATTACAAATAGATTGATAACGAACAGAAAAAACATCTGCAGATCGTACTCACAATTGACCCGGGGCGGGAAACGAACCCGCAACCCCCAGTGTCGCAGTTGAATCTTCGCCCACCGCACCAGGGGGGTCGTCATAAATTTTTATGAGTAGTCAAAATCCCGAGTCTTAGATCTAACGCACCCAAGACTACATATTTATTTTTTTACACTTATTTCTAGTTTTAAGTTTTTGCTTTTACCTTTATAAAATCGCATCTGAAGTTTAACTAACCTAAAGTTATAATTTCCGATAGGTAGAGATCCCTCGCTCGTCTAGATCACAAGTTACTAAACTTAGAGCTAAAAGTTGAAAAAAATGGAAAAATAAGTCTAAAACACAATATAATTTAACCAATAATGTATGTTATATAATTATGCAAGACCTTACGAAATAAATGATTAATTATTATTATTAACGATGTATTTGTTATTCGTTAAGGCACGGTAGCGTGCTCGCATGAGAAGGAGGCTTGGCGAATTTCTACCGATACCTCTATACATATATTTAAAGAACATCTTACCCAAAACTTATACATTATGATTTTATTCGCTTCAACGATGACACGGACCTATTAGACTTAAAAAATGTCTGATTTAAAATAACTGACTGACTAATAGATACTCCTTTTTCAAGTTTATTTTTATTGTCTAGTATATACATTTTATAAAAATGTTAAATACACTAGAGTATAATTACAATCTAGCCATAGAATTGGCATTAGCCAATTCTATGGCTAGATTGTAACTTATTTTTATAACAACATATTACTAAGAACGTGTCCATTGGCACTTTTCTTATTGTCTCTATACTTAAGGTGAAGACACTTTGTTCACGTGTTCTTTAAGATAGCACTTCTGCACATTATTATCAGTAATGTTAATGTAACTGATACTGATCCAAACCTTTTAGCAGATTTGTTGACAAATTAACCCACTCTATTAAGTACTTTAAGTAATTATCTGGCCACTTAAGCCCGTCTGGGAAATTGAATAGATAGAATTAGTATTTAGAACACTTAGGAACTACAGGCAAATAGCAACAAATCATAATGTCATTTATATCAAAATAATGCAAACTAATGCATCGAAAATTCATCGATAGATTGGAAGGGATATCATGCCTTACACTGCCCTTTTTACACTACTTCGATAGGAGGAGGTCCTATTCATGTTCGGCTGTATGTGTGTTTGTCGAAGTAATCGTCGTAATCGTTTATCGACCAATGTTGAAAATGGTTTCGCTAAATAAAGAATAATACCGATGTGGTCCCATAAAATAAATCCCGAATTATTAGTATTTTTCCCGCAAAGCTTAAAGACTGATTTCTTTCGTCCGAGGGTCGCATCTAGCAAGTTCTAAACCCTTTATTATTCAAATTCTGTATATTTTGTGATTCTTTTATGTTTTGTGCGTTTAAATAAATAAAAAAAATGATAATAATATCTTCAAATCGTTATGCCAGTTACATTTAATAATTATACCATCTTAAAAACTACAAGAAATAATGAAAATACGCACTGAAAAAAAGAAATAATTAAATAACAATGTAGATACATAAAAATACATTGTAACAACCTGAAAAAAAAATGCATTTGCAAGCGTAGGTCCCATCACATTGTCCCTTCTTCACACCTTATCAAAGACTGAAGAGAAGACATTATTTGATCAGAACATGTTTTCACAAATGCTTCTTTTGATCTATTACACATTACACCACGTTCTCGTACGATATCGAAAGCGTAGTAAATGTGACTATTTATTTTAGTACGTATTTGCATTCGATTTTGTTTGCTATTAGAACCGGTTGGGTTGCAGATTTCTCTGCCGAACTTGACCTGGACTGTTTGACCTGGTTGTGAATATAAAACTTTTGTTCTATGTATCTATGTATGTATATTATGATTATGGGTAGGTATAACTATACTATTATACAATATTACTATTGGTTATTTGATTTCAACTGCATAGACAACTTGAAGTCTTCAAGGTGTGATATTCGGTTTCGGTGTCTACACACTACGCGTGCAAAACCGCGGGCAAATACACTAGTTGTTAATAACAAAACCTTAGGTTAACGTTTATTGTAAGGCCTTAAGCCGATATTGCGTAAGCCCTCACAATCAGGGTAATTTTTAATAAATTGAATATTTCTTTATTAATTTTCTTTGCAGGCCCTGGTTGTAAATGGTTTAAAAGGAAAATTCTACTGGACGGGTTCGATTCCCGCCTCGGGACAAATGTCTGTGCTATCTGAGGGGGGTGTTTTCTATGTATAATAAAAAATATATATTAATGTCTGTACGATCTGCAGATGTTTGTATATCAGTTATCTAGTACCCAGAACACAAACTCTGCTTAGCTTGGGGCTAGATAATACTGTGTGGATTGTCCATCATTATTATTTACTAGTTTTTGCCCGCGGTTTCGCACACGTTGTTTTTGGGAACTAATTTATGGGATAATAAGGAGCCTATGTTTTATTCTGGGCCCAGAACAGCAGTTTTTTAGCTGAAATTTTGCATACAGGGATGCAAAATTTCAGCCAAAAAGCTACTGAACGGATCGATTCAGTAGTTTTTGCGTGAAAGAGTAACACACATCCATCCATACATACAAACTTTCACGTTCACAATATTAGTAGGTACTTAATATATAAATGTCAAAAAAACTGTTTATACCAGAAGCTCATAAAAACATAAATTTCCCCAAAAATAAGCTCAAACAGCTTAAAAGCTGGTTTACGGGCAATCCAGTCGCGTCGTTACGTCGACATGACGGTAACTCCGGCTTATCGCATCCTTTTAAAATTCCTTCAAAATGCGTCCGCCTTAAAGAGCTACTTAAAAATAAAATAGAGTAAATATCCTTTAGACATGAGGTTGTCTATACTAATCTTACAGTAAAGGGTAATTATGTTACATATTGTATTAACACTTTGAGTGCTGAAATCACACTGTATGTGTTTTCTACAAGTGACTAATATGCGTAAATCCACACTAGCGCAGCGGCTGAGAAAATACAGATCTGTGTGACTCAGCACAGCCGTAATATTTTTCGAACGAAACGCATGTGCGGCGCAACACAACCGCTGTGACGAGCGGCAGCACGAATTTTTTAGGTTAAAAAAAAGATCGCAGTCTTCGAAAAAAAATCGCAATCAAAGTGGTAAGTATATCAGTCATCTAGTACCCATAACACAAGCTCTCCTTACCTTGGGGCTAGATGATGATGTATGGATTGTCCAGGATTATTTATTTATTTATTAGGTTTGATTTTTTTAATTGTTTGTATTGAATAGGGTCTGAAACTTCTGGACCGACTTGAAAAATTATTTCACCGTTGGGAAGCTACACTATCCCCGGTGAACATAGGCTATATTATATTTTAGAAATGTGAAATTCGAATTTAACGCTGGTAAAACCGCGGGAAACAGCTATTAAATTATAAAAAGGAACTCTATTTTTTTTTCCACCTCTCTGGCACAGGTACGAATGACTGTCTATTATGTATGACTTATGAGTTATGTTAAACACCTAAGCTATATCATACTTTTTTTTAAATGATGCAAGACAGTTCTTGAACAGTTCTTTCGTCACGAGTACTTTATGTTGGCTACTAATAATACCCATTTTTAGAAATATCATTTTTTTATTTTGATTTAGAATTGACTGATTCGATATTTAATCATTTGCTATAATATTCTTTGATCTATCTCTGGCGCGGCGCATCAGCATTGCCATACAGCGCCAGCAGCGGGGCAATGCAGCCAGCGTCTTGGGGACGCTTCCGATTGGTATTGATTTGGCTCAGTTGAGATACAGAGATTGGTTTGCAACAGTCTGCAGTTAGCTCAATAGTTTCAATTGTAAATGCTATATAGGTAGTTCTTATTTGTTTTCATTATTTGATTGTTTGACTGTTACTTGAACTTTCTCTGTTAAAGAATTCTCCTTGGCTTAAACGTGGACGTGGACGTGAGCGAAGACGCGGGCGTTTAGATGCTAGTAGGTATTTATATTATTTTTAGATAATTCAATATTTTTAACCCACTTTAAAAAAGGAGGAGTCTCTTTATTCGTCTGTATGTTTTTGCCAAGAATAATAAGTATACAATACAATACAATACAATATAACTTTATTGCACCATCAATACAAAAAAATAATAAAAATACTAAAGGATCTTAATACTAACTATAACTAGTAGCACAATCGTATATATAGCTGAAGAATGCTCACGAAGAAGACACTTGTGTTGTAGAGACCCAGATTGTAGTTGGTCGGAAAAACAGCAGCAGGGACCCTATTCCAAACCTTACCTTAGCGGTGATAACGGTAGGTAGAGGATAAAACAAAACGTGCTCCAGCAAAATCGACCACGTATCTCGTTTCTCGAAGTTTACTTAAGCCGACCTTTTGTTTACTAAAGACTTGAGAGTGCTCCATAAACATTACTCACGGCGGTCGAGCCTTATCTCCCGCCTTTTCACGGGGAGCCGTGAAATGTGACAAGTTACGGAGATTGTAGACCGGGCTTATCTTGGATTGAAGTCATTTGAGATATACCCGACCTCAGTGGCGCAGTGGGCGTAGGTCCCCTCTGACGCAGAAGGTTACAGGTGTGATTCCAGCCACGGGTCAAATGTTTGTATGATCTGCAGATGTATGACGTATGTATAACGCAGGTTCGGCGTTTGGTTGCATAAGTAATATGTATAGCAGTCATCTGGTGACAAGTTCTGCTTACTTTAGGGCCAGATAATGTGGACCTGGATTTTTGCCAGTATCCTTCCAATGCAACGTTAGCCCGCCGGGCACTTAAATTTCAATTCAATTGTAATTTCATTAATTATAATTTGAAAATAATATTTTGTAGAACGGTCAATCAACCACATAGGTTAATGCCACACTACAAAAAGCTTCACTAACTGCTAAGAACCAAGTGACTCGCTTATTGACGGGTTTTGGTGCACTAATTAATTTGAATTAATTGAAAGCTGTCTAAAATCAAAAGAATTAGCAAGCTGAAGTGGCAGTGGGCCGGCGTGTTCTTGAGTGGAGACCACGACTCGGTAAACGTAGTGTAGTGCGCCCTCCGACCAGGTGGGATGACGACCTGCGAAAGACTGCAGGTAGATGCTGGATGTGGCAAGCTGAAGACAGGGCGCTATGGCGCTCATTGGGCTGATGATGATGATGATGTCTAAAATCTGAGTACTTGCTGCCAGTGGAGATAAACGGTATGGTAGGTAGGTCTCAGTGTACTTGTTGCTACGCAAAACCTTCAATCCAAAATGAACCCTAAGGTCAATAGAACATATTTCTTATCCGTAAGTTTTCATGGGATCCCTTAATGTTGCAAGCAAGTGAAGGCTAGTCTCGGAAAATGGATCCATCAAAGAAATTATAGACAAACCAATCATAAGCGCGCGAGCATCATTCGACATGATTAGTACAGGGTGATTCATGATGTTGGTGATTGGTTGTAAACCTAAAGTTATGATCTTTGAATATGAGAAAGCATGTAATATAACCCTGTACTATTTTTTGTGTAATATAATTTTAATTTTGTATGTTTTAAGTTTTATTTTTCTATTTGTATTTTACTGTTTTCTTGTTTTGTGAATTATTTTTTGATCCAGTTTATTTTAATTATGTGATTTTGTTTGATTACCTTTCTTATGTTAATTCGGTTTATTTATTTTTTACTAATTATTTACTTTTTCTGTCTTTTTGTGATTTTTATTTTCTTTACTTTTATTATGTGCATAATGTAACGACTTAGTTTTAAATTGCTGTAATGATATTTACAATAAACAATAATTACACATTTTTCGGTTTTCTTCTGTACGGGAGGTGATACTTTAACTTACAATTCTAATACACATATAAAATTACAGATAAAAGTTCTCTTAAAGTATCTTACATAGTCAATAAATAATAAGAAATTATGTAATATATAAAATAAGCTTGCTATAAAATAATATGATGAAAACAATTTAAAAAAAATACAAAGTAAACATTAAATTTATGGAGTTGATCTCCATTAATTTAATGTTTACTTTGTATTTTTTTTTATTGTAAGTGAGTACCCAACTCGCAAAAAGTCAGGACGTAGTCAGTAGCTTCCACAAATCCGCAAGTATATCTATCGCATTCAGGATTCGTATCCATGCATCCAACCAGGCATTGAGCGAAATGAGAGAACATGGAATAGGAGATTGCACGTGGGTAACAGTTTGGCAGTAGGTACAGCAGTATACTTCCTACCATGAAGGTGTTGTCTGGGACGTAAAGCTGGAAGAGCGAGATCCGGGCGTCTTTCCTCGAAGAATCTTCAGCATTATTATGATTTGATGAAGTAGTGTTTCATCCCAAATCAATGAAACACATTGTTCGAAAACAGAGTCAATTACTCAAAATGAAAGCTGAAGTTTATAAATAAATTTTACCTTATATGCTTTTATTTATATACAGATTTATATGTAGGTACCAAGATGATTGCCGCCAGTGAATTAAAAGATTTATGAGTTTTGGAATTATCTTCTCGTCCAAGCATTGGGCTATTAAAGATACATGCATTTAATTTATTTTAGACGTTGTACTCGTAGCTTATAATGATGATTGCTTTACTAAGGTTTTTGTTTTCAAATTACTTTTTTATAGCATAGTAAAATATCAACAAAAAAGTTAAAAAAATCATTCCTAAGATGTTGGTTTTAATGATTCACTCATTAACTTTGGTTACAAACGTGGTCTAGTTAAATAAAGGTGAAACAATTAATTCTAATTAAATCTAGTTAAATGAAATATACAGGATCATTTAATACTGACAAACGGATGTGTTAAGCTGTTGGTAAATCACTTGATCAACCAGATCAGCTACTTCAGTTTGCGTCGAGTTTATAAATAAGTGATACTTTTTGGTATTGAATTGAAATAAAATATCCACGTCATGTCATGTTAAAATGCTAACATGACTTGACGTGTATATTTTATTAAAAGGAGAAATCCTTATAAAGTCCAGGTAGTTCTAGGGAAACATGCCTTAAAACTTAAAAAACTTAGAAAACTTAACCAAGAGGAAAGGTTTGATTTTTGTTTGTTTGTAATGAATAGGCTCCGAAACTACTGCACCAATTTGAAAAATTCTTTCACCGTTGGGAAGCTAAGATGTCAATCTGTTCCTTTGAAGAAAAGGGAGAAACGGCAATTTACAAGAGCAATATAAAACCTTATAATAATACTTCTTTGTCCTACAATTTTTTATAAAGTTTTTTTTGTGAGTGTCTGAAAAAAAAATGTAGTGGTGTTATGTTAGAAAAATCGAATAATGTTTCGCAATTTACAAGAAAACTGCTGAAGGATGAAACTTACCCGCACCGCCATATTTAATTTTCAGGATCCACTCACTGTAGAACCATCACAACACAATAATCTTACTCATCACAAAAATCACCAGAGAGTTCGTACATATTAATCTCGCCAATTTGCTTTATCTATAGTTTCATAGTAATTATCTAAATATATCCAGTTTTAAGTCTTGTCTACGAGTTCATGGTACTGATGCGTCGCTGATCGCGGGTCGAATAAAGCTACGTAAGCCACGCGGGTCTTGATTCCCACGATGGAGAAATGCGACTGAACAATGCGCAAGAGTCGAAAGGTAAGCAAAAAGCGAAGCGCGCTCGCAGCCACCCCCATTTACCTGCCTGACCCATTTGGGACCATCGGAATTTTATTTTAACCCTGTATACCGGTTTGTGATTGATTTTTTGATATGTTGTTTTATATTAAATGTAGCTTTTGATCGTCTCACTGATATTGTGAAATTTAAAGTATCATAAGTAAATGTACATTATTTTTTACAGATGTAACAAATATATGAGAATTCAACAAGTTTCAAGATTAGAAAAAAATTACAAAGTAAATACAATACATTTTTAATATTAAAAAGCTTTATTCATAATAAGTTTATATAATCATCTAGGACTACAGTGCTTGGGAAAACAAATGTCCTAGCTTGTCGAGGTTAAGTCGTTTTGTTTAAGAGGTCCTATGACCTTCGTCTCCATTATCAAACCATGGTACCTGACATTGCATTGTCACCGAACTTACATAAGTACGCCAAAATTCAGCTCAATCTGTTGGGGACAACTGGTCAAAATTTTGTTGCAAGATTTATCCAAACTAACAGGGCATGTAGGGAAGAAACTTGTAAAACTGCACCCTTACGTCCTGCCTAAAAACGATGAGTCCTAACCTAACCTAACAACAATGATTTGGAGGAGAGCAAAAGTGAGCGTGCGCGTTGAGCTCTTTTGTATTATCATATATTATAATAGTAGCGCCCGCCTCTACGAAGTGCGTAGTAATTTATAAAGATACCTTTGGAATTCATTCAAAGTAACAACTATTACCTATATAAATAAATAAATAATGCTGGACAATTCACACAGCATTATCTAGCCCCATGGTAAGCAGAGCTTGTGTTATGGGTACTAGATAACTGATAAAGATAATACAATACATTATATAGATATTTTTTTATTATATATATAAAACCAACCAGAACACCCGGAACAAATATCTGCAGATCGTACACACAATTGTTCCGAAGCGGGAATCGAACCCGCAACCGCCTGCGTCGCAGGCGGACCTTCGCCCACCGCGCCACATCTATCGTCATATAATATAATATGTATTAATCCAAAAAATCGAAGCCGTCACTTGAATGCAGAGTGCCCAGAATGCTTTTTGGTTCGATAGACCTTTGTTGAACAACAATCGGACGGACACTAAAAGCAGTAAATACTTAACTGATTTACGCACACAGATCCCCTTTTTAATCCAACAACCATCCAATCTATCCACGGTTGTCTGGTAGAGATCTTGGAGACAATTTGGCGGTCTTATCGCTCAAGCAAGAGCGATCAAAAATAGACCGCCAAATTGTCACATGATCGTATATTATTTTTATCTTGTTTGTTTAATTTTTAAGTGTGCAATAAAAGTATAGTCTATCTATCTTTCTTATAGGTAGAAGCATTTACTGTCCGTAATCTTTTTTTCGAGGGCGGACCTTCATTGAAATATCGATGTAAAGAAGTAAGAAAAGTAAAGATAGTAAGAAAGTCTATGTACCTATATTATAAAACAGAGGTGAATATTGTTCTAAAAGCTATGTAACAACTTCCTGAAGTCGCTGACTGATTCATCGTAACCGTCAGTCCGCATCATTAAACGTAAACGAACTGGTATGCAAAACTATACACTAGCCAAACTCGATGTAGATTCAAAGATTTTTGAGTTTTCCAATATTGCGGCACAGTTTCATGCGCAATGATCACGGAATAAAAAGTACTGCGGATAAGTTTTTTGTTCTTTTGTATTAATAACCATAATAGTTCCAAAAGTTTTTTTCGATGTAGATTGTTTGTAAACAAACCATGACACATATAACTGAAACTCACTTGCTTGGGGACGACTTTCACTTAATTGTAAGCAATATTTATAGAAGTATCTCAAATAGACTAGTATTGTAAATTGCGCGGCAACAAAATGATTTGAAGATTTTTAGATGAAATATGGGCTGTTTGTGTACAAATATTCTACATCGAGTTTGGCCAGTGTATAGTGAAAATAGTTCAAGAAAGATAGCAAGTCAGACTACCTCATTTGATGTATGTTGTTGATGATGAAAATTGTAAATTTTGTCAGTCACCATAACCGGAACCGGATATCAGGTCGTCATCAATACAATACAATACAATACAATACAATAACTCTTTATTGCACACCAAATACATAAAACATACACAAGACAGGAAAAGAAAGACAAATACAAAATATGCTGTACAATGGGCGGCCTTATCGCTAAGAGCGATCTCTGCCAGGCAACCTTTGGATGGACATGAAGTGCTTGAACAAGTATAGACGGTGGCGTGTAATACAGAAAAATATTTAATAGGGACAAACATAAAATACCTACTGATATACATAGCTATAAGTATAAATACATACATAAATATATAATATAAATAAAATAAAATAAAAAATACACATATAAATATATAATATAGGTATGATGTACATAAATATATCAATTAACAGTTGAGGTAAGGAAGTGTTCATAGACCATATGTTTGAATATAGGGAGAGACTTAGCGTGTCGTATAGAAATGGGTAGGGCATTCCACAGTTTTATGGCATGTACGGTAAAGGATGAGCTATAGGAATGGAAGGGGCGGGGAGTTTTTAATTGAAGAGTGTTTGTTGATCGGAGGGAGCGGCTATGGGTTTGGTGGATGTATTCAAAACGTTCCTTGAGGTAACTTGGTGTATTTGGAACGAAAAATCGTCATCATGATTATGTGAACATGATGGGCATGTTTTAATGCACAGCGGAAAATGACGATTGAGACAAAGTTGCTAGTTCGATTCTTGACGCGAGATAAATACTAAAGTCATTTAAAACGGGATATTTACCATGATTTGATTTTTGAGTTATCCAATATTTCGGCACAGTTGCATGCGCCATGATCACGGAGTAACTGAAGGCACTGCGAGTTTTTATGGGCAGACATACCGATCTACCCTCATTTTTTTGTCTTTTGCTACGAACGTTGCCACTACCATCAAATCATGGTAAATATCCCGTTTTAAGTGACTTTAGTATTAATAACCATGATAGTTTCAAAAGCGAGATAAATAATTTGATTGTTATGAAAAACTAAAAAAACTTCGAATTCCTTTAATTACGCGCGGCGCAGATGTAAAGGAGAGTATGGGAAAAAGCAAGCACCTACACAATTTTTTACGTTTTGTTAGTTGAAAAGCTGGCTCCACAGCAACATCAGCGGACTCCCTCAAATGGCGAATATACGAAGAAAGGATCAGTGAAAGGAAACATAATGAATGGTGAGAGAAATCAACAATATTATGTGTAAATTACGAAAACAAAGAAGAAATAAAAAAAAGAAATGTAAAGATATATAGTAGGTAATGTCCACAGTGTTCCTCACTCTATCATCAAAGTAATAGATCACTGTCTTCACGATTCGCACGAATACCTGATGATTGTAATTTCCGCAAATACCTACGTGGGCACGGAAGTAGTTAAACATTCGCATTACACATGGCTAAACATTGTGCGAAGTCTAGTGCGAATCTACCACTTACAAATGATGACTTATTAATTTTATGTTTATTTTACGAATTTTAAGAAAACTTACACCTATGATTTTACTAGCTGCGCCCCGCGGTTTCACCCGCGTGGTGTTTTATAAAAAAAAACACAATAAAAACAAAAACAAAAACACAAAAAAAAACAAAGGATTATAAACCGAATGCTACCAAAAAAAAAACATTGAGAATAAGGGAAAAAAAGACTCCCACAAAACCCAAGGACCGAGGGGTCGTCACCCCTCGAGATGACGCCGGGGTAATGAGGCCAAGCCTCGAGGCTGTGCCCCCACCAGGGCCGGAAAGAAACCTATTGATTGAAGTAATAAGAAATGTAAATCTAGACTCGGTTGTGGCAACCCTAACAAGCAACAGCTGATCGCAAATGTTCCCTACGAATTTATTATAAAATAATTGTTTTTCGTAGTTATAAAGAGCCCTTTCCGATTTGATCGCATATTTACAACATAAACCAGTGTAGAAATTGATAAATAAGCGTTTATGTCGTTTCATTAGTGTGTTTTGGCCAACGGAAAATTATCGTTTTGATTATAACTAAGTTTTGCTGGATTGTGTTTTGAAGGTGTTTTGTGCTTACTAGTGCCGTTTTTTCATGTAAAGGAATACTATTTCCAACAAAGTTTTATATCTATAGCGTCACGTAAGTACATACAATCTTTTTCAAAATATAACCTAGACATTGTGCATTCTGCCTTTCGGTATTACCTCTAAGTAATATTTACAAGACCCTCACTAACCATCATAATGATGACTCGTAAAACCGAGAAGTTGAACCTGGCTCTACAGGAATTGAAGGTAGCTAAGAGGCAGATTGGACAGTTAGAAGCGGAAATAGCTGAAAACGAAAATATCCTTATAGAAGCCCTATCAAATAACAAAAAACTAAAAAGCGAAATGTCTGAGTTGCATTCCCAGAATGCTTCTCTTTCTGAGGAACGGGATAGGCTTCAATTGATAATAGATAGGTTTGATCAAAAATGTGGCATTGAGTTTGAGTCCGTCCTGCATAAAACTTCAGTCCTGGAGAAGCAACTGTGTGACGCCCACCTCCGTATCACCCAGCTGGAGGAAGACGCCGATAACTCTGCCACCGCGAAAACACAAAGTCTATTTGATGAATTAATGTCCGCTGAATCGACCTCAGGCCAAGTTTTTGTTGCCAGCAGCAACTTACATACATTGCAAACAATTGATTTAACTACAGATGACTCAGTGTGTAATGTGGAGGCTAGCAGCAAAAACAACAAACACAATCTTAGCAAAAATAAGTTAAAAAAATATGTTAAAATAAGTAAGTTCATTAAAAAAACTCAAACTTTGTTAAAAAATCAAAAAAATGTAGTATCTAAACTAAAATGTAAAAGAAAAGTTCTTGATAAATTAGAGCTCTGTACATTACAGCTAAATTTTAATCAGACCCAGTATGAGGCTGAAATGCAAGATCTGAGAAGCAAACTTGGCCAGGCTGAGCACTACATTGGAGCATTACATCAGCCTTTATGAACGCACTACCACACAGACAAGGGAACTCAATCTGGCCATGGATGCACTCCTTAGAAGCCAGGTGAGTCTGGAGGGCAGGGTTCTGGATGGCTGTGGCTGCTGTAATCCAGGCCCAGTCACTGACCACTCAGGTCCGGACAGTACTGTGTCAGCTACATCCCATCTGGATCCCAGCGCTTCATGCTTAGTTACAAAAACAATAATGTACTGTGATGAAATTGGAAAAAATATGGGCCAGTTCTTAAATAATAGTATGGAACATCCTATAATAAATAATTGTTTTCCAAATTCCAACCTGCATAATATTATGCAAAAAATTGACAATGATTCATTTAATACTAATTCAAACTTAGTAATATGCCTTGGAAATAGGGGTAATGTGAACAAATCTGACTTAATTCAATATTTGGACAAACTGTGCTCATTAAACTTAAAACAAATTGTGATGTTCACATTCCCCTACAGCGACAGCTTGCCACAATCGGAAAATAACCTTAGATATAAGCTAAATATTACATTGCATACTATTGCATGCAACAATAATGTACATGTGATTGATACTAATAATATTATTAGTAAAAAATATTATTCGACTGAAGGTAATTACTACCTACCCAATTTTTATAAAAGACAGATAGCAATTTCGCTATCCTATTATTTTAAAACAACAGCCAAAAACTTGGCTATAACTAATGCTTCTATTGAGCATTGTAATTATTTAAAAAACCAGACCTTGGAACTTATTCCAAGTCATTTAAATTAGAAATAGCGACAATAGAGGAAGTCTCTAGCCCTAAAAAGTTAAACATTATTACTATGAATCACAATAAAAAATTAAAAAAACAAAATTGTAAAATATCTGGAAAGTTTACTAACTTGGTGCACCAAAATATTCAAGGAATTAGAAGTAAATTATTAGAATTAGAATTATACATGAACTCATTTGATATTGATATCATCTGCCTCACAGAACATTGGCTGAAAAGCTATGAGCTCATGTTTAACTTCAGTAACCACCAGGTTGGTAGTTCTTTTTGCAGATCACATGCTATTCGTGGAGGCTCTTTAATATTAATAAATAAATTCATAAAATTCAAAGAACGTAAAGACATAGTATGCTTATCCGTTGAAAGCCACATTGAAGTAGCATGTGTTGAGTTGGAGCATACTATTGTAGCAAGCGTATACAGCCCACCATCAGCTTCTTTTGAAATATTTGAAAAAAATATGGATGATATCTTATTTAAAATATCAAAATCAAATAAAAACCTCATAGTATGTGGAGACTTTAATATTGATCTTTTAGAAGTTTACTCCCTCAGTAGTAGATTAACAAATTTATTTAATTCTTATAATCTTAGGCCAACATTTATGGAACCTACTAGAATAACTGAAACATCAGCAAAATGTATAGATAATATATTTGTTTTCCAAAATGAAAAAATTGTCAGTCACAAAATTATAAGCAATTTAAAATCAGACCATTTAGGTCAACTTATTAAATTAAAACATCAAGTTAAAAATAATAATTGTAAAAAAAAAATTAAGTACATACCTGTGACCACAGATCGATTTGAACGGTTGAAATTGGATTGGGATTTTAAACCATCACCTAACTACTCACTTAACAATCCAAATGAGTCGTATTGCAGTTTTTTTTAATAAATTCACTACTGCATTCAATTCAATATTCATACCCAAAACAATCTTGGTCTCAGAAAAACTTAGCTTTAGTGAGTGGGCAACAGTAGGTATACATAAGAGTAGACAAAAGTTGTATGAACTGTACAGTGAAAAGCAGTACAATTTTAGCCAGGAATTCAAAGAAAAAGTAAAAAATTACTCAAAAATATTTAGAAAAGTTTGTAATACAGCCAAATCAAATTATATTAGCTCGAAAATTAAAAATAGTGAAAATGTAATAAAATCAACCTGGAAAATAATTAATAGTGAGACTGGAAAGGTTAGTACCTACATTAATGATTACAATTTAAAGATTAATGATTGCTCCATCAAAAATGATGTTGAGGTAGCACAAGAATTTGAAAATTTTTTTACTGACATTCCAATCTGTACTACAAAATGTCTGAACTCTTCTCAAGTAATAGCCGAATCATTACTTAAAGAAAATGTACCTAAATGCGATAGTAAATTTAATTTCACCCATGTTAATGAAAACGATATAAAAAAAACCTTTAAACTTTTAAATATAAAAAAAACTGCAGATCTGTGGGGCATTTCCGTTAGAATTATTAAACCTTTAATTGATACCATTGCACCAGATCTAGCTTTTATATTTAATGAATCCATTGATTGTGGTGTATTTCCTGATCTAATGAAACATAGTAAAATAATCCCATTGTTTAAATCGGGTAGTAAGTCTGACCCCACTAACTTTAGACCAATATCAGTACTGCCTACATTCAGTAAAGTTTTTGAAAAACTTATTTTACACCAATTGCTTAGACATTTCAATAGCAATGACCTGCTACATTGTAAGCAATTTGGGTTTACTCGTGGCAGGTCAACTACTGATGCCGGTGTAGAGTTGGTATCGCATATTTTTGATGCTTGGGAGAAGTCGCAAGATGCTTTAGGCGTTTTTTGCGACTTGTCAAAAGCATTCGATTGCGTTCATCACGAAACATTAATCAGGAAACTACATCATTATGGAATTAGGGACAGCTCTTTGGATCTTCTTACATCTTACTTGAGTGATAGGATACAAAGAGTTGACATTAATGGGAAACGATCTAAAGGGTCTGTTGTTACAATGGGTGTACCGCAGGGCTCTATCTTGGGTCCTTTCCTATTTTTAGTTTATATTAATGACCTGCCTCATCTTGTAAATAATGATCATGAGATTGTATTGTTTGCTGATGATACTTCATTAATTTTTAAAATGAAACGACAAAATACAAATTTCGACGATGTAAATACTGCAATCTCAAAGGTAGTCCATTGGTTTAGTATTAATAATCTTTTGCTTAATGAAACCAAAACAAAATGTATAAGATTTATTCTACCTAATGTAAAACAAGTTAAGGCTGATATAAACGTAAAAGGAGAAACGTTAGAAATTGTAGACAATACCGTATTTTTAGGAATAACCTTAGATAGTAAACTTCAATGGGGCCCACACATAGATAAGCTATCGAGGAGACTTAGTTCTGCAGCATATGCAGTTAAAAAAATCCGTCATCTTACAGACGTTGATACTTCTAGACTAGTCTATTTCAGCTACTTCCACAGTATTATGTCTTATGGCATACTACTGTGGGGGAACGCTGCAGATATAAACACAGTATTTGTGTTGCAGAAGAGGGCTGTTCGTGCGATCTATAATATGGGTCCCAGAGAATCCCTACGTGAAATATTCAAAGAAATAAACATAATGACAGTACCGTGTCAATATATTTATGAAAACTTGTTGTACACTCATAAAAATATCAATCGGTTCACTAAAAAAAGTGATATACATAATGTAAATACTAGAAATAAGAATAAACTCGCTGTGCCCACAACTAGGCTACACAAGATAAATGTATCTTTTAAAGGGCAATGTATACGCTTCTACAACAAAACTCCAAGTGAGTTGCAAAAATTATCAATAAATAAATTTAAAAAAATTGTGAAACATATTCTTTGTAAAAAAGCTTATTACAAAATATCAGATTACTTACAAGATAAAAAAGCTTGGAACGAGTTTTGCTCCAACTCAAAATCTACCAACTTACAAATAAGCAAATCAAATGTACTAGACACATAAGTTATGAACATACTAGTGGTTTCTTCTCACTTCTTCCACTGGTGGACAAAAAATTGAAGTGAACTATAAAATAATTTAATAGTATAAAATATGACCTGTCTAAGTGCTTATTTGTAAGCTTAAAGAAATAAAAACTTTTCATTTTCATTTTCATTTTCAGTAAGAAAAAGTTCCAAACAATCCTGTTGTAAAAACCATGGATGGTTATGACCAGATGATAGACTCACTGACACCCCTCAAAGACCATACAAACTAACCCCCATATCTTTAGTCATTACCTCGACCTCGATTCAAACTCTACTCAACCTCCAAATGCGTTTCGGTATGCTTGATCGTAAAAAAATCCTTCACTCGAAACAGCCTTCGAGAATTTTCTCATACGAGTGGAATAACGAACTGTCAACGAACTGTCTCTCGGTACGTCGCTACCTACCTTGAATGCTCCTCGAAATAGTTTGTTGTTATTTGTACAATGGATTTTGGAGACTATCTCAATTACATTTAAAGTAAAAAGTAAAGTAAAAAAGTAAAAAGATTTTTATTTTGTCAGAACAGAACAGAGACTCTTATAAACTAAACTTAGATTAACAGACGACAGAGACTGACAAAACTCGGTCTCCACTCAGCATGTGCTATGGTAGAGCAAATCGTACCATAGCGCTGGTCTTCCGTGGAGACCGTGGTGCGCAAGGTGGCCTAATATAGTGAGGAACCAAACAAAAATATTAATTAATCAACAGAAACTAAAACTGTATGTACTAAGTAAACAATATTATTTAAAATAAAATACGTATATACATTTTAGAATGATCTTTGTACATTTAAAATCAAATAAACCTGTTAAAACTACAATGAGATTGTTAATATGTAAGTAATATTATATAATTTTTTTTTTTTATTTTTTTTTTATTTACGACGATGAAACCTACAACGGTAACGGTAACGGTGACGCACTGACTCGACTCAACCATGTTCGAGTGAGGTTGATATATAACCAAATTAACGACTAGGCATACCGAACTCGAGCATGTTTTGGAGGAATGCTCGAAACGCCCTTGAACAAGTTTAAGGAGAATTATTTGAGGTAATGACTAAAGATATGGGGGTAAGTCGCGGGCAGAAGCTATCTGTTCGTATCGGTCGAACACTGATGAAATCATCTCAGAAGTTTGCAAATTTCGCAAACCATCACCATTCCTGGCAGATACATTTTGGTATTCAGTGCGATTCTGGTCCAGTAGAAATGTAGAAATTGTATAATTTCATGTACGCACATTATTTGCCAAGAGGCTTTCGTAAATAATAAAGTTATTCCAAACACGCCCGCCGCCGAACATAATGTAGGTACATTCGTTGCTTTACTCGGCTTTATCTATGGCACATTTTATAAATTCTTTTTACATTTTTGAGTAGAATTTATTGAGTCTAAAACAATAATTTAAATATATATATATATATATATAATTTTAACATTTACTTATCTTTAAATATTCATGTTATAAAGAATAAAGAATATTTATATGTTCACATTTATTTTAGCTTTGTCCTTGCCTTTCTTAAATTCACATAATTCTTTCCATCCAAAGGTTGCCTGGAAGAGATCGCTTCTAAGCGATAAGGCCGCCTATAAATTGTACTTGTCGGATATAATGTCTCTTATCTGTATCTGGTGTACAATATAGTATTTTTTTATTGTATTGTATTATTTATCCAGAAAAAGATTAAAAGTGAAAATATACATTTGTATATTTTGCTTGTACGATATGTGATTAGCAGGGGATACATTTTATATATCTTATTATATATGACGGGGAAGGGTCCCGAGGCCTGCCGTTCGGAGCGTCAGACATGCCTCGAATTCCACAATTATTTATTTTTTATTTATTTACATAAGACCATAACATTACAGAAAACTCCAAATCGTTATGCCTAGTAGATTTTATCATCTTAAAAACTACAAGATACTAAGAACTACAAGATACAATGAAATAACACACTAGATAATAGTACACTCACGATAGGGCTGGTCCACCAGTTCAAAGTCGCTCAGCGAGCTATGGAAAGAGCTATGCTCGGAGTTTCTCTGAAGGATAGGATTCGTAACGAATACATCCGACAGAGAACCAAGGTTATCGACATAGCTCAAAGAATTAGCAAGCTGAAGTGGCAGTGGGCCGGCCATATCTCGCGAAGAACCGACGGCCGATGGGGCAAACGTGTTCTTGAGTGGAGACCACGACTCGGTAAACGTAGTGTAGGACGCCCTCCGACCAGGTGGGATGACGACCTGCGAAAGACTGCAGGTAGATGCTGGATGCGGCAAGCTGAAGACAGGGCGCTATGGCGCTCATTGGGGGAGGCCTATGTCCAGCAGTGGACTGCTATAGGCTGATGATGATGATGATGATGATGAGATAATAGTAAAATAACATAACAATGTAGGTACATAAAGGTTGGAACTTCAAAATTCAAAACATAATATAAAATAAACATTAAACATATAAAATAAACATAATATAAATAAACAATAAAAAATGCAACGTATGTGTAGTCCAGATGTTTATTAGTTGATCACTTTGCTACGTACAATACCGCTAATAGTGAAACGCGGCAAATTCACGACAGAGGCCAGACGGGTCCAGCGTTCTGCTCGGAAGTCGCCAACAACAAAGTGCCACACCTCACCGTCCATCCTAACCTCACTGACACTCTGTCTTGACCATGCCCAAGTGACAATGACATTTGTCTACTTGACGTTTCTCTCTCACTCCTCAATGCGCTAACAGATGGCCTTGGAGACCGGACTGGACCACAAATGAATCAACGTGGCAGGTTGATCTCCGACATATATAAATTTACGCCCTAGGGATATATAATATTTTTTCTTTATAATTTTTGTCAAGTAGTGAAAATGTTCACTCGGGCCAAAACCCACCCATAATAACTCGGTTTGTGGATGACAAGATCGAGCCCTCGCCTCGATACAATCGAAAGTATACTGACCTCGTATATAATAGGGTTGTTTAGTCCCTTGTATTATACCAGTGCCCGACTGTGTGCTCCTAGGTACAGTGATTATAGATACAACATGCCAGATCAAGTGCACAAAACTGTACTCTATTTTGCTTAAACATAATGTAGCTCGTACGCATAAGACGGTTCCGTACTGTGTAATTATGTAATACGGTCAATAACTTCATTTATCAAAGGAAAATTGTAACTTCCTTTTTGGTTTTAACTGGGTAAAATAAAATACATATTTTAGAAGAAACTCATTATTCTGGAGAGGTTTTGATGATGATGCTTTTGGGAGAGCCGAGAGAAAGCCTCAATGTGTGTAGATTTGTCTGTATTTTAATACTAGTTGCGCTCCGCGGCTTCATCCACGTGGAAATCTATGTGTAAAATTATTTATAAACTCCTCTTGAATCACTCTATCTATTAAAAAAAACCGCATCAAAATCCATTGCGTTGTTTTAAAGATCTAAGCATACATAGGGACAGACAGACAGCAGGAAGCAACTTTGTTTTATACTATGTATAGTGATTTGTACTAGACTCCTAACATTGAGTAAGCAGACTTTGGCAATAAGTTTTTTGAAATAATGGGGTCAAGCATAGAACGCGATAAATTGTTGTCAGGTTAAAGTTTATAAAAGCTAATATAAATTCAGGTTGCACTCGCCAAATGCATTGAGTTCCAAATATTACGCAAGTTTTCCTTTGTATTCTAATGAGTATTTTTGAGCTGAGTGCGTGGCGAAATCCTTTCGATACTACTACCTTTACCTAACTTTTTTTAATTATAAGTTCTAATTTAACGGGTATTTATATAATAGGTCCATGATTCTATTGTTTTCTATTTCCCAATTAAAATATTACTATTATTTTAAATGCTCAAACATGAACTCCTAGTGGGTCCATGAAATTTAACGAATGTACAGTCAGTCAAAAAATATTTTTTAAGATAATATAAATAATCAAGTACATTGTAAAGGCAATCGACACAATTTCCTCCTTAACACTTTGACTGCTGAAATCACACGGTATGTGTTTTCTACAAGTGACTAATATGCGTAAATCCATACTAGCGCAGCGGCTGAGAAAATACCTGTGTGACTCAGCACAGCCGTAATATTTTTCGAACGAAACGCATGTGCGGCGCAACACAACCGCTGTGTAGAGCGGCAGCACGAATTTTTTTCGTCGAAAAATACCGCAGTCAAATTGTTGACAATATAATATAAGTACAAATAAAATCCCTAATTATATCAAATCATCATCATTTAACAATATTTATTAAAAAAAAATTATGGCTTATTGGAAAAGCTTTCTATAGTGTCAAAGAACTCATGGACCTAAATTTGAGAATTAAGTAGCACATTATTGACATGTTCATATTTTATAACTTATTAATTAAAATCATATAGGAACCTAGTTTTATAAATGTGATTTGGTGATGTATATGACACTACCTATTCTAATGTTTAAGACCTTGTATTATGACCATATTTCTTGCAATATATGAATTGAATTAAAAACAACTCGATAGATGGGACGCAAATATTGAAGTGTAAACAACATCCTGTCTTGGCAAGTTTCTTTCGTTATATCTATGGTATTTGTTTTAATATTGGACTTAACAAGACACAATTATATGACTTGTCTAAGTGCTTATTTGTAAGCCTAAAGAAATAAACATTCATTTAATTTTATTTCATTTCATTTCACAAATTAAATATTGAATGATCGAACCTATTTTTTACCACGACGATAGTCTGCAATACTGTGTCGGGAAAAATAGGTATATAATATAAACGGGATAAATACTCGTACAATAAATAGGTACATATGTGTTCAGATCGCTTAAGTTTTAAAATACCTTTATCTTTTATGTTTAGCCGCTTATACTTTGATTTATCTATTTCCCGACCGCTTTATTTTATTTATATGGAAATCTCAAAGCTTATATGGGAAACTCGTATTTATATAAAAATAGAACATAGACTAAGAGCAAATAAAGCTAACTACAGTTTCCATTAATAGCAAAAGTTATGGCTATCAAAGCGCTCTTTAGTAAGTTCAGGTACATGATAATAATATATAATATATACTAGCTGCGCCCCGCGGTTCCACCCGCGTGGTAATAGATATTTTGGATAATATACAATACATCTTTATAAATTGTAGCCTATTTGTTATTCTGATGTATAAGTAAGCTATATTATTGTAAAGTTTCATTAAAATCCAGTAGTTTTTACGTGAAAGAGTAACAAACATCCATCCATCCATACAAACTTTCGCGTTTATAATATTAGTAGGATGTATCATAAATGAAAAGGAAATTTTCACAAGGTCCTTTCTTATATCAAGACATTTTCACTTGGCCACTTGCCATGCATTAGCTTTCTTTGATTCAAATCATATTGTTAGAAATTTCTCATATGAGAACAAAACTAATTCTTATGGTAGGTAGAGTAGAGTCTATAGGTTTTTAGATCGAGCGGTATACTTAAAATTGTTAAATGATAAGAAAGGAAATACTGCATTTTATCAAAAAATTCTATGAGTATCCATATCATGTGGCGCGATGGCGAAGGTCCGCCTGCAACACCGGGTTCTCGGTAAAGGACTTAATTATTATACGATCTGTTATTATATAGTCTATAATACGCCACCGTCATACCTGTACTTTAGCTACGTGTCCATCCAAAGGTTGCCTGGAAGAAATCGCTCTTAGCGATAAGGCCACCCATTGTGCATCTGTATCTTTGTTCTTTACTGTTTTTGCTTTTCTGTGTTTGATGTGCAATAAAGCGTATTTGTATTGTATTGTATTGTATATTTATTTGTTCAGGGTGTACTGGTTGTATGTACCTATAACAGTTATCTAGTACCCATAACACAAGCTATGCTTAGCTTGGGGCTAGATGATGCTGTGTATAAGCAGAATTCAATTTCATAACCAAATTATATTAATGATCATTCTTCTATCGCAATGCATGACCCGGTATGAGTCACCAAACCAAGGAAAGTATATTATTGTTAGTATATTATATATCAGTACCTACCTTAGAAGCAGTAACACATTTCGAACCCTATTCCAGAAGAGTGTCTGTTTAAATCGACCGATAATCCAATACACACCAGACTTGGCATCCCATTCGCAGCTTTCTTTTGCGGAAGTTGCAATTAAAGCAGTTTACTCAATAAGCGTGCAATAAGACAATAACACTCCGAGAACGGTCCCAGGCTCTTACCTTGACGTACTCCCAACTTGTTTAAAACAATTTTGAACTCTAACCACTTGGTGGATAAAGTCAAGTTTGTATTATGTTGCTGTAAGAAAATGCAAAATGTATTTGGATGATTTGCTAGACAAATTTGACCTTGATTCTGGTGTGTGGGAGCCACTCTCCACGCCCATTGTTAGATTTTCATTCACTTTTTACAACGGTTTGAGATCACGCTACGGGTGAACTTTTGAATCTTTGTACTTACTAATTGTTAGTGTTGGGTTTACTTTGATTATGAACTTTATGAAATTTATCAAAAAATGGCGCTTTACGTATGTTTGTCCTTGAGTGTTATACCTAGTTATAACGGGTGGTCCCGCACAAGCTGTGTCGCCTGGCTTTCCGTTTACATAAAAACCGCTCATCTTGACATTTGAAAGCCCTTTGAATGGCCTTCGTTATTTGCAAATATATGGCGAAGGCAATTGAATTGGTTTCCTAGGCAATTGAAATGCCAATTAAAAAAAAGGAAATTTAAGGTGAAAACATATATTTATTCTGATTGATACAGGTAGGTACACGTATATGAAAATATATTATAAAAGAACCTAAGTATCTAGGCTACAGTAACAACCACGAGTTTTGAAAATGTATGTATATATATGAATATATATACAAAAATGAATCCCTATTTCCCTTGGTCACGGCATCACGCGTGAACGGCTGGACCGATTTCGCTAATTCTTTTGCTTATGAAAAAATTAAGAAAATTGCGCGGAAAATTAGAAAATTTAAGAATACTTAACCACCATATTAAATTATTTCTAATGTAACCATAGCTATAATGTAACCGCTTTTACAATTCAAACTTTTTTGATGTAACCTCATGGCGTTTGACATAACATTGACAGAATGCTCAATATTCATAGTTAAGACAGGACAACATCTGTCGGGTCCGCTAGTACAAAATAAATATATAATAATAGTTTCTGGAGGAACTGCCATGGGAACTGCTTTATGGGATAAAAAGTAGCATAAATATGTTCTATAAGAATAGGTAGAAGGCCTAGTATACCTGTATGCAATTTTTCAGTCCGATCCATTTAGTAGTTTTGTCCTGAAGAGATTACAAACATCCAAACTTAGGCATTTATTATATTAAGTGTGATATAAATTGCTTCAAGACTAACATGCCTCAGTTAATATTATTTTAATATGGCCGTGTGATACTCAATGCCGTGTGCTTGTGCTATCAGAAAATGTTCAGGCGCAGCTGAAGGTTGCAAAAGCCTCAGTGCGATCTACTTTGAAGTTCATGTAGTCGATTTTTAACTACCTAAAATTAGACTTATTGATGATGAAAAGTTTGCGCAGAAGCGGAGGCAGTGAGAGGTTTGTTTTTCGATGTGTGGTTTTTACGTATAAGCACAGCTGAGGTAGTTATTGGTAGTTATAAAAGAAAATACAATAACTACGTAAGAGTAGTTATTGTTTTCTCTTTGCAGTTAAGGTTGGACTCCAAAACCTCCACAAACCTAAAAGATAAAGATGATCTCCAAATAAATCTATGGATGAACTCTATATCAATCAAGAAGTCTTATTTTCAATCCCAAAGCGGTTTTTAACCTCGAAAAATCTATGGATTTATCAAAGGCGTGACATTTTTGACACCAGACAAAGAGATGACACCAAAAACCAAAATAGAAGATGCTGAAAGATTCTGATGAGCATTCAATTTGTTCTATATATTATTTTGCTACGAAGTTATATATTTGTAGTAACTTTTGCTACACCTACAGATAGAATTCGAAACTATCAGGTTCGACGTCTAAATAACTCTGCCTACCTCGTGACAAGTCACATAGTCGACAATTACACCGACGAACAAAACAATTCTAAAAATGAAGAGGTAGTTCCTATGAACAATGAACTAAAACACTATAAACATCGAACACCGTCCGTTATATCCCTTACAGTGCATGGTAAGAATAATAAACTAGGGGCTTCGGAGATAAACAGATTGAGGGAGAACTATTTCAAATCGATATATTCTAAAATACAACAAGTACAGCCACAGTCAGTGGGTCCTACTGAATTAAAAGAGAATGTGTTCCACTCCGAATTTGATAAACAACTGATAGAAGATAAAGTTCAACGAAACTTAGACTTAGTAAGAAGACTTGCGACTGTGCTGGTATTGGAGAGGATGCCTAAATTAGCAAGAGCAGAAAGAAAAGAAAAGACTTTTAGGAATATGCGACACAAAAATAATTCGAAAATACCGAGGTGATTGCTTGAATTTTATTTTAGTTAAAGCACTTAAAACTAAATTAGATAATTTACAGTTTTTCTTTTAACACACAAATAAACTACCAGAATCCAATGGTTAATCCCATTTTCATCGGTAGGTACCTGTTATATTGTTATTTTTTAAACATGGTTTCTAATTTTATTGCATTGTATCATATTTGTGAGAGTAAATATTTGAAATGAACAATTATCCTGCCAATCAATATGATAAAGATATGTACGTTCTTAAGTAACTCTACATTAATTCTACGAACATTGTTAACGATACCTTGAAAACCTTCGTTGTCTAAGATCAACGGTAGATATTTATTTCGCTTTACTTTTTGACAATGGCATAAAAACATCTTTATCTAGGATACCTACATCACAACAATTCCTATCTCTTGCCACCAGCAGCGGTCAGATCCTAGCCTGCAATTACATATAATAAATAATAATAATAATAAATAATGCTGGACAATTCACACAGCATTATCTAGCCCCATGGTAAGCAGAGCTTGTGTTATGGGTACTAGATAACTGATATACATAATACAATACATTACATAGATAGATATTTTTTATTATACATAGAAAACGACCAGAACACCCGAAACAAATATCTGCAGATCGTACACACATTTGTTCCGAGGCGGGAATCGAACCCGCAACCTCCTGCGTCGCAGGCGGACCTTCGCCCACCGCGCCACATCAGTCGTCGTCGTCATATAGTACCTAATTATAAATTATTAGGAACCAACAATCTGTTACAACCTGCTCTATTATACCAAACATTCGTACAAACAGCGCGTAATTCTGGCTAATACTTAACTAGTAGGTTCCGTATGGAGACAAAAATGAAGCCCCTTATACCCCATTTAGCCAGAAGTTGTACAAGTATAGCTAGTAGTACAAACACTAGTAGCAGGGTTGAACACCGAAGTCGTGGGACAAGTATAATTATACTGGACAAAACTACCAGCGGCCGTCAGCACACAATAGTAATAACTTTGACAAGTGCTATCGGTAGTGTCAGCGAATCTGCCCGCCGTTGTACAAGTGAAAGAACACGTGTAGTTAGTCTCGCATAGCGTCGTAGACGGATCGTAGTAAGTATCCGTTGGGCAATCGAGGGTAGTCTCAGAATACGTTCCGTTGCCGAGGTCAACGCACTGGATATAAGAAGAGCAATCGGAAACGTTCGGATCAGCGAAGAAGCCTTCAGCGGTACAGTCGTTGGTGGTGGTAGTTGTAGTTGTGTTAGTGCAGTTGTAGTTGGTGGCAGCGGTGCACAGGGAGGTGGTAGGGTTGAAGACGCTAGTGGTGGGACACGTGTAGTTGTAGGAGATGTAGCTGGTGTTCGCGGAGACGTAGACGCAGTAGGTGTACGTCTGGCAGGTGGTGTCCGACGTGTTGGCGAAACGGCCAGCAGCGGTGCACTGCGCCTCCACCTCGACCTGCCATAGTTGGTAGGCGACGCAAAATACCTATGAGGAGAAAAAAATATTAAAACTAAATTTTCGCAAAAGAAAGTTAACGAATCACGCTATTATTGTTATACACTGGGACACCGAGAACGCCTAGGGAGACATGCACCGGCATCAGCGAGTTGCTGGCCTTCCTTGAGGACGTCGTCGGGTGGTTAGACAGGCTGACATCCCCCTCCCCCTGATACGAAAAAAAGGGCCCATCTGTGGCCTAGTTGCGGGTTCAAAATCAAAAATTATCACACTAATAATATAAATGCGAAAGTTTGGATGGATGAGGCATGGATCGATGTTTGTTACCTCTCCACGCCAAAACTACTAAACGGATCGGGCTGAATTTTGCATCATTTCTCATGGGATAGACTTTTCCATGGAAAGAACACGTGCGAGTCCGTGGGCAAAAACAAGTATTCCTACAAAATTGGGTATGAGGAAATAAATGTCAATAAATAATTAATGACAAAAAGAAATTCTACTTACTTACGAGTATATCATTTTTTTTTGAAAGCGGAAAGGAGATGCGTTGAAACCACTAAAGGGTCGATTACTATAGGTATGAGATTCTATTGGTTGATTTAACACCATCTTTTATTCGCTTTGGTAGAAAACTCTTATGAATTGAATGAACTTGGGCGTGACTTACGCGTAGTAGTAGTAAATGTACCAGGACCTCAGAGCGCCACCGTGCAGCAAGATTGCTATGACCTCCTTGAGTATTATGCACTCCTATTGTTTTACTCGTATTTAATTACTTCAAAATTGAATTTTTATTTACAAAAATAAATTAAAGTAGCTTGTATACGTCTACGCTTAACAGCGGTCTAGAGGGAAGAGGAGAATACTGATGAAAATGTTATGATACTTACGAGAACCACGTAAATGCCGACTCTGTGATCCATTTCTATATGAGCTCTGCAACTCTTGATCACCACTATAAGATTTTATACCAAGAACTATCTATCTGATATCAACAAGATTATCTGCTATACAGATTATTCTCTAATCTCTATCCTAATGAATATAGCGGCCATAATCGTTACGAATGTGACGTTGATTGTTTTTAAAATACTGCGTCCCATATTGAGAGAACAATGATGACAGAATAGTAGTTAAGTGTTTTCTTTTTCCTAACCATAATATATATAAACCTAACTGAATTACAAAGTTTATTCATTCTATATTAATTCTTTTTCGCTCCTCCAAATGAGTGGCAAATAAAATAAGTAGGTAATACCTAGAAATAAAAAACACCTTAGTTTTTTAAGGCCTATTTACCGTTTCTAGTGTTACCTACACAGGAAGTAGGTTAGGTACCTTACCTACCTAACCTGAATATAGCGACTTTATTTTATATACATAAATATAGATGTTTTGCGAGATACTCAAAAGCTGCCATATACATAAGATAATAATAATAAATAAAATCCATTTTTGCATTCCACAACCTTATGGCCTGTTACTTAAGTTACAAAAATTTAATTATTTTCCAGAAGGTAAGGCTTTCAAGACATGTCAAAAGTGGAGAGTGAATACCTATTTCCTAGGTACCTAAATAGAAGCATGAAATAACGAAATTAAAAAAATATTTCCGGACTAAATTATGACTAAATAGAGGATTTTTGTTAACGATACCTGAGTGAGCGTAAAACAAAAAAATTGAGAAAGGGAATCTAGGTAAGGCTTAGGCATGACCAAATAAGTGTATCTTCCTTATCTAGCTCAAACATCAATTAGTGCTGTGAAAGAGTTATCGATGAACAAAGGATATTTTGCAACTGTTCCTGTTTGAGCATTAGTTTCAAATCTTTTTTAGAAATCTTTTCAAATGTATTACCTTTTCTGTTGCTAGGTTAATGTAACTTAATTTTCGTGTATTTAAGCTGTAGGCCTTAATCTTTCAACTTACCTATGTTGACGGATCATCGAAAAAGCCGCGGAACTGTACCTATCCCAAGTAATGGGATCAATACTGGTCGTAAAAGAGTGCGGTTTTATTTAAAGAGAGGTAGTTTTTCTTCATCCTTAAATAGTTTTTTTATCATATTCAGACGCAAAATGATGGTTGTTCTCAAGTCGACACAATATTGCTACTTAAACATAATATACCAATTTTATTAACTCTTTGACTGCGGTTTTTTTTTCGACGACTGCGAGTAAATTCGTGCTGCCGCTCTACACAGCGGTTGTGTTGCGCCGCACATGCGTTTCGTTCGAAAAATATTACTCTGCTGAATCACAAAGATCTGTATTTTCTCAGCCACTGCGCTAGTGTGGATTTACGCATATTAGTCACTTGTAGAAAACTCATACCGTGCGTTTTCAGCAGTCGAAGTGTAGCTCTCAGAACGATCATTTTGCTAACTGAAATTATAATAATACAGTATTTTATTATTGAAATATACGTGTTAGTGTATTCGGTCACTAATTTTATAAATTTTGGTTTAATCGTTTGAATACTTCATTTTACATTTGAACAAAAACATTGTTTGGTATAATGAAGATTTCTGTAGTCTCATTTCATCGTTAAACTTAGAGTTGAAAGGACAACTCTAACTCTATGTCGCACCACGAAGGAATCCCTCAGTTTCCGCTATCTCCGGTAGATATCAGTGTTGAGAGCAATAAAACTTATTAAAAACAGTAATAAAACAGTAGTTTCTAACACGGTTAACTTTATTATGTATTAATTATTACACTGTTCAGTGCACAACTTCAGTCGGTTTAAGAGTAGAGCCATCTCCAGATTTGTTGCATTTTAAAATGTGGATTTGTTTGCTTTCCTTGTTTCTGGTAAGTATTTTTCTTGCTTTCCTTTAAATTAGGTAGCTACATATCACATAACCATACCACAATATCATTGCATACCACCACATACCTGCACTAATTTTGCTAACATTAGATATCACTCCCCGTTTCGCTTCACTTTTCCTCCTAAAATCATTATTTTGTTGGTTGAAATAAATAAATAAATAATGCTGGACAATTCACACAGCATTATCTAGCCCCATGGTAAGCAGAGCTTGTGTTATGGGTAGATAACTGATATACATAATACAATATATTACATAGATAGATATTTTTTATTATACATAGAAAACGACCAGATCACCCGGAACAAATATCTGCAGATCGTACACACAATTGTTCCGAGGCGGGAATCGAACCCGCAACCTCCTGGCATCGCAGGAAATATGCATCTTGCCCAGTAGGTACCTACAATAAAGCGCAATCGCATTTATTTGAATTCGTTCGGGTTATGAAGGCATAAGCAGAATAACTCATTATACGAAAGGCCAATGATGATAACTAGACCTTATCCCTAATTTGGGTTACATAACATATTTGTCACAAAAATACATTTACATGCACAACAAGCCAAACTTTCCACGGACTTCATAATCTCGAATGCATTACAACCATCAATAAAACAATTTCTCAGAAACTGATGTACATAATCAAAACAAACATTAAATATTGCAGGGCTTATGTCTCGACGCGAGCAAGGCCGAGTGTACCTCGCGAGGCAGGTTCCCGAACAACGACGAGGCCGACTGCCGGGGCTACACCATGTGCCTTCCGGGGGCAGGGGGCGCCTTCGTCCACTACAAACTGACCTGCCCCTTAGGCTCCGTTTACAGCCACATAGAACAACAATGCACTAGCTCAACAGCCTACCAGTGCTTCGCTAACTACACCTGTTTTGAACCCGGGAATTTCAACGACGGCGAAAACTGCTCGTCATTTGTTTCATGTGTGAAAGGGCTTGATGGCATCATGACCGCCAGAAGGATCGACTGCCCAATGGATCAAGTCTTTAGCCCAGAGACCGGTTGTGTCAATAACGCGGACTACTTATGCCGTCCTGTTGAACTTGAAACTACGACTGTTGAGTTAACTACAAAGCTTGAAACTAAAACTGTTGAATTGACTACAGAGCTTGTAACGACCATGGCTGAGGTCCCTTATGATCAGCCAATTCGCGAAGTGTCGTTGAATCGTGTGGGTAGCTTTGAAGCAAATTCGTTTGTGATTTTCTTAGTTCTTTGTTTGATTAAATGTATTTAAAACTGTTTACCTAATTATTATTTTCTTAGTTATGGTAGATATTTGCCTGCTATCATATATAGGTAGGTATCACACCAAAAACGCCCTCTGTTCTCCGTCGGGTTACTGTTTTTTTACCCACATAGGTAATGTAACGAACTACTAAAGTGTGTAATGTTGCATCTACGGAGAATTTTAAAATTCCCATAAACACACATGACGAACAATCTAATATTCAATTAATGTTTAACTAGATTTTTTTAAATCTGCTATGAACCTTGGTTAATTTCAAAATATTATCTAGTATTATTTTCTGTGGCTATATCTACCAACCTATCGTGACGTATTTGCAACCCTTTGTAATTAAACCGTATAGATTACCTACATATAAATAAATAATAAATAATGCTGGACAATTCACACAGCATCCATGGTAAGCAGAGCTTGTGTTATGGGTACTAGATAACTGATATACATAATACAATACTTTACATAGATAGATATTTTTTATTATATATAGAAAACGACCAGAACACCCGGAACAAATATCTTAAGATCGTACACACAATTATTCCGAGGCGGGAATCGAACCCGCAACCTCCTGCGTCGCAAGCGGACCTTCGCCCACCGCGCCACATCGGTCGTCATATAGTACATAATATATAGTACGAAGAGAACACTAAATTACTCAGGAATAATGTAGACTTTATGTGTATAGTACAGATGTGTAGGTATAGTTACTTACCGTTTTGATACAATTTAGTTCTTTAACGCCCCCTAAATAACGTTACTGATTTATATTCTGTGCCTAGCCTACCAAATTTTACAAGTAAAAGAATTCACAGAATCGAACCGGGTACCTAGTTCCGGAGATTACCTACTAGAATTTTATGAAACCAACTGTACAATTTGTTCATTACAAATTACTTACAGGCTGTGCGTCCGCCGCATTGGCATCGGAATCGTACGCAGCTTTATTCGTAGTACGCAGCGTACGTATGTGGCAGGTTGGGTTTCAAAACAAAATCAGAATCGAAAGGGTATTAAAAACCGCGATCAACAGATTGAATTTTTCCCGCGATTCGACACTATTACTCTTTTTAGTATATGGTTAAAGCTAGTTTCACACGAGCACTCGGATTAATTTTTTATTAGGCTTACAAAATAAGCACTTGGACTAGTCAAATTTTATACTATAAATTATTAACATAATATATGTTTTGATTTGCCTATCTAAATATAATGCGATTTTTGATCATCATCATCAGCCTATATTAGTCCACAGCTGGACATAGGCCTCCCCCAATGAGCGCCATAACGCCCTGTCTTCAGCTTGACGCAACCAGCATCTAACTGTAGTCTTTCGCAGGTCGGCATCTCACCTAGTCAGCGGTCGTCGGTTCTTCGCGAGATATGGCCGGCCATCTACCATTTCAGCTTGCTAATTCTCAGAGCTACATCGATAACTTTTGTTCTCATAAAAAACTTTTCATTTTCAGTTCTGAGCATATTCGCAATTCTCTCTCTCATACCTGTTTTCCTTAAGAACAAATTAAAACTAAAATTTTAATGAAAGTAAAGGTATTTGTCGTGTTGTAGTTAATTTTATTTTAATTAATTATTTAATTTGTTATGTAGTATTGTGAATAAAATTGTGTTTGTACATTCCCTTAGTAAACATTTTGTATTTCCCACTTTACTAACAACAATCTATAATAAGAATAAAATATTCTATAATCATATGGTACTAATATTAGAGGATAATCCAGATAAGTTCTTCGACTAATATTTTGGCTTGTTCTTAGCAATATGACCCAACATGAGCAATGTAGGTGCTGTTTCCATTCGATGGGAGTGCTGTAGGTCTCCAATACCACCAGTTGTACCATACTGCAAAAAAAAACCTTTTTTATATTTACTAAGCAGAAAATCAGAACTGGGGGTAAGTAGCTACTAGGTATTAATCCGATAACTGGTGGCATTCCCCATAAGTGTATGATCCTGGACCTGATTCCCTGCTCTAGCAGAGAATGCCACATCCCTCTTCTTCTATGGCGGTAGAATCCTCAAGCCCCTTGCTGCTTTTG